>JAUAME010000006.1:15532500-16732500 GCA_030820535.1 Quercus parvula | reverse complement strand
ATATATATATTAAAAAAAAAAAAACAGAAACCTTATATTGAAGAATATGAGGTTGTGCCATGTGGTGCATTCTTTGAAGTTCTCTTTATTTAGTTTTCCATTTCAACAAAGTTTGCATTTATATTAAAGTATTAGTTCATTGAATTAGCCAATAGAGTAAATGAATATATTAATTATCTATTGTTGTGCATTAATTATTTATATTTAAATGAATTTTTTTAATTGTTTTTATAAACTCTATATAGAAAATAATTTTTAGTTGGAATAACAATAATAAATTTAGAATATGACATTCTTACTTATATTTAATTGTATTGACAACAATTGTCACAAAAGTCATAAAAAAAATTAAATATTTGTGAATTCACTAAAATTAATCTTAATCCTTTTAAGTTTTCTAACTCCTTTGTGTGTGCGCATGCACACATGTGTTTGTGTGGAACTAACACGGTAGTATGTATTCTATGTAATTAGAAAAAGTACTAATATAATAAATATGTTTATTTTGTTATATTAATTATTTTTAGTATAATAAAATTTTAATATCATTTTTCTAAGATTTATATGAGAAATAATAGGTTTTTTTTTAAAATTTTTTTTTATGTGAGAAAAAATTGATTTGAAATATGACATTTTTACTCAAATTTAGTTATTTTTGCAACAATTGAAACCATGTCCAACAAAAAGGGGAAAATTCTTTTAGTAACACAATCAAGAATGTTAAAAAAAAAAAAAGATATATGCATTTTTTAGTAGGCATGAAACATGCCTATTTATATTAGCTACTATATCATACAATTTTCAATTTGTAAACATATATATAGTATGATTAAATCACTATACTACTCTTTTAAAAAAAAAAAAAAAACTATATTACTTTTAATGTATTCCTATTTTGTCTATATATAAAATAACTAAAAATTATAAATTTTTACAATAAAATTTATTGAAATATCTATTTTTTATGTAACATAGTTGAGACGAGGATCTGAACCCTAATTCTTAAATGTTTCTATTGAAAATTAAGGTTATACCATATTTTTAGCAAAACTTATTGAAAATTAAGCTGTATTGTGCGGGACGTCAATGCAGCTTGACCTCTCTTTCTCCGTGTATTTGCAATAGCGAGATCTTCTTATAGCCAAACAAAATTTTGAATTCTCCGCAAGTTCTTCTCTGCTCAGCTTGGGTGCGCAGAGTATTGAATTGATAAAGCCCTAATTCGCAGCAATGACTGAGGTATCGTCATCCTCATTGCTCAATCACTCTTTATCAAATCACTGCAAATTTCTCTTTATTGTTCACTTTTCATTTTTCTTCTATTTGCTTACAAACCCCATTATTAGTTTTAGTTTACTTGTAACTTCTTTATAAGTCTGGCTATATAATTTTTGTTCTATTTTAAAAATCCTTCACAGTTTTTTAGCTGTTAGTGTAATTTTGGCTTAAAAAATCATGGGCACCCTGTAATTTTATTTTTTTTCATTTATTATTTTTTTTCTAGTAGTAGTAATTGTACTATGTGTGGCTTGTAATGCAATTATAGAACATTAATTGGGAAACCAAAGAAAGCAATTTTTTACTGCAGTTGAGATTAGGAGGTTTATTATTTATTTATTTGGTACAACTTAGATACAATATCTTAAAGGTACAGTAAATTTAGGTTCTCCAATCGAATTCATACATCTGATTTCATCAACTAATAAAAGAAAAATAGTGTTATCTTAGTAAAAGACAATTAAATTCAATGCAGCCGGATACTGTACCTAAGTTTTAGATATTTATTAGTTGGGAAGAGTGTATTTCTATCTTCTTTGAATGTATTGTGATTCTAGAGAGTGCTTTGTTTGCTTCTCATTTGCTAATTGGATGTTTCTTTAAGGGTTTTTTTTTTTGGGTAAAAAAAATCATTTTCTGTGTTTTTGTTTGTGTTCTTTTGCTTCTATTTTTATTATCTATTTCTTCCCATTTGATCAAAGCTTGAGCTGTGAATTCTGATGGAAGACTGCGAGGCTGCTACTAACATTTTGATTTTATTGTTTGCGTGTTTATTTTTCTTTTGTTTTATCTTCTATTTCCAATATTGGGTTAGCCAGGGCAACAAATGGTGCGACTTCTACAAAATCTTCATATCAAATAATCCTTCCAGCATTAGAAATCATGAGCTTGGTAAGCAGATTGCGCCCATGAGCAAATTGAAGCAGTGAGTATTAAGAACAGCATTTGCTTATATTAATATGGTAAAAATATATGTATATAGTTACATCATTTTTGATGATGGTGATTCGATTTATCATGGTTTTTTTAAATGCTGCAAATCTTGCTGATATTGATTTACTTTTTTCCTTCATATCTTCAAAAAGCAAAGGGTAGCAATCAGAAGGATATAGCAAACTTCAAGAGGTAAAAGATATGCCCAAGCATTGAATGATCAAGATGAAGGTAATGAGATTAATTGTTGAGATGAGATCTGCTATATATACACGTGTGTGTACACTGCATATGCTTGGGCTCAAAACATTTGACATTAGAGCAGTTGTTGTACAACTGTTCATCATTGCAAGTTACTTGTCAAAAAAAACTGCTCATCATTGCAAATTGTAGTGATAGGCAAATTATGCTCACCAATATTGGAAGAGAAATGTATATTTCATTCAATTTATTTATATAGACCTTTTACTCACTTAGGAGAACCCTGCCTCTAAAGATGTCATTGCCAATCTGATCAAGTAAAAGGTCTGGTTTTAGTCATTAGCTGTGAAGTTATATTGTCCTGCATAGTATTTAGTTGGGCGTAAGGCTATTAAATGAACTAAGCTTTGAGACTACTCAACTACTTGAGCTGACTCACGATGAAGCTATTAGGCAAGTATGGTGGCTGGAGTCTGGACAAGATCAAGCTGTGGTACAAGTCTGACTGGTTAACAAGCCAAGCATGATAATTACTAGTTTCATCATGATAAAGATCCTGAATAGTTGAGTATACCTATGAGACAGTAAACCATAGCAAGCACTTTAAAGGAGAGTTATAAAGCTGATTCATTATCAAGCTGGTGAGATTCTGAGGTGTGTTCAATATTTAATTTGCACTGACAAGTGTAGGAGCAAAAGAATGAATGCAGGAGCTGACTCATTTATTTTAGACTACCGAGCCAGCTTTGGCATGGTTCAAATGTCAACAAGCTGAGCTAGAGGCCTAGAACAGCCTTTTTTCTGAGGTTGTCTTAGCCGTAGGTAGGTATATCTATTTCCTCTCCTCTGTGGTAGCTTAGCAAATATAGGCATTGTATAGGTGTGTGAACATTCAACCAGTAATGTACCTCAAGGGCAGAACAGTCAGTTGGGAACCACTCATTAAGTGGAGGTCACTAGTTTGAGTCTCCTGTATCTCATCTCCAGCTCTCCTTTTGGGGGCCAAAACTTGCTTATCACCCAAAAAAACCAACCAGTAAAGTCTGATATGGAATATGCCAGAGCATCTTAAATTAACTTATATCTTATATTTAGAGTTGTTATTTCATCATCACTCAAAAAAGCCAGCAAAATTATGCTTAACTTTGCAGTTGCTTTACAAATGTGTGAGCCAAATAGATATGTTCTTGAACAAAATTCCATCCCCTTCCACCTCTAGTCCTATATTCTGTTTTAGTTTACCAGATAAGCATCATACAATTGGATTCTTTACTTAGTTCTTTATCTTTCCCCTTTCCTTTAAAATCTATTTAGGCTATATTCTGTTAAATTTATATCTTTATCCTTCTCCTTTCCTCTAATATCTATTTAGGCTATATGCTGTTGAATTTATGTTTATGGAGAGAGAATGTAATAGGGAAGTGGGTGACACAGGAAGAGGCATATGCCACACCTCAGTTTTCTTCAAACTCTAAACATCAAGTGCCCACTTTGAAAAAGCTGTTGTCAGCTTCAGAGGCAGCATCAGTTACAGAAAATAAAGTTCAAAGTGGACCAGCACCTGGCCTGTTGTTTCAGCTTCTTTAAATCCCATGAGATCCATTAAAGGTACTCCATCGTCAGTTGCTATTGGCAAGAGAAAGAGGCAAGATGAGAAGCTAAAGGTTATATCCAAAGAAGAAGCAGCTGCCCTTAAAGCAAGGGAAGCGGCAAAGAAGAGAGTTGAAGAAATGGAAAAACTATTGCTTGGCCTCTACAGGCCCTTTTTAATTTAAATTCATCTCGGAACAAGGGGTATGTTTTTAGCGTTTATTTTATTTTTTATTTTTATCCCAACGTAGAAGTTGATTTGCTACTCCACACAATAGATCTAAGTTGATGTGCTACTCCACACAATAGATAAAATGGTCTGATAATGCAATGTCGGCCTATCATTTGCTTACTAGTCAGAATAAGTAAACTGTGACTGCTACTATTTCTTGCATTGCGTAATTATTATTATATTGAAACATTAATATTAATATAAATCTTGTGAGGACATAAGATAGCAAATGAAATGTCCTGAGAGGAAAAAAAAAATGAAAAAGATGTGATGGAGAGGTGTGCATTTGCATTTGGCGTGCCACGTGCCATCTGCTGTGCATAACATTATAGAGATAGTTGTGTGACTTGGGTCACAAAGGTTGTGTACAATGCTTTTGTGGGGTGTGGGGTCTAGGAAAGATTGTTGGTAGGCAGCATTTCCCTAATTTTGGAGAGGTTGGTTCTTGGACTTGATTCAAGATGTCGGAGAGATATATATATATATATATATATATATATATATATATATATATATATATATATATATATATATATATATATATATATATATATATATATATATATATAATTTTGATAAAAAGATTGAAATTTTCATTAAATCATTGGAAAGACATTACATCATGGATAAGAGCTTGCTTTATAACACAAGGAGTCTCTTCAATCCAAACTAAAATATTATCAATGCTCTTGGCATATTTTGCTAAAAGGTGGGCTGGCTTGTTCCCTTGACGGCCTACATGTGTGAAAGCGATGTGATGAAAATCTGCAGACACCTCTTTTATACCTATAATTACTGCATCCACTGATGGAGGAGGTGAGGCCAACTCATTCAAAGCACGCTGCACAATTAAGGAGTCTCCCTCAATCAACACTTCCCTTATACCCATATCCTTTGCGAGCTGAATACCTATTTTAAACGCCTTGGCTTCTGCTTCCATAGATCCGAGCGGAGCATTTATCTTCTTGCTCAGAGCTGCCTTCACGTTCCCTTCCATATCCCTTATGACCACGCCTATTCCCACAGCCTTTAGCTCTGCAAAAACTGCCCCATCAACATTTGCCTTGAGTGTCTGCCCCTGTGGTGGAGTCCATCTGACCGGTTGGATGCTAGAATTTCTTACACCCTCCTCTACTCTGTTTGCAGCATAAAATTCTTCTAAGTATTGTGCAGCCCCTCGAACCAACTCCAATCCTGTTTTCTGTTTCCCACCTTTCCGGATTTCATTTCTGTTACCCCATAAGGACCATGCATATGTCACCACCTTTGCTATCATCTCCGGTGAACTCTCCATCTCCACTAATAGGCACCATAGCATATCTTTGAAGGAGCAAGACTGGTCGGGTGTAAATGGCAGTACTAGCTTCGAACACTCCCACAACTCACGAGCTCGTTTGCACGTCCAGAACAGATGGTTAGAAGTTTCCACCTGCAAGTGAAATTCCTCACATTGATCATCTAGTAGCACCTTCCTTCACACCAAATTAGCCTTTGTAGGAAGTACATCCCGACAAACCCGCCAGGTGAAATGCCGAATTTTGTGTGGCACTTGAATTTTCCATATTTTTGTCCATAACACCCTGGTGCGACCCTCATCCGAACCCGAGCTAAAGTTACTCAGCCTCCCCATCTCCCTGGCCACCCAATAAGCACTTCGCACGTTGAAAACTCCATTAGGACTACATGCCCATATCTGCCTATCAGCTGGAAGGCGGCTGCTTAAGGGGATCTTCTTAATCTCCTCTGCTTCGTGAGGCAAAAACAGAGTATCAACAACCTCTGTTTTCCAGCAAGCATGATCCCGATCTATTAAATCACACACCATTGTTTCCGCATGAAGAAACAATCTTGGAGATGTCACTTGGTATGTAGATGGCGTGGGCAACCATTTATCACCCCAGACCCTTACCCTTTCTCCATTTCCTATCCGCCACCGTAAGCCATGCTTTACAATCTTTTGTGCTGCCATTATACTTCGCCACGTAGAGGAAGGATTATTGCCTAAAGTTGCTTTAGAGAACTCACAATTTGGAAAATATTTTGACTTAAGGACGTTATAAACTAGGGAATTTTTCTTCTGTTGTAGCCGCCACCCTTGTTTGGCTAACATAGCCAAATTGAATTCTTTTAGACTCTTGAACCCCATACCTCCACATGCTTTAGGGGCACACAATTTCTCCCAGCTCACCCATGCCATTTTCTTTTCCTCTTGTTTTTGACCCCACCAAAAATTTCTAATCATGCTAGTCAAGTTCTCACACAGTGAATCCGGCAGCTTGAAACAACTCATTGAATAAGTTGGTATTGCTTGTGCTACTGCCTTGATTAGAATTTCCTTCCCAGCCTTTGACAACAATTTTTCTTTCCATCCTGTTAGCTTCTTCCTCAACTTCTCCTTTATGTCATTGAAGGTGCTCTTTTTGTTTTTACCCACTAAAGAAGGCAAACCTAAATACTTCTCATGCTGCTTGATCGCTTGCGCCCCAAAACCATTCTTTATCTCCTCTTGTAATATACTTGGAGTATTATTACTAAAAAATAGTGAAGTCTTTGCTCGATTCAATTGTTGGCCGGATGCATCCTCATAAACTTTTAAGATCCTTTTCAACTCGCTACATTCACCAATAGATGCTTTACAAAATATCAAACTGTCATCTGCAAAGAAAATGTGAGATAATCTAGGACCCCCACGACAAACAGCTATACCTCCTAACTGTCCCTTCTCCACTGCCTTTCTTATTAATGCAGAAAGGCCTTCTGCACACAATAAAAATAGGTAGGGAGATAATGGATCCCCTTGTCTAATCCCCCGATTTGGAATGATACTACCCCTTGGCTTCCCATTAATTTTTATGGAATATGATACTGTACTGACACAACTCATAATAAGTGATCTCTATTTTTCATCAAACCCAAGCTTCTGCATTATCTTCTCCAAAAAAACCCATTCAACTCTATCATATGCCTTGCTCATGTCTAGTTTTAATGCCATCTCCCCAATCTTACCATTTTTCTTCCTACTGATGTGATGCATGGCCTCAAAAGCTACCAGGACATTATCAGTGATTAACATTCCATGCACAAAGGCACTTTGGGAATCACTAATAATTGTTGGTAAGATCTTTTTTAACCTGTTAGCAATGGCTTTTGAAGCTATCTTATAAACCACATTGCATAGACTGATTGGTCTATATTCTGTGATGTTTTTTGGCTCCTTACACTTTGGAATAAGCACTATGTGAGTTTCATTAAATTTAGGAGGGGAAATACCTGAGTTGAGAAAATCCAAGACTGTAGCTGTCACCTCCACACCAATTTTTGACTAAAAATGCTGGAAAAACAATGGTGGCATTCCATCCGGACCTGGGGCTTTTTGTGGGTACATCTGTTTGAGTGCCAATTTCACTTCCGCCGCTGAGAAGTCCCTTGCGAGACTATGATTCATAACCGGAGTTACCTTTGGTGTGACTGCCTCCAAAATTTCTGTGCAGTCCGTGGGGTTGTTGGATTTAAATAGATTGTTGTAGTATTCAACCACAATATCCTCCATTTTAGCTTCATCCTCCTGCCATCTTCCTTCGGCATCCACTAGGCCAACAATCAAGTTCTTCTTTGATCTTGCTGAAGCTTTCTCATGAAAAAATCGTGTATTTCTATCACTTGCCTGAAGCCAACTAATTCGGGACCTCTGCCTGCACATCTCGTCCTCCTTTTCAAGCCAGCAATTCAGCTCTATCCGAGTAGTTTTCAAAGCAGTACTGCATTCCATAGTAAAAGGCTGTCTCTCCAACCATTCTAGTTTCTTTTGTAGTTCAGCAATCATTTGGCCTACATGGCCAAACTCCAGTTTATTCCAAGCCTCAAGCTTCACACGGCACCTATCCAAACAATTATTAAGAGTGCACCCGATACCCATTGACTTCCCTTCATCCCAAGCTTCATTAACCACCTCCTCACACCTTGAATCTTTCAACCACATTGATTCAAATCTAAAAACTCTTCCCAACTTTCTTTTAGGAGACCTTCTCACCAAGTGTAAAGACAATGGAGAATGATCAGATGCAGAGGAAGTTAAGTGGAATAGCTTGGCTGATGGAAATAACCTCAACCATTCCAACGTTGCAAGTGCTCTATCCAATCTCTCTCTAATCTGAATACCATCCTCCCTTTGATACAGCCAAGTGAATCTTGGACCAACAAATCCCACCTCCTTAAGCCTACACCAATTTATAGCCTCCACAAAATTCCCTAATTGTTGCCGTGGTCTGCAGCTGCCCCCCTCTTTCTCTTCTACACATGTGATCTCATTAAAGTCTCCAATAATGAGCCAAGGCAAATCTGATGTCCCACCCAAGTGTTTCATCTTTTGCCATGATTCCCCTCTTTTTGAAGTGTCAGGATCCCCATAAAAACCCGTTATATGCCACCATCCCACATCATCTCCACCATGGACCCAAGCATCAATGTGTGAAGAAGAATACGTTTGAATATCTAGTCTCACTTCCTCCTTCCAAAGCATTGCTAACCCTCCACTTTTACCTTGACTAGGAACAATAAAACCATGCTTAAATTTACACCAATCTTTTACCTTCCCCATCCACTCTAAATCTGATTTTGTCTCCATAAGAAAGACAATAGCGGGATCTTCTTTATTAATGACCTTCTGTAAGGCCCTGACTGTCCGAAGGTTCCCAAGCTCTCGGCAGTTCCAACTGATGAGACTCATTGTTCCCGGCGGGACTGCACAGCAGCCTCCGCCGATAAACTTTGAATAATCAACTTCCCTGGTACAGCCTCCTCGTCCGTTCTACATTTTTTGACAGACACCGGAGCTTCTTCCACCACTTCATTCTGCTCACTAGTCTTTCGTTTCAACCCTTCAGCTACCGGTATTGGCTTTGAACTTGAGTTAGACCGTTGTGGAATTCTAGTCCAAGTGGACTTTTTCGGTCCCACGTCGTGTGCCTTAGGTGCTTGAGTACGTGCAACACTTGCATGGGACTGTTTGGTTTTGCCACGTTTCTTTTCTCCGCACTTGTTGCCTTCTAGTCTCCCACCAATCTTATTTCTCCCCCCAACTGTCCATCCCACTTGAAACTCACATTCCGAAATAACCTCTCCACAATTATCTGAACCCATCAAGTCCTTCCTCCATTTGTTTTACACATGCGTTGAACCAGCCGCTAGCACTGGCACATCCAGCAGCATTATCTCCTCATTTTCCTCCACCCCTTTATCCAGTGCTGAGATCAATTTTGAATTACCTGAAAAAGCGTTTAGTGACTCATCAATATCCCTAATAATCTCCTCAAAATCAGGGATAGCACGTTCTAAGCGGTTACTTCCAATGGCCGGCGTCTCCTCCATTCTTCCCTTCCCCACCGTATGTCCATCCAACACCGGTTGCCTCGCTATGTTACTGGCCTCTGCTACATTTCGCTGTGACATTGAGTTTTGAGAATTCCCGCATGGATTCTGAACTTTGTGTACTGGAGCATCATATCCCTGTACCTCCACCACCGCTTTCTTAGAATAATTAAATTGCGCCGCTCTAATCCATGGACCAAACTGCCTTTCCTCCACTGCCAACGTACCATTACGCTGCAACCAGAGAGTGCAGTCCTTATCATCGTGAGACAACTGCCCACACCAGTAGCAGATGTTAGGTAGTCGCTCGTATTTAAACGACACCCACCCGTCCGAATCCGACCCCCATGAAACTCGTTTGCCTCGGCACAGAGCCTTAGTAATATCAACCGTCACACGAACTCTCATAAAATTCCCACCTCTCATCTCTAAACTGTCTTTAGGAACGACCACAGCCCCAAGTGTTTCCCCAATGCTAATAGCAACCTCCTTTGACAGATAAGAGAAGGGGAGATTGTGTATTTGAACCCAGAACGAGGTTGACTTGAACTGTAGATCCTGGATTGGTGTGGAACCATCATACCTTTCCAGAACAACCAGGTGCCTATCAAAAGTCCACGGCTCTCCCATGAGGACCTTAACAGCATCCACTTCGAACTCAAAGTCCAACAGCACCATGTTATTGTCGGCCTCATTAACCTCAAAACTCCCTCTTGTTCTCCAAATAGGCCGAAAAGTACGAGCCACCGCTTCAAGGTTGACGTTTCGATGTGTCAGAAACTTCGCTGCCAAAACATGTTCCCCTGCCTTCTTCTTTGCCATGAGGTCCACCTTCTTATCTTCGTTCACTGACAGAGTTAGCTTCTGCCACTGTTGAGCGAGATCATCCATGTTTACGTACACTAGAGAACTATTCCACAACCACACTATAGCCCTAATAGTAAACTACGTTACTATAGGGGACGTACTGCTTCCCTCGGGAAGGACCACTTATGCTACAGTAAGAAGAGAGAAAACTACCCCGCTTACTGAGAACTTAGTAAAAAGCTTCTTTTGGTAGACTGGAGAGATATTTATTTTGATTGTAAAATACATCACTGAAATCATATGACTGAAATCATATGGAATTAATCCTTAATTTATTTTTGGAAAGTTCATTTGTAGAAATTTCCTATGAACACCGTTCTTAGAAAATCCAAAGCAATTGATTAACTTCATTTCTGTTTTGGAAAGAGTTTTCCAAAGTGAAACATTTTACATATTTCCAACAACCATTAAAAAAAAAAAAAAAAAAAAAATACAGACACAAACACAAAATAGATATTCTACCCTAGGGGCGGCATTAATAAGTGTTGTTCAGGGGTTCAAATGAACCCCTGACTTGAAAATAAAAATATTATATATATATATATATATATATATATATATATATATATATATATATATAATTAGCTTACTTTACTTTAAAAAATATTTTTGAACACCTGACTTAAATTTTGCACATCCTAATCACAGATAAATCCAACTCAAAACTAAACAATAACACAGGCCAACTCAGTCCAAAACTAAAACAACACAGATCAGCCCATCCTAAAACCAAACAACAGCATAGATCATATAGACATCTCTCTTATGAATTTCATCTCATCTCATCTTAGTTAATTATTTGACTATCTTAGTATCTTCAATCCTAAGAATAAAGAGTGAATATTTGTGAGTTGTGAGTGTCTATTTTATTATAAATTTTTATTATATGTGTGAGTGTGTTTAATATTGATTATGAACATTTTTTTTTTGTGTGAATTGTGATGTGTGCGAATGTGTGCATGTATAGTACAAACATGATATAACTTTATATAATTTAATTTTTAGGAAATACAGAAGGTTTGTAATGATTCAAAATATGAAAACTTGTAAAAAGAAATTATAAAATTTTATGCATTTGTGTGTTTTTTTGTTGGTAACTTGATATAGTCAAGTTTTATTTTAATTAAATTTTGTTTTAACTTATATTTCTTAATGAACCTTTTGAAAAAAAATTCTTAGAGCCGCCACTATGCTATCCTATTATCCCAAAGCATCCAAAATATAATTCCCATAATAAAAAACAAAAAGTTGGAAGTTTTTCCCAAAAGAAAAAGGTTGGACGTTTTATGGACTTGCTCAAAGGGTGAGCTTGAAACCACACCCAGCTAATGATCACGTCATGGTGGTGCATGACCTACATTGCCGCACAATCGACTGCACATCCTCGCGCAATTGACTGCACATCCTCGTGCAATCGACCCACGTCTCGCTGCATGTTCTCTCGCAATCAATCCATGTCCTTGTGCAATCGATCCATGTCTTGCTGCACATCCTCTCACAATTGCTGCACGTCCTCTCGCAATCAACCCATGTCTTGATGTAAACGATCCATGTCTTGCTGCATATCCTCTCGCAATTGCTGCACGTCCTCTCGCAATGCACGATGTTAACAAAGCATGGCACGCTGTGCGTCCTCCATCAACATAACCATAGCATGATTCTTTCGTTTGTTTTGTGTATTAGCAATAGCGAGATCTTCTTATAACCAAACAAAAAAAAAACCTAAATTAAATTATAGGCTTTGATTGTTCAAATTGAATCACAAAATCGCAAAATTAAATACCTTCATAGGCTTGATTGTTCTCCCATATCAAAAGATGTGCAACTTCCCTCATCAAATTCCTTCGGGTCTTGAAACCTGCAAACGCAAACATACATAAAAGATGCGGTTTAGTTTTATGTGGAGTTCGTTTTCAAGGCTTTCTAACACGAACCAACCAAATGGTATAAGAGATGGAGGGAAAATGTCTGCATGATTCACTGTCACTGTTGGGGAAGACAGTAATATATAGGCACAGCCCCATGGGAGGAGACTAGGGGATAGACTCTCACTTGCTCCCAAATCTACAGCTTTTTTATCCTAATAGATCCTTCTTGAAATTTTTCAAGCCATAGTAGCCAAACTCAACCCTAGGTAGCCCATCACAAAGTAAAACTAATAGCTTGTAAATAATTATTAGTCTATATATCACATGGCATAATTTATAATATTCTTCATTAAAAAAAATTAAATAAATAATAGAAGAGGAAGAATAAAGTATTACTCACATGGCATAATTTATTATATTCTTTGTAGGGTCCCAATTTGGGAGGCTCCTTTCACTGTAGATGTGAGTAAACCCAAACCCAACAGGCCCAATACAATGAATTTGGTAGATAAGCGGGCTTGAGAACTGGGCCTTTGTGAGGACGCCTTTAACGGTCGGGCGGGATTGTCGGGGAATTGGATTGTCTACAGTGTGGTTAGGGGGAAGGTCAAGGCTCGTCCTCGGTCCTCGGCCGAGGATGATTTCTTCTTCTCCTCTTCTGATACTCCACCAATAGAACTTCCTTGCGTCTTCCGAATTGCCCCCCTCCTTCGAGAAAAATCCCTGGTTATATATCCTTCCGTTCTCTTCATCTTAGCCGTCCATCTGTCAATTGTGCAGGTCGCTACTTGAGTGTCTGTCCCATCCAGTGCTTCGCTCAACTTGCTGTAAGTGGTAGTGGTTAGCATGACACTGTTCAGGGGTCATTCCCTCATTAATGCGGCCAGATTGCCAGCTGCAGGCATTTAATGCGGAGGTGATAGGCTCTCCTACAATGGTCCTATTACCCTGCTCCCATAGCTGTCCTCCTACGCTAGTCCCTTTGTTTGGGGATGATGGAGAGGGCTGCGGTGGATGGCGTACTGCCCTTTCTTCTCAAGGCACCAGTTCGCCGAGGACATGATGGTCCTCGGCGATTTCTCCTAGTAGTTTTAGGTCTTTCTTAGTCATCCTTGGACGTTTTCCTCCTCGGCTGGGCCCATGGGCTTATTATCCGAAATGGGCTGGGGTACCCAGGTCCTTTGGCCCCACAATAGCCCCTCAAAATCCTGCTGTCCGGAACCTCGGATGGGGAGGAGGATTTTGACGTTCTCGGACCTATAACACGGTTGATTGGGCTTTGCCTTCTTACGGGCGCTAGAGTTTTTTTAGTTATCCATGGCGCGTTCCTGGCATTTTGGCATACGAGGCGCATCGCCATTAATGTTTCCTCTTCGGGGGTAGCGCGGATTGCTTTAGAATACGGTAAGCGTATTCAATGGTGTCTTTATGAAGCGGCGCGGATTTGGAGACTGAAGGCTCCTTTGGGAACCGAGTGGAATTCATTTTGTTTGACATTCTTCCCTTGAACTCTGTGGATAGTGAGCTTCCCCAGACTTCGCCTTCTATATAAGGCGCCCTGAGAGGAACGTTCTCCACACCCATTAGCCTTGGAACTCTTTGGAAGTTCCAGGTTTCCTCTCTTCTTGGATAAAAAGGATGCCGCCTAAACCATGGGCGTTGCAGCTGAGGCAAAGAGAATTGGGGCTAAAGTCTCTCCTATTCTTCAATCGGACAAGAAAGAGCACTCTCCTCCTTCGACCAAGAACAGTAGATAGCGCGAACTGTACTGGGTTCCCGATGTTCCTCCAAACACCAACCAAGAATGTGCAAGAGTTGGCTAAAGAGGAAGGGGAAGAAAGGGAAACGAAGTTGAGGGCGGCGACCGTGACATCAGAGGGAGCCATCCCCGCCGTTGCAGGTGAACGGCGGGACACGGGGAGGGCGACTTCCTAGAAGTACCGATATCGTATGGTGGGCTAGGTTCGCTTCAGGGCAGCCTCAGCGGGTGGAAACCAATTTAGATGCTCCCGCCTCCTTCTCCTCATCACCACCCGCGCCAAGCGCATTGGCTTAGGGGCTGCTGAAGCGGGATTGTGGACCCACCATCACCACCAGCCTTCTGCCATTTATTAGCTAGCTTCGCCGCAAGTACACCTCGACCACTGTGGAGTTAGTTGTAAGTCGGACTATTTTGTAATCGATGTAAAACATGCCGTCCTCGGCTGTTCTGTTGTTAGTTGTAGATCGGGCCCTCCTTGGCTGTTTTGTAATCGATGTGAAATATCTCATTTAATGGAAAAGGACTTATGGTTTTTACTTGGCGAAATCTTTTTCTCTTTACTGTTATTACTTTCCGTAGATGTTTTTGTTTACTTGTTTTCCTCACGCACGTATTCCTGCATTGCCTTCGCCTTTCCAAAAATAGCCGAGCACACGACGATATGCTCCATGCTATGAACTGCACGACCCCCCCTTTTTTTTTAACAAGGGATGCTAATTTTGAAATCTGCAATTCGAGAAGGCCGTGGCACGTCCTGGCTCTATCCAAGACCCGTAAGGGGCTAGGGCGCCTATCTCCCTTCAATACCTTGGTTCTGCATAGTACCCAGATGGTTGCCACAAGCCACTAATTTTGTCACAAGTATAAGTCCGAGGACCATGCAATACCTTGGTTCTGTCTAACACCCAGACAGTTATCACAAGTTATTAGTTTTCCCATAGGTTTGGGTCCGAGGACCATTCAATACCTTGGTTCTATCTAAAACCCAGACAGTTGTCACAAGTTATTAGTTTTCCCATAGGTTTGAGTCCGAGAACCATGCAATACCTCGGTTCTGTCTAACACTTAGATACTTGTCACAAGTTGTTAGTTTTCCCATATGTTTGAGTCCGAGGACCATGCAATACCTCGGTTTTGTCTAACATCACATGTAATAGTTTTTTTTTTTATCACATTTGGTAATTCCTTTACTTTTTTTTCTCACATTTGACGATTTCATCATCACATTGTGCGGTTCCAACGTCACATATGACAGTTCTTTTGTCACATTGGATGATTCGTTTACTTTTTTCTCACACTTGACGGTTCCATTCTCATATTGTACAGTTCCATCCTCACATTGTACTGTTCCAACATCACATATAACTGTTCTTTTGTCACATTGGATGGTTTCCTTACTTTTTTTCCTCACACTTGATGGTTCCATTCTCACATTATGCAGGTCCAACATCACATGTGACAGTTCTTTTCTCACATTTGATGGTTCCCTTACTTTTTTCTCACATTTGAAGGTTTCATCCTTACATTGTGCAGTTCTAACATCAGATGTGACAATGTTTCTCACATTGGATGGTTTCCTTACTTTTTTCTCACACTTGATGGTTCCACCCTCACATTGTGCAGTTCCAACTTCATATGTAACAGTTCTTTTGTCACATTGGGTGGTTTGTTTACTTTTTTCTCACACTTGGTGGTTCCATCCTCATATTGTGTAGTTCCAACATCACATATGACAATTCTTTTGTCACATTGGATGGTTTCCTTATTTTTTTCTCACACTTGATGGTTCTACCCTCATACTGTGCGGTTCCAACATTACATGTGACAGTTCTTTTGTCACATTTGGTGGTTTGTTTACTTTTTTCTCACACTTGACGGTTCCATCCTCATATTATACAGTTTTAATATCACATGTGACAATTATTTTCTCACATTTGGTGGTTCCCTTACTTTTTTCTCATATTTGACAGTTCCCTTACTTTTTTCTTACATTTGTCGATTCCATCTTCACATTATGCAGTCCTAACATCATATGTAACAATTTTTTTCTCATATTTGGTGATTCCCTTACTTTTTTTTTTTTTCACATTTGACGGTTCTATCCTTACATTATGCGGTTTCAACATCACATATGACAGTTATTTTGTCATAATGGATGGTTCCCTTACTTTTTTCTCACACTTGACGGTTCCATTCTCACATTGTGCAATTCTAACATTCCATATGACAATTCTTTTCTCACATTTGGTAGTTCTCTTACTTTTTTTTTTTCTTATATTTGATAGTTCCATTCTCACATTGTGCAGTTTCAACATTATATATAACAGTTTTTTTCTAACATTTGATGATTCCCTTACTTTTTTTCTCTCACATTTGATAGTTTCATCCTCACATTGTGTAGTTCCAATATCACATGTAACAGTTTTTTCTCATATTTGGTGGTTTTCTTACTTTTTTTTCTCACATTTGATGGTTTCATCCTCACATTGTGCGATTTTAATATCACATATGACAATTCTTTTGTCACATTGGATGGTTCCCTTACTTTTTTCTCACACTTGACAGTTTCATCCTCACATTATACAGTTCCAACATCACATGCGACAATTCTTTTCTCACATTTGGTAGTTCTCTTACTTTTTTTCTCACATTTGACTGTTCAATCCTCACATTATCCAATTCCAACATCACATGTAACAGTTTTTTTGTTACATTTAGTGGTTCCCTTTAGTGGTTCCCTTACTTTTTTTTTTTTATATTTGATGGCTCAATTCTCAAATTGTGCGGTTCCAACATCACATATAACAGTTCTTTTGTTACATTGGGTGATTCGTTTACTTTTTTCTCACACTTGACGATTTCATCCTCACATTGTGTAGTTCCAACATCACATATTACAGTTTTTTCTCACATTTGGTGGCTTCCTTACTTTTTTTTTCTCATATTGTGCTGTTCCAACATCACATATGACTGTTTCTTTGTTACATTGGATGATTTCCTTACTTTTTTTCCTCACACTTGATGGTTTCATTCTCACATTGTGCAGTTCCAACATCACATGTGACGGTTTTTTCTTACATTTGGTGGTTCCTTTACTTTTTTCTCACATTTCATGGTTCCATCCTCACATTGTACAGTTTCAATATCACATGTGACAGTTCTTTTATCATATTTAGTGGTTCCCTTACTTTTATTTTTACATTTAACAGTTCCATCCTCACGTTATGTAATTCTAATATCACATGTGACAGTTCTTTTCTCGCATTTGGTAGTTCCCTTACTTTTTTTCACATTTGACAGTTTCATCCTCATATTGTGCAGTTCTAACATCACATGTGTCAATTCTTTTGTCATATTTGATGATTCTTTTTTTTTTTTCTCACATTTAACAGTTCTGTCCTCACATTGTGTAATTCCAACATTACATTTAATAGTTCTTTTCTCACATTTAGTGGTTCCTTTTTTTTTTCTTACATTCGACGATGCCATTATCACATTGTGTAATTCCAATATCACATTTGATAGTTCTTTTGTCATATATAGTGGTTCCCTTATTATTATTATTTTTTCTCAAATTTGATGGTGTCATTGTTATATTAAGCAGTACTAACATCGCATCTGTTCTATTTTTGTCACTTGTGACAGTTTTTTTCTTACATTTAGTGGTTCCTTTACTTTTTTCTCACATTTAACGGTTTTATGCTCACATTGTGCAATTCCAATATCACATGTGACAGTTCTTTTCTCACATTTGTTGGTTCACTTACTTGTTTTTCTCACATTTGACGGTTCTATCCTCACATTGTGCAATTCCAACATTACATGTAACGGTTCTTTTCTCACATTTGGTGGTTCCCTTACTTTTTTCTCATATTTGATGGTTTCATTGTCACATTAAGCAATACCAATATCACATTTGACTCTATTTTTGTCACATTCAGTGATACCCTATTTTTTTATTCCCAAATTTAATCGTTCCATTATTATATTAGGCAGTAACAACATTACTTTTGACCATACTTTTGTCACATTCAGTGGTACCTTTTTTTTTTTTTTTCCTTACAATTGATAGTTCAATCGTTACCGTAAGTACTACCAATATTACATCTGATCATAATTTTACATTTGGGCTTATCATTGAGGTCACTTTTTTATTTATTAATAACCACTCATCACAATAGTAATTTTTTTTATTGTTATTAAAAAATTTTGATCTAAAATCGAAAACCCAAAAAAAAAAAAAGCATCCCATGAAATTAACCCAATCACAATAATTACTCTTACTCACAATAAAAAATTAACTAGAATTATCTTGGGTTCTTCCACAAATATTTGAATATACCAATTAACTTCCTTGGTATCTCCCTTGGTAGCTTCCATCACATTCAAGGGAATACCTCCCTATAAAATGACATAGTTGAGGTCATTTTCTTGATGTTTATATTTTTATTATTTATATATGATGGTGAACAAAAAATTAGACTATCTCTAATTCGTCCATTGTGTCGTCCAAGACCAGAATGGTCATCCAAGTGCAAGAAGGTCATCTAGTATGGAGTTACCTGGACGACTGCCAAACATTTAGAAATTTTCAGAGTAAATCTATATCCAAAAGCTTATGATTTGAACCACGTTCTACTATTCTGAAGTAGGAGCAAAATTCTTATTCATCGCTCTAACTTCCCACTAAGTTCTTAACTTCTAATGACAGTTGTAGAAGTTAAGTCTAAACCTTATAACTTCCATCCACGTTGAGGAAGTTACTAAACAAGTAAACACTCCAAAGCTCACAATAAAAGGACTCAGCCATATGAAATCAAAGTAAGTTTTTCACCACTTATAGAGTTGGAATTCCTGAGTTCAAAAGAGAAAACTAACTTAAGCATCGGAGGGTTCTTGGTCAGTTCACCCCGGTCACCTTTGATCTTGTGCTTCTTTCTTTTCAAGCCTTCCAAGCAATCTCAAGCCCATTGAAGTTCGGAGCATTTAGCTTACCAATTTTCTGTGCATCATCAATATATACTATAAAACCGAAGATGTATAACCTTATGTGCTCTCTAATTGTTCTTATGCAACATCTACAACTTAATCACAATTGTGTATTTATTATGGTGTCTAAGGTTGGAAATAGGGTGACTATACAATTAGCAAGTAATGCAAAAAATCCAATACAAAGATTGTTGACAATTTTAAAATTTTCAGTAAACACTTGAATTGAAATTACAGATCCAGCATGAAATAGTCATCAATTAAGGATACTACACCAGGTTTTATATTTTTTAGGCATTTTCATTAAATCCACAAGTGCGGAAGTGTCAAATGACTGTGTCCGACACAAGTATAACCACCCCAACTAAAGTGTCTATGCAATTTTGTTTCATAAAATTATTATTATATTCAGACCCATCTAAAACAAAATAAACATCCCAAAAAATTTCCATAATAACAAAAATTACTAATAGAAAAGCTAAAAACAATTAAGCACAATCGACCAATTTTACCAAAAACGAACAACCCAGTCCTTTTTAAAAAAATTATCAAAATGATTTTGTCATTTAAGGTTTTTTTTTTTTTTTTTTTTTTTTTGAATTTTCAATTTTCGGTCCATAATCTAAAAAGCCCACAAGATCCTATGCCCAAGAAAAACCCTAGTTCATCCCAAATCTTCTTTCCTTCAATGTTGGTGATAACAGCCACCGATTTTCCTCTCTTTCTTTGCCCTTTTGTTCGAAGTCTCCATCGTTCTCGTCACCAAAATCTCAGTACGTCTCATCCTTATTCTTTAGTTTTCCATCTGAGTTTTTTGCCTTTTGGCTTTTGGCTTTTGTATTGCTGAATTGTTATTAATCTTATTTTGTTTTTGTTTTCCTTTTGGTTTCACAGGGCTAATAGGAATAAAACCCAAAAGCTTCTATTCCTTTTGTTTTTGTTTTCATAGCAGGTGAGAGAATGTTAATTTAATATACTTGAACTATTAATATTTTATATAATTCAATTTGGTTTCCTTTCCATTTGAGTTTTTTTCCTTTTGGCTTTTGGCTTTTGTATTGCTGAATTGTTATTAATCTTATTTTGTTTTTGTTTTCCTTTTGGTTTCACAAGGCTAATAGGAAAAAAACCCAAAAGCTTCTAATCCTTTTGTTTTCATAGCAGGTGAGGGAATGTTAATTTAATATACTTGAACTATTAATATTTTATATACTACTGATTTCAATTTGGTTTCCTTTCCTTTATTTGTTCTAGCTGGATTTTTTTTGTATTGCCGTTTGGTAACCATCATTTTTAATTTTGTTTTGTTATTGGTTTCCTTTTGTATAGTAGTATAAAATAGTGTTGATTTATACTTTCTATGGTTATGTATTAATTTTTTTAGGAATAATATATTGGTCCACATAGATTGATACAAAGATGTTTACATTGGATCATGATACAAGAATAATATACTAAAATGATCATTTGTGTAGTTTCTAATATACTTCTAACTTTGTTATTATTATGAGATAATTTTGGCTTCTTTCAATCTTTGGAAGATCTAGCTCTTGAATGCATACTCTTTTCTCTCACATAATTGTAGGTCCCACTAATTAAATTTATAGTAAGATCTATAATTCATGTAAGAGGAAGGAGTACGCATTTATGGTACTCCTAGAGTATTCAATAATTTTCCGTATGAAAGAGGAAATAGAGTTGGGGAACAAGAATAACTATTAATCAACAATAAGAACAAATAAGTAGTAAAATTGTTTTTATAAAAAATTTTTAAAAAAATTAATTTCTAACTTAGCAAAGCTCCATATAATTAGCAAATATTAAATATTTTCACTTATATCTAAAAAAATAATAGAAAAAAAAATCTTCACTTTATTCAATGCTACAATTAATTAAAAATGAATTAAAGAAATCTTCACTTTATTCATGGATTCGTCTCTTCAAGCATCAGTAACTGCACTACCATATGGTATATGTTAGTATATTTTAGCATCAAAGCATAAAAACGTCCCATTACTTGGTCTTACAATTTTAAAAAACTTTACAATTGTGCTACAATATCATCCTAAATTTATGATGGTATTATAGCTTCTCTTTCTCCAAAGCGATCTAGCCTCTCTCTCTCTCTCTCTCTCTCTCTCTCTCTCTCTCTCTCGGTGGTGGGCATATTCTGGCGTGGGTTTGACATGGGTCTAGTGGCGGTGTGGGTTTGGCGGCAGCAGCGTGGATTTGGTGGCACTGTGGGTCTAGTGGTTTTGGTGACATAGTCCTCTGATGGAGGCACTCAACCTCGCCTCTAATGATGGGCTACTCAACCTTGCCGATTATTGGGTTGTGATTTTTCTGGTGTGGGTTCGGTGGTGGGTTGTGGTGTGTGGGTGATTTGAAGATAGGTTGCTAGGTTTTATGTGTTATGGTGTAGTGGTGGAGGCGTTGATCTAGCGGCAGTGGTGGCTGGATGTGGCATTGAGGCATGGATGGGTTGCTAGGTTTTTTCCAACGATCTATTTTGTCTCTACCACCCACTATAAAAAAACTGGGTTGTAGCTCCTAAAAACATAGGCATAGGTCCTAAAAACTCAGCTAAAAAAATGTGGCTATAGAGCACGTTTTTAGTAGTGACCATAAATCTTCCTTTTCCGGTAGTGATGGGCATATTTGTGGTGATGCCCAATTTAAATATTTTATTCAACCCTATAAAAAGTGAAATTTTAGGAGGAAAAAACTATGGTTTTAAAAACCAGATTGGACCAGCCGATTCTATCAGAAACCGGACCTTAATCTAGTCTGGTTATTATTAAAAACCCAAAAGAAAAAGAAGGAAACTGCATAATTGGAAAACAGCGCACTTAAACCAGCTTTAAGCTTTTCTTCATAAATACTTTAGCTGTAGTGTTCTTTAAATAAAAAAAAAATTTAAAAGGAGAGATCTTGAAAATGCTCTCAAGTATGAAGTGGTGAAGCTTGAGACACACACAGTGGCCCCAAAAACATTAGAGTTACTATATTTGTGTTGAGGAAGGACCGAAGAAGCCTAGAGATTAGCAAATTTGTAATGATATGATCTGTTTGCTTCAGTTGAGGCCTTTTGTTTTTGCTGCTCTTGCCTCTTGCACATGCACATATTGACGAGAGAGAGAGAGAGAGAGAGAGAGAGATGAAAATTTAGCAAAAAGTGAGATGGGAAAATTATATGTACAAAACTATTGTTGAATCAAACGTAAGCATGTATGGATTTCAAAAGGTGTGATAGTTGGGATATTAATGAGTAGGATATGTGGTGGGAAAAAAAGACACAGAAAGAGTGATAGAGCTGAAACTAGAAACGACTTGTAGTACTGTACCATAAGTCCCAACTCAAAAACAGAAAAAGGAACTACTTGTCGTTGTGGTACAGCTAGTAGTGGGCTTAAGGGTGGGCTTTTAATCACCGATAGACCTCAGCTTGACGGACCTGAAATGTGAGCTCATCCCTACCCAATTCATGAGGATTGAACCCAAAAATAAAAAGGGTGGACCGGTAAAATTGTGACATATCATAAGAGTACCACATAAGCTCGTGCTGAAGTTTCAGTTTGTTTTTATAGAATAACTTTTTTTTTCTTTTTTACATAATTATTTTTCAAAAACATTTATATCAAATTATTTATTTTACACTATAATTTATTAAAATATTATTTCCTTGTCAAATTTTTACTACTCTTCTTGTATATCAGTAAAGAAAAATATTTGTATGTAAATAGTCATCTTATTTTACACAAATTTACATAAATTGATGTGAACGAAAAGAACCTAATTAGTTCCCCTCCCCACTAATTCTAAGGGGAATAAGTGTTTCAAGAGCTTATAACATTTTTTGGCAAAAATTGCCAAACAATGGGAATTTCTCTAAAGTTATTTCAAGGGCCCTTTAAGTTGAAAAAAACTTTAAGATTAAAGCTAAATTTTGAAACGGTTAGGAAAAACTGTAAGACTTTAAAACTTATAATTTCAAATTTTTTTTAATAAACTATTCACTATAATATATGATACACTTAAAAGAGTCTAAATTTGGTAAAGATGAGGTATAAAATTTATGTTTTACACCATCTAATAAAAAATTATCATATCAGCTTTTACTTAAAACTCAATTCATTTTATCATATCTAATAATATCTCAATAAACTCTTAATTGGATTGGATTTTCAAATGAGTACTAGAATTGATTGGATGTGATTGTATTTATTCTTTAACAGGTGATAAGATGATATGACATGTTGGAATTGATGAATGTAAAACCTGAGTTTTACACCACACCTTTATAGAATTTAATGTACTAAAAAAAAAAAAATCCTTTTCATTTAAAATTCTAATTTCTACAACAATACGAAATAAGCACGTAGTATACAGTAAGAGCTTGAAACGAATTAGCGATATAGTATTAGTTTGGTGGCTTTGGTCTATCTAATCCAAAATTTAAACCCAAAATGTGGGTCATAACTCATTGAATTTAAAATACTCTTACAAGTTGGGAGTCTTATAAATAAAAAACATAGTTAAATTCTATTTGCAAAAATAATTTGCATCAAATCTCCCCCCTATTTCTGTTGTAAAAAAAAAGGAAAAAAATTGAAAATTTACTCCAAAAGAAAGAATATATTTTCCAAAAGTTGAAGCAAAGAGCCCTAATCTTCGAGACACAAATATATTTGTAATAAAGTTTTTTTTTTTTTTTGGGAGAGAGAGAGAGAGTTTCACAACCTATGTCATTCGCTTCTAATGATTACTCTTTATTACCAGGACAAAACACTAATCGATTTTTGGTGTTGGCAGAGATTAAACCCACAGTAATAAAGTTGTTGATGTTGGTTTCTTTTTTTAATTTTATTTTTTGAATCACTAATAAAGTTGTTGATTTTTTTTTTTTTTTTGTTGAGAAAGAGGTTGTTGAAACTTGAATTAAACACGAAAGAATGAATCCATTTTTCATGATAATTTTACTGAACAAATGATACTATTGCATGCGCCATAAAACCATCATCACCCCCAAAGTATAATGAGTTGTTTAGACTGTTTTTTTGATAGCCAGTTCTTTAGACTTTAGTTCTCACCCACGTTTATCAGTGCATTTCAGTTAAAGCCGCAATCCTTTCCTGAATTTGCATTTAGCATTGACTTTTCCTTGGTCAAATTTCTTACCTTAGAAATATTAATTCATAATGGAAAAACGTCTGTAGCATTTTTGGGTTGCCACTTCATTATCAGGCCCAAACACTAATCGGTTTTTAGTGTAGGCAGAAATTAAACCCACAGTAATAAAGTTGTTGATGTTGGTTTCTTTTTTTAATTTTATTTTATGAATCACTAATAAGGTTATTGAATTTTTTTGTTTTTTTTGTTTTTTTTTTTTGTTTTGAGAAAGAGGTTGTTGAAACTTGAATTAAACACGAAAGAATGAATCCATTTTTCATGATAATTTTACTGAACAAATGATACCATTGCATGCGCTATAAAACCATCATCACCCCCAACGTATAATCAGTTGTTTAGACTTTTTTTTGATAACCAGTTCTTTAGACTTTAATTCTCACCCACGTTTATTAGTGCATTTCAGTTAAAGCCGCAATCCCTGAATTTGCATTTAGCATTGACTTTTCCTTGGTCAAATTTCTTACCTTAGAAATATTAATTCATAATGGAAAAACGTCTGTAGCATTTCTGGGTTGCCAATTTTTTTGTTGAAAGAAGAATTTCCTTCCATTTTCACCAACCCAATTGCAGATTTGAAGCTCTTAGGATATTTTCTTATTTGATAATTGAGTGCTTTAATAATATTTTTTAATTCTATAGGATAGTAATGAAGGATCTATTTGGACCTAAACAATATTCTTTAATTTAACAATAAGGATCAAGGTCATTCATATAAAGCTATTTTCATCTTGAACTTCTTTTTATTATAAAAGAAATTATGTCATGTTATCAATACACTAATAATATTACTAAGATAATGGTTGAATAAGAGATTTGAAGTTTAATCTCTGCCTACCAAAAAAAAAAAAACCAATTAGTGTTTGGACTGATGATAAATAGAAAAAATCACAAAAATGGACGTCATAGATTGAAATTCTATTAAAAAAATCAAAAGAAAATCTCGCAAACCACCTTGACCTTATTCCCAAAAGGAGGCAAAGAATCCCAAAGGTCTTTCTAACCAAACTTCATATTTAGAATCATTCAAAAATATTCCCTAATTAGGAGAAATTATTAGGTTGAATTCCACCTGAAAGACCTAATAATTCCTTATAAAAAGTTATTTTCATCTTAACCTACTTTTTATTATAAAAGAAATTATATTATGTTATAAATCCACCAATAATATCACTAAAATAATGGTTCAAGTCAAAAGAAAATCCTGCAAGTTAGGTTGACCCCATTTCCAAAAGGAGGTAAATAATCCCAAAGGTCTTCCTCAACCAAACTTCATCTCTAGAATCACTCAAAAATATTCTCTAAATAGGAGAAATTATTAGGTCGAACTTCATCTGGAAGATCTAATAATTTCTCATAAAAGAGCTTAGCTCTATGTTTAGAATCTTAAACCTACCCAATCTTGAAAAATGTCAATTTGGCCATTTTGCACAATCCCTTTCTCACTACTCTCCCTTCCTTCTTTGGGGTAAGTGCTCACTACCTTCCTCTCTAGTCTTCCTTCTATGGCTATAAATACCAATGAACTCATCATCTTGTCATGTGCCAACATCTATTTTTACACCATCTCCTTTACAGTATCACCCTATAATTTCACCCCTTGAGTTGCAGCTAGCATTCTAGTATAAGATATGGGTGGTTCCACTTTTTCATTGAGCCTCATCTTGATGCTAACTGCTTCCATGTTGACTGTTAGTATGGCCAACAAAGATTGGCATTTTGGTTTTAACTATACCAATTGGCCTTTCAAAGGAGGCCCTCCCCAAAGCCAAAATGATATACCAGGACCCAGAAAGATCGTTGTAGGTGGCTCAGAGAATTGGCAATTAAACTTTAACTACACCGATTGGGCTCTAAAAAATGGCCCCTTTTACCTAAATGATACTCTAGGTGAGTTGCCATTCCTTGCTTATTACTATTGTTTGTCAAAGTGCCATCTAGGTTTTATCATCAACTTATGTTCTTTTAACAAGTGTCTTAAAGACATAAATTAAGAAATACTAATAAATATTCATGTATGAGTTGTGAGTTTTTCAGAAAGAAAAATACTTCTGTTAATAATGTGTTGGTTTACATGAACAAGTTCACTATGATTGTTTGTACTTTTCCTAATAGTAGGTGTGTAAAATTTAACTTTTCTAGATAAAGAAAAAAAAAAAAAAAGGCTAAGGTGCAAAACACATCCCTAAAGTTTGGAGGGTTTTGAATTTTATACCCTAAAATTTCAAAATTTGGATTTTACCCCATGAATTTATATTTTGTTTGCATTAGCAACCTTTTTATCCATATTCCATTAAATACCACATAAGCTTGTCACATGTGTTTAATTATTTCAATAAAATGACTTTACATCATTTTTATAATGCCATGTCATTTTCATTATGCCACATGGCATTGTTTTATTAGACAAAATAACACAAGTGGCAAATGGAAATATGGACAAATATGAATTGTTGATACAAACAAAATATAATTTCAGGGGGTAAAATTTAAATTCTGAAACTTTAGAGCATAAAATTTAAAACCCTCCAAACTTCAAGAATGTGTTTTGCACCTTAGCCCCCTTTTATTATTATTATTATTTTTTTAATTTAGAAAAGTTAAATTTTACACACCCTAACTTCAAGGGGTAAAATTCAAATGCGGTGGCTCCCCATATCATATGCTATAACTTCTTCTTCTTTTTTTACTTTTTTTTATATGACGACAATGTGGTTGTTGCAGTGTTCAAGTATGATCCACCAACAAACGACTCCACAATTCCTCACAGTGTATACTTGCTACCAAACCTCTGGAGTTTCTTAACGTGCGATTTAAGAAAGGCAACAATGGTGGCCAATACAACACAAGGAGGGGGCGAGGGATTTGAATTTGTGCTGAAAAAGTGGCAACCCTACTATTTTGCTTGTGCTGAGCGTGATGGTTATCATTGCAAGGCTGGGCAGATGAAGTTCTTTGTCATGCCACTGTTTCGCCAATGGCATTGATGACGAAGGAGCTAAGGAAGTTTTATTGCTACGTGCTACCTACTACCTAACTAGGGTTTTTTTCCCCATATTTACTTTCTAAAGTTGTTGCGAGCAAGATTTGTTTTTAGATTATTTCCTTAAGATAAGCAGTGAGTGCTAAATAAATCTATGAGATGAGAGTGAATAAGTGTACTTCTATATGGTGATAGTCTGATAGTCTTGCATTGCATTGATGCGATGCTTTGATGTAATATTGACTTCATATAGAAAAGCTTTTGAATTTTATGCAATTGGAAAGATTGATCATGTTTGTAGATTAAATTCAATAAAAATTCAGCGTAAATGCTTTATTTATGCTCTACAATAAAATTGTGCCACATAAGAATATATATATTTTTCAAATAAAAGAATAGAGACTAATGCATGTACGAGCACATGAGTTTCTAAAAATTTATTCAACCAATATAATTTGAATAATTGAATATTAAAAACAAGACAATTACTGTAACATTTTCTAAAGACTTAACTGAAGAAGCACCAGAGGAAGAAAGCTATCAAATTAAGATGTTGATGGAAACAGCCGGAAGAAAGGGCCGCTGAAAAAGCTACCATCAATTGAGAAACAGTGGCCAAACTGATTTGATTCATAGTCAAAAACAAGGTTTTGAAACCCAGACCGGACTGTATGGCCTGACCGGAAAAATTTCGAGCAGTTCATTTTTTCGGTTTTTTTAACCTCAAGAACCACTCTATGGAAAAAAAAATAGGGATCCATGTGAACCACGGTTAGACCTCACGGTTCTGAGAACCGTGATTAAACCGTTTCTCATGGTTCCCTACTTTCTTTGAATCTGAATCTTAAAAAAAAAAAAAAAAAAAACACAGAAAAACAAGCTTTAAATTCTAGAACCATGATCAGACCACTTGGCCGGCATGCATTAGACTTTTTTCAGATCTGGACCTAAATGATTTGTAAGGGGAAAATAAAAATAAAAACAAACTGAGAAGAAGAAGATGACAAAGTAGGTGTTATGCGAAGTTGAAACAGCAAATTAGCAACCTAGCACAGATCGCCAGTCACAACCTTCATTTCCGTCTTTTGCTTCTATTTCTTCTTCTTTCTTCTTTTTCTCCTTCTACTCTTTCTTCTTTCCGTGGAGACTGCTGTGGTTTCTCTCTGTGTTTGGGTTGGTTTTGAATTCTCTTTTTCTTTTTTATGTTTCCAATGGCATTGGTTCACGTGACTTGACTTCGAAGAATCCAAAGCCCCTCCTACACATGACTTGGAAGAATCTAGAGCCCCTTCTACATGTGTTTGGCATTGGACACAAAAAAACTTTTGATTTTTGAAATTGGCAAAATGTTTCAGCCATTAGATTTATAGCTTTGAGCTTGTGACGTGACTATTGATGGATTGATAAGTAACAAATAAAATATTATAACTACTTTATTAATATTTATAATTTTTTTAAAATGAAAAATATAGTGTTATAAAATATTTCATAATTTTTTTGTCACAATTATAATGTAGCAAAGTTTGAATAGTAAAGGAAAAATAGTGAGTCAACAGATACAATTAAGTATATAATAATTATTTTAATTTAAAATAGTGCCCTTCTAATTCCTATATTATTACAATATTACTATCACGAGTTTATCTAATCAACATATAAAGAAATAAAGAAATATTATATCTATGTATGCTTAGGATTTTTATTTTTTTTAAGAAACAATGTATGCTTAGGATATGATATTTCTTATTTGTCTTATGAAAGTTATGATATAACAAAATATATTTGAAAGATAGATTTCTATATTTAATTGGGTCATTTAATTTAATTTTTCTATTTATATTAATTTAATATATTTATTTATATTTAAATAATTATTAAATTAATTATGACGTCATCACGGTTCGATTTCGGTTCAACTTCGATTCGACCTTAAAAACCTTGAATCTCTCCCTTTTATGGTTCAATGAACGGTCCAAATCTGAAAACCTTGGTAAAAAATAGAGATGACATCAATGCCACCAGTGGCCAAACCGAGTTAAGCAGGCCACAACATGGGCAATCACTTGCTTAGTACGAGTGTCATATGCAATGGTGGAGCCACGTTGAGACAAGAAGGGCCTTGCCCCCCCCCCCCCCCCCCCCAATTTTTAAAATTTCATTTATTGCCTTAATAAATTGAAAAATTATTCCCCCCCTCCCCCCGAATGTGAGGGAAAAAAATATTATAGGTTCATTACGCAATTAAAACTCACTTGTCTCTCAAGTATCTTAAGATTCATTAAAAAAAAACCAAAAAAAGAGATTTTTAAAAAACCCAGTCCATTCCTTGGCCTATTAGCTCCTCCAAGTACCAAAAATAAAAATCTTTGACACGTATGGGTTATTTACTTAAAATAAATGTGAATAAACAAAAAATTCCATATTGCTATCTCAACACTGCAACGAACTTAACAGTTTTCTTTGGTTCTTGTCATCTGCTACGCCCTAGCCTCCAGATTAGTGGCTAGTAGACCAGTGGCAGTGGTAATGTGGTATATTTTTGTTTCTTTGTATTCAGTTTTATCTTTTGCCGAGATCTCTATCTGTTTGCAGTGGTGGCGCCACATGGTGTTCGGGGGGGTTCAGATGAACCCTGACTTGTGATTTTTTTTTTTTCACATATAACATTTAAATTTTTTTTTTTGAATACCTTAAAGTAAATTTTTGAACCCCCTAAAATAAGTCCAAAGAACAAATCAATTCAGTACTAAAATTTATCTTGGCCTTCTTAAACAAAAAGAAAAAACCCATCATCAAACCAATTTGATCTAAAATCTGAGGAAAAAAAATAGCAAGTCCAACAACAAAAATTAGTAATTTGTTGATCTTAAATCTCATAAAAAGGCAATTAAATAAGCTATAAAGTGTAAACATTAAAAGAAAATTAAGTGTGAGGTAGTGGAAGTGGGGCGTGAGATAGTGGAGAATGAAGACTTTTTTTTTTAATGATTGTATCGTTGCATTGAATTCTTAATAGTGTAATGTAAAAAACACAACAAAATTCTTCTTAATGAATTACAAAGACCTGTAAGTCGTCACAATTGAGTTGAATTGTTAAATAAAAGAATTGAAAAGAGTAAAAACAAAAACTACTAAATAATGAATTAGAGTATTCTAAGTAATAATTGCGGGGTCACAGAGCCAGTGATATACATCCACCTTTTGTATTGGGCCTGAGGCCCATGTCAAGGCCTATAATCACATGTGAAAAAGACAGTGGTGATCATGACAACCCAGGAAACCGTGCCGAGGACAACTTTTTCCTTGGCTAGCCAAGTCCGAGGTAGAAGAAAAGTGATTTACCGGCAAAGACAATCTTTCAAAACCTCCCAAAGAAAAAGATAAGCACAGCAGGTAAGCACACTAGAGCATGGCGGTAGAGCAATTCCCAGAAAAGCTGCTGCCTCCTTATTAAATACTCCACAACTAACACTCTGGCCGCATTAATGTGGAAATGATACCTGAACAGTGGCTTTTGAGACTCACAGCTACTATCTAAGAGCTTTGGGAGGAGGTTGATGTGACAAAGACCAACAACAGCAGATCTGGTTTGCACCTGTATGGTGGAGATAAAGGAGGAAAGCAGAACATAAGGAAGAAGGAGCTCTGAGAAAAGGGGATGGGAGATTTCACCAAAAAAAACACTATAGCAATCTAAGTTAACTTTGTAACCATTATCACTGTCACTCAAGAAATAATCAGTTGAAGCTCCTCGGGCTAGTGCCGAGGATTGAATTTCTTGCTCAAGTCCATATTTGTTTTACTTATTCATTCTTTAAATCATCTTCAACTGTTGTTACACTCATTAAAACTCAATTCTTCTATCCACTCTCTACAAATTTATTATATTGGACTTGTTAGGCTTGAATTCACTCACCTCATAGGAACAATGTTTAAACCCAATCCCTATAATTGGCGTCGTTTGTGGGAAGAACTTGTGTGTTAGTGAGTGCAGCAGCTAGACATGGTAGGATCAGGTCCACACTAGGAAAACCCACGCTAAGGGGATCCCCAACAGACAGAACCTGTAGAATCCCAACAACAGGGTAATTTTCCTGGTCTTGAACATGAACAAAATCAAGATAATGAAAGGAATCAAGAGGGGAGTGTGAATACCACCTAAACGAGAAAAAGTCACCCCCAAGCGGGCAGTCACGTATCCCAGAGACAAAACAGCAACCAAACCATGCAGCAGGAGATAGATGACTTGAAAAAGAAATTGCGCCATCCACAAAGAAGGCAGTTTCCTTCCAGTTCTGACATATCCTCTAATGATGAAAAGGATGACAATTACAGGCAGAGATCAAGAACTCCTCCAAGTGAGACCTTCTCTTATGAAGACGAGCACCATCATAAATGAAAACACAAGAGCCCATCTAGTAAAGGCCTGGGTAATGATGTCATGAGTAAGGCTCTGGATCAGATCTCTAAGTCACCTTTCACGCGCAAGATAGAAGGGGCTAGGCTACCTCGAGGGTTCCATCAACTTACGTTCACCCTTTATAATGGTCGGACGGACCCCGTAGAGCATGTGAGCCAGTTTAATTAAAGAATGACCGTCCACTCCAAGAACGAAGCTTTGATGTGCAAGGTCTTTCTGTCTAGCTAAGGACCTGTAGCGATGAGGTGGTTCAACGGCTTGAAGACGAACTCCATAGATTCTTATAAGTAGCTTATCCAAACCTTCAGCTTTTGCTTCATTACGAACACCAGGGTTCCTCGGCCTCTGAGTTCATTGTTGTCATTATCCATGCGTGAGGGAGAAACTTTAAAAGCATACTCTGACAGATATTGAGAAATGTATAATGAGATGGACGACAACTTTGATGACGTCATCATCAGCATTTTTAAAAGCGGTCTCCCAACTGCAAGGGAAAGGAAAGGAGAAGGTTATTCCTTAAAAGGGGAGGGATTTTAGGTCAAACCGATACAACAATAATAGTCCGATGAGAGATTTTGCAAGGCAATATGGATTAACCAATACGCAGAAGGTTAACGCCATATTCAGAAAACCGATACATCAGGTTTTGGAGAAAATAAAAAATGAGTCATTCTTCAAGTGGCCGAATAAGATGGTTGGAGACTCCATGAAGCGCAATCAAATTCTGCATTGTCAATACCACCAGGACCACAGACATACTACAAAAGACTGCAGGAACCTTTGGAATCACCTGGATCAACTGGTTCGAGAAGGGAAACTAAGGCACCTTTTTTGCATCCTTCTAGTGGTCATCAAGGCCAGGCAAACCAAGAGCCCCAAGGAAACACTTCCTTAAGACCACCCATAGGAACGATAAACGTAATCTTTGCTGCTCCAAGGAGGATGGACTCATGCCCTTCTAGGGTGATGTCTGTAGCTCGGCTACCCGTTGATGACTCTGTCCCAAAGCCGAAAAGACCCAAAGTGTATCCTCATCCGGTTTTGAGTTTCTCTGAAGAAGACAAAATTAGAACCATCCAATCCCACGACGATGCATTGGTAATCACTCTTCGGATTGGGGGTTACGATGTGAAAAAAGTAATGGTAGATGATGGTAGTGGAGCCAAGATCATGTACCCCGATCTCTATAAAGGGCTGAAGCTGAGACCAAAAGATTTGACACCCTATAGCTCCCCCTTGATGAGTTTTGATGGAAAAATTGCCATGTCAAAGGGCCAGATTAGACTACTTGTGCAAACTGGCCTGGAGATAGTAGAGGTTGACTTCATTATGGTGGATACTTACTCCCTTTACACTGCTATCGTGGCTAGACCTTAGCTTCATACCCTAGGAGCCATTGCCTCCACCCTGCATCAGAAGGTGAAGTTCCCTTCCGAGGGCTGGGTCCTGGAAATTCGAGGTTGCCAGTCTTTGGCAAAAGAGTGCCTGGTGGCTGCCATCTCACATCGGCCTAGAGTAGAGTCCTCGGCCTGTGTTGGAGAAAACTCATAGCAATCAAAGACCCTGGCATCGCCTACTAAGACACTAGCTGAGGAAGCAAAATGTGAGCATTTAGAAAAAGTGATCATTGGCGATGACTCGGAGAGGTTCTTTCAGGGGGGATCTCAACTGCCCCCTTGGGAAAAGGAGGGATTGATAGGGTTCCTCAGAAAAAATGTTGATGTGTTCGTATGAGATGCTTATGATGTCCCAAGAATTAATCTGAACTTCATATGTCACCATTTAAATGTAGATCCATCAGCCATTCCTAAAAAACAACCACCTTGGCGCCCATCCAAAGAGCACACCAACGCTATTAAGGATGAGGTGAAAAAGCTCAAGCAAGTAAGGGCTATCAAAGAGGTGTTCTACCCTGAGTGGTTGGCTAACACTGTGGTTGTAAAGAAGAAGAGTGGGAAGTGGCGAGTCTGTGTGGACTTCATAGACTTAAACAAGGCGTGTTCGAAAGACCCATTCCCTATGCCTCAAATAGACCAATTAGTGGACGCAACTGTAGGTCATTCTCGGATGCGCTTCTTAGATGCCGATCAAGGCTATCATCAAATACCACTAGCCTTGAGTGATTAAGAAAAAACAGCATTCGTGACTCCTATTGAAAATTACCACTACAAAGTGATGCCCTTTGGTTTGAAGAATGCGGGATAGGCCTATCAAAGGATGATGACTAGAATGTTTGAGCCACAGCTGGGCAAGAGTATTGAAGTCTACGTAGACCACATGGTGGTAAAGAGTAAAGTGGTGTCCGAGCATGTGGGAGACCTCGAAGTCATCTTTGACATCTTAAAGAAACACAAACTGCGTCTTAATGCCTCTAAGTGCTCATTTGGTGTCGGGTCTGGCAAATTTTTGGGCTATATAGTAACTCATAGGGGAATTGAGGTGTCCCCAGATCAAATCAAAGCAATTCACAATCTGCAGCCTCCTAGAAACCCTAAAAAAGTCCAAAAACTCACTGGAATGATCGCAACCTTAAACTGATTTATTTCCAGATCTGCGGACAGGTGCCGACCTTTTTACCTTCTAATGAACAAATGGAAAGTATTTAAATGGTCCGAGGACTGCGCTTTGGCCTTCCAGCAACTTAAGGAATACCTATTCTGGCTGCCCATCATGTCCCGCCCTGAGGCCGATGAGGTTTTATCCGTCTACATTGCGGTGGCCCCTCATGCTGTAAGTTTGGTGTTATACAAATTGATGGTGGCATACAACAGCCAGTCTATTATGTGAGCAAATCATTACACGAGGCTGCGGTGCACTATTTACCACTAGAGAAGGCAATTTTGGCAGTAGTGCATGCCACGTGAAAACTCCCCCATTACTTCCAAGCGCATATAGTTGTTGTTCTAACTCAGCTTCCATTTAAGTCTGTACTCCTTAGTGCCGATTACACAGGAAGAATTACCAAGTGGGGCACGGTTTCCGATATCAAATACATGCCTCAGGCCTCTGTCAAGAGCCAGGTCCTCACTGATTTAATAGTCGAATTTGCCGAACCCCTAATAGAAATAGTAGCAGAGGAGCAAAACATGGATGAAAAATTGGTTGGCACAATCTCCGTGCAAGGACCCTCACGCTGGAAGGTGTATGTTGATGGCACAGCAAACTAAAGGGGGTCCGGGATGGGGCTAGTTCTAATATCTCTTGAGAAGATTATCATAGAGAAATCGTTGAGACTAGGGTTCTCGGCCACAAACAACGAAGCCGAATATGAGGCTTTATTGCAAGGAATGGCCATGGTATAGAAAATTGGGGGAAAGGCAGTGGAAGTGTTCTCGGACTCGAGATTGGTTGTGGGCCAAATGAAGCGGGAGCTAGAGGCCTGAGATGTAAGAATGCAGGGGTACTTGAGTCAGGTCAAGCACTTATAATTTTGAATTCTTTGACGTGTCACACGTCTTTAGGAGTGGAAACACGTAAGCAGATTCATTGGCCACTCTTGCGCCACCTCCTTGGCACGGGGTTTACCTCGAGTCATCCTTATTGAGGACTTGTGCAGAGCAGATGGAGTCAAGGAGGACATGGTTCAGATCCATCAAGTCAAAATGGGTCCGATTTGGATGGATCCTATAGTGAGCTTCCTTAAAGATGATACCCTACCCGAAGAGAAATTAGAAGCTGAGAAAATACGAAGAAAAGCTCCTCTATTTTGGCTGTCTGAAGATCACAAGTTGTACAGGCGCTCCTATTCTGGGCCGTATTTGCTATGTATACATCCCGAAGCATCAGAGTAACTGCTCGAGGAGTTGCATGAAGGAATTTGTGGGAGTCACACAGGAGGAAGATCTCTGTCTCACAGAGCTATCACCCAAGGATATTAGTGGCCGGGTATGCAGAAGGAAGCTCAAGAGTATGTCAAGAAGTGCGATCATTGCCAAAGGTTTGCCCCAAACATCCACCAACCGGGTGGGGTCCTCAATCCTCTCTTTAGTCCTTAGCCGTTTGCTCAGTGGAGCTTGGATATTGTAAGCCCTTTTCCTAAAGTGGTAGGAAATAAGAGATACATATTGGTCGGCACAGACTATTTCATCGAATGGATCGAAGCCGAGCCCCTGGCCAACATCAAGGATGTGGATGCTAAGAAGTTTATCTGGAAGAATATCGTTACACGGTTTGGGGTCCCTCATATCCTCATCTCGGATAACGGCCTTTAATTTGATAGCAAGACCTTCAGGAAATATTGTCGTGACTTGGGAATTACAAACAGGTATTCCACTCCTGCCTACCCCCAAGGAAATGGACAGGCTGAGGCTGTTAATAAGGTCATGGTCAATGGGCTGAAAAAGAGGTTAGATGATGCAAAGGGAAGATGGGTGGAAGAACTACCACATGTCTTGTGGACATATCGGACTACACCACGTCGGTCAACAAGAGAGACTCCATTTTCCTTGACTTATAGGGCCAAGGCTATCATCCCCCTAGAGACTAGCTTCCCAACGTTGAGAACAAGTACCTTCACTCGAAGCAACAATGATGAACTGCTGGGAAAGAGTTTGGATTTAATCGAAGAGAGAAGAGAAAAGGCAATGATACAACTAGCCTATTACCACTAGAAACTCAAGTAAGGGTATGATGCCAATGTGAAACTACGGCCACTAATGCCAGAAGACTTAGTGCTGAGAAAAGTTTTGGGTAATGCCAAAAACCCAGTCTGGGGAAAACTGGGGTCCAACTAGGAAGGACCATATCGCATCACTTCAGTAGCAGGAATATGTGCATATTATTTAGAAGATTTAGATGAGAGAGTTATACCCTGCTCATGGAATGTAAATAACCTGAGAATGTGTTATTATTAATAAAAGTAGTTTTATTTGCACTCTGATTTATTGTAATTGCGTGCCATGCGGTTCACTACTACTTAAGTATTAAACAAAAACTAAGTCATGTCAGGTTCCTTGGACCACAAACTTAGTAGAAATTAATATCCCTTGACATCTATAGAAGTATTAAACAGAAACTAAGTCAAGTCAGGTTCCTCGAACCATAGACTTAGTGGAAATTAATACCCCTTGACATCTATAGAAGTATTAAACAGAAACTAAGTCATGTCAGGATCCTCAGACCACAGACTTAGTAGAAATTAATACCCCTTGACATCTATAGAAGTATTAAACAGAAACTAAGTCAAGTCAGGTTTCTCGCACCATAGACTTAGTGGAAATTAATACCCCTTGACATCTATAGAAGTATTAAACAGAAACTAAGTCATGTCAGGATCCTCGGACCACAGACTTAGTGGAAATTAATACCCCTTGACATCTATAGAAGTATTAAACAGAAACTAAGTCATGTCAGGTTCCTCGGACCACAGACTTAGTGGGAATTAATACCCCTTGACATCTATTAAAGTATTAAATAGAAGCTAAGTTATGTCAGGCTCCTCGGATCATAAACTCAGTGGAAATGAATACACTATGGCATCTACTAAAGTGTTGGTTAGACATTAGCTCAAGCATTAAAAATGAGCATAGTCCTGAATCCCTCCCCGAATCGCATGGTTTGTTATCACCCAGCAAAGATGTAAACCAAAGTAACTCCATAAGCATCACTTAAAGCATTTCAAGGTGCCCTGGACTTGGCTGTTGTTCAGTCAATGCTTGAATATTTTTTCAAAGTTAGAAAACTTGTTAGAGTTGATAGGTTCAAAGTATGTCTTGGTAGTATTGTGGATTTATTAGTCTTGATCTACTTTGATTCTCAGTTAAAAATATGTAAAAACTATGTTCTTTCCTTGTGTGAGCAACTTCGTATTTTTATAGCATATGGCTATGTTCAATCAAAGAATAATCAAAATGAAAATTGCATAAAGTGAAGAAAATAACCCGTATAAATTTGGGAAAGTAAAATGCACATTTTATTAAAACATGTCTTAGAAAAAGGAAATTTCATTATAGAAATTGTAACTACATTATAAAAAAAAAAAAAAAAAAAATGAAGATTCATGGTTTCAACTTTATCTAAAGCCTAATCTTGGAGGTCTTATCAGCTTGAATAGCTACTTCAGTAGGAGTCACTTTTTCCTTCTCATTAGGAGCTTCCTTGGTTGGCATGGTAACTGAAGCTAAGGCCAATTCAAAACCTTGAAAAGCTTCCCCATCTTATGGAACCCCTGTAGTCTTGTCTGAGGGCCTATCCACGTCAGAGGAGACTTCCTTAGGAGCTTCAGATTCTTTTGCTTGCTCCTGCTGACTGGGAGGAGGAGGATCCTAAGGCTGCATCTCTTCAGTAGGGATAGCAACTGTAGAGGCCATTTCACCTTCAATGGAAGGAAGGTCCAAGGCTCGTATGGCTGGTAGGTAGAAGATATTTTCTAGTTTTCTTAGCTCAGAAGAAGCCTCAACCCCAGCTCGGTTGAGGGCTTCATCCCAGGTTTGAGCGCAATAGGTTCGACACACGGTTAGGACCTCTACCCTAAGGGCTTCCTCAGTCTCGGCTACTCTGACATCGTAACCATGCTACTCAGCCTCATCCAGAGCCTTCTCGGTCTCCGTTTTAGCCCTCTCGATCTCGTCTTTAGACTTCTTAGCTTGATCCTTCAACTTCTAGACTTCTTCCAACTTCTTCTGAAGGGACGCTATTTGCTCTTTAGAGGAAGCCAACTGTTCCTTAGCATCACGCAAAAGCAACCTCTACTCCTCAGCTTGCTTCTGAGCACCCTCCAGAGCCGAGTCAGTGCTCCTTCTTGCCTGTTCCTTCTCCTTCAGTTTTTTCCTCAGGTCCTTGTTGGACTGATCAACAATGTTAAATGACTCCATAGCTGCCATGCGCCTAGTCCTCTCATCGTCCAACTGTCAATAGCTGGAATTGGTTATCTCCTCGACCTTAAAAGCAGCTTGGACAGCCTGAAAGAAAAGGGTTAGTAACCTTACAAATAACCATCAAGATGTTAAAAAAAAAAAAGGGATGGGTGCATACCATGCCCAGATATCTTTTGAGGTTAAGGAAAACCTCATGCATCCTGATAGACCGCAGCTCGGCCATGTCATTAAGGAGTAGTAAAGCCTCCTCCAAAGCTGAGGCCACGTGGCATCCATCGCCTCCATGGAAATCCCTGATGGATGCGTTATCCCTTAAAAGCTCACCATTGAGCATTGGATCTGGAAGCCAAGCTTGAGGCTCAGATGTCTGATTTTCTCTCCTCTTTGAGCCTCCCCGCCCTGATTGTCTAGTCTTTTGCTGCTTTGTAGCCCATTAGGTCTCTTCTTCAAGCATAGGGCGAGGTCTCCCAGCCTCCAATACATCCTTACCCTTCTGCTCTCTCTTCCTCTTCGGGTCAACAAGTTCAGGCCTGGATGGCAAAGATGGCTGAGGAGGAGGGAGAGAAAGTTTGGGAGGAGGAAGGGGAAGGTGGGGCTGAGCCGATTTCCCAGGTGCATCCTTTCCAGGTTGGGACTCTATTAAGTCCAGCAAGCTTCTTTTGGATTTTCTTTGGATACCCATCTCGTCCAAAGTGACAATTCCTACTTCTTATTGATGGTCAAGGTCAACCGAGGTACTCTCGGGGGATAGAGGTCGGTTGATATTGTGAAATTTTAAAATACTCGCAAGTGTATGAACCGTACCGAAGTATAGTTGGACAAGAACGAGGTCGAACCCACAGGGACTTGAATGAACGTAGGAAAATTAAATCAAATCTTAACCAAATTAATCCTAATCTAGTTTAATAAAAATTGGTTGTTTTGAAATTAAATAAACTAAAAAAAAAAAAATTAATCTAAGCAAAGATATAAAGCAATAAAAAGATGTAAACAATCAAGAGAAAGGAATTAAGGTTTTGGAATCCGCCTTGTAAGTCATATCAGCATATATTTATGATCATTAATTTTTTCCAACCACTACATGATAATCTAGAAATCAATCTTGCTATCATGGAAAATATTCTCATTAAAATCTTTATTTTAAAAACCAAAAGCATGTTCTTCTTCGCTTTTTAAGTATAAAACCAAATCATCAATTGTATCCGTAGCCAAACAAATCACAAGATATATCCAATTCTAAAAATCAAATCATAGATTGTATCCATTGACAAACAAATCACAAACGATATCCAATTTTATAATTAAGAATTAATAAACCAAGCATTCAATTAATTAAGACAAATCCTAAATCATGAGAAAAACATGATTGAACTCATATCTAGAATCTCATCTTAGTTAATTGATATGAAGTAAGAACAATTTAATCATTAAAGAACAACTATTGTGGGAAAAATCAAATCACATAAATATTACTGATAATCCTTAACAAGGTTTCATCCTCAACCCTAATTATAAATTTAGCTACTCATAATAATTTAACAAGAATAAAATACTAAACATTAAACTAGACAAATAAAATAAAACTAACTATCATGGAAGAAAACCAAAGAAGTAGCCGCAGCTCTCTATGTTCGGCCCTCAGCCCTAGCAGTAGCCTCCTTTATTTTTGCCCTAAAGAGCCTTTAAATAGGTAAAGGAATCCTGTTACAAGTTGAATTCCCGTTTGGAGAAAATCCCAGATTTTTAGGCTTCACTTAACCGACGGTTTTGGCCCATTTAGCATCAGAATTCGGGCTTTTGGTAAACTACAAAGTTGTAGCCCTTTAAGTTAAATTTCCAGCCCAACTTGAATCATCTAGATTGGACATCTGAGCCAAAAGTTATGCCAAAAATACTAACTGATATGCAGGCTGGAATCCTAATCCGAATTGGACTTGGATTTGGTGTAAATTTCCTTTGATTCCTTGCTCCAATTGGACTTAAACTTAATTGGGTTTGCCTTCTTTAACTTCATCATGGCCCTTTAAGTTGGCTTGATTCAATTGGCCTAGCCCCACTTTGCATGTAAAGCCCTTGTTACCTGCAACGCAAAGATATTATATAATCAGTCACAAAATAACATAAAAGTAAGGCTAAATATATAAATATATGAGTAATTTATTGTATATATTTCATGCACATCAGTTGAATACCTCAAATTCATCCTGGGAGTCTGACAAATCCACAATCTCCTTTGGTTTCTTTTCTTTTTCTTCTTCTTCTTTTTCTTCCTCTTCCTCCTTAACAATGGGTTGGGATGGGGATGCTCCTACTAAAGGGATGCCTACAAAGAGTGGCTGAGTAAAGGATGTACCCTCAGGAATTGGAACGCTCTCAAGAACGACGAATCCTTCAAAGGCCACACTAATACGATGAAGACAAGAATCATTAGCTTTTATTACACACTTGGGAGCTTGGAATCCAAGGGAAATAGGCTTGTACCCAAGGATTATGTGTGCTGCTAATAATTGACCGTCGGAAAGAATTGAAAATTTTACGTATGCTGTTGTAAAAAAATAAAATTAAAAATTAAAAAAATTGAAAATTTACTCCAAAAGGAAAGAATTATTTTCCAAAAGTTGAAGCAAAGAGCCCTAATCTTCGAGACACAAATATATTTGTAATAAAGTTGTTGTTGTTGCTGTTATTTTTTATTTTTTTATTTTTTAGAGAGAGAGAGAGAGAGAGAGAGAGAGAGAGAGAGAGAATTTCACAATCTATGGCATTCACTTCAAATGATAACTCTTTATCATCATGCCAAAACACCAATCGATTTTTGGTATAGACAGAGATTAAACCCACAGTAATAAAGTTGTTGATGTTGGTTTCTTTTTTTTTTTTTTTTCTTTTTTTTTTCTTTTTTTTTTTATGAATCACTAATAAGGTTATTGATTTTTTTTTTTTTTTTTTTTTTTTTTTTGGGGTGGAGAAAGAGGTTGTTGAAACTTGAATTAAACACGAAAGAATGAATCCATTTTTCATGATAATTTTACTGAACAAATGATACTATTGCATGCGCTATAAAACCATCATCACCCCCAAAGTATAATCAGTTAGTTTAGATTTTTTTTTGATAACCAGTTCTTTAGAGTTTAGACTTTAGTTCTCACCCACGTTTATCAGTGCATTTCAGTTAAAGCCGCAATCCTTCCCTGAATTTGCATTTAGCATTGACTTTTCCTTGGTCAAATTTCTTACCTTAGAAATATTAATTCATAATGGAAAAACGTTTGTAGCATTTCTGGGTTGCCACTTGTTTTGTTGAAAGAAGAATTTCCTTCCATTTTCACCAACCCAATTGCAGATTTGCAGCTCTTAGATATTTTCTTATTTGATAATTGAGTGCTTTAATAATATTTTTTAATTCTATAGGATAGTAATGAAGGATCTATTTGGACCTAAACAATCTTTAATTTAACAATAAGGATCAAGATCATTCATATAAAGCTATTTTCATCTTGAACTTCTTTTTGTTATAAAAGAAATTACGTCATGTTATCAATACATTAATAATATTACTAAGATAATGGTTGAATAAGAGATTTGAAGTTTAATCTCTGCCTACCAAAAAAAAAAAAAAAAACAATTAGTGTTTTAGTTTGAAGATAAATAGAAAAAATCACAAAAGCGGACGTCATAGATTAAAATTCTATTAAAAAAAATCAAAAGAAAATCTCGCAAACCACCTTGACCCTATTCCCAAAAGGAGGCAAAGAATCCCAAAGGTCTTTCTAACCAAACTTCATATTTAGAATCATTCAAAAATATTCCCTAATTAGGAGAAATTATTAGGTTGAATTCCACCTGAAAGACCTAATAATTCCTTATAAAAAGTTATTTTCATCTTAACCTACTTTTTATTATACAAGAAATTATGTTATGTTATAAATCCACCAATAATATCACTAAAATAATGGTACAAATCAAAAGAAAATCTTGCAAGGTTGACCCCATTTCCAAAAGGAGGTAAATAATTTCAAAGGTCTTCCTCAACCAAACTTCATCTCTAGAATCATTCAAAAATATTCTCTAAATAGGAGAAATTATTAGGTCGAACTTCATCTGGAAGATCTAATAATTTCTCATAAAAGAGCTTAGCTCTATGTTTAGAATCTTAAACCTACCCAATCTTGAAAAATGTCAATTTGGCCATTTTGCACAATCCCTTTCTCACTACTCTCCCTTCCTTCTTTGGGGTTAGTGTTCACTACCTTCCTCTCTAGTCTTCCTTCTATGGCTATAAATACCAATGAACTCATCATCTTGTCATGTGCCAACATCTATTTTTACACCATATCCTTTATAGTATCACCCTATAATTTCACCCCTTGAGTTGTAGCTAGCACTCTAGTATAAGATATGGGTGGTTCCACTTTTTCATTGAGCCTCATCTTGGTGCTAACTGCTTCCATGTTGGCTATTAGTATGGCCAACAAAGATTGGCATTTCGGTTTTAACTATACCAATTGGCCTTTCAAAGGAGGCCCTCCCCAAAGCCCAAATGATATACCAGGACCCAGAAAGATCGTTGTAGGTGGCTCAGAGAATTGGCAATTAAACTTTAGCTACACCGATTGGGCTCTAAAAAATGGCCCCTTTTACCTAAATGATACTCTAGGTGAGTTGCCATTCCTTGCTTATTACTATTGTTTGTCAAAGTGCCGTCTAGGTTTTATCATCAACTTATGTTCTTTTAACAAGTGTCCTAAAGACATCAATTAAGAAATACTAATAAGGCAGGGTTTGGATACACGTTTGCCTTTTTTTTTCTTTTTTCTTTTTTTGGTGCATGAACAGTAATATCACATGGATTCATTGTGCAGGAGACAAAATTCATTGTTCATGCACTGTTCACGGGTCTCACGGCATTATTCACACATTAAAAAATTATTTCGCTACAATGTTTTCAGTTTTCAGTTCCAACAAAAATAAGTTGTATTCAAATGGGCCCTAAATATTCATGTATGAGTTGAGAGTTTTTCAGAAAGAAAAATACTTGTGTTAATAATGTGTTGGTTTACATGAACAAGTTCACTATGATTGTTTGTACTTTTCCTAATAGTAGGTGTGTAAAATTTAACTTTTCTAGATAAAGAAAAAAAAAAAGGCTAAGGTGCAAAACACATCCCTAAAGTTTGGAGGGTTTTGAATTTTATACTTCAAAATTTCAAAATTTGGATTTTATCCCATGAATTTATATTATGTTTGCATTAGCAGCCTTTTTGTCCATATTCCATTAAATACCACATAAGCTTGTCACATGTGTTTAATTATTTCAATAAAATGACTTTACATCATTTTTATAATGTCATGTCATTTTCATTATGCCACATGGCATTGTTTTATTAGACGAAATAACACAAGTGGCAAATGGAAATATGGACAAATATGAATTGTTGATGCAAATAGAATATAATTTTAGGAGGTAAAATTAAAATTCTGAAACATTAGAGTATAAAATTTAAAACCCTCCAAACTTCAAGAATGTGTTTTGCACCTTAGCCCCCTTTTTTTCTGTTCTTTTTTTTAATTTAGAAAAGTTAAATTTTACACACCCTATAAATTCAAGGGGTAAAATTCAAATGCGGTGGCTCCCCATATCATATGCTATAACTTCTTCTTTTTTTACATTTTTTTTTATATGACGACAATGTGGTTGTTGCAGTGTTCAAGTATGATCCACCAACAAACGACTCCACAATTCCTCACAGTGTATACTTGCTACCAAACCTCGGGAGCTTTTTAACGTGCGATTTAAGAAAGGCAACAATGGTGGCCAATGCAACACAAGGAGGGGGCGAGGGATTTGAATTTGTGCTGAAAAAGTGGCAACCCTACTATTTTGCTTGTGGTGAGCGTGATGGTTATCATTGCAAGGCTGGGCAGATGAAGTTCTTTGTCATGCCACTGTTTCGCCAATGGCATTGATGACGAAGGAGCTAAGGAAGTTTTATTGCTACGTGCTACCTACTACCTAGCTAGGGTTTTTTTCCCCATATTTACTTTCTAAAGTTGTTGCGAGCAAGATTTGTTTTTAGATTATTTCCTTAAGATAAGCAGTGAGTGCTAAATAAATCTATGAGATGAGAATGAATAAGTGTACTTCTATATGGTGATAGTCTGATAGTCTTGCATTGCATTGATGCGATGCTTTGATGTAATATTGACTTTGATAGGATACTGAATTTGTGCCGTCTCCAGTTCGTCCATAAGGGTCGTCCATGACCAAAAGTGGACAGTGACAGGAATCATTGACAAAAGACTGAGTTTCCTAAGACTAAGAATAAAGTATACAGTTGACGAGGTCCTCCTTGGACGATCATTAGGTCGTCCGTGGAACTTGTCTATAGACCACAGTGAAGCCATCCATGGACTTCGTCCATGGACGATAACGAGGAGTGGACGATTCAATCATCCATACAACGGACGGACAAACAGACCACTTGGGAAAACCCGACATGATAGAGCGGTTAATAAATCCATGACTGTCGCCCAAAGTTCTTGGAGCAGTTGATCTCCATCAGCAGTTTCCAGCTGTTGAGGAAGTTATCTCCGAACTCCCTGGCTTCCGTGAATCTTGGGGAAGTTACCAAGAAAATAACTACCCCAAGATCCCTATATAAAGGACCGGTCTGAACCAAATGGAGGTAAGAAATCTCTTAAACACAAAATTCCAAAACATTCGAAACTCCATACTAACTTTCTCATCGGAGGGGGTTTGGCCGGTCATCTCCGGTCGCCTCTTTGACTGCGTTTTCTTCTTTGCAGGCCTTCCACCACCATCGGTAGTCTCACCGAAGCCAGATTATCCAACCCACTGATTCGAAGCGATATCAGTTGGCACCGTCTGTGGGAACAGGAGGCTGTTTTGCGACTTCTTTTCCACGACAAAGGGTTAGGATGGTCAGGACTAGGTCGAGGGCTACTAGCCCAGGCCGTCAAGGAAGCAGAGGCGCTTCAAGCGATCCCCAGCGCGATCGCCAATCTGCACCAGCCATGCAGACATCGTCTGTTCCGCATGCGCAATCTATAGCTGCTGCAATGGCGGAATTGACTCGCCAAAACCAAGAGTTAAGAATGGAGATCAATCAGAGAAGACAGATGCGTGAGGAACATGAAGGAGGAGCACAAACACAAGGTCATGGCGATAGAGAAAATCCTGAGATTGGAAGTCAGTTAAGGGGCACAACTTCACGGACGGTGAAAGAAGAGATGGACCAAATGAAAAAGGTCATGCAGGAAATGAAAGAAAACATGAGGAGGACGAATCCTATAGAAGACTTGGTCCACAGAACTGACTCTCCCTTCACGGCTTCCATCAACAGTCATCCTCTACCATCAAAGTTCAAACTGCCTTCCCTGGATTCGTACGATGGAACGCGTGACCCATTTGATCACATTGCTACTTTCAAAACGACAATGCACCTTCAAAGGGTTCCTGACGAAATCATGTGTAGAGCCTTCCCAACCACCCTTAAAGGCCCAGCACGAGTTTGGTTCAGCAAAATACCCCCAAGTTCTGTAAGTTCTTTCGAAGAGTTAAGCAAATTGTTTGTTAACAATTTCATTGGGGGACAGAGACACAAGCGTTCTTCGTCCAGCTTGCTGACCATAGAGCAAGGGGAGAACGAAAGCCTGTGGTCATTCATCACTCGCTTCAACAGAGAAGCCCTTAGTGTGAACGAGGTAGACGACAAGCTTCTATTGGCGGCCTTCCACAACGGGATTAATTCTGACCTATTTATCCACAAGCTGTATGAGAAGGAGCCTCAAACCATGGCCGAGCTAGTTCATTCAGCTCAGAACTTCATGAATGCAGAAGATGCGATCATAGCCAAGAAGAGGAAAAGAGCTGAAAGGACGGAAGCACATCCAGCACGCCACTCAGAGCAAGGCCCTCGTCCAAAGAAGGGACGGACGGAAGATAAAAAGGAACGAGATAACAGGAAGACTGGTCCTTCGGGAAGAAGTCAAAACTACACGCCCTTGAATGCTCCCCTTGATCAGGTGCTCATGCAAATCAAGGACGACCCTTCTCTAAAATGGCCAGAGAAGATGAAGGGAGATCCCAATAAGCGCAATAAGAATAAATATTGTCGCTTCCACAGGGACCATGGGCATGACACTGATGAATGTTACGATCTGAAACAGCAAATTGAAAATCTGATTAAACAAGGAAAGCTGAGGCACTTTGTCGGAAGGGATCATAGAGAGGAGAAGTTGAAGGGAAAAATGGAGGAATCGTCCCGCCCCCCACTTGGAGAGATAAGGATTATCATTGGAGGAAATTCAATGGGGCAATCTTCCAAATCGAAGAAAACGTATCTCAAAGTGGTTCAGAACGTCCAGCTCTCTGGACGATCTCCAAGGACGAATTCTATGGACGACCCTGCCATTTCCTTCACCAACGAAGATGCTGAGAGGATCCATCACCCGCATGACGATGCAATTGTCATTACTCTGCTTATTGCGGATTATACAACCAGGAGAGTGTTAGTTGATAATGGAAGCTCAGCAGACATATTGTACTATCCCGCCTTCCAACAGATGAGGCTTGGGCGGGATCAACTTCGTCCAGTTTGCTCACCACTGATAGGGTTTGGAGGAATGAAGGTGCAGCCTGTGGGCACCATTACATTACCAGTAGTGGTAGGGTCATACCCACAGCAGGTAACTAGGGAAGTCAATTTCCTCGTGGTGGATTGTTCATCTTCGTACAATGCCATTATCGGAAGACCAACCCTGAACAGTTGGAAGGCGATAACGTCTACCTACCATCTATCAGTCAAATTCCCAACGGAGTATGGAATAGGCCAAGCACAAGGAGATCAGTTGGCAGCTAGAGAATGTTATTTAGCCATGATGGCTCTGGACGAGCAGGTGCAAACATTGAGTATTGAGGAGAGAAGGGTTGTTGCAGAGCCCATAGAAGTATTGGAAAATGTTCTTTTACAAGAAAATGATCCCGAGAAGTTCACTAGAATTGGAACAGGTATGAAGGAGAAGGCAAGAGAAGACCTCATCCAGTTCCTGAGAAAGAGTATCGACGTCTTTGCATGGAGTCATGACGACATGCCGGGAATCGATCCAAGTGTAATCACTCATCGATTGAACGTGTACCCCTTTTTTAAGCCTGTTCGCCAGAAGAAGAGGGTATTCGCTCCGGAGCGAGATAAGGCAATCAAGGAAGAGCTTCAGAAATTGGCCATTGCCCAGTTCATTAAGGAAGTCTATTACCCGGATTGGTTAGCCAATGTGGTGATGGTGAAGAAAGCCAGTGGCAAGTGGAGAATGTGCGTAGATTTCACTGACTTGAACAAGGCGTGTCCCAAGGATAGTTATCCTTTGCCACGCATTGATCAACTAGTAGACTCTACGGCTGGCCATCAATTGCTGAGCTTCATGGACGCCTTCTCAGGATACAACCAGATTAAGATGGATGAAGCTGATCAGGAGAAGACTTCCTTCATCACTAGCCAAGGCTTGTTTTGCTACAAAGTGATGCCCTTCGGTCTGAAGAACGCGGGGGCAACTTATCAAAGGCTGGTAAATCATATGTTTCGTCCGCAGATAGGACGGAACGTAGAGGTTTATGTTGACGACATGCTTGTGAAGAGCATAGATGAGGGAAGCCATTTGGACGATCTACATGAAACCTTTGAAACACTTAGGCGGTATAAGATGAAATTGAACCCAAGTAAATGTGCGTTCGGAGTATCATCGGGAAAGTTTCTAGGCTTCATGGTCTCGCAAAGGGGGATTGAGGCGAATCCGGACAAGATCCAAGCCATATTGGACATGGAGCCACCAAGGAATATCAAAGAAGTCCAATCCCTCACTGGACGAGTTGCTGCTTTGAACAGGTTTGTTTCGAAAGCCACAGACAAATGTTTACCTTTCTTCAAAGTTCTCAGGAAGGCATTTGAATGGACGGACGAATGTCAGAAGGCTTTCCAAGACCTGAAGGACTATCTCACTAGAGCTCCATTATTAAGTCCGTCCGAGCAAGGAGAAGAACTGTACCTGTACTTAGCGGTGTCCCCACACGCCGTAAGTTCAGCTCTAATCAGAGAGGAAGGAAGAGTGCAAAAACCCGTGTACTACACTAGCCGAGCACTTAGAGGGGCAGAGGGAAGGTACCCACTTATAGAGAAATTGGCTTTTGCACTAATAACAGCTTCCAGGAAGTTAAGACATTACTTCCAAGTCCATGTCATCAATGTCATGACAGACCATCCGCTCAAAAAGGCAATGAACAAGCTGGAAGCCGCAGGACGACTGATTCAATGGGCGGTGGAACTTAGTGAATTTGACATTCGGTACCAACCGAGAAATGCAATAAAGGCTCAAGCCCTAGCAGATTTCATTGCAGAGTTCACTCCCAATTACGAGGACCATGGCGAAGGAGAGTACAATAAAAAATGGGTTGTCCATGTAGATGGATCGTCTACATCGTATGCTGGAGGAATTGGAGTTGTTTTGCAGTCACCAGAAGGAGACAAGTTGAAGTACAAAGCTCGTTTGCAATACCAGACTACTAATAATGAAGTGGAGTACAAAGCCCTTTTAAAGGGGTTGGAGTTGGCTAAGTCTGTAGACGCAGACTTAATACTTGTCTTGGGAGACTCTCAGTTAGTCATGGGCCAAGTAAATGGGCTATGTGAAGCGAAGGAAGACAGAATGAAGAAATATTTAAAGAAGGTAGTGCGCCTTGTAAAGAAATTTAAGAAAGCTGATTTCATTCAAATCCCAAGGGAAGAGAATGTGGAAGCAGATACTCTGGCAAAGGAAGCGTCTGCAAATGAAGCAGTGGACGAACTGGATGCAGTACAATACATGCCTAGTATAGACCTTCCAGAGATGCTGCAGATAGAGGGTGATGGAAATTGGATGATCCCTATAGTGTCATACTTGAAGGATGGAAGGCTTCCAGAAGAGAAGGACGAAGCAAGGAAGCTCAAGGTCAAGTCAGCGAGGTACGTACTTATAGACGAAGTGTTATACAAAAGAGGTTTTTCCCAACCTCTCTTAAGATGTCTGGCTCCAGACGAGGCAAACTACATGTTAAGGGAGGTTCATGAAGGAGCATGTGGCAACCATTCGGGAGCCAGATCACTCGTCCATAAAGTCATCCGTAGCGGATTCTATTGGCCAACCATCCAAGCTGATACCAAGGCATATGTTAAAGTATGTGATCAATGTCAACGCTTCAGCAACATTCCCAGACAACCCGCAGAGTATCTCACGCCCATGATAGCCCCTTGGCCCTTCGCGCAATGGGGACTGGACATTTTGGGGCCCTTCCCAACTGGGACTCGGCAAATGAAGTTTCTGGTAGTACGAATAGACTACTTCACAAAATGGGTGGAAGTCGAACCCTTAGCAAAAATTACATAACAGAATGTCAAGAACTTCGTCTAGAAGAACATTGTATGCAGATTCGGCGTACTAAGAGCACTAGTGTCTGACAACGGACGACAGTTCGACAATACACCTTTCAAAGAATTCTGTGAACAGCTTGGAATGAAGAATCACTACTCCTCACCCGGCCACCCACAGGCCAACGGCCAGGCAGAAGTAGCAAACCGATCCTTGTTGAAGATCATCAAGACTCGGCTTGAAGGGGCAAAGGGCGTATGGCCGGATGAGCTACCAGGTGTTTTATGGGCTTACAGAACAACAGTGAGAACTCCGACAGGGGAAACTCCTTTTAAACTAGCCTACGGAAGCGAGGCAGTTATACCAGCAGAGGTACACATGATGAGCCACAGGGTGAGGAAGTATCAAGCTGAAGAAAACGAAGAACAGCTCCGTCTTAACCTTGACCTCATGGACGAAGTCAGGATGGATGCAGAACAGAGAACATCGAGGTACAAAAATCTCATGGGCAGACAGTATGATGCCATGGTGAAGCCTAGGCGCTTCAATATTGGGGATCTCGTCCTGAAAAAGGTTACCTTGGCAACAAGAAACCCAGCCTATGGGAAACTGGGACCAAATTGGGAAGGACCCTACAGGGTCATCAACTGCAAGAGGCAAGGATCTTATTATCTGGAAGCTCTGGATGGACGGAGGCTTGAACACCCTTGGAACGTTGAGCATCTAAGAAGATACTATCAGTAAGTGTTGGCTCCGTACTCTGGACGAAAGTGGCCATAGACGACATCCCTGGACGAATGGAATTTACTGTTCGTGTTTGTTTACTGCTTTATGTTTGTTAATAATCCCCTAGAAAGTACTTGTACTATTCTAGGATGAATTTGTGTGGTTTTTATTATTGTGTGTTTTCATTCCCTAAGGCACTAGCTCTCGAGCATGTGCCATACCTATGAACAAGTATTTGCATAAGTTTGGATTTTCAGTTATATATATATATGATGTATTTTCAAGTACATACATAGTTGTATGAGAATCCTTCATCCTTTTTATGCATTTATCCAGAAGGATCCATTAGGGGCAAACAAGCATGGACGGATAAATTCCTTGGACGCAAGGATGTATCGTCCGTAAGTTTGACTCAAAGGAGAAAAACACCAAGGCATGCACGTCTAAAGCTTAAGACAGGATGCAATCCTAGCAACCCTCGTCTAAGCCATGAAGGAACCAAGATGTGCCAAATTATAGATTCCTCGTCCAACACATGGACGAATAAAAGCAATATCAAACCTACCGTCCAAACCTTGGACGGAAAAAGGTTGTGTAATGCAAACCCATAAACGAGATCAAACCATCACAGCAATTCTGTGCATAGACGAAAGTTTAATGGAAATCATTCTACTGACGTTGTACGTAGACGAGCTCTACTTGACGAGCATAAAAGTGATTTTACTCTATTTTGGTGATGTAAAAAGAAATTCACCTATATACTCAAGACGGGGTGAAATGATTCCCTTAGTGGACGAACCACATGTCCACATAATACCAATGGACGGTATAAACAAGTTCATATATAAAAATGGACATATTCAAACACTGGTGTAGATGAGAAATAATCATTTATTCATAAGATTTGAAAAATGGTGGACGACCAACGTACCAAAAACCCTCGCGTATAAATAACTCATCCATAAACTTGGACGAGGTAATTGTACTTGTACAAATTTGAATTTAAAGGCAGAAATAAAGCCCAAAACAACGGGCACTTCCAACAAAAAGTAAATTAATGTTTCAAAAGAAAATACAAATCATTTGGACGAACCACCAGGTGCGCTACCCCCAGTCTTTGGATCACCTTGGGTTACCTCGTTACTGGCATCGTCCATGATGTTGACATCCTCAGAACTCGTCTGCAAGACGGAGCTTTCGGTGGCAAGAGGGAGCTTGAAAGAGTCAAAATCCAGATCTGGGAACGTCTCTTTGGCGTCAGCACGGAAGTCCTCATAGCCAGCAGCATAGTGACTGTCTAGACGACCTTTATACTCGTCAGACTTCTTAAAGGACGCTATAGCTTCCTCACGTGCCTTCTCCAAGGACGAAACCAACCCAGAGATCTGCCCTTCAAGATAGACGATGCGAGTGTCTTTCTCTATGTTATCAGATTTGAGCTCTTCCACCTCATTCTTCAGCCTCGTCTCACTCCCTTGCAGACGGTTAAAGTCTTCTGTCAGTCTAAGGACCTCCCCCTTTTTCAATAAAACTTCATTGCTCAGTTCCTTCGCTTTCTCCTTAGCCGTCTTAGCCTCTGTAGCAAGCTCCTTAGCCTGGCATGTCGCAGTATAAAATTTGGACATAGCCTATGCATAGACGAAGGTAAGTTAAAACATTATTTTGGAAATATTTTCAAGTGCACCAAGACGAATAAGACTTACCTTGAAAAGGTCATGGATACCAGAGCGTTCAAATTCTTTCACTGACATGTTGTAGCATTCATTAACTTCATTGTCAGTGACGATCCCTTTGAACGTTCTCCATGCATAGCTCTCGTCCAACACCAGGTTAGAAGGACGATCAGAGGGCTCAGACGACGGAGGCTTGCGAGGAGTCTTAGTCTGTGGGGTAGGTTCACCTTGACCAGGATGAATTGTCTGGACGGGTTCCACATCTACTGGAGATTCGTCCAAATTCACCGTCGGAGGTACAAATTTAGGCACCTTGGGAAGAGGAGCCTTGTCTGCCTTGGATTTCTGTTTCTTAGGACCTCGACGACTTGGAAGGTCGTCCAGATCCACAGCAGATGAAATAGGCTTGGCTTTTCTCTTCCCAGCCTGGACGGAGGTTTTCTGGACGATAGGAGTAGCTGTAGCATCCTCGTCCCCACTTGTTACGTTCTTCTCCCTATTTTCTCTCATGGTAACTATTCCTGTAACAAGGAAAATTAAGTTAAAAAAAAAAAAAAAAAAAAAAAAAACAAAACAAGGATGAGAAAAGGGAAAGACGAATTGAGGATACTCACTGCGACGGGTGGTTTCCTCGTGATTAAGGTTCTCTGCAGTAGGCAGTGGACCAAGTCCCCAAGCAGCTAGACGACTGAGAGTAACCAAATCGTGAAAGGTTCTCCCAGGGAAGGCGCGTACTTTTTCTATACGCTCTAAATGAAATTTGTCCAATCGTGGACGAATGACAGCTGCATCAATATAAAGGTTAGTTAGACGATTGAAAGTTAAAAAAAAAAAAAAAAACGAAAACAATAAAATAAATTGGGAAGAAAACATACCCTCAGGACGAAGGCGACCTATAGGACTGGTAAAAGGTGGGAAGGGGGCTCTATGCACATCTACTGGGTCCCCAGCCCAGTTTCCAGAAATAATAAAAAAATCTGTTTTCCAGAGCCTGTCAGACGAGCTACGGCCCTTAATCAAACTATAGTAAGAGCCTCTGGACGAGAACTGATAAAAACCAGCAGATCTCTTTATCTCAGAAGGCTTATAACAGAAAAGGAACTCGTCCACGGTGATAGGACAGTTCCCTTCCAATGCTTCACGCCACAACACTTGCATGGCCACTACCATCCTCCATCCATTGGGGTTAAGTTGGTTAGGTCCAATACCCAACCTATGGAAGAGACCTCTACAAAAGGAATTCAAAGGAAACCTAAGGCCAGCTAGAAGATAAGAGCTGTACACTCCCAACCCAGAAGAAGGAGAACAACACCATTCACCTTCTCTAGGAAGACGAGGATTAAATTCTTTGGGGATTTGATATCTATCTACAAGGGTTTTCAACTTAACATCGTCTAGAATGGATGCTACTTCAGGGGCACAACTATATATGATTTCTTCCTCCTCGTCTTGAGGGCTAGGGGGTTGTCTAGACGAACTAGCCCCAGACGTAGAGGCCTTCCTACGCTGCAATTCCTGGAACTCCTCTAAAGAAATTCCAGGTACCCCAGACGTAGAGGCCTTCCTACGCTGCAATTCCTGGAACTCCTCTAAAGGAATTCCAGGTACCCCAGACGAGTAATGCTCGTCTGAGGACTCACTACTAGCTGTACTGCTATCACTACTCTCATAACTACCGTCACTCCCAGAAAACACGTCCTGATACTCGTCTATCTCCCTCTCTAAGCTACTATTGGACGAAGACATAACTAAAAAGTATAAAAGGAGAACCTAAGAAGGAAGAATAAATACCTGGAAACTAAGAAGGAAGCTAGACGAGGATCTCGGACGAGTTGGCAGGAAGGGAATTGTTTAAGATGTAAGGGGCAAGAGAGAGAATATACATATATATATAGGGCCCAGAAGTAGGGACAACGAAGCGACGTCACCCACTCAGCGTGCAACACGTGGCGCAGTGGGACAACGAAACGACGTCGTCCATCCAGCGAACGACACGTGGCGAAACTGTTGGGAAAAGCAATCGACACAACAGGGTTCACGAAGCGACGCGCACCAATCAAAATTCGACACGTGACATTTCTTAGGAAGACGAAATGAACTAGCTATAGATTACATTTTTATCCTGGACGACCCTTTGAACAAAGGGGCAACTGATAGGATACTGAATTTGTGCCGTCTCCAGTTCGTCCATAAGGGTCGTCCATGACCAAAAGTGGACAGTGACAGGAATCATTGACAAAAGACTGAGTTTCCTAAGACTAAGAATAAAGTATACAGTTGACGAGGTCCTCCTTGGACGATCATTAGGTCGTCCGTGGAACTTGTCTATAGACCACAGTGAAGCCATCCATGGACTTCGTCCATGGACGATAACGAGGAGTGGACGATTCAATCATCCATACAACGGACGGACAAACAGACCACTTGGGAAAACCCGACATGATAGAGCGGTTAATAAATCCATGACTGTCGCCCAAAGTTCTTGGAGCAGTTGATCTCCATCAGCAGTTTCCAGCCGTTGAGGAAGTTATCTCCGAACTCCCTGGCTTCCGTGAATCTTGGGGAAGTTACCAAGAAAATAACTACCCCAAGATCCCTATATAAAAGACCGGTCTGAACCAAATGGAGGTAAGAAATCTCTTAAACACAAAATTCCAAAACATTCGAAACTCCATACTAACTTTCTCATCGGAGGGGGTTTGGCCGGTCATCTCCGGTCGCCTCTTTGACTGCGTTTTCTTCTTTGCAGGCCTTCCACCACCATCGGTAGTCTCACCGAAGCCAGATTATCCAACCCATTGATTCGAAGCGATATCAGACTTCATATAGAAAAGCTTTTTTATTTTATGCAATTGGAAAGATTGATCATGTTTGTAGATTAAATTCAATAAAAATTCAGCGTAAATGCTTTTTTTATGCTCTAAAATAAAATTGTGCCACATAAGAATATATATATTTTTCAAATAAAAGAATAGAGACTAATGCATGTACGAGCACATGAGTTTCTAAAAATTTATTCAACCAATATAATTTGAATAATTGAATATTATAAACAGGACAATTACTGTAACATTTTCTAAAGACTTAACTGAAGAAGCACCAGAGGAAGAAAGCTATCAAATTAAGATGTTGATGGAAACAGCCGGAAGAAAGGGCCGCTGAAAAACCTACCATCGACTAAGAACCTTCCATGCCGATTAGATTAACCTCCGTTCAAGTGAATCAATGACCTGCGACCTCCAGATTAGTCGCTAGTAGACCAGTGGTAATGTGGTATATTTTTGTTTCCGTGTATTCAGTTTTATCTTTTGCCGAGATCTCCATATGTTTGGATGAAAAATACTAAAAACTAGTTTAGTGGCTTGTTGCTGGCACCTTTTTCTACTATTTTTATATTATATTTTACTTTTCAACAAAGGTTACTAACTTATCTGTTTACTTATTTTACCATATTAATGTTATTGCTATTTGTTATACATTTGTTTATATATTTATGTTTGATACTCTAAAAATAATATTTGTAGAATGTGTAGTTAGAGACTATTGAAGCATTAATATAAAAACAAATTTACATAGGTTGTTTCTTTAATTTTTTGAGCATAAATAATATTTTACATTTTTTAAGTGAAAAAAAGTGACTATATAATTAGTATTTAAAATTTAATATTCGGGCTTTAATATATAAATATATATATATATATATAGATAATTTAATGAGAAACCAATCTACAATTGATACATATTTTAAGAGAAAAAATGTTTAAGATTTGGAGAATACTACACAGTTCTCTATCTAGAATAAGTATACTGACGTTGAACCCCTATACTAGCTCAAAGATATGAATTTAAGGAATATTGCTTTCTTTGAATGTGATATTGGAATGAGTTTTTGAGTGATTGTTTAATGGTATATAATAAAATAAAATAAATAAAGATTAAAAAATTAGTTCAAGATCAATCATAAATAGTTTTATTACCACGAACAATTCTATAACAAAACCTTAGTGAGTTAAAGTTTACTTATATAATTTTTTTTTTCTTTTTACTTAAGAATATGATTATATTTAACTTAGCCTCCTACGAAAAATTTATGACTCTGCTACTGGTTATATGTTCTATATATATATATATATATATATATGTGTGTGTGTGTGTATTTATTAGACCTTGTTAATTATGGTTGTTATTAAGTCGATTATATCGGCTGGAGTAGGTAGAGTTGGTTTCAAGTCTGTTAAAAGTGGTTAAACAGGGTCAATTGGTGTAATTCCCACGAATTTTTGCTAAGATTCAACTAGTGCATGTTACAGTTACTCTTTGTCAGGACCGGCTCGATATCGATTAAATAAATATAAATAATATTAACCAAAACAATCAACGTTAATTTGGTAAAGTAAACATATAACTTGATGAAATAATAATATCCAAGTCAAAGGCTAATTTCATATACAGAACCAAATATCATGGTTCAAGTATAAAATTTAACATATATATATATATATATATATATATATATATTTTTAAAGAAATTCTTTATCTTGAAAGAAATGATGTTCGAGTGTAGACACCTCATTTTGTACCATTAATAACCTTTGGTCCTAACCCCAATAAGGAGGTGGACATATGTCAATCAAAACTTATTATATAATTGCAATTGATATTACTCAAATAATTAATAATACTTTCAACCGGATTGATTGAAGTGGATTGAATGGACCAAATAGACCATATTGGACTGAAATTGTCCAAACATGATGAATTGACCAAAGTACACTAAGGTTCTTGTGGGGGAACAAAAACTTGGGCCCTTGCATTGGGCTCAAGTCTCACCTTTTATCAATAATACGTCCGAGGAGAAGAAATCATGGGGGAACCTTGTAACTAATAGTAGAGCATGTAAATGTCCAGGGATGTTGGTCCGAGAGGATTATCCTCCTCGGATCTGGCACATGTTGGTGAGGTGGGTCTCGTCTTACCCTAGTCCACCTTCCAGGAAGTTCCAGCGGTGAAGATAGACTACAAATGTACACGGAAGGGATAAGGATGCAGAAATATCTAAGGGAAAAAGCTGCTATCACCGCATTAAATGCGTTACAGCAGCTTTCCTGGCCGCATTAATGTGGAGAAGACCTCTGAACAGTGTTTTCGACCACCTTTACCCCTAGAAAATCAAAAAAGCTGTGGGAGGGGAGACAGAAACTCAAGTACCAAGTTAGATGGTAGACAAGTGGACGGTAGGATTGAATAAAGAAGGACTATATAATGGAGTAAAACCTCCAGAAGAAGAGGATGGGGGAGTGAAAAAAGAAGGAACTTTAAGGAAGAGTTGATGTAGCATCTGGGAGCACACCATCTGAAACAACCATTTTATCTAAGAACCTACCCCTCGGACACTATTTTGAAATAACCAATCCATCCAAAACTTGCTCCTCGGACCTGAGATCATCACTTGCTTGTGTGTTTTATTCTCCTCGGATAAACTCCTAACCTCCATTAATTGTTGTAAAACCCTTTATCAGCCCAATTCTTTCGCCCACTCTCTTACAAATTTATTGTACTGGGCTTATTGGGCCCATCCCCTGTTTCTACCTGGGTTTGGGCTACGATTTGTGACCCTACAATTGGCGCCGTCTGTGGGGAGAATTAGTGCTAGTGAAGTTTACAACAGTTATGGCGGGTTCAGGACCACAGCAGACCAGTCTACCCCATGCAGAGTCAGGGAACGTCATTCAACAAGGCGAACTCCACGACCTTGAACAGGAAAATCACATAGATAACCAACGTGAGGGTAGCTCGCAAACGATCCATGCTGATAGAAGTGGCTATCGACGAAGGGGCCATTTGGTGCAAGAGCACGCTGATGAAAAGGATTTGCAATGAGAAATAGAAGACTTAAAAAAGAAAATTCGTCGAGCACAACGAAATCAAACCCCTTCAAGTTTTGATGTTTCTTCCAACGATGAAGGAGAGGATAGTTACAGGGAATGTTCAGAAACTCCACCCAGTGAATCTTATTCCTATGAAGAGGAACACTCTCACAAGAGGAGGAGAAAAAGTTCGTCTAGAAGGGGAGTGGGAACTAAGGTCATGAAGAAGGCTCTGAACCAAATTTCTAAGTCCCCCTTCACTCGGGGAATAGAAAAGGCAAAGCTTCCCAGACGTTTTCACCAACCTACGTTCTCCATGTACAACGGACGTACCGATCCTGTAGAACATGTAAGCCAATTCAAACAAAAGATGGTGGTCTACTCTCAGGACGAAGCTTTGTTGTGTAGAGTGTTTCCCTCCAGCCTAGGACCGATGCCAATGAGATGGTTCGATGGGTTGAGGACTAATTCCGTCAGCTCCTTCAAAAAACTTACTCAGTCATTCTGTTCCCGATTTATTACATGCAGCAGAGTTCCTCAACCCCTAGATTCTCTATTGTCAATGACCATGAGGGAAGGAGAATCTGTGAAGTCATATGCCGAGAGGTATTGGGAAGTGTTCAATGAGATTGACGAGGATTTTGATGAAGTTGCTGTCAGAACCTTCAAGGTCGGACTCCCCTCTGAGCATGGTCTGAGAAAATCCTTGACAGGTAAACCGGTCACCAGCCTGCGACAGCTAATGGATAGAGTGGACAAGTATAAAAGGATAGAAGACGATCAACAGTAGCAACAACAAGGAAAATGGAAAGCTAAGCTTGCCCCTCAAGAAAGAAGAGAGTTTAGGCCGGACAGATATAATAATAACCGATCGAGAAGGGATTATGCTGAGCAGCAGGTATCAAGTAATAATCAGATAGTCGGAGCTGTATTCCGAGAGCCCGTGCATCAGGTCCTGGAAAAGGTTAAAAACGAGCCCTTCTTCAAATGGCCCAATAAGATGATGGGAAACCCTGAAAAGAGAAACCGAAATCTCTATTGTCAATATCATAGAGACCATGGTCATACTACCGAGGACTGTAGAAGTTTATGGGATCACCTTAACCAACTTGTCCGAGAAGGTAAATTGAAACAGCTATTGCATCATTCCAGCAGTTTGGGTAGTCAGACTGATACTCGACCGGAAAGGGAGAATCCTCCAAGACCCCCTCTTGGAACTATTAACGTTATCTTTGCGGCGCCTGGCAGAACAGGGTCATGCCCCTCCAGAGTAATGTCTGTGGCTCGCCTGTACCCTGAGGATGATTCCTACGAGCCGAAGAGAGCTAAGTTAAATCGGTCCCTAGTCATGGGATTCTCGGACGAGGACAAGATCGAAACTGTTCAACCTCATGATGATGCTTTAGTGATTACCCTCCGAATCGGAGGCTATGATGTAAAGAGAGTGATGGTGGATCAAGGCAGTGTAGACGAGATCATGTATCCTGACCTCTTCAAGGGGTTGAACTTAAAAACTGAAGATCTGACGCCTTATAATTCCCCTCTAGTAAGTTTTGAGGGGAAGACTATTATCCCGAAGGGACAAGTCAGACTACCAGTGCAAGCCGGATCGGAGATAATGGAGGTCGATTTTATAGTGGTGGATGCTTATTCCCCTTATACGGCAATCGTTGCTAGACCTTGGCTTCATACTTTAGGAGCAGTCTCTTCCACCCTGCATCAGAAGATCAAATACCCATCCGGAGGCAAGATAGAAGAAATACTGGGTGATCAAACCATGGCGCGACAATGCATGATAGCAGCAATCCGACACAAGCCTGAAGCAGAATTTGAGACTCAGAGAGAGGAGTTATAGCAGTTAAAACCCCCAATGTTATCTAATGGTGGGTTGTCCGAGGAAGTAAAGTGTGAAGATCTTGTAAAAGTAGCAATAGGAGATGACCCGGAGAAATTTTTTCAAGTCGGATCTCAACTACCTCAGCAATAGAGGGAGGAATTGGTAGAGTTCCTTAAACGAAACATCGATGTCTTTGCATGGAATGCTTATGAGGCTCCAGGAGTGGATCCAGACTTCATTTGTCACCATTTGAATGTTAATCCGTTGATGGCCCCCAAGAAGCAGCTCCCTCGTCGGCCATCTAAAGAGCATGCAGAAGCAGTCCGTCAGGAAGTGACGAAGCTCAAGAAGGCAGGGGCTATCAAGGAAGTCTTCTATCCCGAGTGGTTGGCAAACACTGTAGTGGTCAAGAAAAAGAGTGGGAAGTGGCGAGTATGTGTTGATTTCACAGATCTAAATAAAGCCTGCCCTAAAGACCCATTCCCCATGCCCAAAATCGATCAGCTGGTAGACGCCACAGTCGGCCATCCTCGGATGAGTTTCTTGGACGCGTTTCAGGGTTATCATCAGATACCTTTAGCATTAGACGATCAAGAAAAAACTGCTTTTGTTACGCCAGTGGGGAACTACCACTACAAAGTGATGCCTTTTGGTTTGAAGAATGCAGGTTCCACTTATCAGAGAATGATGACGAGGATGTTCGAATCATTACTAGGAAAAAATATGGAGATTTACATAGATGATATGGTGGTGAAAAGCAAAAAGGTATCCGAGCACCTGGGAGACCTTCAAGTTGTCTTCGAAATTCTCAGAAGCTATAAACTACGTTTAAACGCCTCCAAATGCTCATTTGGTGTAGGGTCGGGCAAATTCTTGGGTTATATGGTTACTCATAGGGGAATTGAAGTCAATCCCGACTAGATTAAGGCCATCACCAATATGCGAACTCCTCGGAACCCAAAAGAGGTGCAAAAACTAACTGGAATGGCCGCTGCTTTGAATAGATTCATATCTCGATCGGCAGACAGGTGCCGACCTTTCTTCCTATTGATCAATAAATGGAAGGGCTTTGAATGGTCAACGGAATGTGACGTAGCCTTTCAGCAACTCAAAAATTATCTAGCTCGGCCGCCGGTCATGTCGAGTCCCGAGCCAGATGAGGTTCTTTTTGCCTATATTGCAGTGGCCTCCTATGCAATAAGCTTGGTGTTGATAAGAGTAGATAACGACGTATAACGGCCAGTGTACTACGTGAGTAAATCGTTGCACGAGGCGGAAGTGCGCTACCTTCCACTGGAAAAAGCCATCCTGGCAGTAGTGCTTGGCACACGCAAGCTGCCTCACTATTTCCAAGCACATACGGTGATTGTTCTTACACAACTCCCACTAAAGACCGTACTTAAAAGTGCAGATTACACGGGAAGGATAGCCAAGTGGGGTACAATTCTGGGAGCTTTTGATATCAAGTACATGCCTCGCACCTCAGTAAAAGGACAAGTACTCGCTGACTTGGTGGCAGAATTCACCGAACCTGAAGCGAATGGATTACTAGCACAAGGGGAAAAGGATGAAAAACTGGTCGGCAGTATCTCCCAATGTTTCCCTCCGACGTGGGAAGTGCATGTAGATGGAGCATCAAATCAAAAAGGTGCAGGGGTTGGATTAGTACTGACGTCTTCCGAGATGGTTACCATTGAAAAGTCTCTGAGGTTAGACTTTCCTGCCACGAATAACGAAGCGGAGTATGAAGCTTTATTAGAAGGGATGGCTATGGTCCTAAAGATGGGAGGAAAGTCCATAAAACTCTTCTCGGATTCAAGGCTAGTTGTTGGTCAAGTCAAAAGGGAATTCGAGGCCAAGGACGAAAGAATGCGAGGTTATCTTAGCCAAGTTAAGATTATGCAGATGGAATTCGAATCCTTTAGCTTGCTACATGTCCCAAGAAGTGGCAACGCGCATGCGGACTCTTTGGCCACGCTTGCAACCTCCTCGGCACAGAACTTGCCTCGCATAATCCTCTTTGAGGACCTGCATCGACCCTCGACAACAGCGAACGTAGTTCAAATCAATCAAGTGAGAACGGGGCCAAGTTGGATGGATCCTATCATGCAATTCTTAAAGGAAGATATTCTACCGGAAGAGAAAATTGAAGCTGACAAAATAAGAAAGAAAGCTACTAATTATTGGCTGTCGGAGGATAGCAAGCTATATAGGCGTTCCTTTTCTGGGCCTTATTTGCTATGTGTTCATCCTGATCAAACGGAATTACTCTTGGAAGAGATGCATGAAGGAATCTGTGGAAGCCATACTGGAGGCAAGTCCTTCGCGCATAGGGCCATTACACAAGGTTATTGGTGGTCGAACATGCAGAGAGAAGCTTTGGAATATGTCAAAAAGTGTGATCAATGCCAGCGGTACTCACCAAGTATACACCAGCCAGGGGGGGTCCTCAATCCATTATCTAGTCCATGGCCATTCGCTCAATGGGGCTTAGATATCGTCGGACCATTTCCTAAAGCTGTGGGAAACAAGAAATATCTCATAGTCGGCACTGATTATTTTACAAAGTGGGTTGAAGCATAGCCTTTAGCCAATATCCGAGATGTGGATGCGAAAAGATTCGTCTGGAAAAGCATCGTTACTCGGTTCGGCGTTCCTCATGTACTCATCTCAGATAATGGACTCCAGTTTGATAGCAAGATGTTCAAAAACTATTGTGGCGAGCTGGGGATTACTAACAGATATTCTACTCCGGCTTACCCTCAAGGGAATGGACAAGCTGAAGCTGTGAATAAAGTCATACTAAATGGATTGAAGAAAAGATTGGATGATGCAAAAGGCAGATAGGTGGAAGAGCTTCCGCATGTACTCTGGACGTACAGGACCACGCCTCGTAGGTCCACCGGAGAGACCTCTTTTTCAATGACTTATGGAGCTGAAGCAGTCATCCCTTTGGAATCTGGGTTCCCAACGACGAGAACAAGTTCATACAATCCAAAAGACAATGATGAAAACCTAGCAAGAGGTCTAGACTTGATTGATGAAAAAAGGGAAAACGTGATGGTTCAATTGGCCCATTATCAACAGAAGCTGAAGCGAGGTTATGACGCCCACGTAAAGACAAAACCTTTGGCCCCAGGTGATCTGGTGCTGCGCAAAGTTGTGGGCTCGGCAAAAAACCCAGCGTGGGGAAAATTGAGGCCGAATTGGGAAGGACCATATCGTATCACCTCCAACGCTGGTACTGGAGCATATTTCTTGGAAGACCTGGACGGACTTGTAGTACCCCGCCCTTGGAATGTCAATAACTTGAAAATGTATTATTATTAATAAATGTGTATTTGATCAATATTCGTTCTTTATGTGAAATATGTATGCCACTCTTGCCGTTCTATGAGGTGTTTAAACTTAAAGCCAATCATGCATGAGTCCTCGGACTAGATGATTTGGGTTAGTTAGCACTCTTGCCGTTCTATGAGGTGTTTAAACTTAAATCCAATCATGCATGAGTCCTCGGACCACATGACTTGGATTAGTTAGCACTCTTGCCGTTCTATGAGGTGTTTAAACTTAAATCCAATCATGCATGAGTCCTCAGACCACATGACTTGGATTAGTTAGCACTCTTGCCGTTCTATGAGGTGTTTAAACTTAAATCCAATCATGCATGAGTCCTCGGACCACATGACTTGGATTAGTTAGCACTCTTGCCGTTCTATGAGGTGTTTAAACTTAAATCCAATCATGCATGAGTCCTCGGACCACATGACTTGGATTAGTTAGCACTCTTGCCGTTCTATGAGGTGTTTAAACTTAAATCCAATCATGCATGAGTCCTCGGACCACATGACTTGGATTAGTTAGCACTCTCTCCGCTCTATGAGGTGTTTAAACTTAAATCCAATCATGCATGAGTCCTCGGACCACATGACTTGGATTAGTTAGCACTCTCTCCGCTCTATGAGGTGTTTAAACTTAAATCCAATCATGCATGAGTCCTCGGACCACATGACTTGGATTAGTTAGCACTCTCTCCGCTTTATGAGGTGTTTAAACTTAAATCCAATCATGCATGAGTCCTCGGACCACATGACTTGGATTAGTTAGCACTCTCTCCATTCTATGAAGTGTTTAAACTTAAATCCAATCATGCATGAGTCCTCGGACCAGATGATTTGGGTTAGTTAGCACGCTTGCCGTTCTATCAAGTGTTTAAACTTAAATCCAATCATGACTGGAGACCTCTGACCAAATGATTTGGGTTAGTTAACACTGCTTTAATTTCCTTTTAAGTGTTCAAACATTAGCTTAAATGTATGATTTAAATTTCCTGTTAAGTTTGGTTATATTTATTCGGCTCATATATTAACCCAATTTCTAGAACTTTTTAATCAAATTAGTCATTCATATAACACAAGTAAAAGAGAGAATGAAATGACAGCAGAAGGATTCACCATTACTTGTCATAACACGTGAAACAAAAGGGATATATCTTCATTAATAATGAGAACACAGTACAAGTCTTTAAAACAGTAAACATAGAAAACAAAAACAATACTAAAACTAATGTCCTAAGCTTTTGTCTTGGGAGCTTGGGGGTCAGCTACTTGTTCGGACTGAGAAGGGGCAGTATCTGAAGCCTTGCCCTTATCCTTTTCTTGGTTATTGCCCTTACCCTAGGAGGCCTCAACTTTCTTCCCTTGACCAGCAGCTTGGTGGGAATCTGTTGGGACTTCCACAGGAGCAGGAAGAGCTTGATTTGTTGCAGGGACTTCAGATACTGGGGCTGGTTGCTCCGGAGGTGGAGAGTCAGAACCTGGGAGCGCCTGTATATCGGGATCATAATACACGCTCTCAGGCCGTCTGAGGCTAGAATCAGCAGGAACCCCAGCTGCATCAAGGGCTTTTTCCCCAAGTGATGTCGCAGTAGTCTCTGGCGACGGCAGAAAACTCTTCAGTCAGCTTGCTCTGAGTCTCTTGCACCCCCAGAGCATACGAGGCCTGCTTCTCGGCCTCAGCTGCCTCCTTCAGAAGTTGTGCAGCTTCTCTGGCCTTGCGAAGCTCTTCGCGGAGCTCTTTCACCAACTGCTTTTCTGTTTCCAGATTGATTTCGCAGAGGTGTAACTCGCTACGAAGGGTCTCAGCCTGCTTCTCAGTTGTCTTTAAGCCCGCTTCGGCACTGGCCTTATCCTGGAGAGCTTTCTTCACTTGGTCGGCCATCTGTTTTTGTGTGTCTTTCAGTGCATTCAGATGAGTCTCCGCAGTCTCTCGGGCGTCGTGGGCAGCCCTCGTCTCGTCACGAGAATTCTTCACCCACTCCTCAGCCACGTAAACTTGTTGCGTAACCTAATATGCACAATAATGAAGTGGCTTATATAAAAAAAAAAAATGCAAATGAAAGTGAAAGAAGAATGAACAGAATTACTTACCATAACCAAGTCCCTTTTTAGGGAAAGAAAGAGGTCAGGATGGTTGAAACTCCTATAGGCCGCCATGTCTGCAGGTAGGAGGAGGGGCTGTTGTAGAGCCTCAGCCATCCGGCCTGCATGACCACCACGAAAGTGCCTAAGTGAGGAATCCATCGCGATGGGCGCACCGTCAACCTCCAGTACTGGCGACCAAGTTCGTGGTGACCGACGTACTTGGCCCACTGGCTGCTCCTCTCGGCTGTCCACCGAGTGGGACCTCCTACTCCTGCGTTCTTGCGCCTGTGTAGCCTGCTTGTTTCCTTTCGATGGGCCCAACTCCCCCTCCTTAGCAGGCTCTACTGGCCTTTTTCTCCTCAGATCTGGGTTAGGTTTTAGCCCAAGGTCAGCAGGCACCTGGGGTGGAGGAGGAGGAGGATTTGCAGATTGTTTTGACTTGTTTTTCTCTTGAGGGGAGGGCGCCTTGTTCCTATTCCGCATCAGCTCCTTCAGACTTGGACCAATCTTAGGAGCCATTTCTTCCTCCTCGTCTGAGGTATCAGCAATGTATGTTACTACCTGAGTAGGAGTTTGTACACACGAATGCTCGTCCGCCCTTTCTTCGGCCTCCGACACAAGGATTGTTTCTTCTTCAAATCTGAATTTGTCAATCTCTTGTTCAAGGGAGGAAGAGGAAGCTGTGCCCTCTCGGAGGATGGCCTCCCCAAGGGGTACTTCACGTAGCGGTTGGGCAACGATGGGTATCCCCTGTGGGATGGGATGGTCAACAGGAGGAAGATCGTATGGGGCGAGAAAGTTTGGCCGAGATACGTCTATGCGCGCCAAACGATGGTCTCCTACTCAGATGGAATTGCCGACCTCTAAAAACGACCTTGAAATTGGCTCAAAGTCCAAAATAAGGTGAACTGACCGAAGCTGCCCGTCGTCGTTCACAAAGATTTCTGATCTAAGCAGATAGTTCAATGCTGGAACGTTGATCAGGCTAAGCTTGGGGTTGGTGAAAAATTTATCTGTCAAGCAAACAAATCACACAGTTAAGAGCCTCGGCAACAAAAAAAAATATAAATATAAAATAACTAAACAAATAAATGTAAATGTATTAAAACAATATCTAAGTACTGTAAAGAGAAACCAAGTACTCCTCAAATCTAAAGTTAGAAATCCTAAATCTAGGTTGCTCCACCTGGTTCCCCTGCCTTGGTTGGGCAGGCTAGGCCGTCACTCCAAGGCCCTGACAAGATAAGGTAGTCGTCTTTCATCCCCTTGTTAGATTTGGGGAGGCAGGAGATCAGTTTGACCACGCTGTTACGGGACTTAAGGTAAAAGCCTGCCCGAGACTCTATATGGCCTTCATATAGATGGGCGACGTCGTGCCAAGTCAAGCCTAGCCCCAGATGTCGGTCCAAAGCGTCGATTGACCCTAGGACTCTAAAAAAGTTGGTGGCACACTGGTGGGGGCAGAGTCTATGGGCACGAAGATAATCCCGTGTAATCCTACCCATGGGGATGGTCATGCCCCCTTCTATGAAGGCAATCATAGGGATTACCACCTCTCCTACTTTTCGGTCAAACTCCACCCCCTCTGTTGTGTAGTGACGTACCACCACCTCCTGGGGAATGTGGTATTTTTCTTTGAACAACTCTATCAGGGTCGGAGTGCTTACTAAACGCTCAAATCTACCCATTGTTAGTCTGTGGAATGTGGAGTGGTTAGCCGAGGAGGTTAGCCGAGGAGACAGTAGATGTTCGGAGTGCGAAACTTACGTGAGGTTGGGTACAGACTGATCTTCTTGTCTCTGGAGGATCGTTAAACTCTCTCTTGTGAAGGAATGATGGATGCTTAGATACAAACGCTCTGAAGTTGCAAACTCTGATAAGAAATGAAAAAAAAAAATAACGTCTGAAGGTTTTTATAGTTGGGGCGAAAGAAGGAAGAGACACAATCCCGCCCAAATATCGAAGATGAAATCTGAACCGTTGGATTTGTATTCCACCGTTGGATGTCTGGAGCGAAACGCAGTCCTAAGCATTTAATGATGATTGTGCGAGTTCCCAAGCGTCAGAAGCTCTCGTGAAATGGCAGAAATGACCCTTACACGTGCCTGGGTTTAAATATCATTCTGGACTACATCGTAATTATGGATGTACATCAAAATCATAATTTTTCTCCTCGGATAAGAGGGAAAAATTAGAATTTTGAGGGGCTATTGTGGGGGAACAAAAACTTGGGCCCTTGCATTGGGCTCAAGTCTCACCTTTTATCAATAATACGTCCGAGGAGAAGAAATCATGGGGGAACCTCGTAACTAATAGTAGAGCATGTAAATGTCCAGGGATGTTGGTCCGAGAGGATTATCCTCCTCGGATCTGGCACATGTCGGTAAGGTGGGTCTCGTCTTACCCTAGTCCACCTTCCAGGAAGTTCCAGTGGTAAAGATAGACTACAAATGTACACGGAAGGGATAAGGATGCAGAAATATCTAAGGGAAAAAGTTGCTATCACCGCATTAAATGCGTTACAGCAGCTTTCCTGGCCGCATTAATGTGGAGAAGACCTCTGAACAGTGTTTTCGACCACCTTTACCCCCAGAAAATCAAAAAAGCTGTGGGAGGGGAGACAGAAACTCAAGTACCAAGCTAGATGGTAGACAAGTGGAAGGTAGGATTGAATAAAGAAGGACTATATAATGGAGTAAAACCTCCAGAAGAAGAGGATGGGGGAGTGAAAAAAGAAGGAACTTTAAGGAAGAGTTGTTGTAGCATCTGGGAGCACACCATCTGAAACAACCATTTTATCTAAGAACCTACCCCTCAGACACTATTTTGAAATAACCAATCCATCCAAAACTTGCTCCTCGGACCTGAGATCATCACTTGCTTGTGTGTTTTATTCTCCTCGGATAAACTCCTAACCTCCATTAATTGTTGTAAAACCCTTTATCAGCCCAATTCTTTCGCCCACTCTCTTACAAATTTATTGTACTGGGCTTATTGGGCCCATCCCCTATTTCTACTTGGGTTTGGGCTACGATTTGTGACCCTACAGTTCTATTTGGATACCACTTATTGTTGAAAATTGAAAACTTATTACTGAAAATACTGTAGCAAAATAATTTTTAAATGTGTGAATAGTACTATGGGACCCAGTTCTAAAGTTAATTTTGTCAGATTTCGTACTTGTGGGTCCTGTGAACAGTGCATGGGACCTAAGAAAAAAAACACAGACACGCAAAACGTGTAACCTACCGCAATCCAAACTCACACTAAATGGACCAAAATAGACCGAAGTGAACCTAATGGACCGAATAGACCGAATTGGACTGAAGTGGACCAAATTAGACCGATTTGGACTAAGAGGAACCTAAGTAGACTGAACCAAACCGAATAGATGAAGTTGACCGAAATGGATCGAATGCCGATATGAAATTAGCATAACAAAAATTGTGAGAGAGAGAGAGAGAGAGAGAGAGAGTATTTGTAATGGAAAACTAAAAAATACAACACCAAAACATATGAAACCAAAATAGAGTTTTAATAATCACAATGATTCATCAATATAAAGTAGAATTGCGAGAGAGAGAGAGAGAGAGAGAGAGAGAGAATGACCACCTTTTCCAAGAGAGAATAATAAGAAATTTATATAAAACAATACGAGAAGAAAAAACAGTAAAAATAAAAAATATAGTAATAAACACCAAATTATCCAAGTCATGTTATGTTATGTGATAAATAATATTATATTCTTAAATACTATCTTTATAATGCAATAGGATAACATCTATGAAATCAAGAGAAGAAAAAAGATAACAACTTAAAAACAAAACTTAATCATCAACCCAAAGTAGAGTTCAAAATAATACAAAAATTCATCAACCTAAAGTAGTGATGCAATAATATATATATATATATATCCACCAAAAAATGAAAAAAAAGAAATTAACAAAGAGAAAGGGAGAGAAATAACTTTTTTGTGTGTGGGAAAATTATGTATAGAATGAGATAGAGAATTGCAAATTTATAATAAAATGAGAGGAATAAGAAAAGCCAAAAATAAAGGAAGATAAATAAATAGAGGAAAAGTGATATTAAGGTAGATAGTAGTAAGGAGATGAAAGTGTAAAAGGGAGGGGAAAAGTTTGAGAAAGTATAACAATAAGTTAGTAAATTAAAATGAACAAAAAAATTAGAAATAAGAGAGAGAACGTTGAAAATGAGTGGATGATATGGCCGCTGATGTGACTTAACAGAAGCATAGTAACAATAAATATTAAGTTTTAGTTTTTGTTAACCATCCATTTTAAGAAAGTTTTTATAGGAAATTAAAAAGATTGTCAAAATAGTTAATTAATTTTTCGTTTTTCCATAAAAAGTTTTCTAAAATAGTTTACTAATGTATGCCCTAAGGGCATATATTACCTAAGGGCACATATTAGTATATCACTTTTATATATATATATATATATATATATATATATAAATAGATTAGACATAAAATATTAAACCATAATACACATAATTACTATCTATTTTAGTATATTATAACCCTAAACTAAAGTTTCTTTAGAACCAATACACCTTAGGAAGCTGTTGAGAACCAATCATTCTCAACCAAGCTTCAAGTCCCTCGTGCAACCCAATCTTGATCAAGTGATTTCATCAAAGCAAGTGGCAAAGCAATCATGATTTTCAACAAAGGCTCATTTGCTCATTTGTCCAAGCCACCACAATTTGCACTTCAATTGAATCTTTGGATTTTTTAAAACAACCAACACACACCCATTTGGATCATTTGCACAATGCTTTATGGGTTGCGTCCCAATAGCCCAATTGTTTGGGCTACGTTCGCTAGGCCATGTATTTTGCCTTCTTTTATTAATTTCAACAAGGGTTTGACCCAACCTTCCTCCATGTTAAGTTTCCCAAGACAATCTAATCTTTCAGGCTGAAAAACTTGTTCAATGAACCGTATGGAGCATATTTTTTGGCCGTCCCAAATAAAGGCAGCAACTCTGGCAGCTTCGTGACTTCGTCGACAATTTTCAAACAATTGCAGATTTTAGTTTTTTTTTTTTTATTAAATATTTGGGTGAGTGAGTTTTTAATGGGATTATAAATATGTGTATTAGTGCTTACTCTTTTATTTGAAAATTTTGATGTGTTTTGTCTTATTGGAGGGGTAAAATGTAAGGTTTTATATCAATTACTCATCAAATTCAGACTCTCTTTTTCTTTTTTCTTTTTTTTTTTATATTTTTCTTTTTTTAATGGGAGATGCACAGTACTTAGTCTTTTACAACGGTTGAAATTCAATTTTCATCGCACTTTTTAAGTTCAAATGAAAATCATCTACTAAATTGAGTTTAAAATATTTCATGGCACTCGACTATAAGTAACGGATCCATACTTTCAAATTATGTCTTATTTTTTCATGACATTGAATCTCTAATGCTTGCATCTTTCCACTAATCTTTTTTTCCCCCTCAATCTCTTACTCTTTTATTGTTTCAAATTCTATTTTTTGGTAACGAACTTTGAGGCTTTTTAGCAATGAAGTGTTATAAATTGATTAAAAAAATAATGGTTGATCAATAGATGAACAATTGCTTAGTTACCTACGTAGAAAAAGATATATTTAAACCTATTGAAAATAAAAAAAAATCATGCAGTGACTTTAAAATATGAAAACTTGTCAAGGGAACCAAGTAAATTAACATAGGTATGAAATGTAAATTATAGTTTGCATTTATATTATTTTTTTCCTCACATTTATATTACACTTCACATAAAGATTACATTATTATATATTAGTTTATTTATTTTAAATGTCTACTACATGTTTTAGTTTAATTGTGCTTCCAAAGTTGCTTTATGATTCTATCCCTTGAATTGAAATCTTGACTCCGCCACTAGTGACATGTTAAATAATTTGTTAATATGTATGGAAGAAAAATTCAACAAATTAAATATGAAACGTGTTCTAATGTATTGAGAAAGGCCATGGTCTCAGAACTCTAGAAAACCATAAAAAGTTACTCTTAAGTTTGCAAGTAATGGAAGAAAAAACAAAAAGTATACAGGCATACATACTTAAATACATTTATAAACAGAGGGGTAACTCTTGATTTTCTCATTAATATCATCAACTTGAATTAAATCACTGCTCACCCTTCTCACAGGGCATCATTTCCTCTATTGAACATTAAAAATGTGTTCAGTCATCTTGTGTGGCTTATTGAAAATTCCATCAAACATTTTATCCCCCAGCATAAGCAGTTCTCCCACTATTTGGTAGGAGGCCATCCTTAGCCATCTCAGTAAGTACATTAAATACTGCATCCATGTTCCCTTCTTTATGGTTAATTTCAACAAGTACTTTTGCAAGTTCAGCATCAGTGAGCCTACAACTTTTCAATATGTTCCTTATGACCTGACTCAACTCCTCATTCATACCTTCCTTGAAAAGTGCTTTAAACAGAGCAATAACAGTCACAGTATGAGGAACAAAACCAGAATTCAACATTTCCTTGTACAGATTATACGCCCTCTGAACATTTCCACCTCTACAATGCCCATGTATAATAACATTATAAACTGCTTCATCAGGCCTGTGTTTCCTCTGAAGCATTGACTGAAAAACTTGATCTGCTTCATCCATCAAACCCTTCATACAAAATCCTTTTACAAGAGCTACCACGCTCTTAAATTCATTATCACTACAGTTTTCTATTAGAGTATTGTATGTGACATCATTTGGGACAGACTCCTCATAGAACAACTTGAGAAGAAGCCTTTTTGCTTCCCTTGTCCGAGCCTGTTTGTTAAGTCCATTAATAAGCACACTGTAGGTAACAGCATCAGGTAGAAAGCCCTTTTGTACCATCTCATCATGCAACTGAAGCGCCTTATTTAAGTCCCCTTCTACACAATAGGCATTTATCAAAGTTGTGTAAGTAAATTCATCAGGGCGCAGGCCCACGTTCAGCATCTCTTGGTAGAGATCACAAGCTTCAGTTAGTCTTCTTTGCAGGCAGAGACCATGAATAAGCATTGAGAAGGTAACAGCATCAGGCAAAACACCTTTCTCAACCATCGCCAGCTTCATTTGAAATGCCTTCTCTACTTCTCCATTTCGACAAAACCCAGAAATAATAGTACTATAACTCACCACATCTGGAGCCAAACCTTTCTCCATCATATCCCGTATAACTCCTATGGCCTCTTCTACCCTCCCCAAAATGCAGTGTCCATTAATAAGAGCATTGTAAGTCACAATTGAAGGTGAGAATCCTCTCTGAGTCATTTCATTTAGAAGCCGGTAGGCTTCATTCAAGATTCCCTCTTGGCAGAACCCATCAATCAACGTTGTATAAGTCCTCCCATTTGGTACAAGTCCTCTAACAAGCATCTGATCAAAAAACTCCATTGCACGGTTTAAATTCTTAGCCTTACACATACTATTAATCAACGCAGTATATGTAACAACATTTGGTGACAATCCATTACTCACCATTTCCGAATGTAAAACAAGTCCTTGGTGAAAATTTCCTTCCTTACAATATCCATTGACAAGTGTATTGTAGGTCACCTCATCAGGAACATAACCCTTTTTACTCATCTCCTCAAGAACCTGACTTGTCTCCTTCATCCTCCCCTCGCGACACAACCCATTGATCACCACATTATACGAAATCAAATTCGGCTCCAAACCCTTCAATGCCATCGACCTCAACAACCCAAACGCCTCATCAACCCTCCCCAACTTACAATACGCATCAATCAACGTATTATGGGTAACCACATTTGGCAAACACCCTCGCTTCTCCATTTCACCGAAAAACCTCAAACCCATTTCCAAATTCCCCGCCACACAAAAACCCCGAATCAAAATATTAAAAGTATACACATTCGGCGAAACCCCACTCTCAGTCATTTCATCAAACACCTGCTGTGCAAACTTAACCGACCCTTTCGACCTTATAACCGCATCAAGAATCGCATTATAGGACAACGCACCAGGCATAAAACCCTGAGATTTCGCTAAATTAACAATGTTCAAAGCCTTATCAATGAAATTCAAGTGGGAATAAGACTTTACCACCAAGTCAAAAACCGCAGAGCTTGAATTGCAAGAATGGTACGAGTCCTTGAGGCATTGAAAGACCAAACTGCCCTTGTGGTCATCGTGTGAGGTACTGAGTGCCACGTCCTCGGCAAGAGACTGGGCGGACTTGTAGAGCTTGAAGCGAGTGAGAATGTGGAGAGTGAGGCACTTGCATTGAAAGGTGAAGAATTTGTGGGGTTTGGCCCAGCTGAGGAATTTTAGGGTTAGGGTTTGATCGAACTGGGACTTGAGGAGTAAATAGGAAGCAGCTTCAGGGGTAAAATTGGAAGAGAGATTTTGGAGGTCGTGGTGAGGGTGGCGTCTGAGGTACACGATTGCTTTGTCGGCGAGGAGTGTGTCGGAGGAGGAGCAGAGGGAAGCGAGTGAACGGTGAATTGGAGGATTTAGGAATGGCATTTCGGGAATTGGAGAAGTTAGCTAAGGTTTATCAGACAGACATACATGCACTCACTGACATGAACATGCAAAGCAAAGCTTCAGCTGCTCAAGGACGACAATTTTTTTTTTTTTTTTTTTTTTTTTAACTTCTTGTTTTTTTAGGTAAGAACATTTGGTTTCTTTTTCAAATACTCAAAACGGAATAAAATTGGTAGATAGAAAATAACAATACCAATTATTACATACATAATGTAAAATCATGTCTCCTATATTCCTATTGAAAATTATACTTGTTTTTTAAAATAATAATAAAAAAAATTGGATAATTGGGAGATGAGAATCTAAACCCTAAATATTTCTGTTAAAAACTGAGGCGCTAGTTGAACTATAAGGCTCTTTACAAAATTATAATAGTGCATGTTTAGAAATGAAAGGTGTAGGTGGGCAAGAGCTCGGCCTATGCTAGACCCAAGCCTGGAGCTTAATAAGAGCCCAACCTAAACTAGGCCCAAGCTCAAGGCCATTAAATTTAGGTTCAACCTAAGTTTAATGAGCAAAGCTGAAACATAAATCCATGTGTCCCTGGCAAATAAACCCGAACAAGGCCCACTATCCTTGAAGAAGGAAGGTAATGCCTTGGGGAAATCCAACCCAAACATGAGATTCGACGTTAGGCACAAGTTACTAGAAAATCATTTCGATGGCATAGTTGTAGACCCAATCACTGATGTGTGATTAGACGTGTTAAAACAGTAGCCTAGACTCAGGAAACCACCTAAGCCCCATAAGTGGAGGGATCCATGTAAGTGCCAAAGATTCTCTAATCATGATAGACCCACTAAGAACAAGCTTATAAAAATGAACCAAGGTAAAGGAGCAAGAGGTTGGAACTCAATTCAGGGGAGAGAAACATGAGAGTAAAGAGTCAGCTGAGAAATGAAAACACAATCTCTAAGGTAAGGAAGTCCAGCTTGAACTTCAAGAAAGGTAACTCGACTATCTAATAGTCTCTTCGGCTAACTATGTTTCCAGGTAGGTCATTACCAAAATATCATCTAAACACCATCAATTACCAAATTACTACTTCTAGAATCTCCCATTCTGGGTTAAACCTAATTTAGAATACAAATTAATTAAAGGTTCAGGCTCAACTAGCTCAAGGTTGTTGGGAAACGACCACCACAAAAGGGATCTTTTTTTTGGATGAGAAGACTTGACTTTTATTCATTTAATGAAAGAAAGGAAACATCATGAGTACATGCCAGCTCTACGTGACTAGGGCACTCCTTTAGCCATGCAACGTAGTTTTCTACATTAGTTGCATGTTGGGCCAACAAGTCGGCTGGCACATTTGCCTGGCTTTTTGTATGTGAAAAGCAACATTCCTAAAACCTTTTGCAAGGTGGAGCGTTCCAACGACAATGTTGTGCACTGAAGATGACGCCTCGCCCATGAAGGAAAATCTGGTTTTGTATCCTATACAAAACACACAGCGAAAGCAAAAAACATGGATCTATTTCATTCATGATTGATAACATGCATTATGTGATTTTTAGAATTTGAGAAGAAGATAGCATACCTTGGTGCGGTGAAATTCAAAACAAAATATTAGAAGTTCTTAGGAACACTTTTAATCTTCACTTCAATTCCACTTTACGCCCAAGAAGTGTGGTTTCTCAATCAGTTTCTAAGGGAGAATTATCAAGTGGCTTCACTCGCACATACACACCACTTCACAATCATGATTCTCTTAAAATAAATTTATGTATGTTTCTCCCTTTTATAACTAACTGATTATCTAATTGGGCTTTAATGTGTGGCTTAGAGTAGGACCAAAAGAGACTAATAAGACACTAGCTCCAATGGACCTTGGGCTTTTCTGTTAACTCTTGACAAGTCCAAAGTTATCATTAATTATATTTAATACCACTATATAAATATAATTGCACTCTAGGCCTTATTTATAAATTATATCCCAAGACTTTATTATACACGCAACCCCTTCATAAAATATTCGTAATAATACAAAATCATGAATGTAAACTGCCACTTTGAAAATTACTACATCTTAATCTTTGAGTACCCAGTTTAATCCTTTAAGTTATTCATCATATGTTTATGAAATCCAATTTCATAAATATATACTTTAGTAATTTCTTACTAAAGTGGTTAGGTCTAACTCTCTGAATAACCAAACCCATTAAACTTATCTCAAGGGAATATTTTATATCTCCATTAAGAGACTATGAATTCCATCTTGAGAATATATGTTTCATCAACACTAAATGTGATTGCCCAACATACTGAGGTTTTGATCGTAACTTTAGATCTCATTCCTGATATATCAAAGCAACCTACATCTCATGATCAAGTCCATTATTCTCTCAGGATTAAGAGTTCGTGCAAATAGGAGTCGTGAGTTTATTATTCATTTGACAGTCGTTAGGAGAATAATAAATCTCACAACGGTCCAATTCAATATGTCTTAACTCTTAAAACATATCAACATATCAACTAGAAGTCTCCACTTTCATGATCAAGACAAATCATCTTAATTGATATGTTATAGTCTTCGTGCCCAATTTCATCACCGACTACGAACCAAAATTATGAGTTTACAAAGAACTTGTAATCTATATCTTCTGTGACTAAATCACATAAATCACATATTATGCATCTCATGGACTATATGATAATGTCCAAATATTCATGTTACCATTATTTTAGATAATAATAAAGAAACTTTATTAATCACAACATTATGTCATACATAATAACATACATAGCATCATACAATAGGATTTAAGGGCACTAATCCTAACAGCCCAGTCCTTGAAACGCGTTGCAGATGCATAATGAGTCTCCCCCCAGCGTTACATCCCTTACCCTAACATCTAGTGCGAATTGAACCCCAACCTCCATCACCTTGGCTTCTGTCTCTAACACTCCTAAAGGAAGAGCAAGCTTTCTGCTGAGTGCAACAATCACCATATCCTCAGAGTCACGTATTATCACTCTGATACCTACCTACTTCTTTTTGGAAAATATGGCTCCATCAACATTTACTTTGTAGTGACTCGGTTGTGGAGGTCTCCATTTTGTCTCATTTGGAGGCTGTCTTGTAAGCACCAAAGGTTGCACATTTGCTGCCTAAAACTCATCCAACACCCTTAACGAGCTCCTAACAATGGCTTTTCCTTCTCTACGTTTTCCACCGTGTCTAGCAGTGTTTCTATCCTTCCATATTCCCCAACATATTGCAATGGTATGTTCCACCCAAACTCGGGTATGATTCCGTCCATCTTTGTAATTGCCACATCACATCCATAAACGTCCACTTTGGATTGATCTCATAGCCAAAATAGGTGGCAAGTGGATTCAGATGCTTTTCCACATGAGTCACAGATGCAGTCCTTAGTGATATTTCTCTTCTTTAGGTTCTCTTTGGTGGCTAAGATATTCTTGCATGCTTTCTAGGCGAAATGTTTGATCTTTTTTGGCACTTTCATATCCCAGAGGCGCCTCCATGTTTGTTTTAAGGTAGTAGAGTCGGAGCTTTCTACTGTATTACCATTAGACTGCATAACCTGGGCCAGTTTGTAAGCACTCCTTATTAAGAATTTCCCATTTTTAGTTTCCGACCATATCATACGATCCCTTCCTCCGTGAGCACTTAGAGGGATACTTATGATAGCTATCACATCCTGGGGAAGAAAACATTAGCGAATTAGGTCTTCCTTCCATTCCTTTTTGTTCCCATCAATCGGGTTGCAAACCCTTGCCACTTGCTGACTTGTGCTTTCAAGTATGGAAAGATGAATGGCTTCAAAAGCCAAGCAAAAGGGATCTTTAAAAATAGAGTAATGCTATATTTACAATGTTTTTACAAAAAAAATCATAGGTGATAAGCTAAAATTCAATCTCCATCCAACAACTAATTATTATACGTACAAAATTTTCTTCCATTGTTTCTTCTACTACATAAGCTTCTTTTTTTTTTTTTTTGTTTAATTAGAGTGAATCAACCTAGTGAATGATTTGGTTGCAGGTAGTCTCGATGCACTCTATTTGGTTCTAAATTTAAAATTCCTAACTCTTTGTTTACAATATACTATTTGGTTCTAGAGTTAAAATTCCTAACTCTTTGTTTACAATATACTAACATGCACATTTGCCATCAACTGTGCAAATGGTGTGTGTAAGGACTAGATTTGGGTCCCTAGCCCAAAAGATGTATGAACTTAGGCCTAAAGAGCCCAATACAATGAATTTGTAGAGAGTGGGTTGAAAAACTGGGTTTTAATAAGTTAGACAACCAATAAAGTGGATCTAGATGACAAGGAAATGTAGATGGACTGGTTTAATCTAAATAAAATTTTCCTTGTCACAGTTCGAGGTGATTAGTTCTTATATATTGATTCTCAAGTTTGATTACAAGCTCAGTTCTTGACTGCTATAGTGTTTTTCTTTCAATTTCTCAATCCCCTCCTCTCAGGGTCTCTCTTCCATTTTATATTATCTCTCTTCTTTCCTTTTACCATCCACATGTAGGGCAGATTGTTGGTATTTGATCATTGTCCTATCAGCACCTTTCTGAAGTCTCTGGTAGTAGCTGTAAGGCTGAAAATTAATGTTCAAGTATGACCTCCACATTAATGTAACCAGTTGGTTAAGTGCAAAGAATTTAATGTGGTGATAGCATTTCTCTCTTTAGATATTTTAGGACTTCCCTCTATTCTGTGCTTCTGTGATGCTTATCCATATGCTTATCCATATCAATAGAATCTCCTAGAACGCTATCCTGGACGATAGACTACCACTTAGGACCTCGGTTTTGCTCAGCTGAGGAGAGATTCATCCTCGAACCATCCTCATGGACCCATATGATCAAAAGTAACCTCTTCACTTACTAACACGGACTTCTTTAATTATGTTCGCTCCTTCTCGGACTACTTCATGTTCTTGGATTATACACATAGACATATATATCGCTGGGCTTAACATCCCTACAGTGTGCATACTTACAATGACGAGACAAATGTCCTATTATGTTCTAAATTCTTTTTGTTTTCTGCCTAAGAAAGTTATACATCAAATTTCCAATGAAACTTACATCGACAATTATTGACTTTGTATGTAAGTGCTTTGCCTAGATAGTAACCATATATATTGGGTGTTAAATTCAAGGAAAATTGTAGAAAAGGCAGTAAGATGTCATGACTTGTTAATGAGTCATGAACCATGACTTTGAACGTAAGTACTTTGATAGGCAGAAAGATGAGTCATAAGTACTTTGATAAGCAGTAAGATGAGTCATGAGTCATCACAACTATGCACGTAAATGCTTTAAGAAGTGGTAAATTCTAAATTTTTTCTGTTTCTGCATATAGAAGTGATGCATCAAATTTTCAATGAAACTTATACCAACAATTTTGAACTTCGTAGATGGCTAAATTGTTGGAAAGTTGTGAGAAATGTAGTAAGATGTTAGATACATGTTGAAGTCATGACTTTGGATGCAAGTGCTGTAATAAGTAGTAAGATGAGATGGCCTTGCCGTACAGTCAAATTTAGGACAAACTGTGATTCCCAAAATTGTGTGGATTTGATTTGATTTGATTGGAATGTGATACCAATCATATGGAAAAAGTTTTATATATTTTTCACTTAATAAAACGTGGAGTACTCTGTTTGAAAGGTAAATCACGTAGCAAAAGACTGAGATTTGACAAATGGAGCATGTACAAATCATCAATGTGAAATTATAAGACCATATTGTAGCCTCTTCTATAGGCAAACTAACTACAACTTTACACCGGCAATACCAATATTAACTCTCATGGCTTTAGAATTAACAAATAACAGCACCTGCAATTTCTTCACAGGTTGACTCCTCTCAAAGAATTGACACGAGTGAACGCTCAGAGTCTGAGTGGATGAGGGTTGTCTAGAACCACAATTGACAGAAATCTTGACCTTCGAGAATCAATCAATAATTGTGGTAAGTGTTGATTCTCATGCATTTGTTTGATAGAAAAGCATAGAGAAAAAACGGTCCTTCCTAAGAGCTTATGTGGTATGACTTCACTGTGTCTTTGTCAGGATTCGGCTAGATACACCATGTAATAATTTCACAAAGCCAAGAAAGCTCAACTTCCCATCAGTGTGCCTTATCCAATCATTAAGAACAGCATGAACTGGAATAGAGGGGCCAAGGCCAAGCTCCTGAAACAATGGTCATAGTAACATGGTTACATCCAAAATTTTGAGATTGAAGTTTTTCAGTCATAGCAAACAATAAGAAAGTAAGCAAATCATTGTTCAATATACTCTTGATGGGCTGTCAATCTTTTTATAATTAACCATTGTAGCTATGTGAGGTTAGTTGTCTCCAAAAATGGATATGTACACTGGCAATTTTAGAAAATTTTAAATATGTAGCATTTGAATTTAAAGGATTAATAAACTTCAGTTCTAACTTCCCAAGCATTCTGAATAATCTTTGTTAATTGAACTTTCATTTAATTCTTAACTGCAATACTGCTAGTACTAACATTGCCACAAGACATTATATACTGAAGAAAATTTCAACTTACTGATGCAAGTTCTTCAATGACAATAGCCCTGTTCCCATCCTTCTCGAAAAGTTCATATGCACAGCGGGCATGTTGTTCCCAGCGATCAAGTGCCTCCAGCTGATGCACACTTAATGTAGCTGCACAAAATTCTTCAAAATCCATTCTTCTGTATTGAAGTGCATTAAGCTGTCATGGCATGGCAATTAGGAACTCATACAAGCCACCAATAACCATATAAATTCATAGAGACACAAACAAGTAGCAACTGATTATTACCGATGAAAGAAAATCAGGGATGCGAGACTCCTTCATTGCATCTGTTGCATTTTTCATCAAGGCCTGTCCAGAAGAATTGAATGAGAAACACTTCAAGCATTCAGTTATGCAGTCTCAGAGAGAGAGAGAGAAACTGACCATTCTAATATTCTCTAAGGTTATGGTGTTATTTTTGTTTGGCTCCAATTGAGCAAACTGCTCCTTCAGATAAAAAAGTTCATCTACAGTCAAAGTTTTAGACAGCGCCTGCCAGAGGACACAGATGACATGTTAAATAGTTTGTTAATGTATACGCAAGAAAAATTCAACAAATTAAATATGAAACATGCTCAAAGGTATTGAGATAGGGCATGGTCTCAGAACTCTAGAAAACCATAAAGAGTTACACTAAGTTTGCAAATTATGGAAGCAAAAAGAATACATGCAGACATACATAAATACATTTATAAACAGAGAGGTAACTCTTGATTTTCTCATTAATCTCTTCACTTTGGCAGTGGTAGTGGTCCAGAGCAAACACTTTAACATAATTCTTAGTGAAATTCAAGTAAAAATGAGATGGCATCTTTCCTCAGTCAAAATGGAAATATTCAATAGTTTAACCAAATTCATCATTACGTGATAAGTTGTGATTCTTCAAGAGGGAAAAGTATCTTATAAGATGGTTTCATGAGATACCCTCTCCTTCAAGAGACGAAGGTAAGATTAATAAGAGGTTAGGCTAGTTTAGAATGCTCTGCAAACAGTGGTCAATAAAGTCAAAACCAAATATCGTAAAAGTTGTTAAATTTTTTTTTTTTGGGGTCAAATTTAAAGCAGAAATGTAAAACCTTGTTAATTGAACATTTACAAAAACACAATATAAAGGCTTTCCATAGATTTTCTGACAAGAGGACCAATAATTAAGCACTTCCTTCATATATTGAAGTAGAAGTAGAGGAAACCAAAATTTTAGATTCTAGACTTGTAGGACTTGTAGAAACAATAACTCCACTGATTAATAAAGAAACGACTGCTCAATCAACTTATTTAGAAGGTCAGAAATTTAAGGATGAAGTACTTTCATTCCCATATGGGAATGACCTCAAGAAAGTAATATTTTAGTTTTTCCATCAGTAGAAACATATACACACCCTTAAAGCAGCCTTACGCAGCGATGATGATCGCATATAAGTCCTCATGAGTCTAAATGTTAAAATATCAAGAGGTACTTTTACATCATTATAATTTCGGATCCAAGGATGACCTGCACCCAAAAATAGAAAAGAAAAGAAACAGAGAAAGATTAAGGTCTGGAGGATGATATTAGAAGGTTAAAAACTAATAATCTTAAAAGATAAGACCAAAGGAAAAACAAAACAAAATCAATGAATCTTAGAGGAAATGACAACTCACTTAGTGCCTGAGCAGCTGACATTCGTTTTCGTGGGTCCTTATTTAGTAGACGCTTGACAAAGTCCTTTGCTTCTGAAGATAAAGCAGGCCAAGGTGCTTCATCAAAACTAGGATCAGCTTTCAAGACCGCCCGAAAAATTCCAGATTCAGTCCTAGCCCAAAATGGGCGACTACCACATAATAGAATATAAGCTATTACTCCTACACTCCATACATCAGCCTCTGTACTATAAGACCTATGTAAAACTTCAGGGGCGACGTAATATGCACTTCCCACGATGTCATTAAGCCTATCATCTGTAACCCACCATAAGCATTAAAACTGCATCCATATTCTCAAGGCAGGACATACTGATAGCAATTATGGACTCGTATGGATCTGGTTTAAGAGGACAAACCTGGCTTGACAAAATCCGATAAGCCAAAGTCTATGGCTTTCAACTTGGAGTTCTCATCCTTAGAAGTATACAAGAAGTTCTGATCCAGGAAAAAGCTATGTTTAGATTACAACATAGACTACAAAAAATTACCTAAACTTATTACCCCAGATCTACTTACCAATTATCTATCATTTAAAAATAAAAAAGGATTTGTAATTCAGATTATATGGCCATGCAGATTTCATCACATCCTTTTTCAGCAGCAAAATAATGCAAATCAGATAAAAGTGGAGATTAAACACATGCATGGTTTTTTGTTTTTATTTTCAATTTATAACTAAAGAAGAAAGAAAAAAACAAATATACAAACAAGCATATAAGAGCAAGTTAAAACAGACCAGCAAGATCATCAGGCTGGCAAAATTTAAGATGATAACTGACTCAACTGCAAAAATGACATAAAACAGCACTTGGAGCAATGAAGGAGAAATTAAAAACTCCACCAGAAGTTCTTTATAGCCTTAATAATAAGCATATGGACAAATCTCCAAGCCGTCTGAGACTGCAATTTAGCAGAAGAAATTGTACATTTTTGCATAGTTTGAAATGCTACGCAAACCCAACTTTTTGCATAAAATATAATTTGAATCTGACAAGGACATCATTTTCTTTTCCATTCTTCCCCATTTGTCACAGTACAAGCTAGTCATGATACTAATTTAAAATTTAATTATTTGTTTCCCTTTCCTACAATACCGAAATAATTTTCATAAGAAAAAAAAAATGCAGTCTCAGTTATACATCTCAGTTAAACATGTTGGAGTTAAAATTCTACCAATTTTCTGCAGTCTCAATGCCAACTTCTATTACATTAGAGAAAACAAACATGCAGCAAAATCTGCCAAAATGTCCAAACCATTCAAGTAAAACAGGACGTTTCCTCTAGAAGATCCAAATTTTTTTAATGATTTTGGCTAGAATTTGACTGCAATGGTAATACAGAATCATGAGGCCTACCAACTAGTTAATAGACCACGCTATTGGATGATGTTTAACATCAGCAAACATGACATCAGGCAATTACTTTGAAGAAAAGTTGCAGAATAAGTAGCACAATTTGAGTGGTCAAACTCATTTAGGGGATTTTTGACAGTCAAAAACCCAGACAGCTGAACATGAACTTACCAGTCTCTTTGTTTGGGAAAGGCAAACATGCAGTATGAAATTTAGTCTTTTGGGAAAAAAGGTGTTGCAGTTATAACCAATCCTAACTTAGCTATTCTCAAACCAAATAGTACAATGATTGAGAGTGGAACCACCAGGTCCACCACAAGAAATATTCAAACAACCCAACAAGCCAATTTTAAGTCCAGGAAACTCTCAAATCAGTAACTTCATCCACACATGCAATTCCTACACTTAGTTATTATTAAGAAACTCAACCTTCTAGTGGACATATCATGATATAATTGTATGAAAAGGAAAACATGATAAGCATTTCACCTCTGGTTTAAGATCTCGATGCACCACACCCTGAAGATGACAAAATGCAACCACATTCAGTATCTGTACCATGACAGCCTTTGCATCATCTTCTGAGAATTTCCCGCCCCTACAAAAGTTTTTTTTTTAAATTAAAAAAAAGAGCAAGGGAACATCTAGACGGCAACAATAATGCACATCTGAAAGCCCCAAAGAAAAAATCTATGAAAAATAAATAAATAAATAACTACCTTGAAAGTATTTTGTCTAGAAGCTCCCCTCCTTCACATAACCTGAAATGTTCACAATAATAAATAGATTCCATAAGGTCAGAGCTGAGCTAAATATAGTGAGCAATCATTCAAGAGATTTCATGTTAAAATTTTATATTTAGCCAACCAAACCTACAGAGACTGTATGCTAGCATTTAATAGAGGCACAAGAATATTGGAAAATAAATAAAGTTATTAATAGCTTGCATGAACCATCCAGGAAATATGAATTCATTATTCACATCAATCAGTTGTATTATATGTGCAGCAGAAAAGCAAGATCCAATGATAGAAAGCAGTGTGTGTTCCAAGCTTACTCCATTACTATGTAGACGTTTTCTTGGTCTTCAAAAGCATCGTAGAATTTTACTAGATTGTAATGTCCTGTCAAGGCTCGTAATATTTTCACCTCCCTTCTCACATCCTCAATTGCAATCGCTGTTGTCATCTGGCAACAAAGATGAGAACACCACGAGAAAAAAATAATGAACAATCCATAAAGAAGCAATGTAAAATTTGGTAATTATATCGAATATCCAGTTATCCACATGCTTCAAAATTTCCAGAGATTTAGTAATATATAAAATTTAAAAGATAAATAAACAAAATCTAAACAAAATGTTTGCAACCTAGCCAAGATGTAAAGGAACAGAGCAGGCCAAGAGGATAAAAGCGATACTTTACTTATCCACAATCTTTTAAAAAAGGAAAGAGTTAATAGCCAATCCTACAAGATACATAATAACATAGCAATACATGGCTTCCCACTTTCTTCTCTAATACTTCAAATGCATCACACCTATCCCCTTTTAATCTTTTCAAGAAGCAGGGCCTTAAAAGTCATTTAAAATTTAGTACTCCATCAGATGCTAACTAGATTTCAACTTGGACTTCATATTCAGCCAACAAGATCACACACCACTTCTTTTGCTTTCATTTTATATAGTTCAGCACTCTTAAATTGAGGTACTAGCAATACCAATAAATTCAGAGTAAAGAAAACTTCAAAATAAGGGGGTTTTTTTTATTGGTAAATTACTCATGTCCTGGTGGGTCTTGAACCCACAACCTCACCTTCAACCTAGCTTATACAAGGGCAGGAGGTGCTGATTGAGCTAGAGCTCATTGGAACATTTCATGATAAGAGTTAAACTGTATGCTCAATGGAAGAGCCAGAAGGATTGCATCAAAGTCCAATCCTGTAATCTTAACCACAATGACTGACTCTCTTTTACTAGCTCTATTTACACCACTAATCTTGTATATAAGCTACATTTATCTAATGCAACTTCATAATACCTTCAGTCTTCTAATTAAAATAAACTTTCAACTGCCATCTCTGACTCAACTTATAGCTTATAACAGATCCTCCACACCCCCCCCCCCCCCAAAAAAAGGTCAATTCAATCATCTATTTGCATTATTATGTAGCATTGAAACTGTATGTTTAAACTTTTCTCTGTTTAAAATCCATTATCATTGCTGTGGTCCAGTGTTATGCTCTTTGGCCGGTCTGGTTTTCCTGGAAACAAGAGCTATTTCAATGCCTAGCAGAAAGTTCCGCATTCTATCTGCTGCACGTTTGGGATAGAAATATGAAAACTTTATATGATGTAGAAAGTGAAGCTGTTAGGTTGAAGTTCATCTTTCTCTGATACTATTTGTTGCAGGCATTTGGATAGATAATCATTTGTAAAATTTCCATATTTCCTTGAACTGAAGTTGCACTTACTGTCACTTGTGTACGCATTAAGTTTGCATGGGTGGTTTTTAACATTTTCACATTCAGTATTATAATCAATCAAAAAGTAGAAAATTATAATGTATAACATATAATTAGTTAAGTCTTTGTGCTCAAATAATAGTATTTCGACTTATTTGTAAACACCTCATGCTTCATACCGATCAGATCACACACAATTTAGAGTTTATACAATGTTTCTCTCTTTTTTGATGAGGTTCAAGGCACCACAGTGGGACCCATTTGCTAGCGGAATATTATGAGCCTAACCATGTATCTAATTCAGTGTGAACCAAACATGAGCTTTGGCCTGTTTATGGTTGCTGTAAGCATGGGCTGGTGGTGGGCATTAGTTGATTGATTGTATACATAATTTAGCTTAATTGTAGGCTCTTCCTAAGACACCGTTTAAGGACTATGACCCTTTCAATGATTACGTCGACCAGCAACCATTGGACTGCCTGCCATTCTGATCGTTAGTAGGAAAGGTCACATCTTTGGCAACAGACGCCAACAAACGCTACGCAAAGAGGTCACTTAAAAATATACATTAATAAATAAATAAACTACAGTTTTATTCCTGTTAATCCTGTATGCAATTTGCATTTGCTACCAAACATAAAGTTTGGTCATTCAAAAAGAGTACTTTTCATGACGAAATGTAGTCCAGAAATAAAATATTCCAATATCCCAATCAAGGCAGCTAAGCATAGTAACAAACCACTCAAGGGTGGTGTGGTGGGCCAATTGATCAATTTCTATCATTGACCAAAAAGAGAACCAATAAACAAACAAGATGGTCACTTTATGCGTCTCATACTCAAAGTTCAAATTAAATGGAGTCCTACACAAACACAAGTATAATCATGCCTAATATTCTTTATCTAGAAACCACTTTTTTCCCCCAAAAAAAGTAAATTCTTTGAAAATAACGCGGGTTCCCCTAACATCAGCCTCAATCCTCATACCACATTCAAACCACAAAAGTCCTAAGACAATTGGAATTAACACACGCACTCCCAAAAATATATATATATAAAAATAGAAAAAAAAAAATTTCCAAAGAACCCCACTTGCAAGCAATTCAATAAGCTTTAACTTTAGCGGTTTCTACTTAGCTCTAAAGTCTTCTGAGTTCAAATCCAACTAATGGGTTCAATCCTATCTATCAAAAAATAAACTGTGGACAGCTCACAGACCTCTTGATTTTTTTCAAAATGTCCACCGTTCGAATCCGACAATGGGATTTGAAGTCGTGGGTTTAAATGGAGAGTTTTAACTTCATAATAAAATAAAAAATGAGAATGAGAATGAGAGTTGAACCTTGGATTTAGGAATGACTTTGACAGCAACTTGGTGACCCTTGTGCTCACCCTTCTTGAAAGTAGCAGAGCAAGTATACCCAAAATGCCCTCGTCCCACTTCTACTCCAACTTCCAATCTAGACGTGAACTCTTTCGAAAACCCAAACCTTTTATCCAACACCATTTCTTCCTCTTCCTCATCTTCCGGAATCGCCGCAGCCGTCGCCGCCGACGACTTCACCGCCTTCTTCCCTTGTCGCCGCAACAGCACCGACCTTATGTGTTTCGCCGGAGACGGCGGCGGAAACGGCCGCTTGAAGAAACGTAAGGGCGTGGAGGTGGCGCTGTTGGACTTTGTACGGGCCGGGGACTTTTTGAAGTAGTGGGCCGGGCTTGGGCTCGGGCTGAAGAAGGGAAGGAAGGGAGATTTCTTGGCTCTGGCGGCGTCGGCGTCGGAGATGACGGCGTCGTTTTGGGGCGGCGGCGGCGGTGGTTGTGATTTTGGGAGATGGGCAGGGGTGGCTTGCTCATTTGGAGCGTCTCTGGAAGCGTAGGGGTTGGGTTTCTGTGGCTTGGAAGTGCAAGCACCCATGGTTGTGTGTGTAGAGAAGAGGAGATGGTGGTGTGGGTTGAAATGGGTTGATTGGTTATGGCATTGTGATTGGGAGAAGAAATGATGTGATGGTGGTGGTGGTGGTGGTGGTGGTGGTAGAAGAGAAGCAGTAGTAGAAGTGTTTTCTTTTGGGCATAAGAGAGTGTGAGATTTGGTTAAAAGAGTTGAGTATAGTTTGGAAGATGATGAATGTGATGTGAGCTGTACAGGTCTCACTGGCCACGTGTCTTTCACGTGACCCTCCTCTTTGGTTTTTTGAGTTGGTGGAGGGGTATTAAACTATTAATTATTATTATTATTTTAGTTTTTTTATTAATAATTAAGAAAATAGTAATTATGAATGATAAATAAAGAAATGGGAGAGATAGGGTTTAAGGATATCAAGTAGTTTCAAGCGATTCTCAAAAAAAAAAAAAAAAAACGTAGTTTCAAGCGTTGTATATGAGACTGAAAAGGAGGTCCCATGCTTTTATGATGGGACCTACATATGAGCTTCACATAAGACGTCTTATACCTTCTCTTCTTTGTCATTGGACATCACAAAACCGGCTAGTCGAGTCAATCAGGTCATAAGTCGAGTTGATTCATATTTTTCAAATAAGTATTTTTTTTAATAGATGTAATTTGTTAATTATTTATGAGTTCTTTAATTGTAATTAGATTCTTATTGGTGATACTGTAATTACCACTAAATACTTGATACCAAAATTTGGTGCAATTCTTGTTCCAGCTTTCTAGAAACTAATTTTGATATAATCTTCGATTTATTTAAAGTAGGAAGAGAAAATGAATGTGACAAGTAAAGAATGATAAACTATAATGGAGTACATAACATATTAAGTAAAGAAGAATAAGTAAATATTTATAAGAATTACACCTCAATCTTAATCTACTCAACGTTGGTAGACGTGGCAAAACGGGCAAGTCGGGTTAATTGGATTGCATGTCAAAACGAGTCATTTTTAAACGAGTCAATCGAGTCGGGTCAGAAAATTTTGACCTGTTTTACCATTTATATTAGGACACCTAGACTTGGGTTCCAACTCCATTAACTTTCACTTTGTTAGCAATCAAACAAAACCTAACAATGATCACCAATTACACATGCCATGCATAAATCAAATAAGAAAACAAAAGGAATTTCTCCTTGTATGTACATTTACCATCTAAGGATAAACTTTCTTAAATAATAGAGAAAGATGGTAGTTTGAGGGATAATTTATGGAAAAAATGGTAGTCACAAATGGTGTATAGGTTGGTTTTCCAACCAATTAGAAAACAACCATATCAACATAATCTATTAATTGGGTGAGTTGATCGAGTGAGATTTCTTTCCACCCAACGTCTGACCTAAAACTCTAATTTTAAAAGTTGTGCACTTGATAACTATCTAACCCGCTCGTCAAAATCGCATGCGACTCTTTACGCTAAGTTGAGTCGATCGGTGGGTTGGTTTCCCGAGTCCCCAAGCTATCCTAATCATGGAAATATTAATACGACATAATCATAGTAGTTTAAAGTCCACTGAAAAATTCTATATATATTAGGTACTTAAACAATGAAGAGGATAAAGACTTTACTTATAACTACATTTAGCAATAAAGCGCCTGGTAGTTTCAAATAGCGAGTATGGGTTAATGTTGTGACCTTTGAAGGTTCGAACTAAGAACCAACATTGCAAATTGTACACCCACCAACCACCATTCACCTTGTAAAGTCAAGCCATTTGGCAATGACGACTTCCATTGAAGTTGGCAATAATGGTCGATGTTAATGTTCTAAAAACGAAATCGTAAGTTTAGCTATCAGCATAAGATTATAAAAATCACTTGAAAAACTGACTGCCCAACCCTCACACCCTTTCCTCAAATTCTCCCCTCTATCCCAAAAGAAAAACTCATTCCCTTTGATTATTCCATCTCTTTGATTCCCTTTCATCGCCACGCTTATAAGTTATAACTAACAAACTACACTCATAATTTTAGCCCAATAAACAACAATTAAATAAAAAGAGTCACTCATACTAAACGAGAAGATAAAACTATATATTACATTCAAATTGGATTGTCATGTGAAAATTTCCAAGATCACATTTCGAAAGTCCAAATATATTAGTTATATAAATCTATGGCAATTACAATTTACAAGTAATAAAAAAAAAATCATGTTTAACTGCAATTTACTCTAATCCAAACATTTTCTAATAATATCCAATTTTATAATTAATTTTACCAATCAAATCACTAATATATAATTCATATGATGAAATTATGAATGTTGTCGTCCATAATTAACAAGTACGGATCTTTACAAACATGTAAAGCCAAATTAGCAAAAGCATGAAGGGTCATATCAGTATATATATCAGATCCTATGCAATGCACATGCCATCAATTTTATTAACATGCACGTAACTCTCTCTCTCTCTCTCTCTCTCTCTATATATATATATATATAAAATTTTTTTTTTTATAACCGACTTGGTGTTGACGTACCAACCATGTGCACAACCTCCCAATGACACATCATTAGCAAGCAATTAATTTGTCCTACTTGACTCAGGATGAGCGCATCAACCAGCATCATAAACATTTTACTAAATTTTTCATTATTATATATAATATTTTTATTATTATTAACATAAAGTGATTGTGACCACTAGAATAGTTGGTCCAGTAGAGATCTAAAATTTAAATCCCACAATAGATCATCTAAATTCCCTGCTCACGCAGATTTGGACTCAATAAATAAAGTATTATTATAATTATGCTTAGGTGAAAACCAGCCTTATAAACATTTTACTAAATTTTTCATTATTATATATAATATTTTTATTATTATTAACATAAAGTGATTGTGACCACCAGATTAGTTGGATTAGTAGAGGGTGAGGTTTGCATCCCGCAATGGATCATCTATATTCATTACTCACGCAGGCTTGGGTCTAGCTAATAAAATGTTATTATGATCAAACTTAGTAAAAGACGTCAACTCAAATGGTCTATTTACTCATTTTTCTATATTAAAAAAAAAATGTGAATGTGATCCATGATATTAGTTTATAAAAAGAAATTAAAAATTTAATCGCAACACTTTTTGGCGAAATCTCTGGGATCAAGAATTTGACGATCTTTTTATTAATGCAGCAAGTAATGGTTTTATCAGCTATACGGAAAGTGTCGATTTTATATTTTAAAATAAACGAAAAGTGTCGATTAAATAAACTTAAGATCTTATAATATTTGTAATTTTGGCTTATTCTGGAAAAAGAAGTCAACGATCCCAGGATTGCAAATAAGAGGTGCATAGAATAGTGCATCGGTGAAAGATTCGTATCCTTATGTTTTTATTTAAAAATGATCCACCAATGCAACTTTTTTTTTTAAAAAAAATAGAAAAACCATTGCAAAATTATAAAGAGAAATATTATTATTAATGGATCTCTTAAGAACATTTGTTAGTTGTTAGTGAACCATTTAGAAAAAAATTTATGGAAAAATAGAACAAAATAATTAATATTTTGACATTTTTTTCTTTATAAAAGTGATTTTTTTTAAAAAAAATTTCAATCTATGGCGTTCGCTCTTGATGATAGTTCTTTATTATTAGATCAAAACACCAATAAGTTTTTGGTGTAGGAGGTGATTGAACTCTAAATCTCTTATATAACCATCATAGATTTTATGAGTTGAATTAACTGAAACTCATCTCATAAAAGTGAAGTTAAAACTTTACTAAAATGGTTTATTAACAATTGTCTAATTAAGGGCACTCATTAACAAAAAATAATTATAAAAAATTATTTATGATTCTCAAAAAAACAAAAAAAAAAAAACAAAACCTTAACCGTTGTTGAATCGAATTATTATTATTATTTTGGAGAAGAAAGTTGTTGCATCAATTGACTACATTCTCTTTGTCTCGAACGACTAACCTTCATTAAAGGTTTTGGTAAATTATTACATAAATTTCCTATAATTTGTAGCGGTTTCAAATTATATCATAAATTTAAAAAAAAAAAAAGAATTAAGACCATAAATTTTTTTAATTCATTTCTACCAAAAGTTTTTTTAATTCGTGTCTTCAATGAATCATTATCGTTTTTATTAAAGAGTTACTATTGGCTAAAAATAGTAAAAATTCACATAAATTGTGATTAAAACTTATAAAACACAAAAAAAAAAAAAAAAACATGATTGAAACCTATCAAAAAAAAAAAAAATCCTTTAATGTAAAAATATAAGACTATTGATACACTACTAATCATTTAGTTATTTTCACAAAAAATTATAATAAAACTAATATTATATAAACTAATGTCACGATAATCTATGTTATATCATACATTATATAATAAGATTCATATATTTTTTGTTGTAGTTGTATCAAGTAGACACACTCTCACTTTCTCAATATATATATATATATATATATAAAACACACTCTCCTTTTGTTATTATACATTCAAAATTTTAAATAAATTAAATTAAAATCATAACATTTTAATATCTTTTTAATTTACACCTTCAGTGAGTCAATATTAACTAAAAGTAATAGAAATTTACATGAATTGTGATTAAATTTATCCCAAAAAAAAAAAAAAACATTTGGTACTCCATCAGTTATTATATTGGTTCTTGATACCAAAATATCCACAATATAATTAATATTATTTGTATATATTAAGAGGATTCAAAAAATTAGTTTTTTTTTTTGGGGTCAAAAATACCCCTAAATTAATTAACTAACAACTTAAAAATGTGGTTAAAATAGTAAATTGACAAAAGAAAGTTAGTTATTGTTTTTTTTTTCAAAAATACCCCTACCTAAAACTTAAAAATGAGGTTAAAATAGTAAATTGACAAAAATAATAAATTCCTACTTCTATGTTGAAATGCCTTCATGGTTCTAATAAACTCCTACTTTTACATGGATTTAAATTTCTATTTCTACTCACTAACTCCCTACAAAATAGGATCACTCTTTTGTTAGTTTTAAAACTTCTTCAATCTACAAAATTCATCCCGTGTATTCCTCTTTTTTTTTTTGGTTTGGAAAAAGTAGAAATCTCAAATTATAATAAATGCAAATTATTAATCTTTACCAAAAAAATAGAAGAATCTCTAAGTACGCGCATGAACGTGTGCTTAGAGGCTAGTATAAGTTAATGCCATGCTCAATTCATATCACATCAATTATTATGAAAGTTTTGTTTTATTCTAGTTCCAATTAGGATTTCCTTGGAATTATCATTAAAAGTAAAAAATAAAAAACTCTTGGGACCATTAAGATTATGAAGAGCCCCTTATATAATTTGCTAATTTTTATTCATATTACCATTTATTAACTTATAATCAGATCATTTTAGAGAATAGAACCGTATACTTATAGAATCAAGCAAGTATCCAGAAGACTCTCCCTTGATTACTTTTTGCTTGAGAAAATTGTTAAATTATATCAGCAAAACATAACAAGGTATGGCAGTTATTTAATTGTTGTTTATTAGGCCACACCCAGATTTGAGTTGGCCAGGGAAAAAGGATTTGCAAAATCCCCTTCCACGCCGCTTGGCCATGTCGCCAAACGATACAAAAGTATGTGGGGGCTGCATCAAATAGACATCATGGGGGTGTTTGGTTTGTGTTTTTAAACAATCATTTTCAGTTTTTAAACAACATTTCAAGTATTTTAATGCATTTTTTCACCCACACATACTTTCACAAATGTTTTCAAACAACAATTTTCAGTTTTTAAACACATGTACCAAACGGGCCCTATATCATTTGGTTGTTATACACTTATATGTAGAAAATAAAAACTAAAACCATAAACTTTTAAAGTATTTTCAATTCGTTCTACCTTTTTCGGCCCCCCAAAAAAAAAGTATTTTCAATTCGTGCATGCAACAAGTCATTATTAACTAAAAGTAACTGAAATTGATATAGATTGTGATTAAACTAATTAAACACACACAAAAATATTTTGTCGTGAGTTTAAGAACTAGTAACACTATCAATCATTTTTTATGACTTGCCCTATCATCCCTTAAAAGTTATCATAACTTTTGACTGGAGTTTTGTGATGTGTCTTTATGTTAAAATACTGTCCCCTCTTCTTTGTATGTTTGTATGCATGTGTTTGCTTCTGGAAAAAAAATCATTTAATTATTATCAAGGAAATATTCACCATAATATTAATTATATATAAGCTTATTTCATGCTCAATTTATATTATATCATATATTATATAATAAAAACAATATTTTTACACTTTTTCAAAAAAAAAAAAAAAAACAGTATTTGTACACGTTTGTGGTTGCATCAAGTAGATGACCTTTCAGTGGAATGCCTGGAGCAAAAGAAATTGAACTACATCAGTCTCATTTTGAAGGCGATTCAGAGATTGTTATAAAGACTTTACAAAAGGGTGATATGTTATTTTCATCTTTTGGTCACATTGTTAGGGAGACCCTAATTCATGTTAGCTCATTGAGGAGTTTTTCTTACCTTCACACTATTACGCAATGCAATGCTGTGGTTCTTGTCTTTGCCTAGAGAGCAAGACTGTCTTTTTCTTTGTTAGTTTGGATGGAGACTGTCATATCGGATGTTGATGCTTTTGTTTATGCTGATTTTTCAGCTTTTGAGGGCACGTTTAGTACATTGTAACAGTTATTACACAAGAATAGGAATAAGTATTACAAGGAATATATTAAGTTGGAATGTAATAAGTATTACTATTCATTAGTTTTGTAACCATTTAGGAACAGAATCCTGAATATGCATTCACAATTTAGTAGAGTATAAAAAGAAGGTATAATTAAATCATTTTTAAGTTAAATTTCCTAAAATACACTTATTTTAGAGTGTTCAAAATAGAGCTAATAATTAACAATAACAAAAATTTATTTTATTTCCTTTTGAAGATGTGGCAACTAATGGTTTTTTAAGAAATTTTTAAAAAAAGTTATTACATAAGGTGAAGGAATAGAAATTCAGTACTTTTGATAAGAAATAGTTATTCCCCATTTTTAAGAATAGTTATTCATAAGGAATAACTATTCATTGTAATAAGAACGTAACTAAACAACAGAATAGTTATATTATAGAAATATTTATTATATTACGGTGTCTATTACAGTTTACCAAATGTGCCATTAATAAAATTCAAAACATAGTATTTTTCCTCTAAAAAAAAAAAAAAGTAGATGCATGACCTCTCCATTTGTTACTACACATTAAAAATAATATGAAACTCTATTGTTAAAAATTTGGAAACTCTTATAAAATACTACTCCCATTAAAATTATAGTTTTTAAAATTATTCAATTATACTGTATTATTTCAATACTCTATCACAGTTATTTTATTTTATTTTATATATTTTTTAAATAATATAAATTGGGTCATATACGTTGTAGTTGTAGTTGCACTATTTACTATTTAGCTCAAATTTTTTTTTTTTTTTTTGACTAAGAAGATAGAATCGGTATATTTAAATAAATTATAAGTCCAAGAAGTATAATAATGGGTCCTGCAATGCTACACGCTAGCCTCCAACAGGATAAATAGAAAAAGCTGAAACCCTAAACCCTAATTTTTTTTGGATTTAAAAATAAGTTTGCAATGTACTAAATAAGAGATAATAATTGAGATCAATTAAAATATTAGTATTAATAAGAGGTTTTTTTGGTAAATTATATAACTAGTTCTTATCTTTTACATAATATGTCAATTTAGTCCATAATCTTTTAGTGTCGTAATATTTTACTCTTATCTTTTAGAAAAAAAAGGCATTACATGTCAAACAAAATAATAAAAAAATTAATTTATCTATCACATCATCTACCAACTATACAGTCACCTCCTATAAAAAAAAATTTCGGACAACCTGGCGGCGTCATTGTTTTTCTGACTCTGATGAAGCCATCAAAATTCACAACCCAAACTCACCATTCCCATTCTATGGCATATTCAATTTCAACACAGTGAAAATAATTAATGTTTCCTCCAAAGCCAAATATTAAGATTTTGGATTGTTTTACAAATTTAGGTGCCATACATAAAAAAACAATAATCAAAATTTGTTGTTACGGTGGTAACAGACTATTTTGGGTTGAACTTTTCACTCTCTTTTTTATTTTATTTGTTTGTGTGTTAAAAATCTGTAGACAGACCCTTCCATTTCTTTGACATTGCGGTGGTCGCAGGATTGTAGTCAAATCTGCGTTCTTCTCTTCTACAAAGCTCAGATCTAATTTCCAGTCTTAGGGCTTCACCAAATCGTAGTAAAATTTACGCTGTTCTCTGCTACAAAACCCATATCTAATTTCCACTATATGGGGAACCGAACCTTCAGCCATCGGAGAGAGAGACCTCACTACTGGCCCTCATGGCTCGACCTCGCAGTTTGTAACTTCAGCTTTCGCCGAGAGAGTTAGGGAGCGTGAGAGTGACAATGAGGGTGAGGTAGAGGTTGTACAGTTGGTAGTTGTTGAGGTGTCAAAACTTTCTTTCTCAATGCTTCACTCTATACTTCACCAATAAAAACTTGTCGGGTGTTAACATAATTAATTAAATACTACTATTAATTAATAACAGTAGTATTAATAATTCAATAATGATAATATTTAATTAATTAGGTGAACACATGACAAGTTTTTATTGGTGGAGTATAAAGTGGAGTAGGAAAAGTAGGACAGAAGATATGAACTCGTTGATGAGGGTAGTAAATAAATTTTATATTATTTTGTTAAACACATCAGACTTTTCCATTTAAGGGATAATGGTAAGGATCAAAATGACATGACACTAAAATGTTATGGATTAAATTGACACAATTAAAAGGATAAGGATCAAATTAACATTTGATGTAAAAGATAGGGATCATTTACGTAGTTTACTTTTTTTTTTTTTTTTTTAATCGTTTGATCTACTTAAATCCAATGTTTTAAAAAAAGTGTAACTCTTTAGAGTTATACTAGGTGTAACTTGAGTCCATCTTCATAAGTATTACAGCTTATACAATATAATTTCACCATTAATATAATTTACTATAAGTGAAACTTTATTACCAAAGATTTAATCCAATTAAAAACTACTTCAATTAAAACTCAATTATAAAATTTCAATAATTTAAAAAAGAATTACGTTACTTATTTTTAATTATTTTATAATATATTGTGATCTCTATTTTTTGATAAAAACTGGCCTTATATGATGTATATTCATTAAGTAGGTTAAAGTAATTTTTTCTTTTTCTATTTCTACTATCTATTTTTTTAATCAATTTTAAATTATATCATTGAAATATTTTCTTCAGTTTATATATAATTTTTCGTTAAGTCGTCCCATGGACATTATACTAATAAGGGTAAAAATAGGTTAGAATTTTATGTTAAAATACACAAACCCATACAATATTCTTGATTACAAATTTACAGTACTTGTTTTTTTTTTTTTTTTTTTTGACTGATACAGTACTTGTTATTATTATTTACTAATATAGGTCATCTAAGTTATTCAAATTTATATAAAATTAACGTTATCAATTCATTTCAAAATCTTCTTGTAAAAAAAAAAAATCATTTTTAAATCTCAGCTAAAGATTATTTTCCTTCTCAAAAAAAGAAAAAGAAAATCTAAAGATTATCTTGACTTCCAAGGCCAAATAAATCATAAAGAATTGTCTAAAACAAGAATACAAAATACAATGATAATTAAATATTTTATATATTTAGTAGTCAGAACAGGTTATATTTGGAAATAGTCTTGCTTTTATGATATTTTATTCAATTTAAAACGTACCGTTTGGAACGTACGCTGCTGGTGCTGGGAATTTATATCATTTTTTTTTAATTAAATTATATTTGGTATGATCTATATTTGACACCTTTGGAGTTTGTCATTTCAAAATATTCTTCTATATTTAGGTCCCACTTCCATTAGTTTTATTTCCACTATAGTTGTGTGGGTCGTTGATGATGAATGGCGATGACACTCTTCCACATATAGCTGATACTTGCATGGATAAAACATGTTTATGTGTATCTTTGGAGAGTTTGTTTTTATATTGATTTATTAGGTTTTGAAAATAAAGTAATAAAAATATAACTATATCTCTTTAAAAAATAAAACTTTAAAAATTTGTATAAAAAAACCAAATGAACTGAATAAATTGAAAAAAAACAGGAGAGAGAGAGAGAGGGGCATAGAAAAACAAATGTTTTCTTTTTTTTTCCTTTTTTATTGTTTAGCAAGGAATAATGCAAAGCCAGCTATAGCGAGTGCAATCAATAATGTTAAAATTGTAGGAGAAAATATTGAAACGGATGCATGTATTTTTTTTAAGTCTTTGACTATATATTTACTGAAATATTAAAATAGCTACAATAATGTTAATGATCTTAATGATGTGAAAAGAATTCAATATACCCATTTCAAAATAAATGGATAAAATTATAAGACTATATGGTGAATTTACCTAACTACTCTAGATGATCATAATTTGGTATCAACCTTTAAAAAATAAAAGGAAAAATATGACATAAACCATGTGGCATTCCTTTAAAATATGAAGCTATCCTAGGTTTTATTTTGTATCACTTCCCTTTCTATTTGTTTTATGAGGCATTTACCTCTTACGTGATTTGCTTTGTGATACATTTCCACTAATTTTACGGAATTTATGATGTAACAAGTGCCAACAACGCCTATTAGGAAATAATTAAAGAAAAGAGATTGGTCTACCTTAAAAAAATACACAAACCCAAAAGAGAATTGAAGGTGAAAGTTGGAGAGGGAACAATGAATGTGAGGGTAAAATGAATTGTCTTCAGTTTTTTCTTTAAATGTGACGTTGGCACTTGCCGCATCATTAAATTCTACTAAAATTAGATGAAAAGCAAACCACAAGGGAAGTAAGTGTTATAAAATAAACCACATGATAGTTCCATATTTAAAAGGCATACCACATGTGTGGTAGTAGTATGTGTAATTTACTCAAAAATAAAATCTACATCCCACGAAAGTTTCTTATCAAGAAATTAATAAGGAGTATGACTTCAAATAAAATAATTGAATGAAAAGAATATAGGTGGCCAATTTTAATTAATTTGTTGAAAATCCATAATCAACTCCAACCAAGGTTGTATTGTTGATGTTGCACATCTCATAAGATAGGGAAAAAATATTTTGTATTAAATGATACAATGTTATCTATATAAAAATCCAATAAATGAGAGACGTATATAAAAATAAGTACCCATTGACACATGTCTTTCATTTATTAGTGGGGTAATTATTTTTTGATAACATATCTCATATTTATTGGATTTTGATACTGCTGACATGATATCATTTGATACCAAATATCTTTTCTAACAATAGGACTGGAATTTAGATGCTTATAAACATATTTGCAAATAAATATTAGAAATTAGATTCATCACACGAGCTTTGCGAGTACAATAATGCTTATTTATTTATTTATTTATTTGGTTTGGTGTTATAATGATTAAAAGTGATATATAAATAACCGTGTTTTTTATTTTTTTATTATTTTTAAATAAAGAGGTAAGGTAACATGGAATAATGTTTAAAAATGAGATAGAGAACCGTAAGAAGTTGAAACCCAAGAATAGTGATAAGTAAAAAAGTTTGAGATTTGAACAAAAGAAAGATGATATACGTTAGTGTGGATGGATGGGGATTTGTGATAACTATATAGAATTTGGATAACAAAAATTTGGAATGTTTTAAAGAATTTTTTTTAAAAAAAAAAACCATAGAAATTTATGGATAAGAATAAGTAGTTTTTACTTTTTACGTGACGTAGGTTTTTTTTAGAAGAAGTAATTTTGTATTTTTTTTTTAATAAAGATAATTGAAGTATTTGAATTCAAATAGATAACAAATACAAATAGGAATTAGACATTTGAATACAAATGGGTGGTGAGAATAACAATTTTTTTTTCTCCATTTTGTACGTGAGATGGTATTACTATTTTAATCTTTTTTGTAGGAAAAAAAAATTAAACTAAAGGGTATATTATTTTAGAATTTGTATGAGAATATTTTGATACACCAAAAATTGAAGACGAAACATAGGAATCCTCTTATTAATAGTATTGAAGATAATTTTTTTATAATTTTATTTTGGGTCAAATATAGATCAAAGAGGCCAGCAAACTTTCCCCCTGTATTTTCTTTCCAAAGAAGAAGACAAACAATCCCTCCTCTCTCAAAGATATAATCCCATTTCAATTTGCTTGCCTATGCCCTCACTCACACCTATAACCTATAGAATGGACCTTCTCAACAAAAGGCCAAAGGCAAAGGTGAATGAAGAAGATTGAAGAGCTTGAAATTGGCATCCCAATGCACATTTTGATTTTTGACCAACTACAAATCAGTGTTAGTGTTAGTCCAACGGTTCTCTCTCTTTCTTTCTGTCATTTTTAACTTTAAGTAATTCCTTGTCTTGTTCTTAACTTTCGAGATTTCTTTTTTGTTTTTGGACTTTATTCTTTCCAGGAATTGGCGGGAGTCTGAAGCAAACTTTCACAAATTTAGTATTTGAGTCATTTGTGATTTGGGCAACAACTACATTATTAGCTCTCTTTAAAAAAGAAAAAAAAATTAATGGAAGATAAGGAATTTGAACTACTTATTTGTTAGAAATATTTAACCTTAGTCACTCAAAAGTAGGAATAGGACAAGATTTAATTTTTGAGATCCAAATACGAGCAAACAAAAAATTTCACCGAGACTTATTATTAGGTTATATTAAGATCAGTTTCTCAAAAAAAAAAAAAAGTTATATTAAGATCAAAGAATAAATGTACAACATAATTGTCTTTTAATATATTTCAATTCAATCATCTATTAAAATGGTACGAGGTTTAGGTTTGTTTGGTCACAGTTTTTGTTTTCTATTTTCAAAACTTGTTTTTGGGAATATAAAAAAAAAAACAATTTTCTTGTATTTTTAAAATCAAAAACATGTTTGGTTAGTTGAAATTAAAAAAGATAGTTTTTTAAGAAAGAAATAGAAAATACTAAAATATGTTGTTATTAGGATTTGAAATTTAATGTTAACTCATTAAGTGAGATAGATTCATTAAATTAAATGCGTGTTTTCATTGATTTTTAAAAATTAGAAATTGAAAACAGCCTTTTGTATGTTTTCAGTTTCCTTCACAAATTGAGTTTTGAAAATAATTTTTGTTTTCTGTCCATTTTGAGTTGTCAAACAAGTTTTTTAGTTTCAAAAATAGAAAATTGTTTTTGAAAACAGAAAATAAGGGGAAAAAACAGTTACCAAACATGTCACTTCTTCAAATTTTGAAAATTGATTCTATACTAAATTTCACAATAATTTTCCTTTTAATGTACAAATTTAAATTATCAAATATTGTAAGCGACGTTCCTATAATTTATAAATCAAATGAAAGTTATCTTTATCTTCTTCTTTTTTTTTGAATAAAAAGTCATCTTTAGCTTTTATACACACACACTATCTATAAGAAGATTCATCTCTTTGGACTAGACTTTTATGTGATTCAGAAATACCCCCTAAACCTTATGTTTAATAGAGAAAAAGTTGAGGACAATCCGGTAAAAATATATCTTCAACTCCACTAAAAGTGTTTACAAAATAGGACACTCTCCTACTAATTCATATTTTCAAAACAAACTTATCTAATTTTTTTTTTAAAAGAAAAAGTATGACACTTAAGTGTGTGTATATTTTCTATACTATTTATAAGAGGATTCCTCTATTTGGACTAGACTATTATGTGATTAAGAAATATCCCTAAATTTTATGTTTAATAGATAAAAAACTTGAGGACAACCCAGTAAAAATATATTTCCAACTCCATTTAAAATGCTTACAAAATAGGATACTCTCCTACTAATCCATGTCTTCAAAACAAACTTATCCAAAATTATAAAAAAAAAAAAAGGAAAATTATGACACTAGACCCAAAAATAAAAGCCTCATTGCACGCACAAAGTACATGTGATGAAACTAGTTTATTATTTAAGAGACTTCACTGTTTGGGATAGACATTTCATTGGTCTAAAAATACTCCTACATTCTTAGTTTTAAGTAGAGACAAAACTAAAGAATAATCTAGTAACTCTAACTCTCACTAAAATATTAGTTACAAATATAGGACCACTCTTTATTCAAAGATTTGAAATGCCCCAACTCCCGCTAAAAAAAAAAAAAAAAAGGCCCCAACTACCCATATTCCTTCAATCATAGCCCATGTTTTCAATTTTTTTTTTCAAACTTTTTTTTTATTTACCTTTATCAAGTCTCAACCATTTTTTTTTTTTTTTGGAATTTGCGGTTTCCTACTTTCCCTTACTCCCAATCCCACTTTTTTGTTTTTGTTTTTATTTTTTCAAATTCTTCTTTTTTATTTTGAGTTAAAAAAAATCACATCTACTATAAAACTGTTACTATAACTTCTCATCCATAAATTCAGGTACTATATATCTTTATTTTTTCTGAATTGCAACCCAGTTGCCAAAACAAAATATAAATAAATGTCTTCTCTTTCCCTCCCTCTTTTTCTCTTTGAAGCATAAGTAGAGGTAATTTTTTTAATACTCAATATTTTTTATTTTCTTCCTCACATGTTTGTATGTTTGTCTTTATTTTACACAAGTTTATAGTTCTAAAAAGATTTTTCTTAACTCTCTTTAGGTTTTCAAATTTGAAACACTCTTTTACACTGGAATTGGTGTATATTTCAAATTGTATTTTCGTATATATAAATACAAAGAAAAAACAGTTCATGCAATAATTTCAATTTTTCTTTTTGTATATAGAAATATAAAGAAAGAAACAGTCCATGTAATATAGAATTACAAATAATTTTTTAATTTAGAAAAAGAGCCTCTAAATATGCGCTAAGTGTTTAATAATTTTCTAACTAAAAAAAACCATTGTGTTTCCAAGGAAACAAACAGAAACAAACAAATCACAATTCATACACAATTACAAAATAATACAATTCTCAAGAACTCAAATAAAAAAAACAAACTCAATTATATCAACATTCGTTTAAAATAAGTCATTATTATGTAAGACTCACAAAAAAAAAAAAAAAAAAAAAAGATATCTTGATTGATTATTGATATATTTCAAATTTCTGTCTTGTTTTCCACAAATTTCCATGATAAATTATGATCAATATTTTTCTTGGTAAGATTTAAATCTTAAACCCATGATAAAAATGAAATGTAAGTAAACCATACAAACTTTACACACTGATGTGTTAAAAATCACGAAAAAGTAATTTGGACATTTATTTATTATATATGTTGTTGAGCCAATCACAGTTTTTATCACATTAATTAGTAAACTTTTTGATAGTAAAATTGATAATAATAACCTCAACACCATAATTATTAATTATAGCATATGCACAGTACATCAATGGAAAGACCTTAAGGACCCTCACCCAAAAATCTTCCTTTTACTGCACATAATATGCGCAATAGCAACATGCATGCAAAAGCCCATTAATAGCAGTAAATATAGCACCATGAATGCACTCCCAGCCTCCCACATAGACTTCATTTAAATTCAACGATCTAATAGAAAAAATCAAATTCCATAAACAGTGATGGAGCAACAGATTCGCTGTGGACCACAAAGTTGTTGTACTAATTTCTAAGGCATCGGAAAATTCACGTGGTTATGGATTCAAAATCTATAGTCAATATCTTGAAGTCATCCTTAAGAGATTTATTCATGTAATTATTCAGTGTGTAGGGACAGAAAAACTACACACACTTGAAGGAATAATTAAGCATTCATAGAGCTGTTAACACCCTCATTAACAAAAAAACAAAAAAATCACTAACTTTTTGTCGATTATATCTAATTTGACACACAAGTTTTGAAAACCCACATTTTATATGTCAATATATATATTTTATAATATTCCTTTTAGAATTAAAAACTATGTTAGTTTAAACTAATTAGGACTCACCTATATTTAGATAAAGCAATCTACACTAAACAAATTTTTATTAAATTAGTTTTGTTTTTCTCTAAAATAAAGCTAATTTAAATTTGGTATGTTCTTGTTCATAAATTTCTAGTTGACTCTTTATTTTTGAATAAATTTAAAAAATATATGTTAATTTTTTTTTTGAACTTTCATGTGCATTGCAACTAATTATCATAAACTTCTGTTGTTTATTTGTTAATACACTTAAGAAAAAAAAAAATTTTAATGCATATTTTACTTTCTCAGTGAATAAAAAGAACATATCTAGAATGTTTAATATTTAAAAGATTTCAATGTTTATGTAGCATCTTCATAAAGTATGTTGTTCTCTTCCATTAACAATGATCATTATTTAATTTATTTTGTTTGCTTATTTAGCTTTCACCTTTTATTTATAAAAATATTCAAAATAGCATAACATAAGTACATGCAAAGAATCAAACTTCAAATTCCATTTATACTAAAAAAAACTCATTAACCTCTTAACCTTTCACCTTTTATTTACAAAAATTCAAAATAGTATAACATAAGTACAAAGAATCAAACTTCAAATTCCATTTATACGAAAAAGAAACTCATTAACCTCTTAACCTAATAATAAGAAATATTTATTATGGAATAAATACTGTAAGTTTCAAAACTTATTGTATCTATGATAGAAATATGTTCAAACCTATTTAGTATTCTAAAAATTTAAATTATTGAGCAAAGAACCTTGCAATTCAATTGACATCTCTGAGTATTTTCATATGAAACATTCAAACTTCAAACTTCGCTCTCCATTGTATTTATAAAATATGTTATAAACTCATTTAGTATTCTTAAATCATGGGTAGGTAAAAAGTAAAAACAAAAACAAAAATCAAGGGTATGTAAAAGAATTTTGAAAACTTTGGAAAGGCATGGCCAACGTGGCCAATGTCCATAAAGAATGATGGGTTCTGAAGAATGTGACCATTTGAACGGTGGTCTGTCTATGACTTTTAATACATATCCAAACTATAATCTCTGTAGAAACCCCACTTATAATTCTTTGATCTTTCTCCTTCTTATTGTTCAATTCCTTTTTATCTCCCACTTTTTTGTTTCTTAAAGGGTCCTCAAAATTATTCATACCAAAGTTAAAATGACTTTGATATATCTTTTTCCTCTTGCCCATCATTGTATACCAAGATGAGTGGGTTCCCCACTAAACTCCATTGTTAAGGAATAGGAGCAATCGCTTTTTCATCAAGATGTTTTTGACATGAGAAGCAAATTTGACCTCCATAGTGTGTATACTTGAGCAGCGCACTTGGTTAAAAAATCATTACTTTCCTCGTGGTAAATTACTTTGTTGGTCCCATTTAATTAGAAGCTAGAACTTCTTTTTTGACAAAAATAAAAAGCAAGATTTGAACTTACAAAGTCACAAGAGCTAGAGTAATTTGTGAGTAGTACTCTCTCTAATGTAGGCAAACCACAAACGACAACAATTTCTTGCTTTTGTGTAACATTCTTCTTCGTTATCCTTACAACGAAAGGAACTCATCGTACACCAATTGCATGGTTGCTTTCAGAACAGTAAAAGGAAAACAATTACAAAAAAAACAGAAACAAAAGAAAAAGCAATGATCAATCTGACTCTCATGAATGGCCGAGTTAGGGTTATCATGGTCTCCCTCTCTCTCTCTCTCTCTCTCTCTCAAGAAAAAAACCTACCTACCCAATAAATATACCGAAAGAACACCATCAATGATAAATATACTCGATCTTAAGGAAATTAGGCACCATTACCACCCCACGTTCATGAATGATGCAAAATGTCCATGAATGGGTCCATTTAATGATGGGTATACGTGTGATGCACAAACCCCACGTAAACAATACAATGCAATTCACAAATTTGACCAAACAGTCTCTACGACCCTAACCCTATTATTACAAAGATTTTATTTCTTTCTTTCTTTTTTCCTGATATATTGGTAGGATAATCGGATCATACAATATTGCTATTATCACAAACATGAAACCTAGATTTGATGATTGTGATGTGGCAAAAAGAATAGAGATAAGAGATGAGTTTGTGAATGAATTTTGATATTAAAAAAAAAAAAAAACAAAAATGTTCATCCTCTAAGCTTGCTTTTAATTTTGGTCCGTAAAGTTTTAAATTTGAATTTATATTCTAATGCTTGTTTTAAAATTTTAATGTTGAAATGTTATGTTCACAACTCTTTTAAAATATTTTCATAATAAATCTTAGGTGATAGATTATCATTGGTTATAATTTGAGATTACCATTAACACTATTTTTTTACCCACAAGTAATAGTATTCCACATAAAACTTATTTCGAAAATATTCTTTGAATGTTATACTTCCATGATTCCATCCATTCATGTTAGTGACATGGCCATCCCAAATAAGCTAGCTATCAATTGTGGCAGTTGGTTTAATTTGACTATGCTAACAGTTATGGTTCAACTAAGTTAGGAGAGAGAGTTAAATGTTTGGTATCATGAGTGTGGTCTTAAATGGTATTAGTGTTCGTATTTCTAGCATTGACTTTGGAGTTAGAGAGCAAACCCATCTTGTCCTTCTTGTGCTCCACCACACCACAATATTTCTTGTGGTTGCTATTTGTTCATCTTGCAGTTGGTTCTAGGCAGCCCAACATGCAAAGACATGGCCTTCCACTCCTCTATATTACACATCTAGACGACGTTGTTTACTCTCTCGACAGCATCTTGGTTTTTTATTTTTATTTTTAAATGCACACATGTTAAATTTATTGCATCACAATAACAAAAATTAGGTTAAGAAGTAAAATAATATACATTTTTTCTAAAATAAAATACACAAGTATGAACAATTTGCATTTTCTACTGAAGAGTATTATTTCAAGAATTTTTTAAGAGTTAACAAAATTATATAATGACCATATTTAACTTATATAAGAATTATAAATATATTTAATATTTTAAAATATCTCCATACATATACATGAATTACAAGCTAATTTTAATAATAAAAAAATATTATGAAAGTAGGATGTTAGGAACTGAAGAGAAGCTAAAAAGTGCAGCAAAAAAACCTAACTTGGGCTGGACTGCTGAATTAGTAAATTAAAAGGAGTAAGCTATATATGTGTAGCCAAATTAGAATGAGTCGTAAAATGCCATAATGTGAAGAATAACCATTGTTGTTGCTTAGCCTTATTTTCTTTTTAGTCTTTATTTGGAGATAGAGAAACCTTTGAAGAAGTCTTATCATTGGAGTATTGGAGATGGTTACTCTCTTGAAGAAGTCACAGGTCATTAAATCAATCATTAATAAGGCTTTAACGTTTAAAATATCATACCTAAGTTAACTTCAAGATAACATAGATTGGTAGAGAAAGAAAACTATCCACAAAATATTGATAGGTACCATGTACGAATGTTTTGTAAATTGTAATCACAAATGGTCCACGTACAATTTTCCGACAGTCAACCAACCAACTAAGAGATTTGTTTAGATTTGATACTTGGAATTTGGAAAATGAAATTTCGTGGAAAAAAGACAATATACAACCGAGATCATATACAATTGGTTCATCAGTTGCTTTGTTATGAGTTTCAGTTTCGGGGTTGGAGTATAATATTGTAATATGAATAGAAATCATCTGTGTAATTTTTTGTGTTTTATTTTATGTTTTACCAATCACGTGTTCAATTAACTTTTTTTATTATTATAAAATAATCAAAATTTAAAATGACTCATCTATATATATAATTGTTAGGTTCTAATACTTTAGAAACTAATGTATTAGAACTTAACTTTGTATTTGTTGGCAAACCATGATCAAAACATAGAGTCTAGGTTTAGGTTTGCTCAAAGTTTGGTTTAATGTATGTTTGGAATCAAGTAATTATAGGAAATTACTATTCATTTTTGCAAGGCTCAATTGATCGAAGAATAGGCTTGACTAATTGAAACACGCATTTGTAGAATTTTAAGTCGGCCCAAACAGTTGTTCAAGCCCATTAAAGATTAGGGTTTCAAATCTTCTTCTTCTAGTGTATAAAGGAAACCCTAAGCACGTTTTTAATAAGGCTTTTTAGAGAGAGATTGGAGTGCATCATGTGTCTTTTTTGTAGATCTAGGATTTTGTACCCAAAAACTCTCTAACGTCTTTGTTGAGTTGTGTGTTGAATCTCTTGTGAGATCTGAAAGGTGTTTACTTTTATACACACACATTGAGCTATCAAGATCAAGATTTGCATCAAGAACTTGATGGTGGTTTCAGTTGCTGCATAAAGAACTTTCAAGAAGATCCAAAACTTTTGAGTGGAGTCTCAAAGTCATAAGTAGAAGAACTTGTGATTGTTGCAGATCAAGGAAAGAAGTAGTCCGTGGGCTTGGAGCTGTCATGTGGTTGTGGTAATAAGTTTTCTATTCGAGGTAGTAATAGAATGTTAGTAGTCTAAGTCGCTATTGTAAAAACTTCAATTCTTTTGTAGTGGATTTGTTTTATCTTGAATATAGTTAGGTTAAATCCTCCCCAGATTTTTTACTAGTTTGATTTTCTTAGGTTATCATATCGTTGTGTTATTTATTTTTCCATTTCTTTGCATGATATGATTATTTTGTTTTAACCTAGATTTGAATAATAAACCTAAGTATTCACTTGGTTAATTAATTAGGTTAAACAACTTGTGTTTTACAGGGATCTAAAAACGTACAAGTAGTATCAAAGCGGGTTAGCTCTTGATTTAGGTTATTATACCTAGAGTTGATCCTTGATCCCTATTATCATGGATAATTTTAAGTGTCTTACTGTTTTTGATTGTGATGTTTTGAATAAAAGGGACATTATTGCTTTAGTTGATCTTTTTGAGGCTTGTGAAAGAAATTTGTAGGATTTTAGTCTTTCTCAGAAGATTGGTGTAATCTCTCAAAATACACTCTGCTTCACATGAATTTTCACCTACAAAGTTGAAAACTCGTGCTATATGGGTGCGAAAAGATTCTCTAAGGTGAGTGTTGTTGATTTGTCCCTAATTTAATTCTTTTAATTGTTTGTGGACATGTTTTGTTTCTGTTTTTGGTTGTTTTGTGTTTTAGGTTGTTTTTTTATTTAAAAAAAAAATCCAAAAATATTGAAAATTTTCAAAAAGACAAAAATATTTTTTTTTTGTCTAGTTTTATTTTTCTTGAGGATTGTATAAATTATGATATCTCTCTCTTGAAATAGAATATACTTGACATTGTGGAGAAACTTGAATAGTATGTGTTATATAAGTACTAAGCTATTTCTGATTTTGTGTAAGTATGTACTAGTTTGTGCATGTACTTAAGTATTAATTAAGAAATTGATATTTCTTGTTTGTCTACCCTTTATAGCTTAGTTAAGTACTATCATGCATTGCATTTTTAATCATTTAGCATAATGTGTGCTTTTAGTTTTGGTCATAAAATTTTTTTTGAAACCAAAAAGATTTTTTATTTCTTTTGTATTACACATCATAAATTTGTAATCAAGGTTGGCCTATTATCTTTATATAACATGTTTGTGTACCTTGTTTAACTTGGATGAGCTTATTTTTATTGCATTTTGCTAGTTTTAGCTATGTAGTGCATGTTGTGTGGGAGTTGTTTATAGTTTTTGATCACATGATCTTGATTTTGAAGTCACATGCTTTTTATTATTAGGACAATAACTTAAAGGGAAGGCATAAATAACCATCTCATCACTATTTTTTAGCCAATCATGAATATCTTAGTACATATCATAAGATTTTGTACTCGAGAAAGTGTAGTATATGCATAAAAAGAACATAAGGTCTAGCCTCGAATTGATAATAAAAATGGTGTGTATATTATTGGGCTATAATAAAGATGACACAAAGAAATAAAATTGGTGTGTACATTATCTGGCTTAAATAACAATTTCACATTGAAATAAAAATTGTGTGTAAACTATGAGGCAAAATAAAAATTTTACATGATTGCAAACTTGTTTTTTAGGAAGTATGAGAGTTATATGATGTAACTCTTTAGGTGATAGTCATTTTCAAATTTATGTGATAGTCATTTTCAAATTTATGTGATGAATAATGTAAAAATTGTAATTGATTACTGTCTACTTATCACCTCACATGTATATCATGTTGTTACTAGTTGCACACACTTCACAAGTTATTCTTTGCTAAGCTTTGTACATGAAAATTGTGTGTGAACTAGTGTGGCCATCCAAGATTATGTTTTCTATGGTGTTTGATGCAAAATATGTTTAAGGGTTGGCAAAAATTGAGTTTTGATGATTAAAAACCTTGTGTTTGAAGTTCTAGGCTGAAAACTTCTGTTTTTGAAAAACATTTAAACTCATTCTCATGCATTTCATTCATGAAATTACTTGGGTTGAGTTGTTTTTGCATAATCTTCTGCAATTTTTCAAAAATTCAAATTTCCAGAATTTTGATCGATCGATTGAATGTGTTTTTTGATCAATCGAAAATCCCTTGATTTTTAATCATTGCTCTCTGCCTGACTCGATTGGTGTTCGATCGATGCTCGACCAATCGAAACTGAAAAATTTTCAATTTCTAAGTTTTTGATCAAACTTTTTTTCATGCATCATTTATGTTTAGGATTCACATACATTGCATTGTTTTATGTATCCATCTCGCAGTTTTGCAATCACATCTCTCATTTTTTTTTCACACATAACATGCATACACTTTACTAAATTGGGTACTTAACTTGATTTAAAAATTGATTGATTAATTTTTGAGTTTTGTACAGTTTAGTATATGCTATTTTTATGTGTGAATTACATAAAATATTTTTCTAAAGAGAAATGATGGACAATAATGTGCAAATATTTTCTCTACTTGATTTGAGTTCAAACACCATCTGTTTATGGGTCACATAGTGTCAAGTTTATATTTATTGAAAGAGAAAATATTTGTGTTCATGTGTAACCTCATTTTTTTTGAGTTTGGTTTGTATGTTTTTACTTCTCCTCACCTCCTAAATTTTCCCCAAAATTGTTTTGTCCCAAAACATGTTTTATTTTTCCTATTTTTATAGGGGGAGAAAAGTTTTTTTTTTTAATTTTTTAATTTTTAATTTTTATTTTTACATTTGTTGTTCATAGGGGGAGTTGTCTCTAGTTTCTATAGAGTTGAATTGTTTTTTGTTCCCTTAATTTTTTATTTTCTCTTGACTTTTGTTGCATATGTTTTCTGTTTACTCTTTGTTTGAGTTGTCTTTGTCAATACGTGACAAAAAGGGGGAGGTAATTTAGATGAAATGTGGGAATATGTGGGAATCCTGCTTGTTTTGTTTAGGGGGAGTTAAAATTGTTTTTGAAAGGGGGAGAATTTTTTTTTTTGATATATCTAACTTAGGGGGAGAGTTAGTTTGCATATTTGTTATTTGCTTTAGTTTATTTATTTTGGTTTACTTGTATTTTCCACACATGCGTTTATAGTTTCTTTAGTGTTTCAGGAATCTACATGTTAATTCATTCGAAGCTGTTGTCTATTCTTGCAACTGATAGTTAGTAGTTAGTTTGAATTCTAATTTGGGCAATAATGTGTAATTAGGCTGTTTTTTACTTTGAGCATTTTATCTCTTGTAATGTGTTTTGTCACGGATTGCCAAATGGGGAGATTGTTGGGTTCTAAGAGTTTAGGAACTGATGTATTAGAACTTTACTTTGTATTTGTTGGTATACCATGATCAAAATATAGAGTCTAGGTTTAGACTTGCTCAAAGTTTGGTTTAATGTAAGTTTGGAATTGAGAAATTGTAGGAAATTATTATTTAATTTCTGCAAGGCTCGATTGATCGAAGAACAAGCTCGACTGATTGAAACACGTCTTTTCAAAATTTTAAGTCGGCCCAAATAGTTGTTCAAGCCCATTAAGGATTAAGGTTTCAGATCTACTTCTTCTAATATATAAAGGAAACCCTAAGCATGTTTTTAATAAGGCTTTTTAGAGAGAGATTATAGTGCATTTTGTGCCTCTTTTGTAGATCTAGGGTTTTGTACCCAAAAGCTTTCTAAGGTCTTTGTTGAGTTGTGTGCTGAATCTCTTGTGAGATCTGAGAGGTTTTTACCTTCATACACACACATAGAGTTATCAAGATCAAGATTTGCATTAAGAACTTGATGATAGCTTCAGTTGCTGCATAAAGAATTTTCAAGAAGATCCAAAATCTTTGAGTGGAGTCTCAAAGTCACAAGTAGGAGAACTTGTGATTGTTGCAGATCAAGGAAAGAAGTATCTGTGGACTCAGAGCTATCACATGGTCGTGGTAGTAAGTTTTCTACTCGAGGTAACAATAGGATGTTAGTGGTCTAAGCTGCTATTGTAAAAATTTCAATTCTTTCATAGTGGATTTGTTTTACCTTAAAGATAGCTAGGTTAAATTCTCCTCAGGTTTTTTACCAGTTTGGTTTTCTTGAGTTATCATATCGTTGTATTATTTATTTTTTTGTTGCTTTGCATGATATGATTGTTTTGTTTTAACCTATATCTGAATAATAAACCTAAGTATTCACTTGATTAATTAATTAGGTTGAACAATTTGTGTTTTACAAGGATCTAAAAACGTACAATAATAATAATAGGTGAAGCTGAGAGAAACTCAAATTAGATTTTCAAATTAGAGTTCCAATTTTGTACTATGTGTCTTAAATTATTTATTCTTAAAGAGTTTTATTTCTTAATTTTAGAATCAAATATGGGACCACATAATAAATACTCATCCAAATGAGTTATTAAGTATAAAATTCAAAGAGTTTAGAATAAATGAATCATAAAAAAAAAGGTGCTTCACAATAAATTTTTTTTTTTTTTAAAATGGACAATTTACATTTTATACCTAATAATATCCTTACAAATTTTTTAAAAAAGTTAACAAAATATAAAAATGACTATCAATAATATTTAAATTATATATATAGGAATTATATTATGCATCTTATTGTATATCTTTAAGTGTATCAATGCATATGCATGGGGTTACAAGCTAATTTGATTAATTATTGTATCTTTTGGGTGCCAAAATTAACTCGAATCTCTCATGTCACTTCCACGAAAATGAAATTTCATGGAAAAAGAACAATATACAACCAAGATTGTACGCAATTGGTTCATTAGTCGCTTTGTTATGGGTTTTAGTTTCAAGGTTGGAGTATGATATTATAATATGAATAGAAATCATCTGTGTAATTTTTCGTGCTTTTATTTTATGTTTCACTAATCATGTGTTCAATTAATTTTTTTATTATAAAATAATCAAAATTTAAAATGACTTATTTGATTAATTATTGTATCTGTTGGGTGCCAAAATTAACTTGAATGTCTCATGTCATTTTGGTTTTTTTTGCTTTTCCAATTTCTTTTTTTAAATCTTTATTTAAATTTTTTTAGTAGAACTCTATACTCTATATGAATACACACGGGAAGAGGGGAGAATGTTTTAAAGAAATTGACTAACTCTTGGATACATAGCACGAGATTTAAACCTTTTTAACTCAAACTCATTTTCCATTATAGAATTAACCCACTATTTTTTCTTTTGTGAATACTAAGTATTTTAACACACACAGAAGGGGGGGGGGGGGGAGAAGAAAGTCTTAAAAAAACTGACAGTGGTGTATATCTAAAATGACCTAATTTTTGAATACACAGTACTTTTTAGAATGAAACTAAACAAAGCATATCTAGCCCAAATCCCTATCATTATTAATTGATTTGAAAAAATTATCAAATTTTACTTCAAATATCCAAGATCCCTTTCATTATTAAGTAAATTGAAAATTTTCATGGATTTTAAAAAAATTCTTAAATTTTACTCCAAAGAACTGTATACCTCAGTGAATTGTAGAATCAAATATTAGACTGAACTGTTTAGTTTTTTGTTGGATATTTATTATCCATTTGAGATTGTAGTAGGAGCTAGGAAGTAGAGTTTTGACTCTAAAAAGATTTTAGAAGTAACTAGGAAATAGAGTTTTGACTGTAAAAAGGTTTTTTTTTTTTTTTTTTGGTGGAGATAAAAGATAGATCGTAAAAAGTTTTGAGAAGTGCTACCTTCATAATATTTTGATAATAAATTACAAGTGGTAAATTGTCATTAATTCTAATTTGAGCCAACCACTAAAATTATTTATCAACAGATAATAGCTAGTAACAGTTTGTCATTTATAATTTGTTGTGAAAATGTTGTAAACATAACATTTTTCAAAAGTTTTTTATTATTATAAATTTTAATACAAGATAGAAATTTCACTTTATCCTAATCTAAGTGTATATGTGTGTAAAACTCTCTCCTGGAGAGTTGAACTCCAACCTTGCCCCCTATACCCGACAAATACTTATACTTATGGAGTGACCCTCGCATCAAGGGTAAATTAATTTTAATTGTAAAGTTTTTTTGTGAAAAAATATTTATTACAAATGATGTTATCACTGGGTAAACTACTATTATAAAGCTCTTTCATAATTTCATATTCAATTGGTAACCAAACCAATAAAAGGCTTTCGATGTGAGAAATATAGGGATGAAGACATTACAATATTACTACTAATTATTGATATTTTCTTTTATAAATATATTTTTTCATACTTGAATTCAAATAATCCGATCTATGGTTAATGTTTTGTTGTTGTCGTTAAGCATCATTTGTCTTTTTAGGGTAAAAACTTAAATGGATCTTTAAAGGGTTTTAGGACAAATTTTTAAAAAAATTGAGCTTTTAAACCCCCATAAATGAGATAATTCTGTAAAAAAATTTGCTGAACTCCTTTACTTTGCCAATACATTGCATCGTCCAACCAGTCTTTTAATTTGTTAACTATGACACCAATTTTAGATACCATGATGAATTTTATAAATAAATCTTGAACTAATATACAAACACACACACACACACACACACACACACACACACATATATATATATATATATATTTCAGGTTGGATATTCAAATCATTTATATTTTTCTAAGGTAAATAGTTTCAATTAACACATTAATAATACATTCCTTAAGCTTATGAATCTTTTTTCTAACTTTTTTAGAAAGAAGCATCTTAAGATAATAAGATTAGAAAGTATATAGAATTCTACCAAATAGTAATAGTTTAGTCCCAAAATTTTGGGATAATAATTTCTAATATTATTTAATCAAGGTCAATTACTATATTAAGGAAGGGCAAGACTTAGTTATAGTACTTAGGTGTTGTTTTTCTAGGTTTCCCTCTTAAGATTCTGCCATGTGAATTTTTGCTTCTGAGATAGAAGTTTATTTTTTAGTTAAGTAGCCATATGACTGAATTTTAAAAGGGGAACCTAAAGAATAGTACTCAAGGTATTGTATTTAAGTTTTGTCCATTAAGGAATACATAAATTGCTTTCTTATGCCTCATATGTCTTCTGAAGTTCTCTGGTCATGGTATGCACCCCTCCCTCTAGTATGTATTTCCAAAAGAACACAATGTGGTGATGTTTGTTTCTTTGTCTTTGTTTATTTTGGGATAAGCTATTCATGCAGCCTCATCCCATACCTTGCTCTTACAAGGAAAGGAAAGGAAATACCATTTGAACTAGAACTCATCAATATGAGACAGTGTTTGATAGAAAATCAAGAGAAAAAAGATCATGCATGTGTTGCCGGCTTGCTGCAACAAGGAAGAAGTTGTACCAGCCTCCCATTACCATTGTGCTCCTTGCATAGATTACACGCTGGTGCTGAGTAAACCTGGTGCTTCTAGAGTCCTTTTGCTAAGAGGATTTGGCAAGTCAAGAAGAGATGTCTAGTGAAGAATCTAGACTAATGTTGGGAAAAGATTGTTCAATGGGGGATTGATAATTGGAAAGGAAAAAGTTTAGGGTGTTCAACCAAAAGGTTGACTCTGGCTGCCGCTGTGTACCACCTATGGCTCCAAAGGAGCGCTCGTGTTTTGCAAAGATATCAAATCCGATGAGACTATCCTTGCTCTAATCAGGAGAGACCTCAAGGCTCAAAGCGCAGATTGAGTTTTGAATGGGAGTAAAGAACTCTTTAGTAAATAGAGTTCTCTGTTGTAATTGGAGTATCAACTTTTCTGTTTTCAATAATGATTGTGTGATAGGTGTTACTTGGTCTGGTGTGTTGTGTTGTTATGCAGTTTCTTGCTGCTGCTGATCTTGAACTCTGTAACTGGTGGGCAGCTCCTTCATTGCATGTGTTCTATTGTAGGTTCTAGTTTCTTTATTAAAATTCAATCATTAATCCAACAACAAAAAAAGGTTGTATCAAACAGTTATTCATATTTCACCTAAGATTAAAAAAAACAAGAAGATGGAGGACAAAATCATGTTATCGAATTTGTCTCTCATTAACAAGGAGGCTTTTTAGCTTCTAGTTTTATCCATTAATCTAAGGCTAATGCTAATGGCCTTGTGAAACCAAGCTGAGGCTTGGCCCAAGTCACTCACAAATCAGCATAAACAGGCAGTTGATTCCATGACAAGCATATATGCCTGTGAGTAGAATCCAAGCAAAGGAACACAAAGAAGTAGTAGTTAGAACTTTTAACCCATTTACAATTGCCATTCCAAGAGAATTTGAATTACAATAATAAAAAAACCAGCACCATAGGTTCTTACATAAATAATCTATAGGTACATCAAAGGTCAAGATAAGAAAAATATGTAGAATCAATTAATTTTCTTTTACATTTTCCAAAACACATGCACACCTGCCAGAATTCCTCTGATAAATAATGCAATTGTGTGATACACCTTTGAAGAAAAATCCTTTTGAAACTGTGCTTAATTCAAGCATTGGTACACCAACTTCCTATATTCACAAAGACGCAACTCTTGGGCTCCCTACAGGCTAATCAGTGTATAACAAAAATTTTCTTCTAGGTTGTTCAGTAGAAAACTAGCAGTAGCTTTGCATTGCAAGTTAGCAAACTATACCACCATCATCAATCATGATCAAATTGAATGTCCATCAGCTAAATTCTTCCACATCTTTTCATCCAAGGCATACATTTGGATCATCTTCATCAGAGTCAAACTCAACCTGCAAGCAATAATATGCATAAATCACTACATTTGACATCATGAAAAATAATATCATTAAAAAAAGAATTAATTAATTGCTTTAATCAAAATAGTATAATCCAAAATAAAATTATTTGTTAACTTCAGAATCTCAATACACCCTGTCAAATTTAGTACCAGCTAGCAGTATCAAGAATGATGCCAAAAAAAAAAAAAAAAAAAATAGGCTCACATTTTCATCTGTGAACCACTTCCCCTGACAATCACGCTTCCAACCTGCAGCTGTAAACTTGAGCTGCCTCTCTTGGCGCTCTCGGAAATCCAAATCTGGCTGCATAACCACCTTGTCAGTGGCTTAAATCGCAGGACAAGAACTATTTTGACTCAGATTAGAATTCCCATCAGTAAGGCGATCCAGAATTAACTGTAAATCACAGTTCGCATTGCTGGATTTCTGCTGAGGAGTTTTGTTGTTAAGTATCTCCGAAGCCACATTTTGTGTCTGTTCAACCAATGGTTTCCCAACTGACCTAAACTTCTGATGGTAGGTATTACAGTTTGCGGTGCCAGTAGAAGAGTCTGACAATGCTACTCGCTTGTTTATCTCATCTTGTCTCATCAACTCTGTTTCCTTTAGCTTGGACTCTACAGCTCAATGGCGTGATCCCTAGGTATGCATCTGCAATATGGATCTCCAAAAGTTTAGGAAAGAAACTTTGGGAGAAAAGAAAAGGTCCCAGGGGGTAGAAAATCCTCAACAGCACAATGCAACAGGTATATGAGATGTATGTACACAAAGACGATCAATCAGTATGTGTTTGCACTTATTTTTAATTTATGCATTGTTTTGATCGCACACTGCTTAAGATTAGTCTTGGTATGTCTGGATCATGTAATTTGACCTCATCTCTAAAAGGCTACAGGTTCGTGCTTGCCTTATGAAGAGGACTTTATTATTATGCTACCTGTAATATAATGCAACAACTACAGTGATGCTAAGCTATAGTAATTGATGAAATGCAAAACCTTTAACTATGCTCAAGTATAATAAACTAATCCACTACTTAGCAAATAAATAATCTACTAATATCAATATTGATACTAAGATTTGCTAGGAACTAACATCAAAACAATGCTTGTGGCACTAAGGGCACGCTTGGTATAATGTAATGATTATTACATGAAAATAGGAATAAGTATTACAAGAAATACATTAAGTTGGAATGTAATAAGTATTACTATTCATAAATTTGGTGACCATTTAGGAATAGAATCTTGAATATGCATCCACAATTTAGTAGAGTATAAAAAGAAGGTGTAATTAAATCATTTTTATGTCAAATTTCCTAAAATACACTTATTTTAGGGTGTTCAAGATAGAGCTAATAATTAACAAGAAGGAAAATTTATTTTCTTTCCTTTTGAAGATGTGGCAACTATTGGCTTTTTAGGAAAATTTTTTAAAAAGTTATTACATAAGGTTAAGAAATAGACATTCAGTACTTTTGATAATGAATAATTATTCCTCATTTGGAAGAATAGCTATTCATAAGGAATAGCTATTCATAAGGAATAACTATTCATTGTAATAAAAACATAACCAAACAACCAAATAGTTATGCCATAGAAATATCTATTACATTAAAATATCTATTACAGTCTACCAAACATGCCCTAAGGAAATTACATATCATGAGAATGATTAGACAAAGTCACTACTACAGATAAAGGTGAACATAATAAACTAATTAACTACAATATATAAAACTACTTACTTTGCATCTATGCCTTAGAAAAATTTACAAAGCGCACTGAACAAGAAATAACTAAGCAAAATAAAAGAGTTCATGGTCTGAGAAGGCATCTTTTGCTTGGAATGTGAGCCTCTATTTATATTTGAGATTTCAATGGTTATTTGTGCCATATGGTGCATCATCCTTGACTTCTAGGACACTTGTCCATTGTGTTATCATTAAGCATTAACTTCTCTTTTAAAATCCTAGAAATATAGTAAATGGCACTCCCCACTCATAGTGCTTTTAAGAAGGATTTGCCTTATCATCCATCACATGTTAATCATACTATTCAATTGCCATTGTAGCCCTACATGACTTGTCACATGTTTCTCATCCCTCTTGTGCAGCTTGTCATTTTATTATAATACTAACACTATAACCATTTAATCTCAAGACCTCTTACTTTGATACCATGTTAAATTACTTATTGTCTCAAAAGATTAAGCTATTTGGATATGATAAATATAATCATTTAACAACATACTTCTAATAGGATCCACCACAGATATACGTTGGGGCATTCTCTAATACATGTGGCTGACTTAGACGAATCTGTTAAGGATCTATAGCCCGTCCCAATTTTATGACTAAAGGCTTCTTGTTGTTGTAACAAGACTCTTACTTTGATACCATATTAAATTACTTATTGTCCCAAAAGATTAAGCTATTTGGATATGATAAATATAATCATTTAACGACATACTTCTAATAGGATCCACGACAGATATACGTTGGGGCATTCTCTAATACATGTGGCTGACTCGGACGAATCTGTTAAGGATCTATAGCCCGTCCCAATTTTATGACTAAAGGCTTCTTGTTGTTGTAACAAGACCTCTTACTTTGATGCCATGTTAAATTACTTATTGTCCCAAAAGATTAAGCTATTTGGATATGATAAATATAATCATTTAATGACATACTTCTAATAGGATCCACCATAGATATACGATGGGGCATTCTCTAATACATGCGGCTGACTCGGACGAATCTGTTAAGGATCTATAGCCTGTCCAAATTTTATGACTAAAGGCTTCTTGTTGTTGTAACAATATGACCATCTAGGAAAATCACACGTGATGAGTAAGTAGCCTTAGAACACCAACAAACTTATTCTAGATGGTGCAGAGAGCCAAAATACAAGTTAAAAAAATGGTTTTTCACAAAACTCATGCTTGGAAATTGTTCGATCAATTACATAGCTTAGAATAATTGTTAGTAATAAAAGGTTAAAAACAAGAGGTGCGACTACCACTACGACCCAAGAAAGAACACAAGCAAATAGTACAACATAAAATGGTGATGATGAAGATGAAATTTGATAATTGAAAGAAGGGTACGTACAAAGAGCATGAGAGGAGAATCGAGGATGGGAGAGTGGGAGCAAACAAGGCAAGCGTATTTGCCATTGGAGAGCTTCTTATAAGAAGACCCATCAACCAATACTTCCAACAACAGATCATCCAATCTTCTCTTCCTGTGTTGTGCCTCTCTCGCCCAAGGCCCAGCTATCAACTATGTCCTCCCAACACACTCCTCTCTCTCTTTCTCTCTCTCTAGGTATATTTACCGCAACATTTTTTTACTTCCTAAAGCTCTTTAAATTTCAATCAACCCCAAAACAATATATATATATATATATATATATACATACAATCTTATATTTTGAACACTTCTTTCACAAAACCTTGGCCCTATCTCATACAATTTTACATTGATTTCATTCTAAAAGCATTTGCATCAGTTGTAAAATTGCATAAGACCTAAATCAATATATACATTGATTATATATATTCTGGTTGCATTGTAAATTTGCAATGTATTACGAAACAATAATTTTTTCTTTTTATTTATTAATAGTTTATCAATACTAAATGGATGTTTATTTGAATTTTCATGATTATTTTTTTACTTATGCTCTCGTCCCCTAACTTAAAATCTTGATTCAATCCCTTTATCCAAAAGATACTGAAGCAACTGTTATGGCATGTTTGGTTGGGATGATTTTGAGGAGTATGGACAAAAAGCAAGTGGAAAATAAAAGAGAAAATGGTTAGGAAATTATTTGGCTGGAAAGAAGGGAGAGATAAAGTGAGTGAGTGTGCGTTTAGGAACCGATTAAAAATTAAAATTATTTTACTATTCAGCTTATTTTTGTTATTATTCATGAGTTCTACTGCACTTTTTTGGTACTATTTATGGGCCACACTGTATTATTTTAACTAACTTTTACCTTTGTTTTTAGTAATTTCAACAATAAGTATTTAGTTTCAACAAAATAAGCGGTATCCAAACACACCATAATTATTTTCTCTTCTACCAAATCACAATCTCTCTAAAATAGTGAGAAAACAAGAGAAAAAAAAGTTGTGTAGGTAAACACTATTTGGTCCTTTGTTTCGTTCTTTCCTTTTTTTTTCTTTGCTCCTCCTGCTTTCTTTCTTCATTTTGACTCCTTTTTTTGTTTTTGTTTTTGTTTTTCTTTACTTTAATTTTTACTCATGTGAACCTGCTTCCTTTCTTCGATTTCTATCTTTTGTTTTGTTTTTTGTTTTTTTTTTCAACTCTTTCTTTCTTCACTTCTAGTTTTAACTCATTTTCTTTTCTATTTTTTACTCCCTCCTGCTTCCATTTTTTAGCTTCTTTGTTTTTTTGCCTTTTGTTTTTGAATCTGGATGCCTTGTCTATTTATTTAATTGAATTAAAAAAATATCAGGATATGTTTCGGTTTTAGTTTTTTGGGATATGGTGGTTGTTAATTGATATTTGATAGTCCTACTTATCTTTTTATTTTTCCTCATTGCGTGTTTTTTTTTTTTTTTTGGTATATCCATAAATTTTATACTAATAAATTGTATAAGCCAAACATGAGTGAATTGGCTTGCAAACATTAAACGTACTATAAAACATTCCTCTACCATAAAGACCAGAGAATGGTAAAAATAATGTTCTTAATTCTGTTTTGAACCCCCATTTTGGTTTGTTTAGTGGAACGGAATATTTCGGTACCAGCTTATTTTGACGTACCGTTTTAGGTTGTTTCAAAATTCTTAAAAAACGCTTATATATATAAGAAGTGTTACTATTATATAAAATAATGAATTTAATTTATTTTGTCTAAAAAAATTAAATAAAGTGGGATTAAAAAAATATTTATTATAATTTTTATACAAATAAAATTCATATTTTGGATAATTGTAAAAAATATATTTAACTTATTGCATGCACAAAAGTTATTAATATTTTAATTAATATATAGAGGGATGTTTGATTTGCCAAATGCCATATTTGGAATTTGGCACCTTTGATGCTAGTACTCTAAGAACTTTCAAATTTAAGTGACACTTTCTAACATTTTTGAAGAAGGTATCTTGAATGAAAATTCCCTATTTCAACTATAAATTACACCAATATGTTTAAGTGAGATGGTGTACCCTAAAAGGACAAGGTTTTTCTTCAAATTCTTCTTTTATATATATATATATATATATATATATATATATATATATATATATATATATTTTATTGAATGTGAATTTTAAAAATTTAACCATTATTGAATTGCATGCTCTTTATGTTCTTCATATGCATGTCAAATTTTAATCAAATAAGATGTTATTCACTATTCAATCAATAAATTTATTTTGTATAGATAATTTTAGACCACAAAAACTTGAATTTTAATCATTTGATTGATGACATAGATATTGATATTTGATTTTTTTGAAATTTTGCAAGCATGGAGGATATAATAAAGACATGCAATCCAATGGTTATATTTTCAAAATTCACATCCAATAAAAATATGTAAGAGGAGTTTGAAATAGAGATGGCAATTTTGCCCTGTCCTGCTTAACCTGCCCCACCTCGCTTCATCCTACATGGGTTTTCCCCGCTCCACAAAGGTGGTGGGGCGGAGATAAGGAGAGATTTTAGCTCCGCACCACGGAGTGGGATGAAGATGAGTTTAGACTTTTTAGACCTAACCCACCCCTCCCCGCCCCGCATTGATAAGGGTTAGATTGTAAATTTTTCATACCTTAAAACCCTATTATTTAAATAAACATATTATCAGACTCTACCCAACAATGATCTCTCTCTCTCTCTCAAGGTTGGAAATAAGGTACCAATTTGGGGAAAATTGAGTTATAGGCAATCAAACTTAAAAAAAAAAAAAAACCCAGCATGGAACTCGAGTTCCGTGCTGGTTTTTTCAAGAAACTCAATTTTCGGCAAATTGAGTTTTTCATTGAAAGTCGATTTTCTAAAAATTGAGTTTCAAAACAGGGGTATATTCCTAAATAGTTTCAGACAAGGGTATTTTGCTGGAAAGTTTCGTTGAAAGGGGTATTTTGTCATTTTGACCGTCAGTCGAGCTATCAGTTTTTTAGCTATATTTCTACAAATTTGTCCAAGAAAAATCCATCAAATGGACATGAATTCAGGAAATAGACAAAGATAGGCTGATTTGTAAACTCATGTGTGTCTCTCATACTAACCAATGGAAAGTATATTTCCCCTCCAACATTTTCTTGCTCGTTTTTACTTTTTTTAACCTAAAATTCAAAGAAATTGATGAATGGGTTGTTGTTGATAGTGGAGGAATTTTATAATTATTCCCTCAAATAAAAAGGGGTCAACAAAAATCATATAAATCAGCATTGGTTGTCTCTTCTATTGAATGAAATTAGACGAAAACAAAGTCAAATCTAGAAAATACACTACTAAACAAAGAACGGATTGAGAGACGTGTTTAAGAAAAAACGTATGTAATGATTATATAATATATATCTCATGCTATTGAGAGAACAAGTATGTTATACGATTAAGTGATGTTATGATGACGGTTTTATGTAACAATACATTCCTTTAATCATATAATATTTTTTCTTTGGAAATTAATTAATTTTTTTCCTTCTAAAAACAAAAATTTGGTTCCTTTTGCTATATATGTGTGTGTGTGTTCCACAATATTTGAAGGTGCAAATTTATGATTCAAAACCTAAGAATGAGAATGAAATAGAATGAAATCCAGTTGTAAAACCTCCAATTTCCTCTAGTTTTAAAATAGATGAGTGACACATGTAAATAAAATGATCCAACAATTAGAAAATTAGCAATTTGTGTTTTTAAAATATAGATGCAAAAGGAAACCTTTTTTGAGATAAAAAAGTGCAAGAAGAAGGCATGATCTCATTGGAGTCAGAGTAGCCATTGATGGCAACCTTTGAGAGTGAGTGGATCTGCAGCCAAATTTAGATCAGGCTGCATGTGGAGGCACATGAGATTGAAGATGGAGGCCGGCTTCTTGGGTTTTACATATTAGAGGCCAACCAAGAGAACCATGGCGTTGGATTTGAGAAACACTAGTCGATGGAGAAACTGTGATGACGTGTGGATTGACAGCCACCACACGTGGCGGTGCGTGTGGGTGAAGATGGAGATTGGACTCTTGAGTTTTGCATATTGGAGGCCGAAGAAGAGATCTGCGGCGTTGGTTTCATGAAAGGATTGAGAAAAACTAACAAATCTGAAGGGAGGCTTGGACTCGATGGTGTGACGGTTGTGGCTTTTGATAGCGATGAGGCAGCAATGGAGAGGCTTTGTGGAGGTGGTGAAGGCAGTGGTAGTCTTAGGTTGAATGGTGGTGATGTCTGGTAGATCAGTTTGGCTCTAGAGATGGTGAAGGGAGAGGCAACAAAGAGATGAGAAATTGTTGGGTTTTTCCTAACCGTTGGATCATTTTATATACATGTGTCACTCATTTATTTTAAAATGAGATGAAAATTGGAGGTTTTAATTCTGGAGGTGATCCTCTCCCAAATATGCCAACTAATGACTACCTCGAATTTAAATCTTGAACATCACTCTAGTTTAACAAACATGAATTATTGGTTTTGTACTTCTCTTACCTCATAATAAAAATGCGGAGAATATAATAACATTCTCACTTTAGGAATTTTTAGAAATACTCATTTCATTTCGATTATGCTTAAAAGATAAGGCACACTAAGCAATGGAAAGTGTGTGTGTGTGTGTGTATATTATTTTTTTTGAGGGATGAAGATAGTATTAATAAGAGTGAAATCCAACATCGGATAATAATAATAAGAGTGAATGGCTAATAACTTAATATAACATAATTAGGTTCAAACTCATTATCTTAAACTTTTTGGTCAGGTAGCATCCCTATATGTTTTATATTAACTCCTTAATCACAATCTTCCCATAGATATTATCTTCCTAACATCCCTACAATATAACACCTCATTGTGAGATGAACTCCTATTAAGCCTTCTCGCCCTAATTTTTCTTCATTCATATATCTTTTTAATACAAATATAAAAATTATATAGCAAATAAACATTTAATATAGTTATGATTGTATGTGATATTTTCTGTTCTTCTATAAACATGAGGGAAAAAAATTATGGGACAATCTTTTGTTGGACAAGTAAATGTCTGTATATACGCTACATCTTTATAAAAATTAATTTTTAATTACTTCGAATGTTTAAACCAAACATGACAGCTTTTGCGCTAAAACGTGGGTCATCGTATTTGTAATTTGTTATTGCCTACTAACTACTGACTACGAAGGACGAACAATTCATTTGGAGTATTGTACTTATGTTATATCCATGTTGTACCATTGTGTCATGTTATAATTTTTCAAAAAATGCTCATATAGTCACATCATACACGTATTCGTATCCATACCCATACTGTGCTCTCGAGCTACTGGCCTTAAGTAGTTAGCTGATCAGCTCATCTTCAAACTACATTTTTATATCTTTTTTGGTGGAAATCATCATCAAATCAAATAAGCTAATATTGGGATATAAAAAGAATTCCAAACCATCTGCATGTACATTCAAGTTATGATTTTGTGCATATAATAATAAATATTACAGTAAGACAAGCAAGGATGCAAGATGGCACCTTTGTGGAACTTGAATACCCAGTCACAGCTGATTCATTTATTCTCCATCATCTCAATTATTCTAAACTCATAACATTGTCTACAAAGACAGGGAAAGGAAAAAAAAAAAAAATCACCCAATTTAGAATGTGACTCATAATCTTTACAATGAGCAATCAATCCCTTAATATTTATTCAAAATTACAAATAGTCTCGTAGTGATTTAAAATAATTTCTGTCAAATCGACTCTTATCTTCCCTTCTAACACTTGAATTCATTTAAATCCTTAAATAATATTAAAAATTCCTCACCTTTAAACTCCTTTAATTTAATAATAATAATAATGATCATAATAATATAGGCTATTTGTAATTTTAGGTGAAGTCAAAAGATTGATTGCTCAGTTTCAAAATTTAGGTGACACATCATAAATTGGGTGATAGTTTAGAGTATTGTTTTGTAATTTATTTTTAAAAAAAATACTCTCATTATTTGCTAAAGCACAACAAACGTTAAAAGGATAGAGTGGCAACTAAAATTTCCCATTACATGCACGTCCTCTAATAATTGTCTATATCAGCGGAATTCTCGTATCACAAAGAACTTCATGGTTCCATTTATGCAATGAAAGCCATTGCGCTCACCACAAGCAAAGTAGTGAGGCTGCCATGGCGTTTTAAGCACAAACTCTAAGCCCTCCCCAGCTCCTTATGTCGTATTTCTTGCCATTTTGGCAGTGGCGACTCCAGGAATTTTTTTCAGAGTGTTCCTTAAGAAACATAAATTACACAATCTAATAAAAAGAGAAATTCATATATTGACAACAATAACAATAAAAAAATATGCAAATACATAAAGTTTATAATTGCCTTCTACGAGTTTTCATATTTTGAAATCGTTGTATGATAGTCTTATTATCAATGCTACAAGTTATATCTCTTTCAATATACACAATTCAGCAATCATTCATCCACTGATCTCTCATTCAATTGCGCAGTTCATTTTTTTTATATATTTCATTGTTGAAAAACTTCTTTTTACCATTGCAGTAACGACAGAAATGGTCAAAACTAACTTCACAAGCAAATAAACTAATGAATCGTAATAACGTCATAATTAATTTAAGAATTTTTTTAAAGATAAATAAATACATTAATTAATAAAAATAGAAAAATTGACTAAAATAGTCAAAATAAATATTGAGATTTATCTTTCAAGTGTATTTTTTATATCAGAACTTTCATAAGAAAAATAAGAAATACTAAATTATAAGCAAACATAAATTAAATATCAAGTTTCTTAATCAAGGAGTTGATAACATCATGAAAATTGTTTTAATTTAGAGAAGAGATGAAATATATATATATATATATATATATATATATATATATATATATATATATATATATATACACCCACATACTTATATAACATTTTTGTGCTAGTCTATAATTAAATTAATCTTAAGTTATGCCCAACAGCCCAAGTCCATTTAAATGGTTAACTATTTATTAAATTAAAAAAAAAATTGTAAAATCCGGAAGAGTGGCAGACTTGCCCATTAAAAAATTAATTAAATCCCCCTAAAAAAATAATTAAATAATAAATACTAATTCAAGGTCCAAGTAGATGGTAGACAGCCAATCGTTTCGTACAAGTAAAAGAAGAATGTGTTGACACTTTACACTTTGATAGCCAAGCATTTACTGACTTGTGGAAGGCCATGATAGAAAAAATAAAAAGTTTGTCTTCATCATCAGCAAACGGGCAAAGAATAGCAGAGTCTTCAGAAAGAGCAAAAATGCAAAAAGCAAAAACGCAGAAAAAAAAAAGGAAGAAAGAAAGAGAGAGAGAAAGAAGAAAAAGAAGAAGAAGAAGAAATGGAGATGCAAGCTCATGGTCTGCCAGCATCTACATTCTCACCGTGGTTGAGAAGCTTCAACAATGGCTGTAAGGGTAAAAAAAAAAATTATTTGAGGGTGTTCCTCATTTTTCTTTAAGGGTTGACAAATAAAAAATTTTAAAATATTATATATATAATTTTTTTTTTCAGGTCAGGGTGTTCCTGGGAACACCCTGACCTGAACGTGGCGTCGCCACTGCATTTTGGCATTTTTCAGGTCACATTTAATGAAACTCTGGAGGTTTGGTAGCAAGTACACACTGTGAGGAAGTGTTTTTGGAGTTGGGGGATCATATTTGAAAACTGCAATTAAGTTAAACAAAATAAATTCACACATTTTTCATGTTCCTTAACGATCCAAATTGATAATTTATGATTAAATAGAGTGGAGATGAAGTTCAAACTTAGAACAAGTAGCAATAGCAAAGTATGCTCACCTAGAGTGTCGTTTATGTAGAAATGGCCATGCTTGATAGCCCAATTAGTGTAGTTAAAGCCGAAGTTCTAGTGGTAGGAGTCACCGACAATGATCCCGTTGGAAGTTTGTTTATTACTGAGATGATAAGGGCCACTGTAAGGCCTATTCCCGAATCGCCAACCCTTGTTGGCCGTGCTAACTGCCATTGTGGAAGCAGTTAGTAGAACTAGCATGAGTCCTTGTGTAATTGTGAAACCCATAGTATGATTTGCAACTTAGAAAAGATACTAGCTGGCTAGAGGGTGAAATAATTAAGAGGGTGAGACACAAACAAATGAATTTTACACTGGGTTTTGTCAATGATAAATATCCATTTAAAGAATTTTATCATTTAGCCATTTTTAGATGACTTATGCCCGTTTAAGGAATTTCACTGCTTGGCTTCATCAGAGATTTACATCAAGTTAAGGGATTTTATCACTTAGCCATTTTTAGGTGATTTATATTCATTTAAAGAATTTTATCACTTGACTTCGTTAGTGATTTACATCTAGTTAAGGAATTTTATCATTTAGCCATTTTTAGGTGATTTACATCCATTTAAGGAATTTTATCATTTGGTTTCGTTAGTGGTTTACATATTTATGTCTATTTAAGAAATTTTATCACTTGGTTTCGTCAGTGATTTACATCTAGTTAAGTAATTTTATCATTTAGCCATTTTTAGGTGATTTATATCCATTTAAAGAATTTTATCACTTGCCTTCGTTAGTGGTTTACATCTAGTTAATGAATTTTATCACTTAGCCATTTTTAGGCGATTTACATCCATTTAAGGAATTTTATCGCTTGACTTTGTCAACGATTTACTTCCAGTTAAGGAATTTGACCACTTAGCCATTTTTAGGTGATTTACATCCATTTAAGGAATTTTGTCACTAGGCTTCATCAGTGATTTACATTCAGTTAAGGAATTTTATCGCTTAGCCATTTTTAGGTGATTTACATCCATTTAAGAAATTTTTTCTCTTGCTTTGTCACCACATACTCATACACAATTTTCAAGAATATTCGCTAAATAATATTTTTATTGCTTTATTTTCATTGGAAAAGATTACATTTGTGATTACAACAATTACTTGTTTTTAATGATGATACCTCTTCAAATGCTTGATGTTCCATGGACGTGGCAATCTTTTCCCGTCCATCGATTCTAGGTGGTAGCTCCTTTGTCTTAAGTAGTGGATGACCTTGTAAGGCCCTTCCCATGTTGGTTTGAGCTTCCCTTGTGCTGAGTCCTTTGTTGCTGGTGTGATTCTGCATAGAACGAGATCTCCTATGTTGAGTCTTTTGAGCTTTACCTCTTGTTGTAGTATTCAGTAATCTTTTGTTGGTACTTGGCGATTTTCTTAGACGCTTGTTCCCTCGTTTTGTCCAGGCAGTCTAGGTTGACCTTCAGCTGATTGTCGTTGTTGCCTCCTTGAAAGAATTCTCTTCTCATGCTGGTGATTCCTACCTCAATTGGTATTGTTAGGACATATGTGGAACTTGTTTGAACATATGTTATTGTAAATTGGCTAATCCTTTGACAAAATGCACTTTACTTGTATTTGGGTAGATCGAGGATGTGTTTAGTACTTCAAGGAACAAGAGTTCAAGTTTAGTATTGAAGCCATGCAAATTTGTCCAAGAAACAAGTGAAGAAGTATTGTTCATTAAAGCTTGATAGATATCTCGACAGATAAATCTATCGAGGTTTAATGTTTAATTCTTGACAGCTCTTGATAAAAGCTGTATCTATTGAGAATTACAAAATTCAGATTTCTAGATTTATTTTTCACGCATATCCAAGCTATTTGTGTAGGGTTTCTTTTCTCACAACCCTAGAAAAATATAAGGATTATTTTAAGGGCCGTTTAAGGTAATGCAACTTGATGCAAAGTGATTATTCACTCAAATTATGACTGGAGACAATTTGTCCTAGTTCATCTTCTTTATAGAAGCTACTGCGTTTGTGCACTAAGGGTTTTGTAACCAAGGAGCTTTTTGATCTCCATTGTTTGGAAAAACTGAAGAACTTTGCAGCCAGCATCTTTCTCAAGTTGGTGTGTTAGTCACGTACTCAGATCAATGCATCGATTGACTAGTCATATACTGGGAGCCGTGCATTGAAAGGAGAGATTGTCATTACATTGCAAGTCCAATTGTGTATTGGGGTAAGGGTTTAACTGTAAGTTGTTATTAGGTATTGAGATTCTTTTTACTTGTAATCGCTTGTTTTGATAATAGTGGATTCTTGGGAGTGATGACCATAAATTCACCTGGTGGGGTTTTACTTCAGTGGTTTTCCCCATTCGTAAACAAATCACCTATGTCAAATTTATTTTTTGCTGCATTTAACTTAGTTGGAGATTTGTTTGTGCTACCACACTTATTACATGTAATTGAATCTAATTAATTTCACTTGGTTAAATTAATTGATTAAGTTACCAAAAGGGGTCAATACATTCTTGGCCTATTAGGTATTACTGCTTCAGTGCCATAGGTAAGCCAAAATGGTGTCTCTCTAGTTGGGATTCTAGCGGTGGTTCTGTCCGCCCATAAGACATTTGGTAATTCATCTGGCCATGCACCCTTTGTTCCCTCCAGTCGAACTTCGATGATTTTCAACAATGTTCAATTCATCACTTCTGTCTGTCCGTTGGCTTATGGGTGTCCTGATGAAGAGAACTGATTCTTGATCTTGAATCCTGAACAAAAGCTCCTGAATTCTTGGTTGTCGAATTGACGACCATTGTTTGATATGATCGTCCTTGGTATGCTGAATCTATATATTATATTTTTCCACACAAAGCTTTGGATCTTTGCCCTCATGATTGTTCATAAAACTTCTACTTCCACCCATTTAGTGAAATAATCAATTGCAACTAACAAAAATTTACATGCTTTTTACCTTAGGGTAGGGGGCCCATAATGTCTATTCCTCACTGAGTAAAGGGTCATGGGGAGGTTATGGCTATCATCTTTTCTTCGGGGACATGCTGAATGTTCCCAAATCTTTGGCATTAATCGCATCTTTTGACGTATTCCTTTGCATCCTTCTACATGGTGGGCCAATAGTAACCTATTTTGATAATTTTGCTAATTAGGGACCTCAGGCTTGTGTGGTCTTCACAGATTCTTTGATGGACCTCTTCCAAGATGTATTTGGCTTTGTCTTTCTTGACGCACCTCAGGTAGGGCATGGAAAAGCCCCTATTATACAGAGTGTCATTCAGGATTGTGAACCTAGCCGCTTGCTTCCTGACCTTCCTAGCTTCGTCTGTGTCTGCTAGGAGGTGTCCATCTCAGAGGAAAGAGAGGATTCGACTCATCCAACCATTCTGGTTTTGGATCGTGAAAGTGTGGAGTTCTTCAATACTTGGATGTCTTTGCACTTCCACTTTCAAATCGGGCAAACCTTTTCCTTCCTCAGACAATGCTTGCCTTGCTACCTCGTTTGCTTCTGAGTTCTGGCTTTAAGGGACTTGTGTGAGGTCCCTTTGGTCTAATTCTTAGACCAGTTGGTTCGTTAGCTTGAGGTATTTTTTCATCTTGCCTTCTTTCTATTCGTACTTTCCCCTTCTTTACCCTATTACCAACTTGGAGTCACTTTTGAGGAGTATGTTCCTGGCTCCTAAGGCCCTCTCGATCCTAAGTCTTGTCAGTATGGTTTCGTATTTTGCTTCATTGTTGGTGGTGGGGAATTGAAGCCATTCTCCGTACTTGAGGATTTCTCCTTCGGGAGTGTTGATGACGACCCCAACTCCTTCTCTTTTATGAACTGACGAGCCATTTGCTAGGATAGTCCATCTCTTTTCTCATGTTCCTGAAGAGATTTGAATTTACTTCGTCTGAAGAGTTTGGTCGTTGATAGTCATCTCTCCTATGGCTATCTTCATCATTGTTCTTGTTTGTTCCAACCCTCGTGGGTGAATGATTTTCTTCCTGTTGTAGTTGTAACCTCATCTCCTGGTTTTGCCTAGTGAGTTCTTCCACATTAGCTTTAAGCATTTGGATTTGCAAAGCTAATGCTACAGAGTCTTGCGGTGTATTGGACTCCATCTAGATGTTGGAACCAAATGGGACTATGATTTTAGACGAAGGTCTAAGTTTGTTGTCCCCATAGATGACGCCAAATTGATGATGCTGAGATCATCAGTCGTTGGGTTGGTCCAGAGGGTTCCCAATATGAGCTCGTCCAAGTTTCTGTAGGATTAGCGTAAAAGAGGAAACTCTCTCAGGTGGTCACTGGTGTGGTACTGGCCATGGAGTCTTCAATGGTAAAGTCAGCGAATGGTGCTCAGAGAATAGAGAGAACTAGTAATGAGAGTAAAATGATTAGTGTGTATCTTGTCTGGAATTTTGTAGAGTCTATAAATAGGCTCTTCTTCTTACTAGCTATTGGCCTTCTTTAATGGTGACTTGAAGGCCTTTTTGGTAAAGTCTCAAGCTTGCTTAATGTAGCCTTAATGGAGGTTACAACAGTCTCCTCGTCGATATGTAACCGTCAAGGTATTGAATAGCTATCCTTATGGCGCTTCATCTTCGTCTAGGTTGGCTCTTTTGGATGAGTGTAATTGTTTGGTCTATCACGAGTATACGTGTGATGCACAAACCCCACGTAAAAAATACAATGCAACTCACAAATTTGACCAAACTGTCTCTAACCCTATTATTACAAAGATTTTATTTATTTATTTCTTTTTTCTTGATATATTGGTAGGATACTCGGATCATACAATATTGCTATTGTCATAAACATGAAACCTAGATTTGATGATTGTGATGTGGCAAAAAGAATAGAGATAAGAGATGAGTTTGTGAATGAATTTTGATATTAAAAAAAAAAAAAAAAGTTCATCCTCTAAGCTTGCTTTTAATTTTGGTTTGTAAAGTTTTAAAATTGAATTTATATTTTAATGCTTTAAAATTTTAATGTTGTAATGTTTCGTCCACAACTTCTTAAAAGTATTTTCATAATACATCTTAAGCGACAGGCTATTATTGGTTATAATATGAGATTACCACTAACATCAATTTTTTTACCCACAAGTAATAGTGTTTGCCACATAAAATTTATTATGAAAATATTCTTTGATTCCATCCATTCATGTTAGTGACATGGCCATCCCAAATAAGCTAGTTGACAGGAATGACGAGACCAATTAAAGACGAGCATAGCAGGAAGGACGACTTCGCTGCAGTGACGAACCCAGGTAATGCCCACGTTATAGACGAACATAAAATAGCCATTCAATACCTTCAATAATGTCTCCAACGGTTACAACTCCATCTGTACTTACCGTTGAGGGCACAATGAAAGCCCCATTACAAGGCAGAAAGCGTTACCCAAAGGAATAAATGCCAATCACAACGGCTAGTGCCTAGAACAACATATAAAACCTTCCCCGTGCAACCACCAGGGGGGTAAGAAAACATAGCAAACCTAAGAAGAGAGATATTCAGTAAGAAAGAATCATTTACATTATTTTACTTTAGCATATTGCATTCTTTTATCCCTAACTTGAGCGTCGGAGGCGTTGTGGCAGGCACCACACCGGTGACCATACACGAAGAAGTTGTGTCCTCAAGTAAGGGAATTGGAGACAGCTGGGCTCTTTCGACTGACGAGATCCATACCTCATCAGTAGCTATCAATTATGACAGTTGGTCTAATTTAACTATGCTAACAATTATGGTTCAACCAAGTTAGGAGATAGAGTTAAATGTTTGATATCATGAGTGGTCTTAAACGGTATTAGTGTTCGTATTTCTAGCATTGACTTCGGAGTTAGAGAGCGAACCAATCTTGTCCTTGATGTGCTCTCCACCACACCACAATATTTATTGTGGTTGCTATTGTTCATCTTGCAGTTGGTTCCAGGCAGCCCAACATGCAAAGACATGGTCTTCTACTCGTCTCTATTACACATCTAGACGACATCGTTTACTCTCTTGACAGCATCTTGGTTTTTTATTTTTTATTTTTAAATGCACACATGTTAAATTTATTGCATCACGATAACAAAAATTAGGTTAAGAAGTAAAATATTATGTATTTTTCTAAAATAAAATACACAGGTATGAACAATTTACATTTTCTATTAAAGAATATTATTTCAAGAATTTTTAAGAGTTAACAAAATTATATAATGATCATATTTAACTTATATAGAAATTATAAATGTATTTAATATTTTAAAATGTCTCCATACATATACATGAGTTACAAGTTAGTTTAAATAAAAAAAATATTATGAAAGTACGATGTTAGGAACTGGAGAGAAGCTAAAAAATGCGGCAAACAAACCTAACTTGGGCTGGACTGCTGAATTAGTAAATTAATAGGAGTGAGCTATATATGTGTAGGCAATTAGAATTCGTCGTAAAATGCCGTAATGTGAAGAATAACCATTGTTATTGCTTAGCCTTATTTTCTTTTTAGTCTTTATTTGGAGATAGAGAAACCCTTGAAGAAGTCTTATCGTTGGAGTATTGGAGATGGTGACTCTCTTGAAGAAGTCACAAGTCATTAAATCAATCATTAATAAGGCTTTAAAGTTTAAAATATCATACCTAAGAAAAAATACGGCTATTGGCTTAATTAATTTATTATACAAATTAATAGTACATTATACATAGTACTTGGCTTGAATGAGTGACATTTAGTGCATTGAACTCATCGAGATGAAGATACATAACTAAAAGTAGATATGTGTTATCATCGTGATAAGTCTAGTGTAACTAGACACTGGATCCAAGCTTTGCTCAATTATATAAGATTCATAATGTTTTAGTAAGTGCTACACATGTACAGAAACAATTCTTATCAATATCGTCTTATGTTAAATGTTGAAGTTATACTTGTATATTGAAAGTTTGGATTTATGCTAAAACACAAGAGCTTGTTCAGACACCCCCCCCCCCCCCCCCCAAAATAAAAAATACGGCTAGATTGCTTTTACTCTAACTAAGACTAAGTGCGGAACAAGAGTAAATAATTGCAATGAACCGATAACACTACCTTAGTGCATAAACATGAATAGCAAATAATAAATGTAAAGTACAAGAGTAAGGGAAAAGAGATGCAAGCACTAGATAACATCAAGACGTGTTATCGAAAAGGAAACCGAAGAACTCGAATAAAAACCTCTTTGCGACCCTCCAAGTCGAAATTAGTCCACTAAAGAATAAAGTTGGGGTACATGAATAACAAAAGACCATTCAAGCTAGTCTACCCCATGTACTTGAGCCCTCCAAGCCTCTGCTACTAATGGACTTCTCGGAGTCATGTCTTCTCTAGCTTTCTAGATCCAGCAATATGCTCAATTGCATCTACCTCACCGGCTTTTTTTGGCAAATCCTCAAAACTTCCCAAACTCCAAAACACTCTCTGCACTCTGAATATGTGTGGGTTATGTTTGGGTACAAATCTCCTCTCAAGATATGACAATGGAAGAGGGAAGGAAAAGAGACTACAATGATTTCTCTCTAAGGATGAGTATCTCTCTCTCTAAAAGGTGGGCGTGTTGTGTTGTAGAATATCTATCTAGGGTTTTTCTCTCTAAATAGCCTCCTTTACTTTTGTGGGTAATGAGGGTATATATAGTATGGGTAAGGGTAAGAAAGTCACTTGAAATCCTTTAGGCAGAAAGTTTTGCGGGTATCTTGCAAGATAGCTTATCTTGTGAAGCACTCACGAAATTTAACCGGCACTTGACTTTTCAGCTTCCAGCATGTGCTTCTTATGTGCCCTTTTTGTGGGTTACTCTTCTCACGAACTTCTTGCAAGCTAGTCGTGAAACTGCGTTTATTTTTTATTTCATGCTCAATTCTTCACCAACTTAATACTAAACCTAATACAAAAAAAAACCCACAAAATACAAGTGAAAGCTCGAATTTGTGTGAAAACATAAGAGTTTGTTTAGACCCTTAAATTAAAATTACAGTTAGATTGCTTTTACTCTAACTTAGACTAAGTGCGGAATAAGAGTAAATGAACGCAAAAAATCGATAACATTACCCTAAACCATATTCATCCATTACCAACAATATAAAGTAAAGCTTAAAAGTAGGGAAGAGAGATGCAAATACAAGATAACACCGAGACATGTTATCGAAGAGGAAATCGAAGAAGTCGGCAAAAAACCTCTCCGTTGCCTTCTAAACGGTAATCGATCTACTAGAGAATAAAGTTAGAGTACACGAATAACAAAAGACCCTTCAAGCTTAGTCTACTCAATGTACTTGAGCTCTTCAAGCTCTTGCTACCAACTGGCTTCTTGGAACCTTGTCTTCTTTAGCTTTCCCAGATCCTGCAATACATTTGATTGCATCCGCTAATGATTGGCTCATTCCAATACTTCCTAGCAACACCATAATCTCACTTGACACTCAGATTGGGTGTGTTTGGGCTATCAACCTCTTAAAGATTTAGATATAGAGAGGTAGGAGTAGAGGAAAACTATAGGAAATGTGTAAATAATTGTGGGTATAACAATATCTAACTCACTTGACACTCAGATTGGGTGTGTTTGGGCTATCAATCTCTTAAAGATTTAGATATAGAGAGGTAGGAGTAGAGGAAAATCACATAGAAATGTGTAGATAATTGTGGGTATAATAATATCTAACTCTTAAGTGTGTATTCTAAGGTTTTCTCTCTGAAAAGTACTCCATACTATATGTGGGTAATGAGAGTATATATATAGTGTGGGTAAAGACTTGGTAAAACAAACATGACAAATTAGCCAAACAGAATGTTTAGCGAGTATTTTGCGGGAAGACCTTGCTCGCGAGACACTTGCAAAAACTCCAAGCTGTTATAACTCTTTGCATTCCAATCATGTGCTCTACACGTGGCTATTTTGTGGGTTAGCTTCTTGCGAAATCCACTTGTTCTTCATTTTAAGCTTGAGTCTTCACACTCTCTCACACTCATCCTTTACAATTAAAAAACTCATATAAATACAAGGAAAAATGATTGAATAAAATTACAATCAAATTTGGCACATAATTAAAGCCAACACAAAATAGTTGTAAATAAAAACTTTACAATCTTCGCCTTTGGCTATTTTGTGACAAAACCCCTAAACAGATCTTCCCCTTTGGCTATTTCGTGACAAAACCCCTAAACAGACTCTAGACTTAAACGTGAGTTTGGGAACATAAGCAAAACTCACTCGGCTGTGAAGTATTTGCATTGTATACACCTGTATCCTGAAACACTCGCACGTAAACAAAACTTTCATTAAGTTCATGACAAGTTGAACACAAGGTATGTATAGGAGCAAGTAAAATGCGATCAAGATATTAAGCAAGACTATTGATCAAGTCATACAACTCTAGCACGAAGTCAAGTGACCTATCTCACTTGTAGAAATGAACATATATGACCCCCCATTAAAGTGTTTACATTTGATTGAAAGCTTTTTATTTGACTTCCATTTTTCATATTTTTTTATGTATACAACTCAATTTTTGAGAAGCGATGCCATGATATTTTTGATATATCTTTCTATGAATAAGCCTTTGACTTTGGCATCATACACTTTAATACATATTTGCTCCACTTTTTCCTAGTCAAACTAGTTTTCGAAGTAAGGTTTTTTTAGCACTTTTCTCCTTTTAGAGATAGACATTTGTAGAGCTCTTTGAAAAAGAAAAAAATGTGAGGAGATATATAGGCACAAGTTTACGTATGCATCAAGATCAAATAAGACTATTGATCAATCATTCATGACAAGTTCGGAGATCTATTTACAACAATTAAACATAGATTTCTAGATGTCACTCATACTTAAAAAAATGTGCATACATAACAAGCTAAGCTCGGAAATGCATTACGCCATTAGGACGGAGGTATTAGGCCAAACTCATATGTGATATATGCTCAAACATATATGATCAAACTTTTTGAATTTTCCATTTTTATGTGTTTTTGGATTTTTTACTCACACAAAACAAAAGTATAGAAGTGAGATCAATTACAAAAACAAAAACAATGTATATAAAGAGATGCATGATGCACAAATGCATGATAATGAAGCATTTAATGCATGAAGAGTCCTACAAAAATTGGAAGAATTAGATCAAGGACCAAAAGAGCATAAGTGACCATAAGAATCATTTCTCATCCAAATGGAATGATTGTTTGGAATGAGTGTCTCATGAGAAGTAAGACGAGGGTTGGAAGAATGAGAACTAGAGATGCACATAGATAAAGAGGTAAGAACATCAAAAATTTTCTTTAACAACTTACCATTTTTGCCAAAATCCGGTTTTGCTTTCATAGCAAAACTTCCAAAAAGCTCAAGTTTCTCTTTTCTTTAGATTCTTTTAAAAGCTTGAAACTTAGAGCAATGAGGTCTTATATGACCAAAGGCACCATAATAGTGACAGGGATCTAGCAATATGGTTTTGTCATTTCTTCAACATGGAACATTGAGGTCTTATGTGACCGATCACACCGCAATGGTGGCAAGTAGGAACAAACTTAGATCCACTCAAATCTCTAGGATGAGACCTAAATGAAGGATTAGGCTTAAGAGCATTTCTCTCCACTTTTTGGTTTCTTTTGTGTGGAGGAATATACACTGATTTGTCTTTAGAGGTAGAACTCACAATAGGTACAAAATCGGGTAACACAACATGATTGCAACAAAGATTTTCTTTCTTTGTAGCAATAGGTTTAATAATCAAACACTTGGCATGCATTTTAAGAGATTCATTTTCACATTTAAGATCATCAACAAGTTTAGCTTCCAAGTCTACATTCAAACTCCTTTAGTTTTTCAAGAGAATGTTCAACAAGTTTTTTATACTTTTCAACCAATTTGTTGGATTCATTGAGCTTAGCAATCAAATCATCATTTTCACAAATGAACTTGCTTAAATTCTCATGAAACTTCTTAGCCTTTTTCTTCAAGAGTTTGACATTTGGAATTTCAACAACACCCATAGATTCATGTAACATGTCATCACAATTATGAGGATTAACGCTCATAGAGACATTTTCACAAACACATGGCATGTTACACTCAACAACATCCAAAACATCCATAGAAGCATACAAAGCATTATCCATGGCAATAAACACAAGGGGTCAAGGATCACATTTAGGTAATGAAACCAAAATAAGTATACCCACTCTGATACCAATTGAAAGCTTGGATTTTTGCTAAAACATAAGAGCTTGTTCAGACACCCAAATAAAAAATACGGCTAGATTGTTTTTACTCTAACTTAGACTAAGTGCAAAATAAGAGCAAATAAGAGCAATGAACCAATAACACTACCCTAGTGCATAAACATGAATAGTAAAGAATAAATGTAAAACACAAAAGTAAGGGAAGAGAGATGCAAACACAAACACAGGATAACACCAAGATGTGTTATCAAAGAGGAAACCAAATAACTTAGCGAAAAACCTATCTGCAACCCTCCAAATCGAAATCGATCCACTAGAGAATAAAGTTGAAGTATACAAATAATAAAAGACCCTCCAAGCCTAACCTACCCTATGTACTTAAGCTCTCCAAGCTCTCACTACCAATTGACTTTTCGGAGTCATGTCTTGTCTAACTTTCCAAATCCCGCAATATGCTTGATTGCATCCGCCAAACCTCACCGGCCTTTTTGGTAAATCCCCAAAACTTCCTAAGCTTCGAAACACTTTCCACACTTTGAATAGGTGTGGGTTGTGTTTGGGTACAAATCTCCTCTCAAGCTATGACAATAGGAGAGGGAAGGAGAAGAGGTTACAATGATTTCTCTCTCAAGATGAGTAGCTCTCTCTCTCAAAGGTGGGTGTGTTGTGTTGTAGAAAATCTATCTAGGGTTTTTTTTTCTCTAAATAGCCTCCTTTACTTTTGTGGGTAAGAATGATATATACAGTATGGGTAAGGGTAAGAAAGTCACACTTAAAATCCTCTAGGTAGAAAGTTTTGCGGATACCTCGCGAGATAGCCTGTCTCATGAAGCACCCGCAAAATGCAGCATGACACTTGACTTTTCAGCTTCCAGCATGTGCTTCTCACGTGCCCTTTTCGTGGGTTACTTTTCTCGCGAATTTCTTGCAAGCTAGTAGCGAAATTGCATTGATTTTTCATTTCATACTTGATTCTTCATCAACTTAATACTAAACCCAATACAATAAAAACCCACAAAATACAAGGAACAAAATTTATGCAATTACAACATTTTTTCATGGAATAAAGCTGACATAAAACATAGTTATAAATCACAAATTTACATATATAAAATGGAGTTAAAAAATAACAAATGTAAATTTTAGGCTAATATATTTTTCTATAAAAGAATTAATTAAAATAGATGAATACATAAAGTTTATATTAATAAAAGTCTTAAAATCACTACCTATAATTAACAAGTAACGAGTAATCTAATTTTCTAGAAAGATTGACAATTAGATTTAGAGGTAACAAAATCTTCTTGGAAGCTTCCATTTGCATTAACTTCAAGATAATTTGGATTGGTAGAGAAAGAAAACTATCCACAAAATATTGATAGGTACCATGTACGTATGAATTGTAAATTGTAATCACAAATGGTCCATGTACAATTTTCCGACAGCCAACCAACCAAGAGATTTGTTTAGATTTGATACTTGGAATTTGGAAAAATGAAATTTCGTGAAAAAAGAACATTAATATATAACCGATGTCGTACGCAATTGGTTCATCAGTTGCTTTGTTATGGGATTTCAGTTTCGGGGTTGGAGTATAATATTGTAATATGAATAAAAATCGTTTGTGTAATTTTTTGTGTTTCACTTATGTTTCACCGATAATGTATTTAATTAACTTTTATTATAAAACAATTAAAATTTAAAATGACTCATTTGGTTAATTATGGTATCTGTTGGGTGCCAAAATTAACTTGAATGTCTCATGTCGTTTTGTTTTTTTTGTTTTTTTTTTTTTTTTTTTGCTTTTCCAATTTTTATTTAATTTTTTTTAGTAGAACTCTATACTCTATAGGAACCCCGGCCAATATCAAATTAGATTAATAGATGTGTTGTATATTTCGCTCATAGTTTTTAAGCCTAGAACTGCTTAGCATTTTTAAAGAACTATTTTATCACACTGAAACGAAACAAAGCATATCCCGCCGAGATTCCTTTCATCATTAATTGATTTGAAAAAATTCTCAAATTTTACTACAAATGTAGGAGAAAATGAGCTTTTGTCCTTTTTTTTTTTTTTTAATCCAGCATTTTGCTCAATTTCCTAAATTAATTAGGGAAATGCCCATGTTTTGAAACTCGATTTTCTAAAAATCGAGTTATAACAAACTAAAAATTAAAAAAAAAAGGAAAAAAATTTCTGGAGCTCTATAGTGGCATTTTAAGGAGTCCTATAGTGGCATTTTAAGGACCCTATAGTAGCATTTTAAGGACCCTATAGTAGCGTTTTGGAACTTGAACTCCATGAACTCGAGATCCATGCAAGTTTTTATTTATTATTATTTTTATTATTATTATTTTTAAGTTTGATCGTCCTATACCTATAATGGCGTTTTAAGGAGCCCTATAGTGACGTTGAAACTCGATTTTGAGAAAGTTGAGTTTCAAAATATGGGCATTTCTTTAATTAGTTTGGGAAAGAGGGCAAAATGCTGGATTTTTTGCGCGAAAGGGGCAGAGGCCAATTTTCTCCTACAAATGTCTGAGATCTCTTTCATTATTAAGTGAATTGAAATTTTTCATCGATTTTAGAAAAATTCTCAAATTTTACTCCAAATAACTGGATATCTCATTAAATTGCAGAATCAAATATTAGATTGAGCTGTTTAATCTTTTGTTGGATATTTACCATCCATTTGAGATTGTGGTAGGAACTAGGTTGTAGAGTTTTGACTGTGATTTTTTTTTTTTTTTTGAGATAAAAAATAGAGACTCTAAAACATTTTAAGAAGTGTTACCTTAACAACATTTTAATAACAAATCATAGGTGGTAAATTGTTATTGATTCTATTTGAACCAATCACTAAAATTACTTTTTTTAACAATTGATAACAGTCAATAATAGCTTGTCATTTAGAATTTATTGTGAAAATATTGTGGACATAGCATTTCTCAAAATTTTATTTATTTATTTATTTTTATACAAGATAGAAACTCTACTATATCATAATCTAAGTGTATGAATGTAAAGCTCTCTTATAGAGACTTAAACTCCGGTCTTTACCCCCTATACCCCACAAATATTTATACTTTTAGAGTGACTATCACGCCAAGAGTAGAGTAATTTTAATTGTAAAGTTTTTGTGAATATTTTTTTATTACGAATGATGTTATCACTGGGTAAGTTATTGTAATAAAGCTCTTTAATAATTTCAGATTCAATTGGTAACCAAACCAATAAAAAGCTTTCGATGTGAGAAATATAGAGAAGAAGACATTACAATATTACTACTAATTATTGATATTTTCTTTTATAAATATATTTTTTCATACTTGAATTCAAATAATCCAATTTATGGTTAATGTTTTGTTGTTGTCGTTAAGCATCATGTGTCTTTTTTAGGGTAAAAACCTGTTAACCTACTGAATCTCTAAAGAGTTTTAGGAAAAAATTTTCAAAAAATTGAGCTTTTCAAAACCCCATAAAAGAGATAATTCTCTAAAATTTTTTGCTAAACTCCTTTACTTTGCCAATACATTGCATCGTCCAACCAGTCTTTTAATTTGATAAGTATGACAAAAGTTTTAGATACTACGATAAATATTATAAATAAATATTGAATTAATATAAATATATAAATTTTTTTTTTCAGGTTGGATATTCAAATCATTTATATTTTTCTAAGGTAAATAGTTGCAATTAACACAATAATAGTACATTCCTTAATCTTACCAAACTTTTTTCTAACTTCTTAAGAAAGAAGCATCTTAAGATAATAAGATTCCAAGGTAAATATGCTAGATAGAATTTTACCAAATAGTAGTAATAGTTTAGTCCTAAAATTTTGGGATAAACTATAAATTTCTAATATTATTGGGTAAATTACAATGTTGATCCCTATCCTTTACACAATATTTTAATTTGATCCTTAACCTTTTCAATGTCGTGTTAATTTGATCTCTGTTGTTAATCGTTGGATGAAAAATGCTGATGTGGCTAATAGCCCAAATAAAATATTATTTTTTGCCATGTCAACTTACTGCCAAGTCATATATAATTAATTTTTAAAAAAAATATTACTCAACATGATCAAAATCCCTAAATCTCATATAGAAAACCCATCTCTGTTACAAGTTACGGCCCACAATCCAGAGCTTCATGTTTTGGTTGAGAGAGAAGGGGTATCATTGACTGTAATGCTCGACGATGAGAAATGGCAGTGAGGACCGGTGTTGAGGTTGTTTCGGTTCCTCTCTCTCTCTCTCTCTCTCTCTCTCAAATTTGCCCTATGTCTCTCTCAATTGAAATGGGTCATTGGTTTGTTCATTTCAAGTAGTGTTTTGGGGCTTGGTTGACATCTATTAAAGGTTGGACTTTGAGATGGTGGTAGCATGGCAGCTTAAGTTTGAGTTGCTTCTTTGTTTGATATGGGTTTTTGGACAATCGAATAGCAAAAGATTTGGAATGTAGTGATGTCTCTCATAGATGATTTGGTGTCAAAGGAAATTTGATGGGGTTGAGCTTCCTCTTGATAGGCAAAGATACCTATTCTTTTAGTTCTTTGGTTCAGCAAACATTTGTAGATGACATTATACCTTCTTCCTTGTAAAAATTTTGTAATCTTTTGTCTTTATAATTTATTACTTTTGAGAGGAAATAGTACACTTAGTGTGTACTTCAATTATTCCTCCTAATTTTAAAAAAATTCATATAAATCGAAAAGCAAAATCAATGGGTTAGCCCATCATTTTTGTAGGGCTTCTATGATAAACTCTATTTGTAATATAAAAAAAAGGCAAAATTGATTAATGCCATCCTAATAGCAAGGAAAAATTACTTTTTTATTTTATTTTATAAATGTAATATGATGTGGCAATACAAGTGTTAGTTGACAAAAAAAAAGAAAAAAATTTATTTGGGTTATTAGCCACATCAGCATTTTTCATCCAACACTTAATGATAGTGATCAAATTGACAGGACATTGAAAAGGTTAGGGATCAAATTGACACAATTGAAAGATTAGGGACTAAATTGAAATATGGTGTAAATGATAGGGATCAATGTTGTAATTTACCCAATATTATTTAATCAAGGTCAATCACTATATTAAGGAATACAAAAATTGCTTCCTTATGCTTCATAGATCTTCTGAAGTTCTCTGGTCATGGTATGCACCCCTCCCTCCGTTATGTTTTTTCCAAAAAGAACACAATGAGGTAATGTTTGTTTCTCTGTCTTTGATTGTTTTGGGATAAGTTATTTGTGCACTCTCATTCTATTCCTTACTCTTACAAGGAAAGGAAATGCCATTTGAACTAGAACTCATCAATTCGAGACAGTGTTTGAAAGAAAATCAAAAGAGAAGAGATCATGGCATGTGTGGCTGGCTTGCGGCAACAAGGGAGAAGTTGCACCAGCCTTCCGTTTCCATTGTGCTCCTTGCATAGATTTCATGCTGGTGCATAGTAACCTGGTATTTTTATTTGTAAAGACCATTTCTTCTAGAGCCCTTTTGCTAAGAGGATTTGGCAAGTCAAGAAGAGATGTCTAGTGAAGAATCTGGACTAATGTTGGGAAAAGATTGTTCAATGGGGGATTGATAATTGGGAAGGACAAACTTTAAGGGTTCAACCAAAAGGTTGGCTCTGGCTGCTGCTGTGTGCCACCTCTGGCTCCAAAGGGATGCTCTTGTTTTGCCAAGATATCAAATCCCATGAGACTATCCTTACTCTAAACAGAGACCTCAAGGCCCAGATTGAGTTTGGAATGAGAGTAAAGAACTCTTAGTTAATAGAGTTCTCTATTGTCATTGGAGTATCAACTTTTCTGTCTTCAGAAATGATTGTGTAAGAGGTGATGGGTGTTACTTGGTCTGGTGTGTTGTCTTATGCAGTTTCTTGCTGTTGCTGGTCTTGAGCTCTGTAACTGGTGGGCAGCTACTTAGTTGTTTATGTTCCCTGTTGTAGGTTCTGGTTTCTTTATTAAAATTCAGAAATTAATCCCCAAAAAAATTCAAGAGTTGTATCAGATAGTTATTCATATCTCACCTAAAGATGAAAAACAGCAAGATGGAGGACAAAAACATGTTATCGAATTTGTCTCTCATTAACTGGGCTTTTTAGCTTCTAATTTCATCTGTTAATCTAAGGCGAATGCTAATGGCCTTGTGAAACCAAGCTGAGGCTTGGCCCAAGTCCCTCACAAATCAGCATAAACAGGCAGTTGATTCCATGAAAAGCATATGCCCGTGAGTAAAATCCAAGCAATGGAACACAAAGTAGTAGTAGTTAGAACTCTTAGCCCTTTTACTACTGCCATTCCAAGAGAAATTGATAATTACAATAATGACAAAACCAGCGCCATAAGTTCTAGAATAAATAATCTATAGGTACTTCAAAGGTCAAGATAAGAAAAATATGTATAATTAATTTCCTCTTACAATTTCCAGAACACATAAATATCCCTGCAACACCTGCCAGAATTCCTCTTATAAATAATGCAATTGTGTTCTACACCTTTGAAGCAAAATCCTTTTGAAACTGTGCATAATAAAAGCATTGGTACACCAACTTCCTATATTCACAAAGAAGCAACTCTTGGGCTCCCTATTGGCTAATCAGTGTATAACAAAAATTTTCTTCTAGGTTGTTCGGTAAAAAACTAGCAGTAACTTTGCATGCCAAGTTAGCAAACTATACCACCATCATTAATCATGATCAAATTGAATGTCCATCAGCTAAAGTCTTCCCACATCTTTTCATCCAAGGCATACATTTGGGTCATCTTCATCAGAGTCGAACTCAACCTGCAAGCAATAATATGCATAAATCACTGCATTTGACATCATGAAAAAGAAAATCATTAAAAAAAGAATTAATCAATTGCTTTAATCAAAGTGGCATAATCCAAAATAAAATTATTTGTTAACTTCAGAATCTCAATACACCCTGTCAAATTTAGTACCAGCTAGCAGTATCAAGAACAATGCCACAAAAAAAAAAAAAAAAGAGACTAACATTTTCATCTCTGAACCACTTCCCCTGACAATCATGCTTCCAACCTGCAGCTGTAAACTTTAGTTCCCTCTCTTGACGCCCTCGGAAATCCAAATGTGGCTGCACAACCACCTTGTCAGTGACTTCAATAGGACAAGGACTATTTTGATTCAGATTAGAATTCCCATCAGTAAGGAGATCCAAAATTAACTGTAAATTATGGTTGGCATTGCTGGAATTATGCCGAGGAGTTTTGTTGTTAAGTATCTCCGAAGCCACATTTTGTGTCTGTTCAATCAATAGTTTCCCAACTGACCTAAATTTTTGATGGTAGATATTACAGTTTGTGGTGCCAGTAGAAGAGTCTGACAATGCTACTCGCTTGTTTATCTCGTCTTACCTCATCAACTCTGTCTCCTTTAGCTTGGACTCCACAGCCCGATGGCGTGATCCCTTGGTATGCATCTGCAATACCAACAGCACAATGCAAGAAGTATGTACACAAAGACAATCAATCAGTACGTGTTTGCACAATGCGAGAAAAGGTCCCGGGGGGGTGGGGGGAGGGGGGTTAGAAAATCCTCAACAGCACAATGCGAGAAGTGTGTACACAAAGACAATCAATCAGTACGTGTTTGCACTTATTTTTAATTTATGCATCATTTTGATCACACGCTGGCTTAGATTAGTCTTGGTATGTCTGGATCATGTAATTTGACCTCATCTCTAAAAGGCTACAGGTTCATACTTGCCTCAATTATTATGCCATGGTTACATTAGCTACACTACCTTCGTTGCGATGGTAATATAATGCAACAACTATGTCGATGCTAAGTTATAGTAATTGATGAAATGCAATGCCTTTAACTATGCTCAAGTATAATAAACTAATCTACTACTTAGCAAATGAATAAATAAAGTATTCGACTAATAGCAATATCAATGCTAAGATTTGCTATGAAATAACATTAGAACAATGCTTGTGGCACTAAGGAAATTGCTTATCATGTGAATAATTAGACAAAGTCACTACTACTGATAAAGGTGAACATAATAAACTAACTACAATTCATAAAACTACTTACTTGCATCTACACCTTAAAAAAATGACAAAGCTATATATTGGGATAGAGTGGAGGAGATGGGGATCAAACTCAAGACCTCCTACTCTTATACCATGTTAAATTACCTATTGTCCCAAAAGCTTAAGCTATTAGGACAAGGTAAATTTAATCATTTAATGACATAATTCTAATAGGATCCACTACAGATATATGTTGGGACATTCCCTAATACATGCAATTGACTTGGACTAATCTGTTAAGGATCCATAGCTGACCCCCAATTCATGACTAAAGGCGTACTTCTTGTTGTTGTAACTATATGACCATCTAGGAAAAACACACGTGAGTAGTAAGCAGCCTTATAACACCAACAGACTTATTTTAGATGGATCAGAGAGACAAAATACAAGTTAAAAAGAAACGGTTTTTCACCTACTATTTTATCATTCATTACAACAGGCAGTGATTCAGACAGCTAGACTCATGCTTGGACATTGTCCGATCAATTGCATAGGCAGCATAGCTTAGAACAATTGTTACTATGTTCTTATCACCTTAAAAATAACCCAAGAAAGAACACAAAGAAATAGTACAATAAATATTAATAAAGCTGAGAATTGAAAGAAGGGTACGTACAGAGAGCATGAGAGGAGAATCGAGGATGGGAGAGTGGGAGCAAACAAGGCAGGCGTATTTGCCATTGGAGAGCTTCTTATAAGAAGACCCATCAACCAATTCTTCCAACAACAAATCATCCAATCTTCTCTTCCTGTGTTGTGCCTCTCTACCCCAGCTATCTCCTCCAAACACACTCATCTCTCTCTCTCTCTCTCTCTCTCCAAGGTTTTGCAACTTGGCTTTACAGAAACATTTGATTAATTTCCTTAAAAAAATAAATACTAAAACTACTGTTAAAGTTTCGGTAAGATGTATTTTTATTCACTCAAGGACTCAACTATATGGGGGCCCATTAAGGATCCAAGAAAGCTTGTCAAGAGGAGGCCCATACAGTTGCAACTTGCAAGGTTTATGGCTGTTCGTAATAAGTTTGATTGTATTTGTATGATCTTCTAAAGAAATAAAAAATAAATTTTTTTTGATTGTATGAAAAATGTTTGGTAAGAGGAATTGCCCATTTTACTGCCACTGTGTTATCATATAAAGCCTCTATTTATATTTAAGATTTTGATGGTTATAATAAATAGTTATTTGTGTCATATGGTGTATCATCTTTGACTTTTAGAACATTTGTCTACTGTGCTATTATTAGGTGTTAACTTCTCTTTTAAAATCCTAAAAAGATAATAAATGGCCTCCCCACTCATAGTGCTTTTAATGAGGAACCTTCATCTTAATCCCTTATATGTTAATCATGCAATTTAGTTGCCTTTGCAGCCCTCCATGACTTGTCAATTGTCACGTGTCTTATCCTTCTTGTGTCATTTGTTATTTTATTATAATACTAACAATATGACCATCTAATTCCCACTTGTGTTTGTGCTTAGTATCATATATACAAAGGAGGAGGGTAGTGGTAGTAAGTAAGTTGATGATCATAGTAAAATTTAGTCACTTTATTATGAATGGATCTATAAGGACCACATTGGGGCGTCCCTCAATATATGTGATTGATTCATACTAATTTGTTGAAAATCTATGGTCGACCCAAATTTGGGACTAAGACTTGAATGTTGTTGTAACAAAATAACCATCTAGGAAAATCACTGGCAAATAATAAGTAGCCTTATAAGTTATAACACCAACAAACTTATTCTAGTTTGTATAGAGAGCCAAAATATAAGTTTAAAAAATATTTTTTCACCACACAAATTTATCAGACATAAAGACAACATGCAGTGATTCTAGATAGCCTAGGCTCATCTTGGAAATTGTTCAATCAATTGCATAGCTTAGAACAATTGCTAAAATGGTTAAAAACAAAAGGTGTATCACTACGACCCAAGCGAGTACACAAACAAATAGTACAACATATAATAGTGATGAAGAAGATAAAAGTTGAGAATTGAAAAAGAGGTACGCACAGAGAGCACGAGAGAAGAATAAAAAAACATTCATATCTCTCTCTCTCTCTCTCTCCAAGGTTTCGTAACTTGGCTTTACCAAACATTTGATTTCCTAAAAAAACTAAAGCAACTGTTAAAGTTACGGTGAAATGTCCACTCTTCTCTTCCTGTGTTGCGCCTTTCTCGCCCAGCTATGTTCTCCCAATACCCTCATCTATCTATCTATCTCTCTCTCTCTCTCTCTCCAGGTATATTTACTGAAATATTTTTTATTTCCTAAAACTCTTCAAATTTCAATCAAACCCAAAAAAGAAAACAATATATATATATATATTCTCTACAATTTTATATTTTGAATACTTCTTTCAGAAATCTTGGATCCTGTCTCGTACAATTTTACATTGATTTTATTCTAAGAGCATTTGTATTAGTTATTGTAAAATCACATAAGACCCTAAATCAATGTATACATTGATTTTGTATATATATTCAAATTGTATTGTGATGTATTATGAAATAATGATTTTTTCTTTTTATTTATTGATAGTTTATAAATACTATATAGATGATTATTTGAATTTTCATGATTAGATACTAAAGCAACTGTTATAATCAAGTAGCTTTCGAATTGGGTTGGTCAGTATGGGCGGGTGGGTCAGATCCATGGGTGATCTGGACAGCCCTAATGGATATCATTATTGATCTTTCATCCTTGAGTTGGAATGATTCTATTCATGGTGAAGATCGAACGGTTAATGACAATGTCTTACAAATTATTATTATTATTATCATAATAGTAAATAGTGATCAAGCATCGTCAGAAAAACATGATAGTAAATACTAAATAGGGATCAAGTAAAGTCAGAAAAATTAAATAGATTTGATTGTTTCGTGATTGATTTGATTTCCATCTTTATCTTTAAAATAATGTGATAGAAGACAAGTGGTTTTTATTTTTTATTTTTTATACCCACAAATACCATACTGACTTACATAGGTGACAATGGAATTAAGCAAGAGAATTTGCATCCTCAGTCTTAAACAAATGTTATTTTCACATGCAAAAAAAATTATTTATTTATTTTAATATATCACTTTACAATACATCATTTATCAAATATTCTATTTTAATATCACAACACATTAAAATATTCCAAATAATACTTTTATGGAATAAAAAGAAAATTTATAAAGCCCAACACAACACCACCATACACAAACATAGCCCTGCCACCGCCATACACAAACATAGACCTCTGCCACCAACAACCCACCAACAACTAGCACCACAAACCCACCACCACCCAATACTACTTTAAAAAAAATAAAACCTCAAAATCAACACAAAACTCCAAAAAAAAGAAAAAAAAAAATGAAGAGATGAATAAAATATCAATCAATTGAAATCAATCCCAAACCACCAAAACAAACGTCAACCCACTGGAAAATCTAACAACCCACAAAACCTAGCAACCCAAAACCCACCAAATGATCCACCCACAAAACCCTTTGTTGTCACCAATAAAGCCAATATACACAACCTAGCAACCAAAAACCAACATCGACCCACCTATCGCCGCCATTGACGCCATTTATATAACCCAATAAACGAAGAGATTGGCGCTTGGCAAAGCAGAAATCCTGGTTAGATTGGCAACTTGAGAGAGAGAGAGAGAGAGAGAGAGAGAGAGAGAATAAAAAAATTAATTTCTTTTAGCATTTGTGTCTGTAGACTCCGTACTGTTCATCCATGCTAAATTTTTTAGCATTTAAAATATTTGATGTGAGAGGTTTTTTGATGTTTGGTGTGCCAAATGCCAAATATTTGGCATTTGGCACACTTGATGCTAGTGCTCTAAGGACTTTCTAATTTAATAGATGCTTTCTAATATTTTTGAAGAAGGTATCTTGAATTAAAATTCCCTATTTCAACTATAAATTACACTAGCATGTTGAAGTGAGATGGTGTACCCTAAACGGACAAGGTTTTTTTTTTTTTTTTTTTTTTTTCCACGCAAATTCTTCTTATATATTTTTTTTATTGAATGTGAATTTTAAAAATTTAACCATTGTTGGATTGCATGCTCTTTATATTCTTAACATGCACGTTGAATTTCAATCAAATAAGATATTATTCACTATTCAATCAATAAACTTACTTTGTATATATGATTTTAGACCACAAAAACTTAAAATTTAAACATTTGATTGATGACATAGATATTGATATTCGATCTTGTTGAAATTTTGCAAGCATGGAGGATATAATAAATGCATGCAATTCAATAGTTATATTTTTCAAAATTCACATCTAATAAAAAGATGTAAGAAGAGTTTGAAGGGTATCTCCCCAAAATCTCCCCTCCAAATCTAGAAACTATTATAAGTGACTTTTTAATAGACACCTTTTAGTTTCTAAAAAAAATCAACACCTTTGCACACTTGAAATATGTAGTTAAGATAGATAGGAGGAGTTTTTTTTTTTTTTTTTTTTTTTTTTTTTTTTTTTTTTTTTTTTTAAGAAAAGAAAAGAAGAAGAAGAAGAAAACGATGATGATTAGAGCACTCACATCAAAGTGTGTATAGTAGAAAAGTTTGTCAACTTTACACATTTAAGCGTAAAAGTACTCACATTAATTAGCTTATAAATGTGTATATTTACATTGTCGCTATAGTAATCCTGTAAATACACACAGTTATTGTAGCTTTGTAAATTTATATTTTAATAATCTTTTATTTTACCTCATGAGATAGAGAGAGATGTGGTTTGAGATAATGCTAAAAAAATGGTAAGGAAATAGTATTTTAATGAAATGTAATGTAAAATAGATAATTTGATATATATGAGATATTTTGAAAAGTGAGTATTTAAAATTTAAAAAAAAAAGTTTTTATGCTAAAATATACACGAATATTTATACGAGTTGATTCGAATGCTTTAGAGTTAACGAGTGGTTTGGATAAATTGTCCCAGTAGTGGGCCATGTCTATATTAAAATATGAGTAATGGGTTTAAGTATTAATCCCATAAAATCTTATTATTTAGCCCATAACAAGCTTAAACTCAGCTTGTTTTGTATTGAACCCTATTATTTATGAGATTGTTCATGAACAATTATGTTTGTTTGGGCTCGGCTTGCTTGTTTAAAACTAAGGCTAAAGCTTGATTTGTTTATTAACAAATGAACTTAAACAAGTTATTTATTTATTTATTTATTTATTTTTATCAAGTCAATTGATTCAATTACATCCCTTATTTTTGCCTTTCTTAAAACCTCCCACCTTTAATTATTTGTAAATATAATTGGGAAAATCAAGCCTTACCATCTTATACATAAGTGATCACACAAAGGTTTTAAATACTGGAATGATCAATGAATTGAAAATGGTTTTGGTTCCCAACTTTTATTGGTTGAACCAACAATTTTCACAGCTGAACTACTAATTTAATTGGACCAGTTCAATATATATTTGGTTTCCAATTAAACCGTTCAGTCCTTTCTCAAAAAAAAAAAAAAAAAAAAACCGTTCAGTCCATTTTTTAAAACCATAGATCACACCCTTAACCTCATAAATGCATGATACATTCAAACTATTCTTGAAAAAAAGGGGAAAAGATGAGAGGAATGGACCTAGAAACAAATGAAAAACCATGTGTTCAATAATGGGTAATTAGGAAAAAGGAAATACTTCCGGTTCTGGTATATGTAAGCACCAAATATATGATATACCTTCTCAAGTAGTTAGGTATTAAGCATCAAACAATCCTAGGTGGGAGGTCTAGTGGTTGACCTTTGTCCTCCTTATTTTTTTTTTTTTTGATACAAGATAAAATTTCTACTCTAGCCTAATTTAAGTGTACATGTGTGTGAAACTCTCTCTTGGAGACTTGAACTCCGGCCTTTGCCCCCAACACTCCACAAGTATTTATATTCGTGGAATGACCACCGAACTAAGGGTGCACGGTGGTGTCCTCCTCATTATTAATGCTTGGATCCAAATCACAATTAACACCTGGAACCGTGGGATCATATCTGTCAAGAGTTTATCTCACTTGTGTAGGATGTGACTTGCCCTACAATCCTACCATTTTCTTGCATATTAAAAAAAAAAAAATTATATATATAGCATCAAACAAACAAACACAATAATAGGTTTAAACTTTCAATTTTATTCGGTTGTTGTCTTTTTTTTTTTAATTGATGAACAATGTTGTTTCAAGACTACAATTGTATTACGAATTCAGTATAGCCCAACAAAAAACAAATGTCCAGCAATACTTGGGTCTCCGGACGCTATTACATTGGGGACTTCCTCTACCAAACTAATGTATTTTGGGCGTGTTCTGTGTGCTTGGTCAATGACTCAATAGTTGGGCTTAATATGGAAAGTTCGGATAAATGTTTTAATTTTTTTTTCCAAAGCTGCCATATTTTCATTTTTATTTTTGGGTAAAAAAGCTTCTCATTTTTTTATTAATCAAAAAACATGAGGGGATTTAAACCCTTGTTGTCTCATTTGAAAACAATAAGAGGTATCAGTTGAGCTATGCAGCTTTCTGGCTATATTTTATTATTTCTTCAAATTTGTCCAAGAAAAATCCATCAAATGGACATGAATTCAGGAAATAGGCAAAGATAGACTGAGTTGTAAACACATGCTTACATATCTTTTTTGTCTCTCATAGCACTAGCATCAAGTGTGTTAAATGCTAAATTTTTAGCATTTAACACACTTCAAATACTAAAAAACCACTTACATGAGATGTGCCAAATGTTAAAATAATTTGGCACAAGCTATAGTGCAATTCTAAATTTAGCACGTTACGATGGAAAATTGTATTACTATTTGATGTGCGACACAATTTACTATTTAATTATTGTAATTTATTATTTTTGGTATTTTTATGCAAAAAACGTTATTTTAGGTTTAGGTGATTTATTTCCTTGTTTTTAGGTGCATTTAATGCTTTTTAGGTCAAATTTGATTCCTAATATGGTTAGGTATCAATTAGGAGTTATTTTAGAATATATTTTCTTGTATGTCAAGTTTTATGGAGCCTTTAAATAGGCCCCTAAGTCTGTAAACGTTTTGAAGAATTTATTGAATAAAAAATCAGAAAAGGTGAGGCTTTGCTCTTCTTTTGGTTCTTTAAGAACTGTGAACTTATCAGGGATTCTTCCTTGTGGCGTTCAAACTTATACCTCTGGTTCGTGATTCAATTGTAATCATTGGGTCAAAGTCTGTTTATACTTTTGGTTCGTGATTCAATTATAATCATTGGGTCAAGGTCTGTTTATACCTTTGGTTCGCGTTTCACTTATAAACGTTGGGTCAGGGTTCTATCAAAAATCTGAATTTTAGCTTTCTTGGGTAAGTATTCCAATATTGATTGTTGGGTTTCAAAGCGTGTCAATTGAGGTTCGCATCATATTCTAATATTGTTTGTTGGGTCTCAATGCGTGTCTATTGGGGTTCGCATCATTTGGTATCAGAGCACAGGTTCTAAAATCAGTTTTCTATCCCTTTTATCTTTTGTTTCCTGTTATTATAAAAAAAAAAAAAAAAAAGTGAAATAAAAAAGAGATGGTAATTATTGAAAACATTGTGGAAGATTCAATTGAGGTCAAATATGAGGATGAGTCCACAACTCACAATCCTCAAGTCTCAGTTGATTTGTTGAAGATGACTATACAATATGTTGATTTTCTTGGAGTAGAAAATTTTAATTTTATTATCAACCCTGTGTTGATTGATGTTGCAAATAAATTGAAAGTAGATGAGAAGAAATTTGACGCTACATTTTATGAAGGATTCAAGTTTCAGAACCGGATCAAGTTATTAAAGCATTCGAAGTATTTGTTTATTTGGAGCAAAAGATTTCAGATTTCAAAGATGAACTCGAGGACGAGTTTGTTTCAAGAGGAGAGGTCTGATGCGCGACACAATTTACTATTTAATTATTGTAATTTATTATTTTTGGTATTTTTATGCAAAAAACGTTATTTTAGGTTTATGTGATTTATTTCCTTGTTTTTAGGTGCATTTAATGCTTTTTAGGTCAAATTTGATTCCTAATATGGTTAGGTATCAATTAGGAGTTATTTTAGAATATATTTTCTTGTATGTCAAGTTTTATGGAGCCTTTAAATAGGCCCCTAAGTCTGTAAACGTTTTGAAGAATTTATTGAATAAAAAATCAGAAAAGGTGAGGCTTTGCTCTTCTTTTGGTTCTTTAAGAACTGTGAACTTATCAGGGATTCTTCCTTGTGGTGTTCAAACTTTATACCTCTGGTTCGTGATTCAATTGTAATCATTGGGTCAAAGTCTGTTTATACTTTTGGTTCGTGATTCAATTATAATCATTGGGTCAAGGTCTGTTTATACCTTTGGTTCGCGTTTCACTTATAAACGTTGGGTCAGGGTTCTATCAAAAATCTGAATTTTAGCTCTCTTGGGCAAGTATTCGAATATTGATTGTTGGGTTTCAAAGCGTGTCAATTGAGGTTCGCATCATATTCTAATATTGTTTGCTGGGTCTCAATGCGTGTCTATTGAGGTTCGCATCACTATTTGGTTATTTTTTTATTCCAACGTTTTCTCTTTTCATAATGGTTGAAATTAGTTTATATGATTTTTACTTTCTTTCTCTTAGTATACGTTTGGATAGCGTTTTGCGCGTCCAAAAGTCCAGTGTTTCCCCAGTTTATTTTTTTAAAATTTTTTATTGAGACCAGTGTTTCTTTTTGACTTTTTCTGTCAATGCACTGTTCACACTAGCAAAATAAGTGGTGGACAGTGCACACTAGTGGCTCCCGTGCATTGTTCATCGGACTCACAAACCTCTTTTTTAAGCAACTTTTTCATTAAAAATGGGTCTCATGGCACTATTCACACATTTAAAAATTATTTTGCTACAATATTTTCAGTTTTCAGCAAAATAAGTGGTATCCAAATAGACCCTTAAGATTTCTTCAATGCCTTGGAAAACAACAAAAAGAAAGAATTGATTAAAAAAAGAATAAAGAAAGAATATTTAACTAAAATGGTAAACAAATAGAATATGTGATGTATGGTGTACTGTAAAGTGGTGTGTTAAAATAGATAAAACAACTTTTTGGTGTGTCAAAATAGCATTTTTATAAAACACCAATGCTAGTGCTCTAAGTAGTAAGAGCATTCATAGTAATAATTTAAAAAAAAAAAGAAAAAAGAAAGGAAGAGGAGGTAGGTAGAGATCTGAAGAAGAAAAATTGAGAAGAAGCTTGGAGAAGAAAGAAAGAAAAAAGAGAGAGAAATGGATGGTTAGAGAAGAAAGAGAGAGAAGAGAAAAAAGAGATAATTTTTTTTTTTTAAAGAGAAGAAGAGAGAAAGATATAAAATAATATATATATTTTTTATAATTTTGGAGTTACAGTGAACTATTATCTTTAGCAGCTCATTGTAGCTCAGTTGCTAATTTTTTTTTTTTTTTTTAAAGGTATAGCACCTTTGTTGTAGCCAGAGGAAGGGGGGTAGGTGCCCCCTTGAACTTTCAAATTTTTTGACTAATAATATTATAATGACATGAAATACCTTATTCGCCCCCCTACAAAAAAGACAGAAAAAGAAAATCTCAATCTAGTGAATTCACGATACCTTTCCTAGTAGTAGTAGACCTCTACTTGTAGGACAATTCTATAGTAGTATATAAAAACTAATGGGTCCCACTTAGTAATGATTAAAAAAAAAAAAAATCTCTACATTGATTCATTAAATAGTAGTCTGAACACAAAAACTTGATGGAATAGACAAAAACGTAGTACAAGTCTACAACTATAATATAAAACCGTGGGTCCTACTTAGTAATGATTAAAAAAAATAAAAAAATCTCTACATTGATTCATTGAATAGTAGTCTGAAGACTCTGAACGCAAAAACTTGATGGACTAGACAAAAACGAAGTACAAGTCTACAACTATAATATAGAACAGTGGGTCCCACTTGATAATGATTAAAAAAAATAAAAAATAACAACTTTGCTACCCCTACACAGAATAGAAATCAGTACTAGCACGTAACTTACTGGGTAATAATTTTGAATATGGAATTAGTGGATGAATGATTGCTTAGTCATATATATTGAGAAAGATATATTCAAGACTATTGAGTGTGAATAAATCATGCAATGGTTTCAAAATATGAAAAATCGTCGAGTGCAATTGAGTAAAATAAGCTAGGTGTGAAAAAATAAATTAAAGTTTACATTTATGTTAGATTCTAATAACAATTACATTATCATATAGTAGTTTATTTATTTTGTTATTAATATTGATTCATTTTTTTAGATTAATTTTTTACTTTCAATCTTGTCTTTTAATCTTGCCTCCCTGACCTAAATTTATGGCTCCAACATTGGTTATAGCTTGCATTTTAGTGTTTTAGTTGCTAAAATAGGATTATAGCAATTATACCACCTTTGCTGTGATGCTCTAAGCAATGGAAAGTATATATATTTCCCCTCCCACATTTTCTTCTTCGTTTTTACTTTCTTTAACTTAAGATTCAAAGAAATTGATGAATGGGTTGTTGATAGATAGTGGAGGAATTTTATAATTCTTCCCTCAAACAAAAGGGGGGGTCAACAAAAATCAAATAAATCAGCGTTGGTTGTCTCTTCTGATTAAAGAAATTAGACCAAAACAAAGTCAAAGCAAGAAAGACACTACTGAACAAAGAACGGATTGAGAAACGTGGTTAAAGAAAAATCGCATGTAATGATTACATAATATATATTTCATGCTATTGAGAACAAGTATGTCATACGATTGTGTGATGTTATGATGACGGTTTTATGTAACAACACATTCCTTTAATAATATAATATTTTTTCTTTCAAAATTAATTAATTTTTTCTTCTAAAATTTTGTTTGGTTCCTTTTGCTATATATGTGTGTTCCACAATATTTGAAGGTGCAAATTCATGATTCAAAATCTAAGAATGAGAATGAAATAGAATAAAATCCAGTTTAAAAACCTCTAGTTTTAAAATAGACGAGTGACATGTGTAAATAAAATGATTAAACGGTTAGAAAATTAGCAATTTGTGTTTTAAATAAATAGATGCAAAAGGAAACCTTTTTAGAGATAAAAAAGTGCAAGAAGAAGGCATGATCTCATTGGAGTCGGAGTAGCAGTCAACAGCAACCTTCAATGGCAGGTGAATCGACAGCCAAATTTCAGGCCGTGTGTGGAGGCACGTGAGACCAAAGATGGAGGCCGGCTTCTTGGGTTTTACATATCACAAGCCGATGAAGAGAATCGTGGCGTTGGTTTCGAGAAACACCAGTCGACAGAGAAACTGTGTCGACGCGTGGATCGATGGCCACTGCGTGTAGCGGCGCTTGTGGGTGGAGATGGAGATTGGACTCTTGGGTTTTGCATATCGGGGGCCGAAGAAGAGATCTGCGGCGTTGGTTTCAAGAAAGGATTGAGAAAAACTAATAGAGTTGATGGGAGGCATGGACTCGATGGTGCGACGGCTATGGCTTTTGATATAAGCGAGGTAGCGATGTAGAGGCCTTGTGGAGGTGGTGAAGACAGCAGTAGTCTTGGGTTGAACGGTGGTGATGTTTGGTAGATCAGTTTGGCTTTAGAGATGGTGAAGTGAGAGTCAATAGAGAGATGAGAAATAGTTGGGTTTTTCCTAACCGGTGGATCATTTTATATACATGTGTCACTCATTTATTTTAAAATGGGAGGAAACTGGAGGTTTTAAAACTGGAGGCGATCCTTTCCTGAAAATGCCAACTGATGACTACCTGGAATTTAAATGATGAACATCACTCTAGTTTGACAAACATGGATTATTGGTTTTGTACTTCTCTTACCTCATAATAAAAATGTGGAGAATATTTTAACTTTCTCACTTTAGGAACTTTTAGAAATTTTTACAAATACTCATTTCATTTCAATTATGCTTAAAAGGCACACTAAGCAATGGAAAGTGTATGTGTGTGTGTGTATATATATATATATTATTTTGAGTGATGAGGATAGTATTAATATAAGTGAAATCCAACATTGGATAATAATAATAAGAGTGAACGGCTAATAACTTAATATAACATAATTAGGTTTAAACTCATTATCTTAAACTTTTTGGTCAAGAAGCATCCCTATATGTTTTATATTAACTCCTTAATCACAGTCTTCCCATAGAGATTATCTTCCTAACATCCCTACCATATAACACCTCATTGTGAGATGAACTCCAATTAAGCCTTCTTGCCCTAATTTTTCTTCATTCATATATTTTTTTAATACAGTATAAAAATTATATAGCAAATAAACATTTAATATGGTTATGATTGTATGTGATATTTTCCGTTCTTCTATATATATGAGGGGAAAAAAATTACGGGACAATCTTTTGTTGGACAATATAAATGTCTGTATATACACTACATCTTTATAAAAATTAAATTTTAAATACTTCGAATGTTTAAACCAAACATTACAGCTTTTGCACTAAAACATGGATCATCACATTTGTAATTTGTTATCTCCTACTAACTACTGACTAGGAAGGACGAATACATCATTTGGAGTACCGTACTTATGTTATGTCCATGTTGAACCATTGTGTCATGTTATAATTTTTTTTTAAAATGCTCATATAGTCACACATGTATTCGTATCCATACCCATACAGTGCTCTCTAGCTACTGGCCTTAATTAGTTAGCTGATCAGCTCATCTTCAAACTACATTTTTATATCTTCTTTGGTGGTAATCATCATCAAATCAAATAAGCTAATATTGGGATATAAATAGAATTCCAAATCATCTGCATGTACATTCAAGTTATGATTTCGTGCATATAATAGTAAATATTACAGTAAGACCAGCAAGGATGCAAGATGGCACCTTTGTGGAACTTTAATACCTAGTCACAGCTGATACATTTATTCTCTATCATCTCAATTATTCAAAACTCATAACATTGTCTATAAAGATAGGGAAAGAAAAAACCAAAACAAAAACAAAAAATCACCCGATTTAGAATGTGACTCATAATCTTTAAAATGAGCAATGAATCCCTTAATACTTATTCAAAATTACAAATAGTCTCCAAGTGATTTAAAATAATTTCAGTCAAATCGCCTCATATTTTCCCTTCTAACACTTGAATTCATTTAAATGCTTAAATAATATTAAAAATTCCTCACCTTTAAACTCCTTTAATTTAATAATAATAACTATAATAATCATAATAATATAGGCTATTTGTAATTTTAAGCAAAGTTGAAGGATTGATTGCTCAGTTTCAAAATTTAGGTGACACATCATAAATTGGGTGATAGTTTAGATTATTTGTTTTTGTAATTTATATTAAAAGAAACTCTCATTATTTGCTAAAGCACAAAAAATGTAAAAAGATCGAGTAGCAGGTAAAATTTCCCATGACATGCACGTGCTCTAATAATTATCTATATCAGCGGAATATTGGCATCACAAAGAACTTCATGGTTCCGTTTATGCAATGAAAGCCATTGCGCTCACCGCAAGCAAAGTAGTGAGGCTGCCATGGCCTTTTCAGCACAAACTTAAAGCCCTCCCCAGCTCCTTGTGTCGCATTTCCCAGCTTCTTGGCATTTTTCAGGTCACATTTAATGAAGCTCCGGAGGTTTGGTAGCAAGTAAACACTGTGAGGAAATGTTTTTGGAGTTGGGGGATCATATTTGAAAACTGCAATTAACCCAAACAAAATAAATTCACACATTTTTCATGTTCCTTAAGAATCCAAATTGATAATTTATGATTAAATAGAGTGGAGATAAAGATCAAACTTAGAACAAGTAGCAATAGCAAAGTATGCTCACCTAGAGTGTCGTTTAGGTAGAAAGGGCCATGCTTGATAGCCCAATTAGTGTAGTTAAAGCCGAAGTTCCAGTGGTAAGAATCACCGACGATGATCCTGTTAGAAGTTTGTGTATTATTAGGATGATAAGGGCCACGGTAAGGCCAATTCCCAAATTGCCAACCCTTGTTGGCCGTGCTAACTGCCATTGTGTAAGCAGTTAGCAGCACTAGCACAAGTCCTTGTGCAATTGTGAAACCCATAGTATGATTTGCAACTTAGAAAAGATACTAGCTAGCTAGAGAGTGAAATAATTAAGAGGGTGAGACACAAAAGAAGAGCTAGTGAAATCAGATGTTAGTACTTAGTAATGATAACATTACTTAAATGGTTATTTATAATGGTTTAGATGGAAGAAAGTGGGGGGGGGGGGAGAGAGAGAGAAGTGCAAACTGGCCTAATTGACATCTTTTTCAAAATTTAGTAGGCAAGGGATGGAAAATACAATGTAAAAGCTCCATCAAAAAGTTATCTTTTCACTTCTCCACTTGGCCGACGCATTACACACGTTCATATATGGATTTAGCCTGGCCAATGATATTGAGAGATACTAAAAAAGAAATAGAAAAGACGTTTCTTTTACATTTTCTCTAATTACTCCTCACAATTTTTCCGTTATTGACCTTTTCATTCTTTCTTCTTCTTGTTCTTTAAAATAATAATAATAATAATAATAATAAATTGATTAATTAAATTCCCTATATTTGTTGAAACACTTTGGTAATTTGGTACATGGTCATGTCCTTAAAAGTAATTTGGTGATGTACAATCTGTACACACATCTATAATTTCATATTGAATGTCCACATATTTTAACATTTTCTATATTTAAAGCGTGAAAAGTGCAATATAAATGATGTACTGAAACAAATAGGTGAGAATCATTGCCCATCCTTCAATTCCCCAATCCCTAAAAAAAGGAAAAAAAAGAAAAAGCAAATAAGTACCATATCTATTATCAAGAGACTTTACAAGCAAATTAACTAACATCTTCGGTGACATTACTTTTTTTTTTTTTTTTTTTTGATAGGCAATGACATTACTTATGCAATAACCAAGTTTATTTCGACAAATCACTAAAGGATGTATAGCAGTATAATAAAGTCTCAACAAAATGAAAGCACTCTCTCAAAAGTCAAAACAAAGAATTGCGAAAGGGAGCTCCAATATTGGGTTGGTGAAAATAAAGTAGAAGTTTTCCCTCAACCAAAAAGGAGTCAACAAATAGTATAAATATTTTTTTTCTTATTTGGACCACTGTACGCTGGGAATCAAGACTGAAACGCACTTTGAACTGACAGATTTGGACTGAAATCGAAAAAGAAATATAAAAATTGAAATATGTTGATATGATATTCGGTATGCTGTTCATGGACAAGGATATAGTTCAACTGGGTGATGTGATGATGATGATCAAATTGCACAATATATATGCCATCATTCGTCTAGAAATTATAGTAAATATTTTCCTTCTAGATTGAATTCATTCTATTCTCTTATGAAGTATTGAAAGTTCAAATAGCGTGTAAAACATCTATGAACGTTTAGACTCTCAATTTACAAATTACCAACACAAGCTTATAATCAAACAATGTATGTGTAAAATATGAAAATAAGCTAAAATAAAATTGGTAAAACAATCTAAACTGAAATTAATCACAACCACAACAGTAATTAAAAGGTAAAGATTAAAAGAAGAGAGATGCAAATACAAAGACAATACAACGATGTGTTATCAAAGAGGAAACCGAAATCCTCGGTGAAAAATCTCTCCGCCGCCCTCCAATCGGTCAATAATCCACTAGAGAATAAAGTTGGGATACATGAATAGGAGAAGACCTTCCAATCCTAATCTACCTAGTGCACCTAAGCCCTCCAAGCTTCTTGCTCCAACAAGGTTATGCCAAACCTTGTCTTCTCTAATTTACCAGATCCCACAATAGCCCATTGCACAAACTAAAATGAATTGGTCCCTTCCAAATTGCTTCCCAAGTACTAAAATGCCTCCTCATAGATATGGGTATGGTGAGATAAAGATTTGGCTAATGTATCTCTCAAGGATGTAACAATGGAGAGGGTGAGAGTAGAGGAATTTAGAGAATCAAAGGATGAAGATTGTGGATGAGTCAATCTTGTTTTTATCTAGGGTTTCTCTCTCAAAATTCTTTCTAGAAGCTCTCTACATTTAGTGGGTATAAGGGTACTTATAGTAGGGTGTATGAGGAACGTGAAAGGTCATTTTTTATCAAACAGGGCATTCTGGCAACTCGACCTCGCGATTGTAACGAGTCGCGAGTTTGAGTCGTGAGCTAACTGTCTGGCTAGATTAGAAGTTTTGTCCTGTAGTGCTACAGTTGGCATGACCCTTCAACTTCCCTGCATACTTCACACGTGTGCCACCTTTGGCGACTCGCCAGTCGTAAGACTTAGTTGCGAGGTTCTTCTTGAGTGCACACTCTTAAGCTTTTCTTCACACTCTCTCACACACTACCCTTACAAGATTCTCACATAAATACAGGGTTTCTAAATGATGATTTACAAACAAATTTGGCCCGGAATAAAGCCAACAAAATGATTGAATAAATTCAACCTTACAATCTCCTCCTTTAGCTATTCCGTGACAAAACCCTAAAATAAACTCAAGATTTAACATGTGAGTTGGAAACAGTTGAATAAAACTCAGTCACACCTAACTCTAAAATCTGTGAAACTCTTGAACCATATGGACAAGTATTTCTTGAAAACAACAACACAATACGATCACTGTAGGCAGAAAACTTGAAATGCATATGGAACAAGCACAATGCAATCAAGTAAAAAAGGAATGAAGCAATAAAGCATGGCTTGACCAAAAATGAACAATCACTATAAATAGTGACCACAATGATCATTCACACAAGGAATGAACATCCGTACATGCAAGCTAATAAGCTTAATGCAAAGTATCATTTGCATGTCCAATACTTAACCGATACAAAAACACAACGTAATTGCATCAAGGATATAAAATCCAACAAGGGTACAGAAGTGATGTACTTAAAGAAATGCATAACATTAACAACAAGTATTAAACTACAAAGCATGGGTACAAAAACAATATACTGAATATAGACTTAAATATATAAACCAAAGTACCAAAAGCTTCAACAAAAGCACTATAAACATCCATGAGTTTAAAACAAAGTATTTAACAAAGGCAAAGAAACCATCCAAGAGTTTATAAAAACTATAAACAAATAATTGTAAACTAGACTAGCCAATCATAGGTTAGGCTATCCAAAAGTATGTGTGTGTATATGCATTAGCTTCCTCCTCTTGAGCAAACAACTCCCTTTGTTACTATGCACACTTCCCTTCTTGTGTTGCTCTCCTCCTTACTATATGCTCTCCCCCTTTTTGGCACAAATACCTAAAGGCTTTCCTCTAGTTTGTGCTGAATAGCATCTAGCTATGTCTCAATGGTCGTGAGGTGCATTTGGATTTGATTGTTGGTGGAGTAGAGAACATTTTCAAATTTGGCAATACGTAGATGCAGGCCTTCAAACAAAATACCCAACTTGTCAACTTGAGGGCTAGATTGTTCATGCTGAGTGCTAGTCGTCTGTAACTCAGGAGTAATGGGAGAATCAATCTTGGTATGCACAGGTGTAGCTGAGCCATGACCGGATGGAGTGGCATGAGGGAAAGATTCACTCTTAGGTGTTTTAGAAGAGTGACTCTTACTTTCTTGAAGAGATATCATGGATAATGGTTGAAGGCGTGCCAGTATTTTTCCATCTATTGGTGGACGAACACTTTTAAGAACCATGATCATCATGAGAAGACTACAAAAAGGAAGACATGTTTGTGCTGCCATTTGAGTTGTTGTTTTCCCAATGGTCTGAAAAATGTGGGCACAAATGTCAATTGGAACTCTAGTGATGAGATCACACAGGAATTGTGCTCATCCAAGGTTGATGAAGCCAGTGTTAGACAGTGGATAGAGGTTGAAGAACATGATTAAAGTGAGAGTCTTCAGTTCAGGTGCAAACTTTGCAGTGCTTATGAATGTGTCTTTGCTTGAAATCTCATGATTAGCCCCAAGAATTTGAAGAATGTCTATTTTATACCTAATAATATCCTTACAAATTTTTTTAAAGAGTTAACAAAATATGAAAATGACCATCGATAATATTTAAATTATATATATAGGAATTATATTATGCATCTTGTGGGGGGTCGAGGATCGAAAGCAGTTAATAAAGAGAATAAGAAGATTTCCAAGGAGGCGAACTTTACAATGAAGACTTATTTAACTAATAAGGAGTTTGGAATGTTGCCATTGATGAAGATGCTGAGGGCTCCTACTTAACCTTGGAAAGGCCAAGAATCGGGAATGAACGGAGCATAGTGCAATCCTTGGGGGGACAAAGGTAACTTGGTACTAAACAACGAAGAGAAGAAAAAGGAAGGATAAGATAGTCATCCCCTTCGCATTAAATGCATTGCAACCACTTAGCTGGCCACATTAATGGGAAATGACAATGAACAGTGTCCCTTACAGCTCATATTCTAGTGAAAAAAACCTTCTAGCGAGGTCTTGATGGAACAAGTATCAAGAAAGTCTGATCATAACTCTCCAAATGTAAGATCCAGATGCATCCTTGCTAATTTATATAAAGCCAAGAAACACCTAGATCCCCGGCCGGGGGGGGGGGGGGGGGGGGGAGGAGATAAACAAAAGAGATAGAAAAACCATTCAACTGTACCTTCATCCTCAAACTGAACTCGAGGACGAACACTTAGCCATTTTTTACGTCATTTCCAGTTGAATGTTACCACTTCATATTTTTATCTCTTGTTACAGAACGGGTACTTAAAGGTTGATCTTTCATCCCTTCTCTACATATTAATTATGTGAGTGAATAGTAATTGGATTAAAACAAGCCTTAATTATCTAACCTACTTTAATTCCGCCACACATCTTATTATATATCTTTAAATGTATCCATACATATGCATGGGGTTATAAGCTAGTATATATTAATAGCCAAAATTCAGAGAAAATTCAATTAGATTTTAATTGAATTTTCAATTTTGTGTCATGTGTTCCATTTAATTTTTAATTTTTTGCCAAGTGAATTATTGAGTGAAAAATTCAAAGAGTCCAAATCCAATTAGATTCTAAATTGGATTTCAATTGAAGTCCAATTTTCCGTTACGTGTCCATCTAAGTTTTTAATTTTTGTGGCAAATGAATTATTGGGTGCAAAAACCAAAATGTCTAAAAGTAATTAAATTCTTAATCATATATATATATATATATATATAACCATTACATATTTAGAAATGTATGGTTTAAAAAAAGTGTAAACTAATATAATGTATAATTTGAATCATATAATTGTGATTGTTTTTAATTGTATCTATGCATATGCACGAGGCTACAAATTAATTAGACAAATAGAAACCCAACCTAATGAAAACTTAAATTGTTAGAGTAAAAAAAAAAGTTGTAAAGGTGTTGTATCAACAATGTATGACAATTAATTCCCCCTTACGACTTTAGGTTTTAATTTTGTAAACCGATATTCTCCGCAATAGATTGTCAACATTAGTTACCTGATATCCTTCATAGCTACACATGAAACAATTTGAATCTCTCTCTCAACACCAAAATCAAAATTGAAAACTGGATTGCGAATTTACTTAACTTGATGTATTGCCTATATCCAAGATAAAATAAAACCTTTTTCAAAAAAAGAAAAAGAATCACATATTTTTTTTTAAATTTTAAGCTTGAACCTTGAATTCTCTATATGAAATTAATTAATCTTATCACCTAAATTTATCACTGTATCGCTATATACATCAAACAATATTGTTGCAAACCTCAAACTATATCAAGCCTTACTAAATATGAGTAACTCAAACGTATACTAGTTGAATCATAGTAGAAAATCAAGGCATAGAGTCCACACTTTTTAAGCTTCGCCACTATTAATTTCGGTATTGTAGGGCTTTAAGCTGCCAATAGAGTACAACTTGGTGCCTATGATTGGATGTTTCTTGTACAAGTACATAAACTTAGTGTCGTGAGGCTAGCTCCAAAAAATGAAGTAATTGTCAAATGCATTAATATGGCCGGAAAAAAGTATACATCTCGAATTGGAACTTTCGACACTAAACCAAAAAATAAAAATCCTCTGAGCACAGACTACGCATGTACGATGAAGATTTTAAATGAGTTGGCACATTTTAGACCTTATTTATCAAATCGTGGAGAAGGGGATCATTTTGCCCATCTCAAATCAATCACTTATTGCAATTCACTTTCTTTTTTCATTTAAAATCAAATTCTTTTTCTCTTTCTTTCCTTAATCACTCTTTGTTTTTCCTTTGTTTATTTTTTCTAATAGTCTTTTCCATTGTAAGATTATGTATCTTTTAGTGGTCTGCACTATCTACAATCTATATAAAAGAGTGTCTGTTATATAAGTACTACAATAAAAATAGCCTCCAACTCCTCACTAAGCTATTTAAGAAGTTCCTTGTGCGAGCCCTTTAACATTAATTTATGATATTAAAAGTTTTATGAAAAAAAAAAGTCCTTTATCAATAAATATTCTAAAATGTCTTTGGGAGGAAAAATTGGTGATGAATCGAAAAGAAACTTCATTCTAGGAAAGTGGACCCAAATAGACCAAATGGACCAAGTGAACTATAATGTTCAAATAGCGTATAAAACACTATGAACGTTTAGACCCCCAATTAACAAATTACCAATTCAAGCTTAATATCAAACGATTAATGTGCGGAATATGAACATAAGCTTAATACAGAATTGATAAACAATCTAAACCAAAGAAAATGACATCCACAGTAGAAATTAAATGGCAAAGATTAATGGAAGAGAGATGCAAACACAAGGACAACACAACGATCTGTCGAAGAGGAAACTGAAGCCTTCGGCGTAAAACCTCTCCGCCACCCTCCAAGCGGTAAATAATCCACTAAAGAATGCAGTTGGGATACATGAACAGCAGAAGACGCTTCAAGCCTAATCTACCTAGTGTACCTAAGCCCTCCAAGCTCCTACTCCAACGAGGTTGCGCCGAACCTTTGTCTTCTTTAGCTTACCGGATTCCACTATAAACCATAGCATTAACCAATGTGAATTGGTCCCTTCCTAATTGCTTCCCAAAGCACCAAAAAGCCTTCTCACAGATATGGGTATGGTGAGAAATGTTTTGGTTAATTAACCTCTTAAGGATGTAACAATGGAGAGGGTGAAAGTTAAGGAATTTGAAAAGTCACTACGTAAAGATTGTGGATGAGTCAATCTTGTTTTTCTCTAGGTTTTCTCTCTCAAAATTCTCTCTGGAAGCTCCCTACATTTCATGGGTATAAGGGGTATTTTCATAATAGAGTGGATTGGTGACTTGGTCTCATGACTTGATTGAGTCGTGAGTCTAAGCTGCGAACTAACTGAATGGCCAGATTGGACTTTTTGTCCTGTAGTGCTACAGTTGGCATGACGGTTTAGCTTCTTTACATGCTTCACTTGTGTGTATCTTCTGGCGGCTTGCAAGCTGTGAGCCACCCGTGAGATCCAGCTACGAGTCCTTGCTTCACTGCACAATTTTGAGCATTTCTTCACATTCCCTCACACACTACCCTTACATGATTCCCACCTAAATACAAGGTTACTAATTGCTAAATTACAAAAAAAATTTGGCACGGAATAAAGCCAACAAGATGGCTGATTAAATTCAACCTTACAGAACTGAAGAAGACCGTAATGGATTGCGGTAGACCAAATAGACTATAATTGACAGAAATGGACTGAAGTGGATCGTAATGGACTGAATTGGATAGAAGGGACCAAAATGGACCAAAATAGACTGAATTGGACCATAGACTGAGTTGGACCAATTCATTATTTTGCATAAACTTCGGTTGATATTTTGAATTATCATTTTAGTATTATTATTGAAGGTTATACATTTCCATTCATCTTAATTTGAGGTTAATGCACTTTCCAATTACAAAAATACCTAGAGATGTGAGGTGATTTATACACGAGAAACCGTATGTAATGATTATGGGCCCATTTGGTAATGTTTTTTAAATAGCAGTTTTCATTGTTTAAACACCACAATATGTATTTCCACAACACTTTTTCACCCACATGTATTTCCACGTACAACACTTTAGTATTTTAATATTTTTCTTTGAAAATGAATTTTATTTTCTGGCTAAACTTTGAATGTTATTTCATTATATGCTTTTGATTAACTACTTTGGTTCCATTTGCTATGTGTGCTTCAAAAAATTTGAAGGTGCAAATTTATGATTCAAAATCTAAGAATGAGAATCAAATATATAGTGTATTCCAGCTGAACGAATATGCGGAATTTAGATGATGAATATAACACTGATTTAACAAACATGAATAATAGGTTCTCTATCTTATCTCATACTAGTCCAAAAGAAAAAAAAAGAATTAAAAAAAAGAAGAAGAGGTTTCTCTTGTGTGGCATGTCCCTTTAAGAACAAACAGATAATCAATGACAACATAATCTGGGTGCTTTTAATGATCTCAGCATCTTCTTGTCAGAGATCTCTTTGTGTGCTTGTGAAGGTGTGTTCATTTGAACTCTTCTAGCTTGTTTGGGAGAGAATAAAAGTAAAATATATTGAAAAGGAATTTGCCTATTTGAAAGTACAAAATGATCAGAGGAATACACATCTCATTTTTACTTAAGTATACCTCAAGATCCCAAAAAGAAAAAGAAAAAGTTAATTCCTCTTAAAAGTGGGATATACACTATTCCTTTATTCAAATAAATGCAACATATTGATTTTATCCTTATTAATTATGAGAAAAGATAAAGAAAACAAAGAAATATAAATAAATTAAGGTAAATGGTATAATGGTAATTTTTTATAAACTCTCAAAGGTAATAATGAAAGTACATCATCTTTCCATTCCAATATTCCGTTGCATTATGTTTTTAATAAATTCCCAAAACACAAGTACTGATATGATACATCTTAAGTATAACTCAATAATAATATATACGATCATAATTGGCCTTTGCTCCTGAGTTTAACCAACATGCAGTGTAAGTTTTAGATCTCTCTTTTACTAAGTGTTAGGACATATGTGTTTCACTTGTTAAGAACATATGTCACTATTTTATATAATTGGCTAATCTTTTGACAAAACGCACTTTACTTGTATTTGGGTAGAACTAGGATATGTTTAATACTTCAAAAAACTTTGTTTTAAGATCAAGTGTTGAAACCATGCAAGTCTGTCCAAGATTCAAGTCTGAAAAGTACCTGTCATTAAAGCTCGACAGCTAGCCATCTATTGAGCTTGAAGAGCTGTTCTAGCCCCGTGGCTCGACAGTAACTCAACAAATAGGGTATCTGTCGAGGTTTATGAAAAACATAATTTTAGATCTGTTTTGACTCTAATCCGTGATTATGTATTTGAGCTTTCTTTTCTCACAATCCTAAACATATAAAATGATTATTTTAAGGGCCGTAAAAGTGGACACAAGTTGCACAAGTGTTAAGCAAAAGTTTGTTCAAGCAAATTGTGACAGAAGACAGGGTTTGCCCTAGTTCAGCGTTCTTGTGAAGAAGTTGTTGTGTTTGTATACCGTAGGGTTTTGTGACCAAACATCTTCTTAATCTTCATCATTTGGATGAACTGAAGAATTTTGTAGCCAATAACCTTCTCTAGTTGGTGATTGAAGTCGTATATTGGGATTTGCGCAATTGGTTAGTCACGTAGCCATGCATTACAAGGATAAATTGTCACTACAGAACAAGTCCAATTAGGTATTGGGGTAAGGGTTCCATTATAGATTGGTATAAGGTACTGGGATTCCTTTACTTGTAACCGTTTTTTTTTTTATAATAGTAGATTCTCGGGAGTGGTGACCTTAAAATCACCCCGTGGGGTTTTGCCTCGATGGTTTTCCCTATTTGTAAACAAATCACCGTGTCAATTTATTTTCTGCTGCATATTTAGTTAATTGGTGATTTGTTTGTGCTACCACGCATTTTGCATGTTAATTGAATTAATTAATTAACTTGGCTAATTAATTGATTAATTCATTATAAGGGGTCAATACATTCTTGGCCTATCACTAAGGAAATTAAGTAAAGTTTATTTTACTTGGATTTTTTTTTTTATGAATATATGAATGTAAGTATGTATGTGCCCTCACAGTGACACAGTAAATAAAATTTTATCTCCGTACTCTTTCTCTAGAAAAATCTTTGTCTTCTAACATACATACCCTAAAGCTACTCTACCCCTTTGTTTATAGAGACTACAACACTTCACATTTTTCTAATTAAAAAATAAACATATAAGAGTAAGTGGTTAATAATATAATTAGATCCAAACCTACCAACTTGAGCTTTTGGGGCCAAGTGTTATATGTTACATTAACAATTTTTTTTTTAGAAGAATGTTTTACATCTACTCTTTAATTAAAATCCCACTATGATATTATTTGCCCAACCACTGTACAATCTAACTCCAATTATGGAGTAGAGGATGGACAATTTGTCTTCTTGCATTTTATGTTTTTCTTCACTTGCATTTTTGAAACACAAAATATAATAATTATATGGTGAATAGAAATTTAATAGGGTTATGGTTATACGTGATATTATTTATTTTTTATTTGGGAAAAAAAATTGTGTGATAGTATCTTGCTGGATGATGCAAATGTCATTACTTAAAAGTTACACTATATCTTTATAAAATTTAATACTTACTTCGAATGTCTAAACCAAACATGACCCTTAGGTCAACTTTGATAACCTTTTCAATTGTAAAAGACTCTGATAATTTCAATATAAAATGGTAAATATTACTATAAAACAAGCAATGATACAAAATGGCACCTCTGTGGAACATCAATACCCAGTCACAACTAGTACATTTATTCTCTATCGTCTCAATTATTCAGAACTTACTACATATATTGTTTGTAACTGTAAGGACAGGGAAAGAAAATACATAAATTATAGAAAATCATTTGATTTAGAATGTGACTCATAAACTATAAAATGAGCAATCAATCCCTTAATATTAATTCAAAATTACAAATAATCTTTAATTTAATTAAGAAGAAGAAGAAGAAGAAGAAAACACTCATTATTTGCTACAACACAACAAAATGTAAAAAGAGAGAGTAGCAAATAAAGTTTCCCATGGCACACATGTTGTATTAGTAATTATCTATAGTAGCAGTATATTGGCATCACAAAGAACTTCATTGTTCCATTCAGGCAATGAATGCCATCGTGCACACTACAAGCAAAGTAGTGAGGGTGCCATGGCCTTTCCAGCACAAACTCAAAGCCCTCCCCAGCTGTCTCATTCCCCACCTTCTGGGCATTTTTAAAATTACATTTAATGAAGCTCTCGAGGTCTGGTAGCAAGTAAACATTGTGAGGAAATGTGTTTGGAGTTGGTGGATCATATTTGAAAACTGCAATCAACGTCATATAAATAGTTATTTTTCATGCATATTTGCATTCAGCAAAACAAAACAAAAAATGCACATATTTTTCATGTTCCTTAAGGATCCAAATTGATAATCTACGAATAAATGAATTGAAAACAATGTTCAAAGTTAGAATTGACTACATATTTTGATATCAAAGAGTAAGTGGTTAATATAATGTAATTAGATCCAAACCTACCAACTTGAACTTTTAGGGCCAAGTGATATCCTTATGTGTTATATTAACCTTTTTTGTTGTTGTTGTTGACGAGAAGAATGTGTTATATGAACTCTTTAATTAAAATCTCACCAAGATGTTATCAACTACCGTACCGTCTAACTCCAATTATGGAGTATAGGATGGACAATATGTCTTCTTGCATTTTATTTTTTTCTTCACTTGCATTTTTGAAACACAAAATATAATAATTATATGGTGAATAGACATTTAATAGGGTTATGATTATACTTATCTTTTATTTAGGAAAAAAAATTATGTGACAGGATTTTGGTGGATGATGCAAATGTCATTACTTAAAAGTTACACTCTATCTTTATTTTACTTCGAATGTCTAAACCAAACATGATCCTTAGGTCAAATGTCATTAACCTTTTCAATGGTAAAAGACTCTGATACTTTCAATATAAAATGGTAAAAACTACTGTAAAACAAGCAGGGATGCAAAATGGCACCTCTGTGGAACATCAATACCCTATCACAACTAGTACATTTATTCTCTATCGTCGAAATTATTCAAAACTCATAACATATATTGTTTGTAACCGGAAGGACAGGGAAAGAAAATACATAAATTATATAAAATCATCTGATTTAGAATGTGACTCATAAACTATAAAATGAGCAATCAATCCCTTACTATTAGTTCAAAATTACAAATAGTATTTTATTTAATAAAGAAGAAGAAGATGAAAACACTCATTATTCACTACAACAAAACAAAATGTAAAAAGAGAGAGTAACAAATAAAGTTTCCCATGGTGCACACGTTGTATTAGTAATTATCTATAGTAGCGTTATATTGGTATCACAAGGAACTTCATTGTTCCATTCAGGCAATGACTGCCTTCATGCACACTACAAGCAAAGTAGTGAGGGTGCCATGGCCTTTCCAGCACAAACTTGAAGCCTTCCCCAGCTCCTTGTGTCTCATTCGCCACCTCTTGGGCATTTGTAAAATTACATTTAATGAAGCTCTCGAGGTTTGGTAGCAAGTAAACATTGTGAGGAAATGTGTTTGGAGTTGGTGGATCATATTTGAAAACTGCAATCAACATCATATAAATAGTTATTTTTCATGCATATTTGTATTCAGCAAAACAAAACAAAAAATGCACATATTTTTCATGTTCCTTAAGGATCCAAATTGATAATCTTTGAATAAATAAATTGAAAAAAAATTTCAAAGTTAGAATTGACTATATATTTTGATATCAAAATGAATTTTATAACTTGTCATAAAAACACAAGCGGTTTAAAAATATGATTTTCGTCACTATATTTTACAACTTGAACTATGCATGGCAATATGTAACAAGTAGCAATAGCAAAGTAATTAAGCTCACCTAGAGTGTCATTTAAGTAGAAAGGGCCATGTTTGATTGCCCATTTGGAGTAGTTAAAGCCATAAGTCCAGTGGTGCGAGTCACCCACGACGATCCTTTTGGAAGTTTGTGTATTATTGGAATTCCCACATGGCCTGGCTGTGCTACCTGCCATTGTGGAAGAAATCAACAACACTATCATGAGTCCTTGCGCAATTGTGAAACCCATGCAACTTATGAAAGATACTAAAGAGTGAATTAATTAAGGGGGTGGACACAAAGAAAGAGCTAGCGAAATAAGATGTTAGCAATGATATTGATAGCATGATTTAAATGGGTATTTATATTGAGAGAGAGAGAGAGAGAGAGGTGTATAATGCATTGGCTAATTACTAAAAACGTAACTTTTTTGTTATAGAAAAACAAAAAGAATGAGTAGCAACATGTCTATAAATATCTCATCTTCCTATGTATGGTAGCAACATTAACTGATTTGAAAACAAATCTCCTAATTTCCATTATTTATCTTGCTATAAGATAGAGTTGTTTTCAAGATAAAAATTCTGGAAAACACTCTCGAAAAATAAGCAATATTTTCTTAGTTGACCATAGAAAAACACCAAACACAAGGTTTTCCATTGAAACAGATGGAACATTCTTCTTCTTATTTTTTTATAATAAAAATAATTTTCTATATTTGTTTCAACACATTGATAGTTTGGTACATGATTATGTCCTTAAAGGAAAATGTTCACAAACACTGATTGATATACACTATGTACATGCAACATCTATAAGTTCACACTAGATATCCACATTTATTTTTCTATGTTTAAAATGTGAAAAGTGCAATGTGGACAATGTACAAAAAAACAAGTACATGAGAATCACTATCCCGTCCTTCAATTCCCTAACCCCTAAAAAAGGGCAAGTACCATATCGATCAAGAGATTTACAAGCAAATTAAGTAACCTCTTCAATGACATAACTTATTTAATAGCCTAGTTTATTTAGGCAAATCCCTAAAGGATGTATAGTAGTATAGTAAAGTGTCGTTAGACTTCTTAACAATATGAAAGCACTCTCTCAAATGTCAAAACTAAGAATTACGAAAGGGAGCTCCAATATTGGGTTGGTAGAGATAGAGTAGAAATTTTCCCTCAACCAAAAAGGAGTCAACAACTAGTATGATCTTTTTTTCCTATTTCAACCATTGTATGCTGGGAATCAAGACAGAAATGCACTTTGAACTGATTGATTTTGATTGAAATAGAAAAAGAGGTATAAAAAATTAAAAATTGAAATATATTGATATCATATTCATCCTGTTGTTGATGGAGAAGGATATAATTCAACCGGGTGATGTGATGATGATGGTTAAATTGCTCAATATATATGCCATCATCTGTCTAGAACTATTCATACTGCTTTGATACCATGTTAGAAATACTGAATGAATAGTATCGTGTTTTATAGTAATAAAATATAAAATATAAAATATACATATAGTTGAGTGCCTTTATATAAGAGGCATAGTGTGCAGTACATATTGTAGTATGCAGTACATGTGTGCTATATAAGTAAATAAGCTGAGCCTAAAGCCTATAGTGTGTAGTACAAGTATGCGTGCTATATAAGTAAATAAGGTGGGCCTAAAGCCCACGGTCTATTACACGTTAACACATTTTTGTCTCTCTCATTAAGTATATATTAACCAAGAAAACAAGACAAATAAGGTTAGATTTAGTGATTTTTTTTAACTAATACTTCCAATATATATAGTTTTCTGATTTAAAATAGAGGTCTAATAGTAATATTGTCATAAATGATTTCATTCATTTTCTTTTATATTACTCCCAAACAAGATTACTTACCTTCCATCTCATTCCATTCATTTATTTAATTTAAAATGTTCAAACATATTAGAAAAGAAGGTTTAGGAAGTTTGGAGAGAAAATACTTGTGAGAAGATATTTCTCATTGATCAAAATCAGAAAATATACAAGAGTACTTAATTAGATGAGTCCCTGTTTCTATATATACAACAACAGAGGAACTAAGACCCAAAACAGAAAATTAACTAACTTCCTAATCTACCGGAAATGCAACAGAACCATTAGATGCTTGACATGTGGATCACTAATACAATTAGGCTGAAGTAAATTACTTCACATGCTAAGCACGTGACCTCATTAATCAACACACTGTCGTTTAACTCTTCAGCTTGCTCTGTTCTTCACGCGTGTCGTTTTGCCTTGCACTTGATGCTTTGGCTTTGTCCCTTTTATGTGATTCAGTTCCAGCTTCAACACTCCCCCTCAAGTCCTGAACTTCAAGTTCTGAGACTTGACCTTCTTGAACTGAAACTTGATCTGTGATTTGTGCATTTACAATCCTGGGAACAAAAATGTCCTTCAAACCCAACTTTCCAGAAAGTCTTGTAAAAGCTGAGAAACCAAGTGCTTTGGTAAAAATATCTGCCACTTGTGAATTAGTAGTAACATGAAACGTTTTAATCATACCCTCCATGATTTTATCCCTTACCAAATGACAATCCACCTCAATATGCTTTGTCCTTTCGTGGAAGACTGGATTTGCAGCTATATGCAGGGCTGCTTGGTTATCACAGAACAGCATAGCTGGTCTTGTATGATTCACCCTTAAATCTTTAAGTATTTGCAGCACCCAAGTGACTTCACACGCTACACTTGCCATTGCTCTGTACTCAGCCTCAGCTGAGGACCTTGAAACAACACCTTGCTTTTTAGACCTCCATGAAATTAATGACTCTCCTAAGAAAACAGCATAACCTGTTAAAGATCTTCTAGTGTCAGGGCATCCAGCCCAATCCGCATCACAAAAACTCTTGATATGCAGATCAGATTGGCTTGGGAAAAATATGCCTTTTCCTGGTGAGCCTTTTATATATTGAAGTACTCTGTTAGCAGCTAGTGAATGGGGCTCTCTTGGCTGTGATACATACTGACTTAGCCTATGTACAGCATATGTGATGTCTGGTCTTGTCAAAGTAAGGTATAAAAGTCTCCCAATAAGCCTTCTAAACTGAGCAGGATCTGTCAATGGCTTTCCTTCATATTTTGACAACTTTAAGTTTTGCTCCATGGGAAACTTGACTGGTTTGGAACCTAGAAAGCCTGTATCTTCCAAAATTTCCAAGGCATACTTTCTCTGGTTCAAGCTTATACCTGCATTAGTTCTAGCCACTTCAAGCCCTAAGAAGTACCTTAAGGACCCCAGATCCTTCAAACCGAATCTGTCATCAAGAACCCTTTTCAAATGTTGAACACAAGTTGGATTATTACCAGTCAACAATATATCATCTACATAAACCAAGAGAACTGTGAATGAAGCTCCCTGTGTGTGTGTAAACAAGGAATAATCAGATTTTGATTGAATGAAGCCCATTTGCAAAATGGTGGATGAAAACTTCTCAAACCATTTTCTAGAAGCTTGTTTCAATCCATAAAGACTCTTATTCAATTTACATACCAAATGCTCCCCCTTGCTGTGAAAACCGGGTGGTAAGCACATGTAAACATCCTCAACCAATTCACCATGGAGAAAAGCATTATTGACATCCATTTGGTAAAGAAACCACCCATGCACAGCAGCCAAAGACAAGACAATTCTGACTGAAACTGACTTAGCAACAGGACTAAAGGTTTCTGAATAATCCAAACCAAGCCTTTGGGTAAAACCCTTGGCAACCAAACGAGCTTTGTACCTCTCTATGGAACCATCTGAGTGATACTTAACCCTATAGACCCATTTACAGCCAATGGGAGACTTACCTGCAGGTAAAGAGGTTAGTGTCCAAGTATTGTTAAGCTCCAAAGCTGCTATTTCCTTGTCCATGGCAGCTTTCCATTCAGGAAACTGAACTGCCTGAGAGAATGAAACAGGTTCGGAAGGAACAGAACTAACAGCCATGACAAAGGAAGCAAATTGAGGTCCAAGATGTGAGTAACTGAGAACATGTGAAATGTCATAAGGCAAACCAGAAGCAGGCTTGGTACTAACTGCTTTACAAGAATAATCAGCAAGGTAAGAGGGTGGGTGATGGGGTCTGGTTGATCTCCTTAAGGCAGGTAAGGAAGATGATGAGGAAATAAGCAAAGGTTGATCAAGGGAAGGGGATGAGGAAGGAACAACAGGATCCAAATCTGAATGTAAAGACACATCAGGTTGGGAATCACAAAAGGAAGTATTAGAAGAAGAAGTAGGATCAAAAGGAAAAGCAGGTTGGGAAGTGGCCAAGGTTGAATCAACCAAAGGAAGGGTAGGAGGATCAGTAGGTGGATTAGAGACAAGAGATGCATCAGAAACACAATGGGGAAACACAAAAGAATCAAGATAAGAAGTGGAAGGATGATCAGATGAGAGAAAAGGAAAATTATGTTCATAGAAGATGATGTCCCTTGAAAAATGAATAGAATTGGATTCAAGGTCAAGAACCTTGTATCCTTTAATGCCATGAGGATAGCCTAAGAAGACACATTTTCTGGCCCTAGGTGCAAATTTGTGCCTATTATGTGGTAAAGTGGATATGTAACACAAACAACCAAAAACCTTTAAATGTCTATAAGATGGAGAGGACTTAAAAAGCAATTCATATGGACTTTTGTTATTTAGAAGTTTGGAAGGCAATCTATTAATGAGATAGACAGCAGTAAGAATGCAATCACCCCATAAACATAAAGGCACATTGGATTGAAATTTTAGTGCTCTTGCAACATTGAGAATGTGTTGATGCTTCCTTTCAACAATTGCATTTTGTTGAGGAGTATCAACACATGACAATTGATGCAAAATGCCTTTGGAATGAAAAAATTCCCTTAAGAAGAATTCTGTACCATTGTCACTCCTAATAGTCTTAACAGAAGCATGAAACTGAGTATGAACCATGTTAACAAAATTAGGAATGAAAAACTGAGTATCAGATTTATTCTTGAGAAGATAAACCCAAGTACAACGAGAGAAATCATCAACAATTGTTAAGAAATACCTAAAACCTTCAACAGTACAAGTAGAAAAAGGACCCCACAAGTCACAATGAACAAGTTCAAAAGGCTGAACAGATACATGACTACTAGAAGGAAAAGGTAACCTCTTTTGCTTAGAGAGGTGACAAACTTCACAACAATCAGAATTATTGAAAACCTCAGAACTTACAGTCTTATTTAACAAAGAAAGCTTTGAAAAAGAAGGGTGTCCCAATCTGCTGTGCCATAAAGTAGAAGAGGTATGGCCAGCAGAAGCAACCAAGGCAGTAGGAGCAATCTGAGAAGCAGGAGCTTGCAGCAGATACAGCCCTTGACACTCTTTACCCAGACCAATCATGCTCCATTGAGCTAGGTCCTGGATAAAACACCAATGTCCAAGAAAAATAAGACAACAAGAAGATTTTTGTGTAAGTTTGCTAATGGAAATAAGATTGAAACTAAAAGTAGGAACACATAAAACATTTGTGAGTGTTAAAGTGGGTGAAATTTGCACACTGCCTATATGTGTTACTAAGGCTTGATCCCCATTTGGCAAGAAAACATAGGAATGGACAGTGGAAGTAATTGTAGTAAGTTGTGACACTGAGTGGACCATATGGTCAGTAGCACCAGTGTCCAAAATCCAAGCTTGAGATTTAAAATGAGGTCTAGGAACAATGTGGGCAGAGAAAACAGAATGTGTAAAATTGGGAGGAATCCAAAAGGGATTACCTGAAAAATTTGAAGCATCAGTAGTAAAGGAGGAAGATGAGTTAGGTGGTAAGGCCTGTTGAATAATGGGAGCAGATGTCATGACAGTAGCAACTTGATGAGCAGTAGAAGTACCAATGCCTGAACCAGGAGCTGTGACTGCTTTCAGATAGTTAAGGAGTTGCTCACATTGGACCTGAGAAATGGGACATTGAGGCTGAAAACTTTGGACAGGAGTCTGTGGAGAAGCAAACATAGTACCAAAGGAAGGCTGTGGAAGGAGTCCAGCTTCAGATTGAGAGCTGTGATTAGGGAAACCAGCATTATTTTGGACCAAATTTGGATTGGTTGAGGCAAAACCATCCATGTTTCCAAAATGTCCATAAGGCAAAATTGCTGAAACATGATTTGCCATAGCTTGATTACTTCCCTTGTGCTTGTAGCCTGGAGGATACCCATGTAACTTATAACATTTGTCTGCAATATGACCACTAAGGCCACAATAAGTACAAATGGGTTTATCCTTCTTGAAATGACCTTTGTTACCACGATTTCCTTGATTCTGCCCTTGATTGCCATTAAAACCCTTAGCATGATTAACAAACATAGCTGTAGCCTCAGTAGGATAAACTACATTGACTCCATGCCCAAAACTCCTTCTCTTTTCTTCTTGCAATATTAAGGAGCAGACCTTGCTAATAGATGGAAAAGGCTCAAGCAATAAAATTTGACCTATTATATTCCCATAACTATCGTTTAATCCCATCAAGAAACGGAAAACATGTTCTTTATGTTGTGCTTCCAATTGAGAAGCCTTAGAACCACATGTGCAAGTACAATTGCATACAGTGAAAGGTTGAAAATTGATAAACTCATCCCACAGAGTCTTAAACCTAGTGAAGTATGAACTTACTGTGAGTGTACCTTGAGAAAGACGAGCAATTTCCTTTTGCAGCTCAAATTGCCTTGGAGTATTGCCCGGTGAAAGTCTGTCTCTGAGATCAATCCATAAATCCCTCGCAGTGTTGATGTACATCACACTTGCCTTGAGATCCATGCTGAGAGAGTTGGTCAGCCATGAGAGCACAGTGGTATTACACCTACTCCAAGAGTTGTACAATGGAGAAGTAAGGTCTGGCTGTGGAATCGAACCATTCACAAAACCAAACTTGTTTCGTGAACTTAGAGCCAAGAACACTGATCTCGTCCAACTCAAATAATTCTCTGGACCGGTTAAAGGTTGCGAAGTAAGAACTATTCCTGGACTCTCACTGGCTGGAAGAAAGTAAGGATTGTTAGCAGATTCATCTGCCATTGTTGTGCTCGGAGAAGGCACAGATTGAGTGGAAGATTGTGCTTGATTGGCTGTTGAATCAGAAGCCATGAAAACCTAGAATTTCAAGCGAAATTAAGAAGAAAAAGGAACTTTGAATACCAAAACCTGTTTCGCAACTAGAATATCAAGCAAATCACGAAGAAAAGAAGAACTTTTGAAGACTAAAAACTATTTGGCAACAGCGAAAATGAAAGAAAATCAAAAGAATCTTGCTCTGATACCATATTAGAAAAGAAGGTTTAGGAAGTTTGGAGAGAAAATACTTGTGAGAAGATATTTCTCATTGATCAAAATCAGAAAATATACAAGAGTACTTAATTAGATGAGTCCCTGTTTCTATATATACAGCAACAGAGGAACTAAGACCCAAAACAGAAAATTAACTAACTTCCTAATCTACCGGAAATGCAACAGAACCATTAGATGCTTGACATGTGGATCACTAATACAATTAGGCTGAAGTAAATTACTTCACATGCTAAGCACGTGACCTCATTAATCAACACACTGTCGTTTAACTCTTCAGCTTGCTCTGTTCTTCACGCGTGTCGTTTTGCCTTGCACTTGATGCTTTGGCTTTGTCCCTTTTATGTGATTCAGTTCCAGCTTCAACAAAACAAGATTACTTAATTCAATTCCATTCATTTCCCTTACTTAAATAAATTTCATTCATTTTTGATCATTCTATTCCATTTCTTTATAAATTCCCAAACGAAGGCTTAATGAGTTTTCCCATCATACATGAATACATGCACCTTTTACATTGCTTCATGTGAACACATCTCAACTCTCCTTCTCTTGCATCTCATCTCTCTCAATCTTTAGTTCTTTCCGATACATATTTCATGCAGACATGCAATAGGAAAATAAGCCTTTTGTAGTGGCCAAAATCGCTGCAAAAAGTCAAAATAAAAGCTGCAAGATTTGCATTACGGTTCGTATATGTTATAGAGGTTTTGTTTTTGTGACCGCTATAATAGATTTATTTTTTTATTTTTTTTTGGCATTATCTTTTTTGGGTTGCAACCATGGGAAACCATTGCAATAGAAAGTAAATTCATAATCTAAAATTAAATAAGAACCTTTTAATTTGAATAAAGAAGTAGATAATCCTCCTTAGGTAGAAATTTAGATAATTCTTGATTACCTTTACAAGTTGAAACAACAGGTTATTATGCAACATTGGCACGTAGAAGTAGGATTTGTAACACATACACTTTCCAAAAAAAAAAAAAAAAAATTAAGTTCAACAAGAACACAAGACTATCAAGGAAAAAGATAGAGAAAATATCTCAAAAGAATTTTTTTATTAATAACAATTTGTTATCATTGTCTCCTTCTAAAGTGTATTTATAAGAAGAGATTTTTCTTATGAGATTCCTTTAAGAAAAATAAATAAAAGAAGTCATAATTTAATAGGGATTTGAATTTGATGTAAAAGATTCTATTCACACCATCTATTAAAATAACCATGTAATTAAAAAAAAAAAAAAGAAGAAGCTAAAATTCAAATTACACCCTCTAAGTTTAACTGAAATTCATTTAAATCCTTTAACTTTACTTTTCTTCAATTGAGTCTACTAAGTTTCAATTTTTTTCAACTCAGGATTTTCATCCAATTTCATTAAACAATTTTTGTTTAAGTATGCAAATAACTATTGAAAAAAGATTTTTAGAAAATAAATTCACATAAAAAATTTATTAATTTTATAAATTTTTGTATGTGATAAAAATATTTTTTTAATGGCCATTTTTAATGAAATTGAATGAAATGCCTAATATGAATAAATTTCAACCTTATATGACTCAATTGAATGAAAGTGAAGTTAGAGAACTGAAATGAATTTCAGTTAAACTTAGAGAGTGCAATTTGTATTTTAGCCAATAAAAATAAAAGGACTAACACCCACATTTACCATCTCATAATACTAATATACTCCAAATATATAAAAAGAGGAAGAAAAAAAATTAGGCATTGTTTGATGACTATGAATTGAAGAAGCATTAATGCATAGAAGTCACCAAAGATATCAAAATAGAGCAAGAGTGACTCTAGGCTTAGGCCACTTTGGCCTTGGTCTAGGACCCCACTACAAAAAGGGCCCACCCCTTTATAAAAAGGCCCAAAATTTTATGATAATAATTAGTTAAAAATTGGGTTATGTTGAACCTAATTTTTACGCTTAAGAAGGCCTTCAACTTATCTATCTATCTATCTATATAAGTTTAGAAAAAATCTAATTAGATTTTCAATTGAATTTCAATTGTGTGCTAATTTTGCGCCACATATACAATGTAAATTTTTAAGTTTTTGTACCGAGGAGTTTATACAGTGCAATATCTAAGAGTCTAATATCAATTAAAAAAAAAAACAATCAACATTAACAATAAAAAAGTGCTTAGTCCTCTCCTCTCTCTCTCCATTGTTGTTGGGCATGGACAGTGGCCCAGGCATTTGAAGACTGAGGGGGGGTTGACCCCTTCCCCCCCCCCCCCAAAAAATTTCAAAAAAAAATTAATTTTTTTTTTGGAAATATCCTAAATAAATTGAAAATTTTTAAATAACCTTATTATTTTGGGCCCCATACTTGATAATATACATATATATTTAATAAAGTCCAAAAATAAATATAATTTTCATTTAAATAAAATACAATCTATAAATACATATGTCAACAAATTACAATAGTCAAACATTTAGTATCTTTAAAATGAACACATAAGTATTTTAACAATTACCTCAACAAAAAAAGGGAAAAAAATTATAATTTTCATCCCAACATATCTAGGACTTACTTGTACGGTAGAAAAATTGAAAAGTCAAAAACTCTGTTAATGTGCCGCACCACCAACTCTCTCTCTCTCTCTCTCTCTCTCTCTCTCTCTCTCTCTCTCTCTCTCTCTCTTTGTGCACATGTTTACCTCGCCTTTTTATTTTGGTACACAGGTCACAAGTGAAAGATTGAAGTTTTTGTTTGTGCCGTGGGCCCCTCATCCTCATCCCCAAGTCACCTAACTGTACTCATTGTTTTTAACTATTCTCAGGTACTATTTGCTTTGTTTATATTTTTTTAATTTACTTTTCATTGATTTCTTTTTTATATTCCTTATAATATATTAAATTGTTTTGTCAGTCTTGTCTCATGATTTTTTAATTTTAGTTGACATATTTTTGTTTGTAGCACATATTGAATTATGAAATATTGTACGTTACTATTTTACATTTCATGCACACACACACACACAAATTATATATAGCCCCCCAAAGATAAATTCCTGGCTCCGCCATTGGGCATGGAAAACACAGATTATTATATAGGAATTATATCATGCATCTTATTGTATATCTTTAAATGTATCCATGCATATGCATAGGGTTACAAGCTAATTTATATATATAATAATAGGTAAAGTTGAGAGAAAATTCAATTAGATTTCAAATTGGAATTAAATTAAAGTCTAATTTTATACATTGTGTCACATCTAATCTAAGTTTTTTTTTTTTTTTTTTTTTAAATTTGTTGTGCCAAGAGAGTTAATTCAATGTAAAAATTAGATTTCAATTAAAGTTTAATTTTGTGCTATGTGTCTCATCTAATCTAAGTTTTTAAATTTTTGTGTCAATTGAGTTAATGTAGTGTAAAAAATGAGGAGTCCAATATAAGTAAACTATAAAAATATAACTTTTGAATGATTTTACATTAATGAGCCTTTTTTTGTATAACTAAAAACAATTCAAGTTTATATATATATATATATATATATATATATATATATATATATATATTACTAGCCAAAGTTAAGAGAAAATCTAATTAAATTTTAAATTGAAGCTTAATTTTGCGCCACATCTCTCATCTAAGTTTTAAATTTCTGTTTTAAGTGAATTATTATGTGCAAAAATTAAAGATTCTAAATTCAAATAGATTCTAAACTGGATTTTAATTGGAGTTCAATTTTGCTCATTTGTTCCATCTAATTTTTTAATTTTTGTGGTAAGTAAATTATTGAATGTAATTATGATTGTTTATAAATGTATCTATGCATATACATAGAGTTACATACTGTTAGGTTCTAAGTACCTAGGAACTTATGTATTAGAACTCTAATATGTATTGTTGTCAAACCATGATCAAAACAGGTTGTTTAGTCTTGTTTAGACTTGCTCAAAGTTGTGTCTTTTATGTAAAGTTGGAATTGAGTTGATGCAGAATTCAGTATGCATTTCGGCCTAGCTTGATTGATCGAAGCTTAGGCTCGATCAATCAAAAATTGGGTAGAATGCATTTTTCTGCAGAATTCCAGCTTTGCCTTAGCTCATTAAAACGTTTAAGGTTTTATGTTTTGCCCTAGGTATATAAGGCAAATCCCTACCACGTTTTTAGGTGGCTCATATTGCTGTTTGTGTAAATCTCTTGTGAGATCTGAGAGGTGCTTGCCTTTACACAAGCTTAGGATTATCAAGAAGGAGATTTCTTCAAGAGCTTGATGATTGTTCAGTTGCTGCCATAAGAGCTTAAAGATACACAAGTGGGTGTGCTTGTATTTGATGCAAAATCCAAGAAAGGAGTCCATGGTCTTGGAGCTTGCTCGTGGTCGTGTCAGTAAGTTTCTACTGGTGGGTAGCAATAGGATGTTAGTGGTCTAAGTTGCTATTGTAAAACTTCGATTCTTTCATAGTGGATTCAGGTTTACCTTAAGGATAGCTATGTTAAATCCTCCTCAGGTTTTTACCGGTGTGCTTTTCTGGGTCATCATATGTTTATGTTATTTATATTTCCCTTGCTTTGCTTGATATGATTATACGATTGTGTTAACCTAGATCTGAAACTTGGACTAAGTAATCACTTGGCTAATTTCCTAGGTTAATTCAGTTGTGTTTTAAGGGGTCTAAAAACATACAAGTGGTATCAGAGTGGGTAGCTCTTTTTGTTTTAGATCTTTTGATCTAAGAGTTGATCCTTGACCCCTGTTGTCGTGGATAATTTGAAGTGTCTTTCTGATCATGTTTCTACTCATGCTTCTGTTGATGTTATTGATGCTTGTGAAACTCTTCGTAAGAAATTATTGAAATCTATGAAAATTGTTAAAAAATTCAAGGAAGAGTTAAGATTGGCTAATCTTGAGAAAAAGGAATTGGTTGTTAAATTAGATGAATCTAAGAAAAAGAATGAATTTTTGAGAAATCAAATTTCCTCACAAGATGAGAAGATGAAAAGCTTGGAACAAGAGTTAGTTGAATCTAAACCTAAAATTGAAAATTTGACTAGTACCAAGCCTACTGTTGATAACAGAAGTGTTTTTGTTTCTTTTAAGCCTAAAACTGAGAAAGTTTATATCCCTCATTTTAAAAGGAATAATAAAGAAAAGACTTATTTTGCTAGGTTAGACAAAGGTAAAAGTTCTAATGTAGACGCTGAAATTTCTAAACCTAAGTCTAAACCTACTATTAGAGAGTATAATAAATTTGTTTTTGTGCCTACCTGTCACTTTTGTGGTATTGTTGGTCATATTAGACCAAATTGTTCTTGTTGAGGCAAAAACCAAAATCTGAGACTAGATTTGTTGCTAGGAATACGATGTTCCTAAATTTGTTCCTGTTTGTCACTTTTATGGTGTCTCCAGTCACATTCATCCTAATTGTTATAAATTGAAATTTAAGCATTCTGTGTTTCAGTATAGGATTTGTGATGATATTTCTCCTACCATATGCTTGAAGAAGATGTCTATTCGTTCTATTTTTTACTATCTTCTTTTGGACTATTTTCATAGTCTTTGGCTCGGCAGCACAATCTTCGATTTCCTTTCTTTTAAGCCTAGGCGACGTATCGCCTGCCCGCTAGCAGTAACCACCAACAGCATAATAGGAAACTGGAATTCTTTTGGCCCCGGTCTGCTCTGCTCTTTGGAAACTCGCTTCTTCGATTGATGAATTGTTTCTGAATGAGCTCTTGTCTTCCCAGGTCCCTGATACCGTAATTTGCCTCTTTCGTCGAGTCGTGATGGTCGCATTTCCCATTCGAAGCGGGAACAGAAAGAGACATCAAGTTCGGATAGTCGGAGAATCCCTATCACCCTTTCCGAATCCCGATACTGCTGCAATTGACAGCCGGCTCCATCCGATTAAGTGAATCCCTGCGCTTGCTTCCTTCTAAGGCTCGAACTGAAGTCCGAGCTCCTGCAAGAAGGATGCCTCATGTTCCTTCCTCTCTTCACTCTCCGGATTCCGATCTGCATTCTTCTGGTACAAAGGCCTATCCTTTCACTTTCAAATGGAGTGAAGCCAGCACTTAGGGGCTGAGGCTGAGGGGAGAACAAATGAATTGTATAAGCCCCTATACTCTTCCTTAAGGATGTCCCCCTTCAAGAGCTAGTCTAATCACTAAAGGGGGGTAGCCTGTCGTATTGGACTTTTGATATACTTTCCTTTTTTGAGTAGCTAATTCATACCTGTATCATAGACGGCAATCAGTTCTCTTCCTTTTAGCAGTCTAAGGTAAGCGGTAGCATTCCACACCATTGCGGCAGAAGGGGGCTTGCCCATCAGCCTACTTTGCCAAGAGGTGGCAGGAGCACAACGACCTAGCCCAACCTACTTAGACAACCTAAAGGCTTGGCCCGGTCTGAAGGAAGAAGAAAGTAGACCTTGTAGAGAAGCGGATAGGAGAGGTAGCCTATAGACTCAAGCGATTAGCTCGGTGAAAACTCACCCCGTATTCCATGTGAGTCATTTGACTTTGATTAGACCAGACCGACCCAAAGAGAGGAACGTGCCCACGAGGGCACCACCAGATGTTGTAGATGAACTTACTAAAGAAGAAGTTGAGTATATCATGGCTGACCGCACCATGGGCTAGCCCATACACCCACTGCACGAGTGGAATACTACTTAGTCAAGTAGAAGGGCCAACCTGAGAGCGAGGCAAGCCGGGAACGAGCTGAAACTTACGATTCGAAGACCAAGTCATAGACTACTGGACGTCCCACAGAGCGACTCTCAACGAGGACGTTGAGACTTGTTGGCTTGTGAAAGGAATTTGTAGGATTTTAGTCTTTCTTAGAAGATTGGTGTAATACCTCAAATACACTCTGCTTCTCATGGATTTTCATGTACAAAGCCGAAGACTCGTGTTATATGGGTGAGAAAAGACTTGCTAAGGTGAGTGTAGTATACTTGTCTTTGATTTAATTCTTTCAATTATTTGTGGACATGTTTTGTTTCTGTTTTTGGTTGTTTTGTTTTTATTTTTTTTTAAAGAAAAAAATCCAAAAACATTGAAAATTTTCAAAAAGACAAAAATGTTTTATTTTGTGTCTTGTTTTATTTGTTTTTGAGGATTACATGAATTATGTTATCTCTCTCTTGATTTAGAACATACTTGACATTATGGAGAAACTTGAATAGTATGTGTTATATAAGTGCTAAGCTATTTCCGATTTTGTGTGAGTATGTACTAGTTTGTACATGTACTCAAGGGTTAATTAAGAAATTGATACTTCTTGTTTGTGTACCCTCTATAGCTTAGTTAAGTACTGTCATGCATTGCATTTGCATTGTTCATTTAGCATAATATGTGCTTTTTGTTTTTGGTCATAATTTTTTTTACCAAAAAGATTATTGTGTTTTGTATTTCACTTCTTGGATTTATAATCAAGGATTGGCCATATTATCTTTACATAACATGTTTATGTACCTTGTTTAACTTGGATGAGCTTCTTTTATTGCACTTTACTAGTTTGAGCTTTGTAGTGCATGTTGTGTGGGAGATGTTTATGATTTTTGATCACTTTGTCTTGATCTTGAAGTCACATTTCTTTGACTATCAAACTTGAACCATTTGAAAAGTGCATAAATAACCATCTCACCACTGTTTACTAGTCAATCATGAAAACTTTAGTGTATATCGTAAGATTTTGTGTTCGAGAAAGCGTAGCACATGCACAGAAAGAATATAAGGTGTAGCCTTGGTTTAAATGTTAAAATTGGTGTGTTCATTATTGGGCTTAATGTTAAATCAAACAAATAAAATTGGTGTGTACATTATCCTGGCTATTTTAATAAGTTTCTGATCAAATAAAAATTGGTGTGTACAATATGAGGCAAATCAAGAAACTTACATGATTGCAAGTTTGTTTTCTAGGAGATGTGGGAGTTATATGATGTAACTCTTTAGGTGATAGTCTCTTTCAAATTCTATGTGATGAATTTTGTAGAAATTGTGATTAATTGCTATTCACATATTACCTCACATGTATCTCAAGTTTTTGCTAGTTGCATACACTACACAAGTTACTCTTTGCTAAACTTGGTACATGATATTGTGTGTGAATTTGTTTTGGCCATCCAAGATTACATGTTCTTTGATTTTAAAGTGAAATGCATTTAATGTTTGAGCTTTGAAGACAAATTGATTGAAATTATTGTCTTTGGAAGATCTGGGTTGAATACAAGTGTTTTTGAAAAACTTTTCATCTCATACTCATGCATTCTATTCATAAAATACTATGCTTTGAGGAGTTTCTACATAAAATTGCGTTGTTTTTCAAAAAATTGGTTTTTCCAGATTTTCGATCGATTGAGTGTGATTTTCGATCAATCAAAAAATTCCAAAGTCTAGCATCTGCCTGACTCGATTAGTATTCAATCGATACTTGACCGATCGTAACTGAAAAATTTTCAGTTTTTAAGTATTTGACCAATCTATGTTTTTTTTGCATCATTTATGTTTAGGATTCACATGCATTGCATTGTTTTCTATATCCATCTTGCAGTTTTGCAGTCATATCTCTCATTGTTTTCACACATACCATGTATACACTTTGCTAAATTGGGTACTCAATTTGATTTAAAAATTGATTGATTAATTTTTGAGTCATTTGTACATTTTAGTATATGCTATTTTTTATGTGTGAACTGCAGAAAATATTTTTCTTAAGAGATATGATGGATAATCAATGTGTGAATATTTTCTTTACTTATGTAATTGTTTATGGGTCACATAGTGTCAAGTTTGCATTTATTGCAAGAGAGAATATTTTTCTTCATGTGTATCCTTAATTTAGTTTTTAAGTTTGGTTTGTATGTCTTTATTTTCCCCACCTCCAAAATTTTTCCCCAAAACTGTTTTTCCCCAAACATGTTTTGTTTTTCCTATTTTTATAGGGGGAGAAAAGTTTTTTTTTTTTAACCTTTGTTGTTCTTAAAGGGAGTTGTTGCTCTTCTTCATAGAGGGAGTTTTCGCTATTTCCTATAGAGTTGAATTGTTTTTTGTTTCCTTCTTTCTTTAATTTCTCTTACTTTGTTGCGTATGTTTTTTGTTTACTCTTTGAATGAGTTGTCTTTGTCAATACGTGACAAAAAGGGGGAGAAATAGTTGATCTGTGGGAATCCTATTTGTTTTGTTTAGGGGGAGTTGAAATTGTTTTTTGGTAAATGGAGATACTATGTTTGTTTTTGGTAGGGGGAGATACTATGTTTCTTGTTTCGTATTGCTTATTGATTTATATTTATGAGTTATTCATTGATATATGTCTTTATTTTGGGTTGAGTGAAATCAAGAATTTATTTTGTTTACTTGTATTTTCCACACATGCGTTTATATGTCTTGTTTAGTGTTTTAGGAAATATACAGGTTGATTTAATTGAGCTGCTGTCTACACTTGCAACTGATAGATAATAGTTAGGATTGGATTTGTTGTAATGAGCAATTTTTTTTGTAAAGGGCTTTTTCTTTGTAAACTTTGAGCTTTTAGTTTGTGTTTTGTCACGAATTGCCAAAGGGAGAGTTTGTTAGGTTCTAAGTACTTAGGAACTTATGTATTAGAACTCTAATGTGTATTGTTGGCAAACCATGATCAAAACAGGTTGTTTAGTCTTGTTTTGACTTGCTCAAAGTTGTGTCTTTTATGTAAAGTTGGAATCGAGTTGATGTAGAATTTAGTATGCATTTCGGCCTGGCTTGATTGATCGAAGCTTAGGCTCGATCAATCGAAAATCAGACAGAATGCATTTTTCTGCAGAATTCCAGCTCAGCCCTAGCTCATTAAAACGTTTAGGGTTTTATGTTTTGCCCTAGGTATATAAGGCAAACCCTAGCCACGTTTTTGGATGGCTCATATTGCTGTTTGTGTGAATCTCTTGTGAGATTTGAGAAGTGCTTGCCTTCACACAAGTTTAGGATTATCAAGAAGGAGATTTCTTCAAGAGCTTGATGATCGTTCAGCTGTTGCCATAAGAGCTTAAAGATATATAAGCGGATGTGCTTGTATTTGCTACAGAATCCAAGAAAGAAGGAGTCTGTGGTCTCGGAGCTTGCATGAGGTCATGTCAGTAAGTTTCTATTGGTGGGTAGTAATAGGATATTAGTGGTCTAAGTCGCTATTGTAAAACTTTGATTCTTTCATAGTGAATTCAGGTTTACCTTGAGGATAGCTAGGTTAAATCCTCCCCTTATTTTTATTAGTGTGGTTTCCTAGGTCATCATATCTTTGTGTTATTTATATTTCCCCTGCTTTGCTTGATATGATTATATGATTGTGTTAACCTAGATCTGAAACTTGGACTATGTAATCACTTTGCTAATTTACTAGGTTAATTTAGTTGTGTTTTAAGGGATCTAAAAACATACACACACTAGTCTATAAATCTATATATATAATAATAGGTAAAGCAGGGAGAAAATCCAATTAAATTTCAAATTGGAATTCAATTAGAGTCTAATTTTGCACCATGTGTCTCATCTAATTTAAATTTTAGAATTTTGTGCCAAGTGAGTTAATTTAGTGTAAAAATTTAATTTCAATTAGAGTTTAATTTTGTATTACGTGTCCCATCTAATCTAAATTTTTAAATTTTTATGCCAAATTAATTAATTTAGTGTCTAAAATGAGAAGTCCAATATAATAAACCATAAAAAATATAATCATATAACTATAAAAAAATTCAAATTTATATGTCATATATGTTAACGTGTATTAGTGTATATGGGCTTTAGTTCGACATTGTTTACTTATATAGCACACTTACCTGTACTGTACACTTTGCCTCCTATATAAAGGCACTCATGTATGTTCTATTACTTGAGAAATACAATACAATCATTCAGTATTTCAAACATGGTATCAGAGCCACTGCTTTGACCTTTTCTTAGTAGTCTTGCCTTTATTGGTGTTACTCCATTCTCAACATCACTTTCGCCATCACAGCAGCCACCATAGCCTTTCGCCGTTGAACCTCCGACGTCTTCTAGTTGTCATCCTTGGGTTCCGGACCTGCAACCACTGCCGTTGAGGAGTTTCACACTGCAAAGACCATTGCCTTTTGCATCACCGCCATGAATATTGCTTCGATTAATTTTCTGTAGGTACCACTAAGATCGTCTTGCGCTGATCTATGCACTTGTGGAAGCCTCGAAGCCATTAGCGACCGCACGTGCCTCCACGCATCGCTCAAAGGTTCTACATCGCAGCTCATGCGCCCCATGCATTGCCACACACCACTGTACATCTGGGTTGTATCTCCACACACTCCCACGCACCTTGTCTTCAGGTCACGCGCCTTCACACACCTCAATAGTCCTGCTGACGTCATTCTACCACGTCAGCCTAGTTGCGTCATCACTAACGTCACTTGCTTGTGTTACTTGCTGACGTCATAGTTTGACTTCTGGAGTTTTGACCGTTGACTTTTAGCAGGGTTGACCATTGACATTTTCCCAAGGTTGACTTTTTTCCCAAGGTTGACTTTTTGCAATCTAGGTGCTCCTTACCCAGTTTTTCACGTAGATTTCATTTTTGCAGTCCATTTTTGCATATTTTGCTTTTAAATGAAGAATAAGGACAAGTTTTCTTCCTTTTGCAACAATTGTCACCGACAATCCAACAACAAGATTAAGACTCGCTTTGATGGGTCCATTGAGTGCTAAAAACTCATCTTGTTACAAAAGGTTTATACAGGAGTATGGGATTGATTATGAAGAGACCTTTACTCCGGTTGCATCTCATTTGTTCGTGCCCTCTTAGCTGTTCCTGCTACTAGTAAATGGGTCTTTTTTCAGATGGATGTCAAAAATGCATTTCTTAATAGGGATTTAAGTGAAGAAGTTTACATGCAACCTCCTTTTGGTCTCTCTGTTGAATCAAACAAGATTTGTCACATTCGACGTACACTTTATGGCCTTAAACAAGCTTCATGAGCTTGGTTTGCCAAATTTAGCTCTACCTTCTCTCACTTAGGTTACATGGCCAGTCATTATAATTCTACCTTATTTCTTCATCGCATTGACAAAGGCACTATTTTACTTCTCTTGTATGTGGATGATATGATCATAACTTGTGATGACCTTAGTGGCATTCAAGAACTTAAGGATTTTCTCAATCAGTAGTTTGAGATGAAAGATCTTGGATATCTCAGCTACTTCTTGGGTCTTGAAATCACTCATTCTACAAATGGACTTTATATTACTTAAGCCAAGTATGCCATTGAAATTTTGTCTTGAGCTAGACTTACTGATAGCAAGACTGTTGACACTTCAATTGAGCTTAATGCACATCTTACTCCATCAAGAGGGAAACCATTGTCTAATCCCTCTCTTTACAGACACTTGGTTGGCAGCCTAGTTTATGTCACGGTCACTTGTCCAAACATTTCCTATACTGTTCACTAGGTGAGCCAGTATCTATTTGCTCCACAATTGACTTACTATGGTACTGTTCTGCGCATTCTTTGATACCTAAAGGGCATTCTCTTCCATGTTCTTTTCTACTCTACTCAATCTCCTCTTGTTTTCTGTGCATTTTCTAATGTTGATTGGGTAGAAGATCCCACTAATCGAAGGTCCACCACTGGTTATTGTTTTCTTCTTGGTTCTTCTTTTATTTCGTCATGAAGAAAGAAACAAATTCATGTGGCCCGCTCCAGTACTGAAGCAGAATATCATACCCTTGCTGATACCACATCTAAGCTCCTTTGGCTATGATGGTTGCTCAAAGACTTAGGTGTGTCCACATCCTCTGCTACTCCTCTTTATTGTGACAACCAGATTGCCATTCATATTGTTCACAATGGTGTCTTCTATGAATGTACTAAACACATCGAGATCGATTGTCATTTTATTCGTTATTATCTTGTTTGTGGTGCTCTCAAGCTGATCTCGGTCTCCTTTAAAGATCAACTTGTATATATCTTCACGAAGTCACATCCTAATGGACACCTTCATACTTGGTTGACAACCTTGAGTTGGTATCACATCCACCTTGAGTTTTTTTTTTGGGGGGGGGGGGGGCTGTTATCTTGTATTAAGATATGTGGGCTTTGGGCCCACCTTGTTTACTTGTATAGCACACTTATTTGTATTGCACACTCATGTATATTTTATTACTTGAGAAATACAATACAATCATTCAGTATTTCTTACAATATATATATATATATATATATTAATAGGTAAAGTTTAGAGAAAATTAAATTAGAATTTGAAATTATAATCTAATTTTGCCCCATGAGTCTAAATTTATGTGAGGACTACACCATAATTATCCACTTAAGCTTGTGCCATGTGTCTACTTAAGTTTTTTAATCTTTGTGTCAAGTGAGTTAATGAGTGCAAAATACTAAGAATCTAATATTAATGAATTATAATTTTTTTTTTGAAACAATCACATATACTCAATAAAAATCACCACAGGTTTCTCAAAATATAAATAAAATAAAAATCACCACACGTTCTATCGTATTAAAATTTAGAAAAAAAATGATCATAAATGGTATTAAATTTAGGTAAGAATTTTAATATGTGAATAATTACGTTTACTTTAAAAAAATAATTTGACTAATTATCTATATTTTATGATAAAAATTGTGTTTAATTTTAAATGTATCTATATGTATGCATGAATGCATGTGTTACACGCTTTAAAAAAATTAATTTGACTAATTATTTATATTTTTATAATAAAAATTTTATAATTTTAAATGCATCCATGCATTTGCATAGAGTTACATGCTTGTATATATTAATAGACAAAACTCAAAGAAATTCCAATTAGATTTTCAATTGGATTTCAATTGTGTGCTAATTTTGCGCCACATATACAATGTAAAATTTTGAGTTTTTGTGCCAAGGAGTTAATACAGTGCAAAAATTTGAGAGTCTAATAAAAAAAAAAAAAAAAAAACCAATTGAACCACATTAACAATAAAAAAGTGTCAGTCCTCTCCCCTCTCTCCATTGTTGTTGGGCATGGAAAACACAGATTGTCAAAGCTTCCAAACAATCTCCTCTTTTACAGGTACCTTTAACACCTCTCTCTCTCTCTTAAGGATTTTCCATTATCTATTTTTGTTTTTTTTCAGATCAATTTTTTTCTTGGTTTCTCAACTCCCTTCAAACTATTCGAAGAAAGACTTGAATTGAATTTTTTCCATGGTTAATTCTGATTTTAGTTTTAGGGGAGTGGAAGCATGAAGGCAAGTAGATGTAGAAGCTGTCTAGGAGGACAGACGTAATATAGAGTTTGAGAGATAAAGTAGCACAACAAGCATTAAGCCATTGTGAGAGAACAAATATGAGGTAATGTTTTGCCTTACCAAAACAATGGTTAAGGTTTCTATATAGATATTATACGCTGGATTCAATTTACAAATTTGTATAAGTACAACATAGATTTTTAAATTTAAACTACAAGATCAACATAAATAAAACATCTAGAATATAGCTTTAGCTTCAGTGCCTTTCTATCTTATCTCTTCTATTTGAAAGTGATTGTGATCACGTGGTCTTTGAATTTGAGTAGGCTGACTCCATTTGTGGTTGCACCTTATCATTATCTGTAACTGCCATAAGCATAAAAGCTCAGAAAATGAAAACTATTTTTTTCTCTTACAATTTTTCCTTTTTTCTTATTTATAATTATTTTGGGGCTCGAGAAACAAGATTCTTAGGGCTTGATTAGTAGGAGGATTTTTGTTTTTATTTTCAAAACAGTATAAAAACAATTTTTAAAAAATTAAACTTAAAAATAGACTTCAGATAATAATTTTTCTATTATACATGTTTGGCTCTCACTTTTAAGAACAATTTTCAAAATACTAAAAACAAAAAATAATTGTTTAAGAGACCATTTCTATTTTTGAGATTTTTTTTTTTAAATATTTACAAAAAGTAATGTGTAAGAATTTATAGGTTACTTTTTTTTTTTTTTTTTTTTTGGGATAATGATAAGTGAATAGAGCTCATCATGTACTTTTTTTTTTAATGATAAGTTTCAAATTTGAAGTGTGAGAATTCTTTTTATGATAAAGATAAGCTCCTTAATTTAAGAGATAAAGAAGAGTTTGGATAAATATGTGGGGTCTAAACCACTCCCTTATCTGTTTTTAAAATCTTGTTCTAAACAAGGAAAATAGGATACAGTTTTTTGAAAATTGTATTTAGAAAATATTAGCCAAACAATAAATTCTAGTGTGGGACTCACCATTTTATGGATTTCAAAACAAAAAACTATATTTAAAAACTCTTACCAAACATGCCATTATATATCTTAGCTTAATCTATTTGGGTTATTTCAAATTTGGAAGAAAAGTAAATGTAAGACTCAAGTAATTTTCCTTTTTCCTTTTCCTACAAACCTAGCAATAATTGATATGGTTGCTTGGAGTTTAAAGTATTTGTTTTAATTTTTAATTTTTGGGGATAGATGAATTTGATTTTGATTTTGCCTTTTATTTTATTTTTGGAGTGGAAAATGTAATTGGACTATTTGCATGCCTTTTTTCTTCTATATCACATAAAACACATTAATTTGAAATTCATCAGTATATATTTGTCACATAAAATAGAGTCTCATTGGTTAGGAATTTAATATAGACAAGTTGCAATGGGTGGAGGCAGAGAAGAAGAAGATAAGTCAATAGTATGAGCAGAAAGAGAAGCAAGGTGATATATGAAATAAGTAATTCGTTTTTCTAAAATTTCATTTCATTTTTTATTTTATTGATCTAAAAAAAGTGTTTTGAATAATCTATGAGATGAAATTTTAAGATTAAGCTGCACATAATTGGTGGAAAAAGATTGAAACTTAGAATTTAAGACACAGGTAATTGCTGGAATTATTTTGAATGGTAGTTTCATTTTAAAGATGCTTTGGAAGTTATAGTTTATGGTAACATGTAATCTTTCTCTTCCTTCAAGTTAGTCACTGCTTTGATGCATAAATAGATTATTTGTACATTAGCCAATCTCCACATCAACTCCTTCACCTTTTTTAGAGGTATATCTCACTAATTGGTTGATTACCTTACGAAGTAGAATCTGCTCATTACATATATTATATAACTATGAAAATGATTGCATAGGAAAACAAAATGATAATTGCTTTACTTATATCTATAAAAATAAGCTTATTACATTTTCTAATTTCTTTCATTATTATATTCAGTTATAGAGTACAATCCAAGTGAAAGATCAATTGCAACTCATAAAGAAGCAGAAAATAATAATTCACTCTAAAAATTTCTTATAAAATATATAATCTAAGTTCTTAACCATTTCCAATTTTATTCTTATGCCTAAAGTTCTTATAATACTAATAGACTTTAAATTTTGCATCACATTATCAGAATCTAGAACCAAATAAGTACCTCAAGAAATTCATAACTTGATTCAAAAATCTTATACATTCCAAATAAAAGTTGATGATTACAATTTCAAAGAGGGATGTGAAGTTTACACCATCACAAGTGCCATTAAATCTAAGTCTAACAAACACTACAGAGATGTTGTTGCTAATAGCATTCATATTAAACATTTAGAAACACTGGTTAGCAATAATCAAACTATTGCAAATGATCCTATTAGTGCTTCAAATGTTAAATTGCTTGCCAACTTGTAAGATGTAACTAATGACAACATAATAGATGATATCTCTGAAATTACAAAATTTGAAAGAAAACAAAAACTCACTAATTTTATATTATTTGCTTCATCATAACCTTTCTTTCTCATAATGTGTTTTTATTTATTTTTACTCTTATTAAAATTTTAAATATTTATGCAAAATAAATAATCAATCTGAAAGTGTTTTTTTCCATTGTTTTCCAGAATGTGCAAAAAGATCTTTAAAAAGAAAAAGGAAAAAAAGGCTCTAAGCATACTTCTGACAACGATACAAGTAGCTCCTAGAAAAGAAGAAGTAATTCCATATGATATGTCATAACTGTGTTAACTGAGTTCCTACAGCTTAATAGCATAGTTTTTTATTTGCTTTTAATGTTATGAACTTCAAATTCTCTTTAGTGACAATACAACATACTTTTACTATAAAACAAAGGCCCAAAATATCAAATTGTGGTTAATAATTGTTGGGTTAAAATAAATTGACCCTGTTTAACTAATTCAATTACCTAAGTTGATTAGTTTGGTCAAATTACATGCAAATCGTGGAGGCCTCAACAAATCACCAAATAACTAATATGCAACAGAAAATAAATCAATACAGTGATTTGTTGACAAATGGGGAAAACTTCTTGCAAGGCAAAAACTTCACTGGGTGAATTTAAGGTCATTACTCACAAGAATCCATTAATCAATAATCAAGCGATTACAAGTATGAGGAATCTTACCATTACTATATTACTCCCAAACAAGATTACTAACCTTCCATTACTTTCCATTCATTTATTTAATTTAAAATGTTCAAACAAGATTACTTAATTCAATTCCATTCATTTTCCTTAAATACATTTCATTCATTTCTGATTATTCCATTCCATTTCTTTATAAACTCCCAAACAAAGGCTTAATGAGTTTTCCCATCATACATGAATACATGCACCTTTTACTTTGCTTCATGTGAACATATCTCAACTCTCCTTCTCCTGCATCTCATCTCTCTCAATCTTTGATTCTTTCCAACACGTATTTCATGCAAACATGCAATAGGAAAATAGGCCTTTTGTAGCGGCCAAAATTGCTGCAAAAAGTCAAAATAAAAGCTACAAGATTTGCGTTATAGTTCCTATCTGTTATAGAGGTTTTGTTTTTTGTGACCGCTATAATAGATTTTTTTATTTTTTTGATAGTATCTTTTTTGGGTAGCAACCATGGGAAACCATTACAATAGAAAGCAAATTCATAATCTAAAATTAAATAAGAACCTTTTAATTTGAATATAGAAGTAGATAAACCTCCTTAGGTAGAAATTCAGATAATTCTTTATTACCTTTACAAGTTGGAACAACAGGTTATTATGCAGCATTGACATGTAGAAGTAGAATTTGTAACACATACTCGTTCAAAAAAAAAAAAAAAACTTAAGTTCGACAAGAACACAAGACTATTGTGGTGGGCCTTTTTGTATTCTAGACCGGGCTATTTCCTGCCGTACTGTGGCCCAATAGTTCTAGGGTAGGAGAGTCGGGATTGGCTCAATTGAAACTCACATCAAGCTAGCTTGTGCACAAGCAAGGACCCCTTCGCAGAAATCCTGGTCATGTGCCCACGACAGGGGATGCTGTCACAAAAACATTATGGCAGGAGAATAAAATAAATTCTAACTAAAGGGTTTGCTGTCAAGGATAATATTTAAACAACTTTGCAATAGGAAAGTGACGTGATAATATGAATATGGCAGAAATAACTTAGCAACATTGAAAAGAGCAATGTTAATGCTTAAACAGTCATGATAAAAGAGGGGAAAGAGATTTTAAGTCCAAGAAGGGAACCAATCTCCAATGTGGGCAACCTCACAGGGAGATTTTGCCATAGAAATTGCCCACTTTGGAAGAATGGACCTAAATGGCTTGTTCTTAAATATATTAATTGGCTAGAGAGTAGGTTGTTGAAAGGGAGACAAAGGAGCAGCCTATTGGTGCATGCCTTATCACATTTTTATTTTCCTACTATTCTTCTTACTCTTTTGTTTTTCTCTTTTACTTTCTATTTCTTTCTTTGTTTTTGTTCTTCCTTGTTTGTTCGTTGTTGTTTACTGTGCACAGCTAAGACATTTTTATACTGCATGCCATGATAAGATTTACCATTTTACTCCTCAACTACTTTTGGCCTATTATGGGTGTCATTCCCTAGTCACCTACTAGTCTGTTGCCGCCACCACCACTACCCTGTGCAAGCTGTGCCACACTCCATTTCTAGACAAAAGGAATTTTGTTTTATTTTCTTACTTTCCATAGCATTCCCATCTAGATAAAGGGTTGGGTGTTCTCTCTCACTAACTCCTATGGCATGCACCTAGTGATTCTAGCTCATCTTTTAGGTGGTATTTCATTCCAACAGGACATTTCCTCAAAAGAGCTTGAGAGGGAATCCCAGAATAGACTTCCCCATCTCCATACCGCTAGACTATACCCCCTTTTACCTCCGGCCCATGGTCCATCACGCTTGTATTGGCTGGGTACAAGTGGGTGGTGCCTGAGCATTATGCATGCTCCACTCCCATGTGAGTCCATAGCTTGTCTACTGTCCATGCGTTTGCCATTGCTTGTGGGTTTGTCTGGTCTCGCTGTGTGTTTCTGCTACTTATTTTTAACCCTTTTATGGCATGGATGAGTTTGGGTCTTCATTCTTTGCATCCCGTTTCTTCTCTGGGCTGGGGTCCTACTTGGGCATGGGCCCTTCCTTCTTCAATTCGGCCCCTGTTTCCTTTTACTGCTAGTTTGTGGGCTAACTAATATTTCTGCCATGCCACTGTATTGTTTCTGCCATTCATCGCTTAGCTGTGCTTGTTGGGCCTCCTTTGGGCCTACCATGTATTTGTTTCTTCTTCTTACTTAGTTTATGTTGCCTAGTATTTCTGCTGGGTTAGTTTCTATACCATCTTGGGCTTCCTCAGCCCATATTTTTTATCTGGGCATCCTCGGCCCGCTTCATTCCGTTGGGCATCCTTGGCCTATTCCATTTTTACATTCCCATGGGTTTTTTGCTAAATCTCTTGGGCTTCCTCGACCCAATTACCATATCCTTTATTCTTGGGGTTTGTTGGCCTTTGCACTAACCCCCTTTACTAATTCCTTTTCTTTGGGCTCCTCTGGCCCATCTTTGCTTGCTTTCCACTTTTTACAATTCCCATGGGCTTACTACTTCCTTCTCTAGGGCTCCCTTGGGCCCGTTTGCTTTCTTTGGGGCATTTTTACTATTTTGTGGGTTTGCGTACCATTGTTCCTGTCATTCGGGCATAATGGTTTTTTTTCTTGCTTTGCTAATTCTTCTTTCTTCACCCTTTGTTATATTTTAGGCTTTTTCTTGACATTGGCCATTTTATTTTTTTGCCAAAATGGGCCTCAACATTCAGCCCCATGAGCATATGAATTGCTCTTGTGGTTCATAAGCGAATAAAAAGTCTTTTCTCTTTTCTTTTTTTTTCTTTTTTTTTTTTCAAGTTTTTTTGAATAGTGGGCCCTGCCTTATTTTCTTTCTTGCCGTGAACAGTGTTGTGACTTCAAATTTCCTAGTTTAGCAGTTATTCTGAAACATAGCTTCTGCTTCATTAATACGATGCTTCTTTTGATGGCTGACCCATTGCATCCTTTCACGTCACCTTTATTGTCATTAGTACTTAAACTCATTCCCTTTCCATCATTTGTATAGAACGTCTTTTCATCCCCTTTTTTCTTCACCGTGTCTTCTTCCTCAAACACTCTCACCCATCTATTTCGACCAAATATCTCCTTATAACGTCGGTCAAAGACCAAGGTTCTTCTTGCCGTAAGGGGAAGGAAATTGCCTCTAACAATCCTACTACCAAAATCATGGGCAAAGATGCTACCGTTCTGAATCGAAGCACTCCGAGGATAAGGAAAGGAGCCGCGACCCTGATAATGAGTGCGCTCCCCTCATTGAACCATGGTACGATGCTTACGCCTATTTTTCGGTGGTACCCAGTGACTACTTGTCTCCGCCATCGGGTTGTGTGTGGCTTTCCATTTGCTTCCATGACATGGAGGTGTCCTGGGCCCCTTTGGCTTCTTCAATCCCTAATCTTGATACATGCCAAGGTACTTCACTCCCTATGCCCATTCTCTTTAAGTTTGGATCAGGTACTTCTTTGGGTTGGAAGGAGTGGGTAGATGAAGAGTTGGCCGATATAGTTTTCATGGCAGCGTTATAGTAGGCCGATGTGTTGAAGGCTATTGTTTCATTGTGGTGCCTATCCAATTACAGGGACTTGTTCAACCTTCATCATCTGGTTCGCCGATGGTGCATCGCTACCCATACCTTCTTCCTTTCTTGCAGTGAGATCACTGTGACCTTGGAGGATGTGGCAAATTAACTGTTGTTGCTCATTCTCGACGCTGTGCACCCAAGTGGTATCGAACTCTCTCTTGAGGAGGAGGCCATGGAGGCTGAATTGAAAAAAGCGATGAGTGGCAACATGAAGTTCTCACATTGGGTTGGGGCTTTCACCAAGGCCTCAGACGCAGTCTGCCATGCGACCTTCGTTGCATTCTGGCTCTATAAGTTCATCTTTGGTTCTCACCCTCATTATATTGTAAAACCTCTATATTTTCGATTGGCTATAAATATTTCTGCCGGAGTGATTCTGCCATTGGCCCCCATGTTTCTGCAAAGTGAAAAGAAGCAAGTAGGTTCCTGTTACATAGTTACTACCTCTGCCCATGATACCATCTTGTAGCATTTGCTATGAAAGAGTTATGCTAGGTATTTGGCTAAGTGTAAGTCTGTTTGTTTTTCCAAATAGAAGTGTCGTTTGTGTCCGAAGGTTGTTACTGATTTCTGTGATCGCTTCGTATTTGACTTTCTGTTGGCTTATCACTAGGTTGGGTTAAAGTCGTTTGGGCATCCTGTTGTACAATTCTTTAATGAAGGAGTTGGTTTTTGATGGAGAGCATATAGGAGTCTGGGCATAGATTACACGTGTGCTGATTCTGTTATGGGTCCCGTTATTGATACTGCCAGGACCACCACCTTGTTGACTACTTTTGATAAGAGGGGTATTGCATAATTGGCAACCACTAATATTAGGTGGTTGACTTACCTTGCTGACGAGGGCATCCAATTTGTGCACTATTTTGCCAATAGAGTGGGGAGGTAGTTTAGGTTGGATCAGGACTACCTGATGATTTTTCTGCCATTCTAGAGTCTGCTACTTCTGTCCGACCATTCCTGCAGCCTAGTGCTTTTGAGTTTTGGAGTAGGTGTTTCATAGCAGTCACTATTCCGGGTTCGTAGAGAGAGGGTCTTTGCACAGTTGCTATGCATGGGTATTGGCAGGCTGTGATGACTTCATTTAAGAAGGAGTTTTTGGGTAATCGTGGCTTTTCTCTCATTCCTCCTGATGGTCTTCATACCATTATTTCTGCAAATCCTCGGTTACGTCTTCCCACCAAGTCTGTGGTGGCATATGCTAGGTAGCAGAGTCAATTTGCTATATTTGAGTGGCAGGTAAGGGAAAAGGGATGGTATTTGTATGCCAGTGAGTACCCTATGGGTTGGGAGAAGAAAGTGAAGGTGGTGAACCTTCCTAGGCTTGCGAAGAAGGGCTCGGTGTCTTGGTCTGCCAAGCCCAAGTCTACCAAGAGAGGTCATGACTCTTCTAAGACTTACTCTGACATTTTCCCCCATGAGGGCGGTCTTCCTCCCATTGGCAATATAATTCTTGAGGGTTCTCTTCCGCCTTTTGCTCGCACCTGTTCCAACAGGCGGCCTACTGTAGGCAAGCCTAAGCCTTCCATTCCACAGCCATCCACAGATACTCCACCTTCTAGTAGGACCCGCAACAGCAAGAGAAGGACGTCTCTGCCATCTCATTTGACACTACTGAGAGAGGAGTATGTTATCTCTAACTGAAAGTTTAATTAGTGTATAAAACACTATAAATGTTTAGACCCCCAATTTACAAATTACCAATTCAAGCTTAATGTCAAACAATTAACGTGCGGAATATGAACACAAGCTTAACACACAATTGATAAACAATCTAAACCAAATATGGTTATGATTGTATGTGATATTTTCTGTTCTTCTATATACATGAGGAAAAAAATTATGGGACAATCTTATGTTGGACAATGTAAATGTCTGTATATACGCTACATCTTTATAAAAATTAATTTTTAATTATTTTGAATGTTTAAACCAAACATGACAGCTTTTGCACTAAAACATGGGTCATCGTATTTGTAATTTGTTATTGCCTTCTAGCTACTAACTAGGAAGGGCAAACACTTCATTTAGAGTATTGTACTTATGTTATATTCGTGTTGTACCATTGTGTCATGTTATAATTTTTCAAAAAATGCTCATATAGTCACTGTAAAGTTGTGATTTACAACTTTGTTTTATGTTGGCTTTATTCCATCACAAAAATGTTGTAATTGCTTTAATTTATTTCCTTGTATTTTGTGGAATTTTATTGTATTGGGTTTAGTATTAAGTTGGTGAAGAATTAAGCTTAAATGAAGAATCAGTGGATTTTGCGAGAAGGCGAAAGAGCCATGTGAGGAGCACATGATTGGAAGCTGAAGAGTTGTGCTAGCCTATCGTTTTTGCAAGTGTCTTGCGGGTAAGGCCTTCTCGCGAGGTAGTCGCAAAACATTCTACCTGGAGGATTTTTAAGAGTGACCTTCTTACCCCACCCATACTATATATACCTTCATTACCCACAAATGTAAGTGAGGTCATTCAGAGAGAAAAACCCTAGATAGGTTTTCTACAACACACACACCCATCTTTTAGAGAGAGAGCTACTCATCCTTAGTGAGAAATCATTGTAGTCTCTTCTCCATCCTTCTCCCATTGTCATACCTTGAGAGGAGATTTGTACCGAAACACAACCCACACCTATTCAAAGTGTAGAGAGTGTTTTGGTGCTTGGGAAGCTTTGGGGAATTGCCAAAAGAAGCCAGTAAGGCTTGGTGGATGCAATCGGGCATATCGCGGGATTCGATAAGCCAGAGAAGACAAAGGTTCGGCGTAACCTTGTTGGAGCAAGAAGCTTGGAGGGCTTAGGTACACTGGGTAGATTAAGCTTGGAGTGTTTTCTGTAGTTCATGTATCCCAACTTCATTCTCTAGTGGATTATTGACTGCTTAGAGGGTGGCGGAGAGATTTTACACCGAGGACTTCAGTTTCCTCTTCGATAACACATCGCTAGAGAATGACTTCAGTGTTTGTATCTCTCTTCCCTTAATATTTTCCATTTAATTTCTGTTGTGGTTGTGATTTTATTTAGTTGTGATTGTTTTATCAATTCTGCTTTAGCTTATTTTCATATTCCGCACATACATTGTTTGATAATAAACTTGAATTGGTATTTTGTAATTTGGGGGTCTAAACGTTCAAGGTGTTTTACACACTATTTAGTGCATTCAATTGGTATCAGAGTGGGTACACTTGTTTGGTTTCATTACCTAAGTGTGATCCTTGACCCCTTGTGTTATTTGCCATGGATAGTGCTTTGTATGCTTCTATGCATGTTTTGGATGTTGATGAATGTAACAAGCCACGTGTTTGTGAAAATACCTCTATGAGTAATAATTCTTATGATTGTGATGCTATGTTACACGAATCTTTAAGTGTTGTTGATATTCCTAACATCAAACTCCTTAAGAAAAAAGCTAAGAAGTTTCATAAAGATTTGAGCATGTTATTTTATGAAAAGAATGATTTGATTGCTAAACTCAGTGAATCCAATATATTGGTTGAGAAATATAAGAAATTTACTGAAAATTCTCTTGAAAAGCTTAAGGAGTTTAAGTGTTTGAATGTGAACTTGGATGCTAAACCTGTTTTATCTAACAAACTTGTTAATGAGCTAAAATGTGAAAATGAATCTCTTAAGATGCATGCCAAGTGTTTGATTGCTGAACTTATTGCTAAAATGGATAAAAATATTTGTTACAATCATGTTGTGATACCCGATTTTGTGCCTATTGTATGTTCTACCTCAAAGGACAAATCAGTGTATATTCCTCAACATAAAAGAAATCAAAAGGTAGAGAGAAAAACTCGTAAGTCAAAGCCTCCATTTAGGTCTCATTCTATGGTTTTGGATGGATCTAAGTTTTTTCCAACTTGCTACCATTGCGGTGTGATTGGTCACATAAGACCACAATGTCTAAAGTTGAAAGAACAAAACCATGTTGCTAGATCCCTTCCCAAAAAGCCTAGTGGATCTAAACACATTATTTGTCACCATTATGGTGCCTTTGATCATCTTAGACCTCATTGCTCTAAGTTTCATGCTCTTAAAAGAATAAAAAGAAAAGAGAAACTTGAGCTTCTTGGAAGTTGTGCTAAAAAGGAGAAACCGGATTTGAGTGAAAATAGCATGTTGTTAAAGAAAGTGTTTAATGCTCTTAACTCCTTGTTTATTTGCATCTCCGGTTTTCATTATTCCAACCTTTATTTCACTTCTCATGAGACACTCATTCCAAAAAATTGTTCCGTTTGGATGAGGAAGGGTTCCTATGGTTGAGCTTATACTCTTTTGGTCCTTGATCTAATTCTTTCGATCTTTGTAGAACCTTTCATGCATTAGATGCTTCATTTATCATGCATTTGTGCATCTTGCATCTCTTTATATGCATTGTTTTTTGTTTTTGTTTTTTATCTTACTTTTATGTCTTTGTTTTGTGTGTGTAAAAAATCCAAAACCACATAAAAAGTGAAAAATTCAAAAGTTTGTTCGTATATGTTTGAGCCCATTTCACATGTGAGTTTGGCCTAGTATCTTCGTACTAATAGTGTAGTGCATTTACAAGTTTAGCTTGTTATGTATGCACATTTATCTGTGTGGGAGAAATCTTGAAAACTATGTGTGATTGTTGTAAATAAATCTTCAAACTTGTCATGAAAGATTAGTCAATAGTCTTGTTGGTCTTGCTACTTGCATAGACTTATGTCTATATATCTTCCCACCTTTATCTTATGTTTTTGCAATACAACTCACCAAATGCAAATCTCAAAATGAAAAAGAGATTATTGAGCTGCAAAAGCCATTGCACATACTAGTATTTGACTAGAAAAAAGGGAAAGCGACATTTTAAATTGAAATGTATGGTGCTCAAAAAGCCAAAGGCTAACTCTCAATGTTGAAATATCAAAAATTTCAAGCATTGATTTTAAAAAAAGATGTATTATCCAAAAATGATCAAATGTTATGATGTTTGCAGAAGCCAAATGAAAAGCTTTTAAGTTTTGTAATCATTCTCTTGTGGGAGGTCATATATGTTCATTTCTATAATTGAGATAGACCACTTGTCTTAGTACCAATTATGTATGACTTGATTGAATTGATCGTTGAAGCTTCACTCTGGTCTAAGGACTATTCCACATTTGGTACTCATCCACAACACACAAGTCTAATGTTCATGATTGTACATGTTCAAATGTGATGTGTGTGTGCTCAACCATATGTGGATCAAACCAAAAAGATTTTTGTTCTTTTCGTTTACTTTTGGAAGTGATTTGTATCACCCATGTTTTTTAAAGTTTTTCAAATTCTTTTTGTGTGAAAAACATGTTTTTTGGGTGTTTTCGTGACCTATTCCATGTGTAAGCTTTGCTGGGAGTTAAATGGTCCAATTCTCAAGTTTGTTAGCTTTGGACAGAGAGTTCCACAATTGTTTCACGGCTGTTTCATGAGTAAAGCTTACCAATGAAATACCAACAAAATTACCTGCAAAATTTTTGCTAGAAGCTAACCAGCGAAATTGCCAACAAAAATTTCCAGATCAGATTTTAATGGGCATTTCGTAGGTCATTTGTTTTAAATTTCTCCCATCATCTCGCAAACCCCTATTTTCATGTTTATACATCAAAACCCAACTAAATTCAAGTGTTTTTCATTCCATTAACATCTCTAAGGTAATCTTTAATTCTTTTCATTGATTTTGATCCTTAGATTATGTTTTTGGGGGTTTATGTTCATAGATGAGATTTTCTCAAATGGGAGTTGAAAAACTTAATTTTTGTCAATCTTTTGATTGGGCTTTTGCTTTAAATAATGATTTACTTTGGATGTTGGCCCCTTGTGACATAAATAACATGTATTTAGGCAAGATTTTCTTATGTTTAAGCATTGTTTAACATACATGTGTAGTGTATGCACTTCAAGTGTTTGATAAAATGTCTAAATGGCATTTTCTCATTATTTTGGACTCTAATGAATACCAATTTGTAGGGATCACCATAATTATTCATGTTTATCATGATTTGATCATTGGTATTGTGTTTTATACATGTTGCCTCGTGAGTGTTTTTTCATACATTGGTCATGCATCTCACATGCACACTAGATGCACACTAGTTGCACCTTTGCTACACACACTTGATCACTTGACATGTTGTTACATTCACTCATGCTAGTTAAGTCTCTTTAGACCTTTTAGCACATATAACATGTTTTTGTGTCCTTGCCATGCCATTGGTCTACACCTTGTTCCATCATTCTTAGCATGTCATGTTCTTTGTGCTTTGTAGCATTTTTTTTTAAAGTTGTTTTGTCTTTTGTTTAAGCTTCATTTTCTCATTCATCTTGCACCCCTCATGCATCATCTTTTACCCTTGTTCATATTTTTTCTTTCCCTCCTTCCTCTTGATTCATTTGTCTATTCATGACAAAATGGGGAGAGTATACTAGAGAGTATACCGGAGTGTATCGTCATTTCTATATGACTCATGTGCACCTTCTTAGGGGGAGAAATTCTACCTTGTGCATATTCATAGGGGGAGAAAGCCGTAGGGGAGATGCATATACTAAGGGGGAGAGGACATTTTTTTAGAAAACCTTGTTTTACTTTATGCTTGTTTTCTCGTTGCTTTATGGTGCTTTGAGTTATGTTTAGTATCATCTATGCTTTGTTGCTCTCATCGCATCATACTTATGTGTTGAACATGCATACATCCTTATGCTTGTTCGGATGATCATTTGCTTTGCTATGTGATCATTGTAGTCATTTCTATATGACTGTTTTGGTGTATGATCAAGTTGCTCATATGTTTCACATTATGTTTACTTGATCGCAATTTACTTGTTACATTATACTTGTCCTTTTATTACTTGTTTTACCTTGAGGGTCTAATGTGTTTTGTGCAAGCGTTTCAGGTTACAGGTATATATGTTCCAAGTTCATCATTGCTCATATGATTCATGATAGGGGGAGTGATATGATAAGGGAAGAAAGAGAGAAAAAGTTTTGTGTTATATTAACTATGTTTGCTTTGCTCATAGTTCATGATTATGCTTAGCTATTTAAAATATTGTGTTTTGTATCCATGCTTTGTAGCTTAGTACTTGTTGTTAAATGTTATTCATTTTCTTTAAGTACATCACTCTTGTGCCCTTGTTAGATTTTATATCCTCGTTGCAATTACTTTGAGTTTTTGTATCGGTTGAGTGTTGGACATGCAAATGATACTTTGCATTGAGCTTATTAGCTTGCATGTCCGGATGTTCATTTCTTGTGTGAATGAGCATTGCGATCACTATTTATAGTGATTGTTCATTTTTGGTCAAGTCATGCTTTATTGCTTGATTGCATTGTGCTTGCTCCATATGCTTTACGAGTTTTCTGCATACAATAATCGTATTGTGTTGTTGTTTCAAGAGATACTTGTTCTTATGGTTCAAAAGCTACACAGATTCTAGAGTTAGGTGTGAGTGAGTTTTGTCATTTTTCCCAAACTCACGTTTAAGTCTAGAGTATGTTATAGGGTGTTTTGTCACTGAATAGTCAAAGGGGGAGATTGTAAAGTTGTGATTTACAACTATGTTTTATGTTGGCTTTATTCAATGACAAAAAGTGTTGTAATTGCTTTAATTTATTTCCTTGTATTTTGTGGGATTTTATTGTATTGGGTTTAGTATTAAGTTGGTGAAGAATCAAGCTTAAATGAAGAATCGGTGGATTTCACGAGAAGCTAACCCACAAAAGAGCCATGTGAGGAGCACATGATTAGAAGCTGAAGAGTCGTGCAGGCTGTCGTTTTCGCGAGTGTCTCGCGGGTAAGGCCTTCCCACAAGGTAGTCGTGAAACATTTTGCCTGGAGGATTTTTAAGAGTGACTTTCTTGCCCTTCACCCATACTATATATACCCTCAGTGCCCACAAATTTGAGTGAGGCCATTCAGAAAGAAAAACCCTAGATAGGTTTTCTACAACACACACACCCATCTTTTAGAGAGAGAGCTACTCATCCTTTGTGAGAAATCATTGTAGCCTCTTCTCCATCCCTCTCCCATTGTCATACTTAAGAGGAGATTTGTACACAAACACAACCCACACCTATTCAGAGTGTAGAGAGTGTTTTGGAGCTTGGGAAGTTTTGGAGAATTGCCAAAAGAAATCGGTGAGGCTTGGTGGATGCAATCGGGCGTATGGCGGGATCCAGTAAGCCAGAGAAGACAAAGGTTCAGCATAACCTCGTTGGAGCAAGAAGCTTGGTGGGCTTAGGTACACTGGGTAGATTAGGCTTGGAGGGTCTTCCGCTGTTCATGTATCCCAACTTCATTCTCTAGTAGATTATTGACCTTTTGGAGGGTGATGGAGACGTTTTAAGCTGAGAACTTCGGTTTCCTCTTCAATAACACATTGTTGTGTTGTCTTTGTGTTTGCATTTCTCTTCCCTTAATCTTTGCCATTTAATTTCTGCTGTGGTTGTGATTTTATTTGGTTTAAATTGTTTTATCAATTCTGCTTTAGCTTATTTTCATATTCCGTACATACATTGTTTGATAATAAACTTGAATTGATATTTTGTAATTTGGGGGTCTAAACATTCAAGGTGTTTTTTCACACTATTTAGAGCATTCTATCACATCATACACGTATTCGTATCCATACCCATACTATGCTCTAGAGCTACTGGCCTTAAGTAAATAGCTGATTAGCTCATCTTTAAACTACATTTTTATATCTTCTTTGGTGGTAATCATCATCAAATCAAATAAGCTAATATTGGGATATAAATAGAATTTTAAACCATCTGCAAGTACATGCAAGTTATGATTTTGTGCATATAATAGTAAATATTATAGTAAGACCAGCAAGGATGCAAGATGGCACGTTTGTGGAACTTAAATACCCCGTCACAACTGATAATTTGTTCTCTACCATCTCAATTATTCAAAACTCATAACATTGTCTATAAAGACAAGGAAAGAAAAAAAAAAAAACAAAAAACAAAAAATCACCTGATTTGGAATGTGACTCATAATCTTTACAATGAACAATCAATCCCTTAATATTTATTCAAAATTACAAATAGTCTCCTAGTGATTTAAAATAATTTTAGTCAAATAGCCTCTTATCTTCCCGTCTAACACTTGAATTCATTTAAATCCTTAAATAATATTAAAAATTTCTCACCTTTAAACTCCTTTAATTTAATACTAATAATAATCATAATAATATAGGCTATTTGTAATTTTAAGTGAAGTCGAAGGATTGATTGCTCAGTTTCAAAATTTAGGTGACACATCATAGATTGGGTGATAGTTTAGAGGATTGTTTTGTAATTTACATTAAAAAAATACTCTCATTATTTGCTAAAGCACAACAAACGTAAAAAGATAGAGTAGCAAGTAAAATTTCCCATTACATGCACGTTCTCTAATAATTATCTATATTAGCGAAATTATGGTATCACAAAGAACTTCATGGTTCCATTTATGCAATGAAAGCCATTGCGCTCACTGCAAGCAAAGTAGTGAGGCTGCCATGGCCTTTTCAGCACAAACTCAAAGCACTCCCTAGCTCCTTGTGTCGTATTTCTTGCCTTTTTGGCATTTTTCAAGTCACATTTAATGAAGCTCTGGAGGTTTGGTAGCAAGTACACACTGAGGAAATGTTTTTGGAGTCGGGTCATATTTGAAAACTGCAATTAACCCAAACAAAATAAATTCACACATTTTTCATGTTCCTTAAGGATCCAAATTGATAATTCAAGATTAAATAGAGTGGAGATGAAGTTCAAACTTAGAACAAGTAGCAATAGCAAAGTATGCTCACCTAGAGTGTCGTTTAGGTAGAAAGGGCCATGCTTGACAGCCCAATCAATGTAGTTAAAGCTGAAGTTCCAATGGTAGGAGTCACCACGATGATCCTGTTGGAAGTTTGTTTATTATTGGGATGATAAGGGCCACTGTAAGGCCTATTCCCAAATTGACAACCCTTGTTGGCTGTGCTAACTACCATTGTGGAAGCAGTTAGTAGCACAAGCATGAGTCCTTGTGTAATTGTGAAACCCATAGTATGATTTGCAACTTAGAAAAGATACTAGCTGGCCAGAGAGTGAAATAATTAAGAGGGTGAGACACAAACAAATGAATTTTACCACTGGGTTTCATTAGTGATAAATATCCATCTAAGGAATTTCATCACTTAGCCATTTTTAGGTGACTTATACCTATTTGAGGAATTTCACCACTTGGCTTCATCAATGATTTACATCCAGTTAAGGGATATTATCACTTAGCCATTTTTAGGTGATTTACATCCATTTAATGAATTTTATCACTTGGCTTTGTCCGTGATTTACATCTAGTTAAGGAATTTTATCATTTAGCCATTTTTAGGTGATTTACATCAATTTAAGAAATTTTATCATTTGGCTTCGTTAGTGGTTTACATATTTACATCCATTTAAGGAATTTTATCACTTGGTTTAGTCAGTGATTAACATCTAATTAAGGAATTTTATCATTTAGCCATTTTTAGGTGATTTACATCCATTTAAGGAATTTTATCACTTAGCTATTTTTAGGTGATTTACATCCATTTAAGGAATTTTATCACTTGACTTGTTAGTGATTTACTTCTAGTTAAGAAATTTGACCACTTAGCCAATTTTAGGTGATTTATATCCATTTAAGGAATTTTATCACTTGGCTTCATCAGTGATTTACATCTAGTTAAGGAATTTTATCATTTAGCCATTTTTAGGTGATTTACATCAATTAAAGAAATTTTATCATTTGGCTTCGTTAGTGGTTTATATATTTACATCCATTTAAGGAATTTTATCACTTGGTTTAGTCAGTGATTTACATCTAATTAAGGAATTTTATCATTTAGCCATTTTTAGGTGATTTACATCAATTTAAGGAATTTTATCACTTGGCTTCATCAGTGATTTACATGCAGTTAAGGAATTTTATCACTTAGCCATTTTTAGGTGATTTACATTCATTTAGGAAATTTTATCACTTGGCTTTGTCAGCACATACTCATACACAATTTTCAAGAATATTCACTGAATAATACTTTTATTGCTTTATTTTCATTTGAAAAGATTACTTTCATGATTACAACAATGATTTGTCTTTAATGATGATATCTCTTTAAATGCTTGATGTTCCATGGACGTGGTAGTCTTTTCCCATCCATCAATTCTAGGTGGTAGCTCCCTTGTCTCAAGTAGTGGATGACCTAAGGCCCTATCCATGTTGGTCTGAGCTTCCCTTGTGCTGAGTCCTTTGTTGCTGATGTGATTCTGTGTAGAACGAGATCTCCTATGTTGAGTCTTCTGAGCTTTACTCTCTTGTTGTAGTATTCAGTCATCTTTTGTTGGTACTCGGCCATTTTCTTAGACGCTTCTTCCCTCGTTTCGTCAAGGCAATCCAAGTTGATCTTCAATTGATCGTTGTTGTTACCTCACTGAAAGAATTCTCTTCTCATGCTGGTGATTCCTACCTTGATTGGTATTACTGCTTCAATGCCATAGGTGAGCTTGAATGGTGTCTCTCCAGTTGGGATTCTAGCAGTGGTTTTGTAGGCCCACTAGACATTTGGTAATTCAACTAGCCATGCACCATTTGCCCCCTCTAGTAGAACTTTAATGATTTTCAACAATGTTCGATTTGTCACTTCTGTCTGTCCATTGGCTTGTGGGTGTCTTGGTGAAGAGAACTAGTTCTTGATCCCAAATCCTAAACAAAAGCTCTTGAATTCTTCGTTGTCGAATTGACGACCATTATCTGATATGGTCGTCCTTGGTATGCCGAATCTGCATACTATATTTTTCCACATGAAGCTCTAGATCTTCGCCCCCATGATTGTTGATAAAACTTCTACTTCCACCCATCTAGCAAAATAATCAATTGCAACTAATAAAAATTTACTGCTTTTTACCTTGGGATAGGGGGCCCAAGATGTCTATTCCCCACTGGGCAAGGGAGGTTATGGCTATCATCTTTTCTCTAGGGACACACTGAACATTCTTGAACCTTTGGCATTTATCGCATCTTTCGATGTACTCCTTTGCGTCCTTCTGCATGGTGGGCCAATAGTAACCTATTCTGATAATTTTGCTAATCAGGGACCTCGGGCCAGTGTAGTCTTCACAGATTCCTTCATGGACCTATTCCTAGATGTATTTGGCTTCGTCTTCCTCAACGCACCTCAAGTAGGGCATGGAAAATCCCCTATTATACAAAGTTTCATTCAGGATTGTGAACCTAGCTACTCGCTTCCTAACCTTCCTAGCTTCGCCTATGTCTACTGGGAGGTGTCCATTTTAGAGGAAAGAGAGGATTGGACTCATCCAACCATTCTGGTTTTGGATTGCAAAAGAGTGGGGTTCTTTAATACTTGGATGTCTTTGCATTTCCATTTTCAAATCGGGAAAGTGTGTAGTTGTAACCTCATCTATTAGTTTTGCCTTGTGAGTTCTTCCACACTAGCTGTAAGTGTTTGGATTTGCAAAGCTAATGCTACGGAGGCTTGCGGTGTATTGGACTCCATCTAGATATAGGAACCAAACGAGACTATGATTTCAAACGAAGGTCTGAGTTTGTCATCCCCACATATGGCTCCAAATTAATGATGCTAAGATCATCAATCATTGGGTTCATCCAGAAGGTTCCCAATATGAGCTCGTCCAAGTTCCTACAGGATTAGTGTAAAAGAGGAAACTCTCTCAGGTGGTCACTAGTATGGTGCTAGCCACGAAGTTGTTGATGGTAAAGTCAGTGAATGGAGCTCCAAGAATAGAGAGAACTTGTAATGAGAGTAAAATGATTAGTGTGTATCTTGTCTAGAGTTTGGTAGAGTCTATAAATAGGCTCTTCTTCTTACTAGCTGTTGGCCTTCTTTAATGGTGACTTGAAGACCCTTTTGGTAACATCTTAAGCCTGCTTAATGTAGCCTTAATGGAGGTTACAATGGTCTCCTCATCGACATGTAACCATCGGTGTATTGAATAGCTGTCCTTATGGTGCTTCATCTTCGTCCAGGCTGGCTCTTCTGGATGAGTGTAATTATTTGATCTATCAATGAGTATACGTGTGATGCACAAACCCCACGTAAAAAATACAATGAAATTCACAAATTTGACCAAACAGTCTCTAACACTATTATTACAAAGATTTTATTTCTTTCTTTCTTTTTTCCTGATATATTGGAAGGATACTCAAATCATACAATATTGCTATTGTCATAAACATGAAACCTAGATTTGATGATTGTGATGTGGCAAAAAGAATAGAGATAAGAGATGAGTTTGTGAATGAATTTTGATATTTAAAAAAAAAAAAAAAATTCATCCTCTAAGCTTGTTTTTAATTTTGGTTTGAAAAGTTTTAAATTTGAATTTATATTCTAATGCTTTAAAATTTTAATGTTGTAATGTTACATCCACAACTTTTTAAAAATATTTTCATAATAAATCTTAAGCGACAGGCTATTATTGGTTATAATATGTGAAAGCTCGAATTTGTATGAAAACACAAGAGCTTGTTTAGAACACCCCCCCCCCCTTCCCCCCAAAAAAAAAAAACAATTACGGCTAGATTGCTTTTACTCTAACTTAGACTAAGTGCAAAATAAGAGTAAATGAGCACAAACAACCGATAACACTACCCTAAGCCATATTCATCCATTATCAACGATATGAAGTAAAGTTTAAGAGTAGGGAAGAGAGATGTAAACACAAGATAACACTGAGACGTGTTATCGAAGAGAAAACTAAAGAACTCGGCGAAAAACCTCTCCGCTGCCCTCCAAGCGGTAATCGATCCACTAGAGAATAAAGTTGGAGTACACGAATAATAAAAGACCCTCCAAGCCTAGTCTACCCAATGTACTTGAGCCCTCCAAGCTCCTACTATCAACTGGCTTCTCAGAACCTTGTCTTCTCTAGCTTTCCTGGATCTTGCAATACACCCGATTGCATCTGCCAATTATTGGCTCCTTCCAATGCTTCCTAGCAGCATCAAAACCTCACTTGACCCTCAGATTGGGTGTGGTAAGTGTTTGGGCTATCAACCTCTCGAGAATTTAAAGATGGAGAGGTAGGAGTAGAGTAAAACCACAAGGAAATGTGTTGATGATTGTGGGTATAACAATCTCTACCTCTCAAGTGTGTACTCTAGGGTTTTCTCTCTAAAAAAGCACTCCGTACAATATGTGGGTAATGAAGGTATATATAGTGTGGGTAAAGACTTGGTAAAACAAACATGACAAATTAGCCAAATAGAATGTTTTGCGAGTATTTTGCAGGAAGGCCTTACCCGCGAGACACTTGTGAAAACTCCAAGCTAGCATGACTCTTCGCATTCCAGTCATGTGCTCTACACGTGGCTACTTTGCGGGTTAGCTTCTCGCAAGCTTCTCATGAAATCTACTTGTTCTTCATTTTAAGCTTGAGTCTTCACACTCTCTCACACTTATCCCTTAAAATTAAAAACTGACATAAATACAGGGAAAAATGATTGAATAAAATTACAATCTAATTTGGCACGAAATTAAAGCCAACACAAAATAGTTGTAAATCACAACTTTACAATATGAGATTACCACTAACATCAATTTTTTTACCCACAAGTAATAGTGCTTGCCACATAAAATTTATTTTGAAAATATTCTTTGATTCCATCCATTCATGTTAGTGACATGGCCATCCCAAATAAGCTAGCTATCAATTATGACAGTTGGTCTGATTTAACTATGCTAAAAATTATAGATCAACTAAGTTAGAAGATAGAGTTAAATGTTTGATATCATGAGTGTGGTCTTAAATGGTATTAGTGTTCGTATTTCTAGCATTGACTTTGGAGTTAGAGAGCGAACCCATCTTGTCCTTGTTGTGATCTCCACCACACCACAATATTTATTGTGGTTGCCATTGTTCATCTTGCAGTTGGTTCCAGGCAGCCCAACATGCAAAGACATGGTCTTCTACTCCTCGCTATTACACATCTAGACGACATCATTTACTCTCTCGACAGCATCTTGGTTTTTTATTATTATTTTTTTTAAAAGCACACATGAAATTTATTGTATCACAATAACAAAAATTAGGTTAAGAAGTAAAATATATATATTTTTCTAAAATAAAATACACAAGTATGAACAATTTGCATTTTCTACTAAAGAATATTATTTCAAGAATTTTTTAAGAGTTAACAAAATTATATAATAATCATATTTAACTTATATAGGAATTATAAATGTATTTAATATTTTAAAATGTCTCCATACATATACATGGATTACAAGCTAGTTTTAATTAAAAAAATATTATGAAAGTAGGATGTTAGGAACTGGAGAAAAGCTAAAAAATGCAGCAAACAAACCTAACTTGAGCTGGACTGCTGAATTAGTAAATTAATAGGAGTGAGCTATATATGTGTAGCCAATTAGAATTAGTTGTAAAATGCCGTAATGTGAAGAATAACCATTGTTGTTGCTTAGCCTTATTTTCTTTTTAGTCTTTATTTGGAGATAGAGAAACCCTTGAAGAAGTGTTATCGTTGGAGTATTGGAGATGGTGACTCTCTTGAAGAAGTCACAAGTCATTAAATCAATCATTAATAAGGCTTTAAAGTTTAGAATATTATACCTAAGAAAAAATACTGCTACTGGCTTAATTAATTTATTATACAAATTAATAGTACATTATACATAGTACTTGGCTTGAATGAGTGATATTTAGTGCATTAATCTCGTCGAGATGAAGATACGTGACTAAAAGTAGATACATGTTATCATCATGATGAGTCTAGTGTAAGTAGACACTGGATTCAAGCTTTGCTCTATTATATAAGATTCATAATGTTTTAGCAAGTGCTACACATGTACGGAAACAATTCTTATCAATAATGTCTTATGTTAAATGTTCAAGTTATACTTGTATATTGAAAACTCAGATTTGTGCTAAAATACAAGAGCTTGTTCAGACCCCCCCCCCCCCCCCCAATAAAAAATACGGTTAGATTGCTTCTACTCTAACTTAGACTAAGTGCGGAACAAGAGTAAATAAGTGCAATGAACTGATAACACTACCCTAGTGCATAAACATGAATAGCAAATAATAAATGTAAAGCACAAGAGTAAGGGAAGAGAGATGAAAACACAAGATAACACCAAGACGTGTTATCGAAGAGGAAACCGAGGAACTCAGCGAAAAACCTCTCCGCAACCCTCCAAGTCGAAATTGATCCACTAGAGTGTAAAGTTAGAGAACACAAATAACAAAAGACCCTCCAAGTCTAGTCTATCCCATGTACTTAAGCCTTCCAAGCTCCTGCTACCAACGGACTTCTCAAAGTCATGTCTTCTCTAGCTTTCCAGATCCTATAATACGCTCGATTACAACCACCAAGCCTCATCGGCTTCTTTTGGCGAATCCCCAAAGCTTCCCAAGCTCTAAAACACTCTTTACACTCTAAATAGGTGTGAGTTGTGTTTGGGTACAAATCTCCTCTCAAGGTATAAAAATGGGAGAGGAAAGGAGAGGAGGCTACAATGATTTCTCTCTAAGGATGAATAGTTCTCTCTCTAAAAGGTGGGTGTGTTGTGTTATAGAAAACCTATCTAGGGTTTTTCTCTCTGAATAGCGTCATTTACTTTTGTGGGTAATGAGGGTATATATAGTATGGGTAAGGGTAAGAAAGTCACACTTAAAATCCCCCAAGCAGAAAGTTCTGTGGGTACCTCACGAGATGGCCTGTCTCGCGAAGCACTGACGAAATGCAGCCTGACACTTGACTTTTGAGCTTCCAGCATGTGCTTCTCACGTGCCCTTTTTGCGGGTTATCTTCTCTCGAGCTTCTTGTGAGCTAGTCATGAAACTGCACTAATTTTTCATTTCATGCTCGATTCTTCACCAACTTAATGCTAAAGTCAATACAATAAAAACCCACAAAATACAAGGAACAAAATTAATGCAATTACAACACTTTTTGTCATAGAATAAAGTTGACATAAAATATAGTTGTAAATCACAACTTTACAATCTCCCCCTCTGGCTATTCCGTGACAAAACACCCTATAATAGACTCCAGACCTAAATGTGAGTTTGAGAACAATGACAAAACTCACTCACACCTAAATCTAAAACCTATGATGAACTTGGAACCAAATACTTGTATCCTGAAACACTTATACAAAACGCATTAGACACTTAATGTAAAGCAAGTAATAAAAAAATAAGTATAATGTAATAAGTAAAATGCAATCAAGTAAACATAATGTGAAACATATGAGCAACTTGATCAAACACATGAAAGTCATACGAGATTGACTACAAAGATCACATAACAAAGCAAATGATCATCTGAACATGCATCCAATAAAGCACAATAGCATAAGGATGTATGCATGTCCAACACATAAACACGATGCGATGAGAGCAACAAAGCATAGATACTAAAAGAACTCAAAACAAGCATAATGTAAGGCAAACAAAACAAAGTTTTCTCATAAAAGAATGTATTCTCCCCTTGGTATATGCATCTCCCCTATGGCTTTCTCCCTCTACGAATGTGCATAAGATAGAATTTCTTCCCCTAAAAATGTGTACATGAGTCATATAGAAATGACGATACATATCGATATACATTCTGGTATACTCTCCCCCTCTTTATCACAAATAGACAAATGAATCAAGAGGAAGGAAGGAAAGAAAAGAATATATGAACAAGGGAAATGATGCATGAGGTGTGCAAGATGAATGAGAAAATGAAGCTTAAACAAAAGACAAAACACCATAAAAACACAATGCTATAAAGCATAAAGAAAACATGACATGCTTAGGATATGAAACAAGATATAGACCAAGGCATGACAAAGACACAAGAACATGTTATATGTGCAAAAAGGTCTAAAAATACTTAACTAGCATGAGTGAATGCAAAACATGTCAAGTATTAGAGTGTGTGCATCAAAGGTGCATCTAGTTTGCATATGAAATGCATGACCAATGCATGAGCAAGCACTCACAGGGCAAAGTGTGTAAAACACACAACCAATGATCTAAACAAGATAAACATGCATAATCATGGTAATCCCCAAAAATTAGTACTCATCGGAGTCCAAAAGAGTGAAAAAATGTCATAGAGGCATTTTATCAAACACTTAGAGTGCACAGACTACACATGTATGTTAAACAATGCATGAACCTATGAAAATCTTGCCTAAATACATGTTATTTTTGCCACAAGGGGCCAACATCCAAAGCAAATAAACATTTAAAACAAAACCCAATAAAAAAGATTGACAAAAATTAAGTTTTTCAACCCCCATTTGAGAAAATCTCAACTATGAACATAAAATCCCCAAAAACATAATCTAAGGATTAAAATCAATTAAAGTGTTAAAAATTACCTTAGAGATATTTATGGAATGTAAAAACACTTAAAATTAGTTGGGTTTTGATGTAAAAGCTTTGAAAAAGAGGTTTTGGAGAGGATAGAGTCATAATAGAGACATATGAGGAGTTTTGGTTCAAAAACTCACGAAATAACCATAAAATGGCTGATCTAGAAATTTTTGCAAGTAGTTGGAAATTTTCATGAGTAAGCCCTTCTCACACGTTACTCGCGAGACATTTGTGAAAATCTATGTCTGATGACCAAAAATGCTAAAAATGCATTTTTTCAGTTTCGCGACCCGCAGCCAAGTCACGAACTATTTGTGAAAGACTTGCAAAAGACTCTGATCCCTATTTTTCAACACAAAAACAAGCTTGAAACATTGAAAAACAAAGTAGGTACAAAACCTAAAAACAAAGAGTGATAAAAAATAATTTAAAAAAAAAAACACTTCCAAATACAAATAAAATGATCGAAAATCTTTTTAGTTTGATCCATATATGGTTGAGCACACACACATCACATTTGAACACTTACAATCACACAAATGAAATAGGCATTTGCTGAATATTAGTCATGTGTGTTGTATGTGTGAATCAAGTATGAACTAGTCTATAGTCTAGTATGAAGTTTCAATGATCAATTCAATCAAGTCATACACAACTAGCACGAAGTCAAGCGACCTATCTCACTAGTAGAAATGAACATATATGACCCCCCATCAAAGTGTTTACATTTGGTTGAAAGCTTTTCATTTGACTTCCATTTTTCATACTTTTTGATCTATACAACTCAATTCTTGAGAAGCGATGCCATGATATTTTTGATATATCTTTTGATGAATAATCCTTTGGCTTTGGCATCATACACTTTAATACACATTTGCTCCACCTTTTCCTAGTCAAACTAGTTTTCAAAGTAAGGCTTTTTCATCTCTTTTCTCCTCTTAGAGATAGACATTTGTAGAGTTTTTTGAAAAAGAAAAAAAATGTGAGGAGATATATAGGCACAAGTCTACATATGTATCAAGATCAAACAATACTATTGATCAATCATTCATGACAAGCTTGAAAATCTATTTACAACAATTAAATGTAGATTTCTAAATGTCGCTCGCACTTAAAAAAAATGAGCATACATAACAAGCTAAGTTCGTAAATGCACTACACCATTAGTACGGAGGTACTAGGCCAAACTCACATATAATATGTGCTCAAACATATATGATCAAACTTTTTGAATTTTCCACTTTTTATGTGTTTTTGGATTTTTTACTCACACAAAACAAAAGCATAAAAGTAAGATCAATTGCAAAAATAAATAAAAAATGCATATAAAGAGATGCATGATGCACAAATGCATGATAATGAAGTATCTAATGCATGAAGAGTCCTGCAAAGAGCGAAAGAATTAGATCAAGAACCAAAAGAGCATAACCTCAACCATTGGAACCCTTTCTCATCCAAACAAAACAATTGTTTGGAATGAGTGTCTTATGAGAAGTGAAACAAGGATTGGAAGAATGAGAAATGGAGATGCACATAGACAAGAAGGTAAGAACATCAAAAACTTTCTTTAACAACTTACCATTTTCCCCAAAATCCAGTTTTGCTTTCATAGCACAACATCCAAAAAGCTCAAGTTTCTCTTTTCTTTTGATTCTTTTTAGAGCTTGAAACTTAGAGCAATAAGGTCTTATATGACCAAGGGCATCACAATGGTGACAAACAATGTGTTTAGGTCCACTAGGCTTTTTATTGAGGGATTTAGCAACATGGTTTTGTCCTTTCTTCATCATGGAACATTGAGGTCTTATGTGACCAATCACACTACAATGGTGGCAAGTAAGAACAAACTTAGATCCACTCAATTCTCTAGGATGAGAACTAAACGAAGACTTAGGCTTAAGGAATGTACACAATTTGTTTTTTGAGGTAAAACTCACAATAGGCACAAAATCGGGTAACACAACATGATTGCAACAAAGATTTTCTTCCTTTTTAGCAATAGTTTCAGTAATCAAACACTTGGCATGCATCTTAAGAGATTGATTTTCACATTTAAGATCATCAACAAGTTTGTTAGACAAAACAATTTTAGCATCCAAGTCTACATTCAAATATTCAAACTCCTTTAGTTTTCAAGAGAATTTTCAACAAGTTTTTTATACTTTTCAACCAATTTGTTGGATTATTTGAGCTCAGCAATCAAATCATCCTTTTCACAAATGAACTTGCTCAAATTCTCATGAAACTTCTTAGCCTTTTTCTTCAAGAGTTTGACATTTAGAATTTCAACAACACCCATAGATTCATGAAACATGTCATTACAATTATGAGGATTAACACTCATAGAGGCATTTTAATAAACACATAGCATGTTACACTCAACAACATCCAAAACATCTACAGAAGCATACAAAGCACTATCCATGGCAATAAACACAAGGGGTCAAGGATCACACTTAGGTAATGAAACCAAAATAAGTGTACCCACTTTGACACCAACTGAAAGCTCGGATTTGTGGTAAAACACAAGAGCTTGTTCAAAACCCCAAATAAAAAATATAGCCAGATTGTTTTTACTCTAACTTAGACTAAGTGCAGAAAGAGAGTAAATATGCACAATGAACTGATAACACTACCCTAGTGCATAAACATGAATAGCAAACAATAAATGTAAATCACAAGAGTAAGGGAAGAGAGATGTAAACACAAGATAATAGCAAGACGTGTTATCGAAGAGGAAACCGAAGAACTCGGTGAAAAAAGTCTCTGCGACCCTCCAAATCGAAATCCATCCACTAGAGAATAAATTTGGAGTACAAAAATAACAAAAAGACCCTCTAAGCCTAGTCTACCCCATGTACTTGAGCCCTCCAAACTCCTACTACCAACGGACTTCTCGAAGTCATGTCTTCTCTAGCTTTCCAAATCTCACAATACACTCGATTGCACCTGCTAAGCCTTACCGACTTCTTTTGGCAAATCCCCAAAGTTTCCCAAGCTCCAAAACACTCTTTACACTCTGAATATGTGTGGCTTGTGTTTAGGTACAAATCTCCTCTCAAAGTATGACAATGGGAGAGGGAAGGAGAAGAGGCTACAATGATTTCTCTTTGAGGATGAGTAGCTCTTTCTGTAAAAGGTGGGTGTGTTGTGTTGTAGAAAATCTATCTAGGGTTTTCCTCTTTGAATAACCTCCTTTATTTTTGTGGGTAATTAGGGTATATATATTATGGGGAAGGGTAAGAAAGTTACACTTAAAATCCTCCAGGCAAAAAGTTTTGCAGGTACCTTGTGAGATGGTCTGTCTCACGAAGCACTCACGAAATGCAGTCTGGCACTTGACTTTTCAGCTTCCAGCATGTGCTTCTCACGTGCTCGTTTCATGAGTTACTCTTCTCGCAAACTTCTTGCGAGCTAGTCACAAAACTGAACTGATTCTTCATTTCATGCAAGATTCTTCACCAACTTAATACTAAACTCAATACAATAAAAAGCCACAAAATACAAGGAACAAAATTAATGCAATTACAACACTTTTTGTCATGGAATAAAACTGACATAAAACATAGTTGTAAATCACAACTTTACATATATAAAATGGAGTTAAAAATTAGCAAATGTAAATTTCAGGCTAATATCTTTTCTATTAAATAATTAATTAAAATAGATGAATACATAAAGTTTATATTGATTAGAGTTTTAAAATCACCAGCTATAATTAACAAGTAACAAGTAATCTAATTTTCTAGATAGCTTGTCAATTAGGTAACAAAATCTTCTTGGATGCTTTCATTTGTATTAACTTCAAGATAACTTGGATTGGTAAAGAAAGAAAACTATCCACAAAATATTGATAGGTACCATGTACGAATGAATTGTAAATTGTAATCACAAATGATCCATGTACAATTTTCCGATAGCCAACCAACCAACTAAGAGATTTGTTTAGATATGATACTTGGAATTTGGAAAACGAAATTTCATGGAAAAAGAATGTAAGGTTGAATTTATTCAATCATGTATTGGCTTTTTTCTGTGCCAAATTTTCTTGTAATTTAGCAATTAGATACCCTGAATTTAGGTGAAAATTATGTAAAAGTAGTGTGTGACGAAAGCTTAAGATGTGTGCACTCAAGAAGAGCCTTAAGACTAGATCTCGTGACTGGCAAGTCACCAAAGGTGGCACACGTGTGAAGCATGCAGGAGAGTTGAAAGGTCACGACAGCTAGAACACTACAAGACAAAACTTCTAGTTTGGGTAGGCAGTTAGCTGGCAACTCAAACTCGCGACTCATTCCAGTTGCGAGCTCGAGTCGCCAGAATGCCCTGTTTAGTTGTAATTGACTCTTCGCATTCCTCATACACCTTATTATAAATACCCTTATACCTATGAAATGTAAAAAGTTGCTAGAGAGAATTTTGAGAGAGAAACCCTAGAAAAAAACAAGATTGACTCATCCACAATATTCATCCTTTGATTCTCCAAATTCTTCTACTCTCACCCTCTCCATTGACATATCCTTGAGAGATACATTTAGCCAATTCCTTCTCTTACCATACCCATATCAATGAGGAGGTATTTTGGAGCTTAGGAAGCAATTCAGAAAGGACCAATTCATTTTGGTTGATGCAATGGGTGATTGCAGGATCTGGTAAGCTAGAGAAGACAAGGTTTAACGTAACCCTGTTGGAGCAAGAAGCTTGGAAGGCTTAGGTGCACTGGGTAGATTAGGCTTAGAGGATCTTTGACTATTCATGTATGCTAACTTCATTCTCTAGTGGATTATTGACTGCTAGAAGGGCAGCAGAGGTTTTTCGCCAAGTACTTCAATAACACATCATCGTGTTATCTTTGTGTTTGCATCTCTCTTCCTTTACTCTTTACCTTTTAATTACTGTTGTGATTGTATTTAATTATTGTTTAGAATGTGTTACTAATTTGGTTATAGATTAAATTTCATATTCCACACATAAACTATTTTATTATAAGCTTGTGTTGGTATTTTTGTATTTGGGCGTCTAAACGTTCATAGATGTTTTACACACTATTTGAACATTCAATTGGAATCAGAGCAAGTTCAATTGCTGTGGTTTAATTACCTAAGTGCGATCCTAGACCCCTTGGCTATGGATGAAGCTATGGAAAAGGCTATGTTGAATTGCGGTTTAAATGTTTGTGATAATGACTCTATGAGTATGTTTAAAGATTGCCCTAACAATGAACTCCTAGAGTTATTAAAAACAAAGAAACATGCTAGAATGTTTGTTCACATTTTGAAAATGAGAATCATATCCTGCACAATAGTCTATGTGAGTCAAATTCTTTGATTAAGAAGTATAAAAGAAGGAATAGAATATTGTGTGAAAAGGTTGATAATCTTAAACAGAAAATTCAATCTAACAAAAGTGTGGAAAATGAAGACAATTTTCTTTTTTTCTTTTTTTTTTTTTGAGAAAGAAGAGTAATATATTAAAGGAAACATTAGGCCCGAAGGTCAAACAGAACAACATGTAAGATGGCAGGAGGAACAGACTCCGTCCAAACCTCTACCGGAAATGAATATCTAGCTCTCTGGGCTAAAGCATGCGCGACCGCATTGCCTTTCCTACCAATATGAGAGAAAGAACAACTCTGAAAAGAGTTTAAATGAGACACAATGTCTTTTAATATATGACCCCCCTGGGGATGAGACACGCACCGATCCTGTAGAAGTTTTACTACCAAAGAGGAGTCGCCCTCAAAAACAGAATTTTGGAAGCCCAAATCACTGGAAAACATCACTGCACGCCGAGCAGCCAGGATCTCCACCAATTCTGCAGAATGAGGTTTCATAATTTTTTCAGAAAGGGCAGCCAGAACCTTACCATTTGAGTTACGAATCACCACACCCAGCCCCGCATAATCAGATTCCCCAAACAGAGCACCATCAAAGTTTATCTTCACAGAATTCGCATTCGGGGGCTTCCATTTTACTGGACCAGCAGAGCCACCTACAGAATGTCGTACCTGACTATGGCATGCGACAAAGGACTGGAGGTAAGACTCAACAAAACCAGCGATCCGATCAAGAGGAATGGTGGCTGCCTGAAGCCGAGATTTGTTCCGGTGATGCCAGACAGCCCAAGCAGTAACGACGAACAGGGAAAGTCCCGTTGGAGATGACTGTACAGACCGAACCAGATCAGAAAAAGAAGCTGCTGGAACTTCATGATTTATAAGCCAACCAAACCGGCTTTGCCACACCTGCCGAACCTTCACGCAACCCCAAAGAGCATGCAACACATCTTCCGGTTGCTCAGAACAGAGAAGGCAAACATTTTCGGATACAATGGTTTTTTTCAATAGATTTTCCATCGTGGGTAATGAGTTTGTGCAAGACCTCCAAAGGAAATGTTTGATCTTCCCCGGGACATTTAAGCTCCAAATACTCTTCCAAAAAACCTTGGCAGCCCCCACGGAATCAGGATCATGTTCCCCTGCCTGCTGGTCTTCGCAAAGATACTTGTACCCCGTTTTCACCGAAAAAATTCCGCTCCTCTCAGCCGGCCAAACCAGAGAGTCCGACTGGGGTACAAAACAGAGGGGCAGGGATTTAATGGCCTTAGCATCAGGGGGAAAAAAACATTGGTCGATCAAGTTAACATTCCACCAACCAGAGTGAGGGTCAATAAGTGTATCTACTGTAGCATCCGGGGCAAGGACTCCACTGTGGAAAAGGATTCTGCCATCATTTGAATTTGGAAGCCATGCATCTTTGAAAATCCGGACATTGTTTCCATTCCCAATCTGCCAGCGAGCATTTCTTTCGATTAAATTCTTGGAGCGGAGGATACTTTTCCATGCATAAGATCCCGTGGCCGACCTTGCTTCAAACACATTACCATTTGGAAAGTATTTTGCCTTGAAAACTTTGTAGAAGAGAGAATCCGTATCAGAAGTTAGTCTCCAAATGTGTTTTGCGAGCATGGCTTCGTTAAACTTACAGAGATCCTTAAACCCCAACCCTCCCTCAAGCTTCGGTTTGCAAAGAATCTCCCATTTCCTCCAATGAATTTTTCTTCTATTTCCCTTTTGACCCCACCAAAATTTCCTAATTAGCATCTCAATATCCTGGCAAAGGCCCACCGGCAAACGAAAGCAACTCATAGCAAAAGTGGGTATGGCTTGAGCGACTGCTTTCAGCAATACTTCTTTGCCCGCTTGGGAAAGCAACTTCTCCTTCCACCCTTGGAGCTTTCCCCATACCCTATCCTTGATGTAGTTCAAACTTGCCCTCTTGTTTCTTCCCACAACTGCTGGAAGGCCGAGATACTTCTCATACTCTTTTATTTCAGCCACTCCTAAGAGGTTTTTAATGGACTCTTTAGTATCATCTGAGACATTTTTGCTAAAGAAAAGGGTAGTTTTTTCAGCATTAATCTTTTGACCCGAGGCCTTCTCATAAAGACCCAAAAGAGCTTGGATGGCAAGAATATCCCCTAGCCGAGCTCGGCAAAAAAGGAGGCTGTCATCAGCAAAGAAGAGGTGAGAAATCTTTGGTCTGGATCGACATAGAGCAAAACCCTCAATCTGACCCCCCTCCACCGCGTGTTGTATAAGCCCGTTCAGCCCTTCCGAGGCCAATAAGAAAAGATATGGAGACAAGGGGTCCCCTTGCCGGATTCCCCTAGTCGGAATGATATGACCTTTGGGCTCACCATTTACCAAGATAGAGTAAGTAACAGATTTGATGCATTCCATTATCCACCCCACCCATAAGGGATGGAAGCCCATTTTTTCCATGATCATCTTCAAAAATTCCCACTCCAATCGATCATACGCCTTGCTCATGTCTAGTTTAAGAGCCACGTGGCCCCCTTTACCCACCTTCTTCATCTTCATATGGTGAAGGGTCTCAAAAGCCACCAGGATGTTGTCCGATATGGCTTTGTCAGGTTGGAATGCACTTTGAGTTTCAGAAATAATCTGAGGCAACACTCTTTTCAATCTGTTAGCCAAAACTTTGGAGACAAGTTTATATAGGACATTACATAAAGCAATAGGACGATATTCAGAAATAAAATCCGGATTCTTAACTTTTGGTATGAGAGTTATGAAAGTATGGTTTAAACCCGGAATTATTTCACTGGAATTTAAACAAAAAAGAACAGCTTTTACAATATCGTTTCCAATGCAATCCCAATAATGTTGGAAGAAAATAGGGTATTTGAAGGTTAAGAGTGTTTGTCCATGCTTGCTTGTTTGTGCACACTTCTTTAAAGGTACTTAATTCGTGTTTATGGTATCTTGATAGTGGTTGCTCTCGCCACATGATAGGAGATAAATCACTGTTTAAGTCACTCAAAGAGAAGGTCGGTGACTATGTGACATTTAACGATGGAAGTCATGCTTAAGTTCTTGGCAAAGGGACTGTTGAGATACCGAGATTACCTCTATTGAAGGATGTCTTATACATCAAAGGACTTAAGGCGAATCTCTTAAGCATCACTCAAATATTTGATGAGGACTTCCTTGTTCAATTCTCAAAGAAGGGGTGTCTAATCATTGATGAAGAATGGATTCAAGCCTTGCAGAGAAATAGGACTATCGACAATTGCTATGGAGTAGTTCCTACGTCTAAGATTTCCTGTAGAAGTGTTCATGTTGACATGTTGGAACTTTGGCATCAAAGACATGGGCATGCAAATTTCAAACAAGTGGCTAAAGTATCTAAACTTGAAGCTGTTAAGGGACTTCCAAAATTTGGAAAGGTAGAGAAGACCATTTGTGGTGCATGCCAAATGGGGAAGCAAACAAAGGCAAGTCATCACAAGGTGAATGTGATTGCTACTTCACGTTGTTTAGAGCTTCTTCATGTTGATCTAATGGGGCCCATAAAAACTGAAAGTTTGGGAGGAAAAAGGTACATCATGGTCATTGTTAATGATTTCTTAAGATACACTTGGGTGGAGTTTCTTAGAGAAAAATCAAAAGCATGTAAGAAACTGGAAATTCTATGCAAGAGACTTCAAAACGAGAAAGGGGCTCCTATTGTCAAGATAAGGAGTGATCATGGGAAGGAGTTTGAGAATGCAAGATTTGAATCTTTTTGTAAGAAGAATGGGATCAAAAAGGAATTTTTAGCCCCTAAAACTCCTTAACAAAATAGGGTGGTTGAGAGGAAAAATCGGGTGATTCAAGAAATGGCACGAGTTATGCTACTCAATAAGAAAATTCCTCAAAAGTTTTAGAGAGAAGCCATGAACACTTCATGTCTCATTGGTAATATAATATTCTTCCGAGCGGGAACAAAGAAGACTGCACATGAAATTTGTAATGGAAAGAAGCCAAAAGTGAAGTACTTCTGAGTATTCGAAAGCAAGTATTACATTCTAAATGATTGGAAGAACCTTGGAAAATTTGATACAAAAGGTGATGAAGACATCTTCCTTGGATATTCTACTACTAGTCAGGCATATAGAGTTTTCAACAAGTGAACAAAAACAGTAATGGAGTCCATTGATGTGGAAATTGATGATGCTATAACAAAAGTAGAGATTGATGATGATGGAGAAGGACCAAGCTCCAAAGGACCCACTGTTGAGGTTGAAGCCCAAGATATTGAAGGAGAAAAACCTACACCGGGAAAGGAATCAACTCTCGTGAACTCAAGAATGGAAACAAGGTCAATGTCTAGAACATCAAGTCCTCTTACTCCTTTGGAAGTTCATTCTCCTATCTCCCAGAATGATGAAGTGTCCACCTCAAAGAAGCCATCGTCAAGAGTGGTTAAAAACCATTTAGACAGTAACATCATTGGGTCTTTAGATGAAGGTCTTCGTCTTAGAAAGGGAAATATACTTCTGGCCCATCATGTAACATACCATTGCTACCATGACCAATTTGAGCCAAAAAGGGTAGAAGAAGCTCTTCAAGATGAAAATTGGGTTGAATAAATGTGAAAGTTCAATATGTGTACAAAACACCCTTGAACGATTAGACCCTTAATTTACAAAACACCAATTCAAGCTTAATGTCAAACAATTAATGCGTGGAATATGAACATAAGCTTAAAACAAAATTGATAAACAATCTAAACCAATTAAAATCACATCCACAGCAGAAACTAAATTGAAAAGATTTAAGGGAAGAGAGATGCAAACATAAGGACAACACTCGATGTGTTATCGAAGAGGAAATCGAAGCCCTCGGCGTAAAACCTCCCCTCTAAGCGGTAAACAATCCACTAAAGAATGTAGTTGGGATACATGAACAGCAGAAGACCCTCCAAGCCTAATCTACCCAATGTACCTAAGCCCTCCAAGCTCCTACTCCAACGAGGTTACGCCGAACCTATTTCTTCTTTAACTTGCCAGATTCCGCTACTTGACCATAGCATCCACTAATATGAAATTGGTCCCTTCTTAATTGCTTCCCAAAGTACCAAACAACCTTCTCACAAATATGGGTATGGTGAATAAAGGTTTTGGTAATGTGCCTCTCAAGGATTTAACAATGGAGAGGAAGAGAGTAGAGGAATTTAAAGAGTCTCTATATGAAGATTGTGGATGAGTCAATCTTGTTTTTCTCTAGGGTGTCTCTCTAAAAATTATCTCTGGAAGCTCTCTCAAAATCGTGGGTATAAGGGTATATATATAGTAGGGTGAGAAGGAATGTGAAAAGTCAGTTTTTCCCAAACAGGGTGTTCTGGTGACTTGACCTTGCGACTGGGTTGAGTCATGAGTTCAAGCCACAAGCAAATGGCCTCGCCATCCTAGGACTTTTGTCCTGTAGTGCAACAGTTAGTGCGACTCTTCAGCTTCTGGCATGCTTAGCACGTGTGCAACTTTTTGGCGGCCTACAAACCGCGAGCCACCCGTGAGATCCAGCTGCGAGTCCCTGCTTCTCTACAAAATCTTGAGCAATTCTTCACACTTTCTCACACACTACCCTTACATGATTCCCACCTAAATATAGGGTTACTAATTGCTAAAATACAAGCAAATTTGGCACGGAATAAAACCAACAAGATGGTTGATAAAATTCAACCTTACAATCTCCCCTTTGGTTATTCCATGACAAAACCCTAAAACAAACTCTAGACTTAAAATCTGAGTTAGGAACAATTGAACAAAACTCACTCACACCTAACTCTAGAATCTGATAAGCTCTTGAATCATATAAACAAGTAACTCCTGAAACACAACAACACAATTTGATCATTGTATGCAGAAAACTTGTAAGGCATATGAGAATGCAATCAAGTAAAAAGGAATGAGAAATAAACCATGGCTTGACCAAACAGGAAATCACTATAAAATAGTGACCACAATGCTCATTCACACTTGGAATGAACATCTGGACATATAAGTCAATAAGCTCAATGCAAATCACTTGCATGCCCAACACTCAACCAATGCACTATACATAAAGTATATTCATCTAGGAACAAAATCCTACAAAGGCACAAGAGTGAAAATACTTGAAGAAAATGCAAAAAAAATTAGCTAGAAGCATTGGCAACAGAACATAAAGGCTACATAACATGGTACAAACCATAAAAGCCTACAAATTCTCATGGAAACAAACCCTAATAGCTTACAAAAGCAACATGGGCACAAAGACACCAAACACATGAAAAATGATTTCAAATATATAAATATAAACCAATGTATCATTGCCAAAAAAAACCAAGAGTTTATGAAGACACTAGAAAACTATAAGTACATAACTGATAAGCTAGGCTAGCCAAAGTTAGGCAATATGTCCAAAAGAATGTGTAAGTGTATATGACAGCTCTTCTCCTCTAGAGCACACAACTCCCCATTTCACTATGCACACTTCCCTTTTTGTTGCTCTCCCCCTTACTATACGCTCTCCCCCTTTTTGGCACAAATAGCTAAAGGCTGCTCTCTAGCTTTTGCTGAATAACATCTAGCTGATTCTCCATGGTCGTGAGATGTAATTGGACTTGATTGTTGGTGGAGTAGATGAGTCTTTCAATTCCGACAAATCATACATGAAGATTTTCAAACAATGAACCCAACCTATCTGCTTAAGGATCAGATTGTACTGGCTGATTGCTAGTCGGCTATAACTTAAGGGTGATATGAGGAATAGTCACGGTATGCACATGTGTATCTGACTCATAAGCATATGGAGTAGCAGGAGATATGTGTTCACTCTTTGGTGTTTTAGATGAGTGACTCTTGCTAGCTTGGGGAGATGTCATGGATATAGGTCGAGGACAGTTCATCATTTTTCCATCTGATGGGGGACTGACACCTTCAAGAAGCATGATCTTCATGATGAGGCTAAAAAACGGGATACATACTTGTGTTGCTGATCGAGCTGCAGTCTTCCCAATGATTTGGAAGATATGGGCACAAATATCAATCGAGGCTCCTATAATAAGATCACTTAGGAATTGAGCTCTTCTAAGATTAATAAAAGCAGTGTTGGACAATGGGTAGAGATTGGAGAACATGATCAGTTTCAGTGTGGTCAACTCAGGAGCAAACTTTGCAGTGTTTATAGATGTGCCTTTACTTGAGACTTCATGATCAGGCCCAAGAACTTGAAGGATGTCTTGAACCTTAGGAGTTCAATCATCATAAAGGGTGAGATCCACATCCTCAAGTCTAGTGATGCGAAGGACCTTGGCTATGTAGTTCAGATTGATGGAGAACTCTTTTCCTCTTACCCAGCATTTTAACTCAACTCTAATGTATCTAGCATTTGAGAAGATTTCCCTGACCAACTCTTCCATCAGATCTTCAAAATTCCCAAACAAATTAGCCCAATCTTTAGCTTCAAAGATTCTAAGGATGAAAGTTGTCCCCAAAGTGTCAAATCTTACCACTTGTTCCACTATAGAAGTAGCATCTTCAAAAATGCTTGAGTGAGTCAGTGAATCAAGAGGAGTTTTGAACCTCTCACGGTTTGAGTCTTTAGACGACTGAGGTGAGAGACAAGTTCGTTTAGCAACAGGGGATGATAAAACATTAGATACAATCTTTTTTCCTTTGGAAGATTGATGAGACATCTGTAGAAGAACAAACACACAACAGAGATCCAAGTGCACAGGCACAAGACATGAACATCAACTTGATTAGATTCATGAAAGTCAAAAGATGGATATTCAAGGAAATTTAGACCGAGATATCACTTAAACATAGTACAAGAACCCAGTCAACGGTATGTGAGAATGAGTAATATTGAAGCAATGTATACTAAACATGTAACAGATGTTCAGCAATGATGAATAAGCAGACATAGTTCAGATGCACTATGAACTATGGTAAGTTACAAAGACACAAATATCTGTCATTGTGACATTCTACCATGAAAATGATATGCACAGAGCAACACAATGAAGATACTCATCTAAGGAACAGTCAAGTATTCAAGTGAAGCAAGCATCATATCACTAGAAACAACAAAAACCCCTTTAGCCAATCCAATAGAATAAACCCATGTTCGAAACCCATATAACTCAAAAGCACCAACAACAACTCACAAAGACAAGAAAATAAGACTAAAATCATGAAATATAGAGTAAGGATAGAAAACCTATACCTTTTCCTTGGAGATTTGCAAAATGGAGTTTCTTTGAGAGTGACACGGTGAGTTTTAGAGAGGTTTATAATAAGATATGTAACACATATTGAGAAAGAAATAGAACCCATACCTTTACTTGAAGATAGGTGAAGGGGGGAAAGAGAATATGGAGAATATGAGAATTTCTATGTGAACACTGTGATGTAGAGAGGAGTTCAGATAAGAAAGACGATGAATAGTCACAAATGTTTGAGGGAAAACTGAAAACATTTAAAAACTGACCTACATGCACAAAACACACGATTTTCGCGACTGAGTCTAATCGCAAGAAAGTCACCAGGGCCAGTCACCAAATCACTCAAGACAAAAATTTTGAAAAATTTTTCTAAGTGTTTTTCGCGACTAGAAGTTCTACCCGTGAGAGAATCGCGAGGTAAGCTGTGAAAATCTCTAAGCCCTCTCGCAATTGGACCTTCCACCCGCGAAAAATTCGTCAGACTTAGTCACGAGAAACATTAAAAACCCAAATCTTGAAAAATATTCTTAGTATTTTTCACGACTAGAGCATTGAGCTGCCAGTGAGCCGTGAAAAATCTCTGTGTAGACTCACGACTGGGACATGCGACTGGACCAACCCGCGATTGAGTCGCCAAAACAAGGCAACACTATTTTTTGAAATTTTGACATTTTTTGCAAAAACAAAAGACTTTCCAAATAAAGCTAAAACACTCAAAAATCTTTTTGTGTTTGATCAACAAGGATTAAGCATGTGAAAACACATTTAATCAAGTACAATCACACAAATGAATATGGCATTCATTGAACATAGACATGTGTGTTGTGTGTGAATATCAAAAATGAGATAGTCCTTAGTCTAATGTGAAGTTTCAATGATCAATTCGATCAAGACATACACAATTAACACTAGTTAATGTGACCCATCTCAATTATAGAAATATGCATATATGACCTCCCACAAAAACTTGAGTACAATATCTTTGAAACTTTTCATTTGGCTCAATGTTCAACATATCATTTGATTTTTTTGAATCAATACATCTCATTGTGAGATCGATGCCTGAAATTTTTAATATTTCACTTTAATGAGTTAGCCTTTGGCTTTTTGGGCATCATACAATTTTAATTTTGGTCACTTTCCCTTTTTCCTAGCCAAATACTAATATGTGCGACAGGCTTTTGCAGCTCAATATCTCTTTTTATTTAGAGATTTACATTTGGTGAGCTCTTAAAGCAAAAATAAAAAAGTGGAAAGATATATAGGCACAAGTCTATGCATGTCTCAAGATTAACAAAATCATTCATTAGTCATTCATGACAAGGTTGAAGATCTATTTACAACAGTAACATAGATTTCAAAATTTCTCCCACAATGATATGAGTGCATACAAAACGAGTTATGCTCGTAGATGCACAAAGCCATTTGCACAAAAGTACAAGGAAAACATTTTTTGAGACAAAACTCAACAATGCTAAACAAACTTTTTGAATTTTCTCCTTTTTATATGTGTTTGGATTTTTGACATAAAAGAAATGACAAAAGCTAGCAATAAGAAAAATTTAATGCAAAAGCAAACAAACATTCAACCCAAAAGTGTGTGCTCAAGACAAGAATAATCAACTTAAGACAAATAAATAGAGCACACATCACACAAGAGATTCAAGGAATTGTACCAACACCAATGATCTTATGGAGTGATTCAAACCGTGGACCATTGAGAGGCTTGGTGAAAATGTCCGCCTTTTGGTTGTCTATATGGATGAACTTAAGATAGACAACTTTATCTTCCACCAAATCCCAGATGAAGTGGTATCTCATCTCTATGTGTTTAGACTTGGAATGTTGAACTGGATTCTTAGAGAGATTTATGGCATTGGTGTTGTCACAGAAAACACACATTGTATCTTGCGAAATCCCATAGTCATGAACTAGCTTCTTCATCCAAAGTAGTTGTGTACAACAACTTCCAGCAACTATATATTCGACTTCAGCTGTAGAGAGTGACACAAAATTTTGTTTCTTGCTCATCCAAGAAACAAGATTTTTTCCAAGATAGAAGCAGCCACCTGAAGTGCTCTTTCTATCTACCACACTTCCATCCTAGTCGGCATCTGAATAACCAGTAAGACAAGCATTTGAGTCGTTTGAGTACCACAATCCATAATCCGAAGTTCCATTGACATATCTTATAATTCACTTTACCACAGTCAAATGAGATTCTTTCGGAGCAGCCTGCTATCGAGCATAAACACCCACACTAAAAGCAATGTCTGGTCTGCTTGCTGTGAGATAGAGCAAACTTCCTATGATACTCCTATACAATGTTGCACTCACTTCTACTCCAAAAGAATCAACATTGAGTTTTGTAGATGAACTTATAGGAGTTGAGGCATGTTTCTTGGAGTCTAATCCAAACTTCTTGACTATATTTTGACCATATTTTTCTTGAGAGACAAATATGCCTTCCTTCCTTTGTTTAACTTGAAGGCCTAAGAAGAATGTAAGCTCCCCTACGATACTCATCTTAAACTCTTTCTTCATTTCCTCAGAAAATTCTATGGCTCAAGCATCAATAGTAGCTCCAAAAACTATGTCATCAACATATACTTGAGCTACCAGAAAATAATCTTCATCATTCTTGACAAATAGAGTTCGGTTAGCATACCCTCTTTTAAATCCTCTATCCAGGAGATACTGAGTAAGTTGATCATACCAAGCTCTTGGGGCTTGTTTCAAGCCATAAAGTGTTTTCTTCAATTTCAGCACATGGTCTGGAAAGTGAGGATCTTCGAAGTCTTTGGGTTGTTCAACAAACACTTCTTCATTTAGAGCCATTTAGAAATGCACATTTCACATCCATTTGGCAGAATTTGAAGTTTATAGTGCATGCAATTGACACGAGAATGCGAATAGACTTAAGTCTTGCCACGGGAGTGAAGGATTCATCAAAATCAACTCCTTCTACTTGAGTGTATCCTTGAACTACTAACCAAGATTTATTCCAGATAATCTCTCCATCTTCATTGGTCTTGTTTTTTAAGATCCATTTGGTGCCAATAACATGAACACCTTCAGGCCTAGGAGCCAGTTCCCATACATCATTTCTCACAAATTGATTCAACTCCTTATGCATAAACTCAACCCAATTTTCATCTTGAAAAGCTTCTTCTACCCTTTTTGGCTCAAATTGAGCTAGATAGCAGTGATATGTCGTATGATTGGCCAAGAGTATGTTTCCTTTTCTAAGGCGAAGACCTTCATCTAAAGACCCTATAATGTTGTTATCCGGATGATTCTTAATCACTTTTAATGATGGCTTCTTTGATGTGGAGACTTCATCATTTCCAAAGATAGGAGGATGAACTTACGGGGGAGTGAGAGGACTTGATGTTCTAAATGTTGATCTTGTTTCCATTCTTGGTTTCAGGGGAGTAGATTCCTCTTCCGATGTAGATCCTTCAACTTCTATATCAAAACTTCAACCTCAACAGTGGGTTCTTTGGTACTTGATCTTTCTTCATCATCAGCCATTCCTACCTTTGTTATGGCATCATCAATTTTAACATTGATGGACTCCATTACTGTCTTAGTTCTCTTGTTGAAAACTCTATATGCCCGGCTAGTAGTAGAATACCCAAGAAAAATACATTCATCACTTTTTGCATCAAATTTCCCAAGGTTCTCCTTATCATTCAGAATGTAGCACTTGCTTCCAAACACTCGAAAGTACTTTATTCTCAGCTTCTTTCCATTCCAAATCTCATAAGCGGTCTTCTTTATTCCCACTCAGAAGAATATTCTATTACCAATGTGACATGATGTGTTCATGGCTTCTCCCCAAAACTTTTGAGGAATTTTCTTGTTCAGTAACATAACTCTTGCCATCTCTTGAATCACCCTATTCTTTCTCTCTACCACTCCATTTTGCTGAGGAGTTTTGGGAGCTAAAAATTCCTTTTGATTCCATTCTTTTCACAAAATGACTCAAATCTTGCATTCTCAAACTCCTTGCCATGATCACTTCTTATCTTGACAAAAGGAACTTCTTTTTTGTTTTGTAGTCTCTTGCAAAGAGTTTCCAATTTCTCACATGCTTCTTATTTTTCTCTAAGAAATTCAACCCAAGTATATCTAGAGAAATCATCAACAATGACCATAATGTACCTCTTTCCTCCTTGGCTTTCAGTTCTTGTAGGCCCCATTAGATCAACATGAAGAAGCTCTAAACATCTTGAAGTAGCAATCACGTACACCTTGTGATGACTTGCCTTTGTTTGTTTTCCAATTTGGCATGCTCCATAAATAGTCTTCTTCACCTTTCCAAACTTTGGAAGTCCCTCAACTGCTTCAAGTTTAGATACTTTAGCTACTTGTTTGAAATTTGCATGCCCAAATCTGTGATGCCATAGTTCCAACATGTCAACACGAGCACTTCTACATGAAATGGGTGTCGTAGGAACTATTCCATAACAATTATCGGTAGTCCTACTTCCCTCCAAAACTTGAATCCTTTCTTCATTAATGATTATGCATCCCTTCCTTGAAAATTGGACAAGGAAATCCTCATCACATATTTGAGTAATGCTTAAGAGATTCGTCTTCAGCTCTTTGATGTATAAGACATCTTTCAATAGAGGTAATCCTGGTATTTCAATAATTCCTTTGCCTAGAACTTGAGCATGACTTTCATCACCAAACGTCACATAGTCACTGATCTTCTCTTTGAGCATCTTAAATAGAGATTTATCTCCTGTCATATGACGAGAACATCCGCTATCAAGATACCATAAGCATGAATTAAATACCTTTAATGAGGTGTGCACAAATAGACAAGCATGAGACAAACACTCTTGACCTTCAAATAGAGATTTATCTTCAATTTTCATTCTTCTGTTAGACTGAATTTTCTTTTTCAGATTATCAACCTTCTCACACAATATTCTATTTTTTCTTTTATACTTCTCAAGCAAAGAGTTAGATTTAGATAGGCTATTGTGTAAGATGTGATTCTTGTTCTCAAAATATTTCAGCATGTGAACAAACATCCTAGCATGTTTCTTTGTTAATAACTCTAAGAGTTCATTATTAGAACACTCTTCAAATACACTCATAGAGTCATTATCACAAACATTTAAACCACAATTCAGTATGGCCTTTTCCATAGTTATGGGGTCTAGGATCGCACTTAGGTAATTAAACCACAGCAAGTGCACCTGCTCTGATACCAATTGAAAGTTCAATACGTGTACAAAACACCCTTGAATGATTAGACCCCTAATTTACAAAATACCAATTCAAGCTTAATGTTAAACAATTAATGTGCAGAATATGAACATAAGCTCAAAATAGAATTGATAAACAATCTAAACCAATTAAAATCACATCCACAGCAGAAATTAAATGAAAAAGATTTAAGGGAAGAGAGATGCAAACTCAAGGACAACACTTGATGTGTTATCGAAGAGAAAACTGAAGCCCTCGGCATAAAACCTCTCTGCTGCCCTCCAAGTGGTAAACAATCCACTAAAGAATATAATTGGGATACATGAACAACAGAAGACCCTCCAAGCCTAAGCTACCCAATGTACCTAAGCCCTCCAAGCTCTTACTCCAACGAGGTTACGCCGAACCTATTTCTTCTTTAGCTTACCAGATTCCGCTACTTGACCATAACATCTACCAATATGAAATTGGTCCCTTCTTAACTGCTTCCCAAAGCACCAAACAACCTTCTCACAAATATGGGTATGGTGAGTAAAAGTTTGATAATGTGCCTCTCAAGGATTTAACAATGGAGAGGAAAAGAGTAGAGGAATTTGAAAAGTCTCTACATGAACAACAGAAGACCCTCCAAGCCTAAGCTACCCAATGTACCTAAGCCCTCCAAGCTCCTACTCCAACGAGGTTACGCCGAACCTATTTCTTCTTTAGCTTGCCAGATTCCGTTACTTGACCATAACATCTACCAATATGAAATTGGTCCCTTCTTAACTGCTTCCCAAAGCACCAAACAACCTTCTCACAGATATGGGTATGGTGAGTAAAAGTTTGATAATGTGCCTCTCAAGGATTTAACAATGGAAAGGAAAAGAGTAGAGGAATTTGAAAAGTCTCTATATGAAGATTGTGGATGAGTCAATCTTGTTTTTCTCTAGGGTTTCTCTCTCAAAATTCTCTCTGGAAGTTCTCTCAAAATCGTGGGTATAAGGGTATATATATATAGTAGGGTGAGAAGGAATGTGAAAAGTCAGTTTTTCCTAAACAGGGTGTTCTGACAACTTGACTTCACGACTGGGTTGAGTCACGAGCAAACGGCCTGGCCAGCTTGGGACTTTTGTCCTGTAGTGCAACAATTGGTGCGACTCATTAGCTTTTGGCATGCTTGGCACGTATGCAACTTTTTGGTGGCTTGCAAGCTGCGAGCCACCCGCGAGATCCAGCTGCAAGTCCTTGCTTCTTTGCACAATTTTGAGCAATTCTTCACACTTTCTCACACACTACCCTTACATGATTCCCATCTAAATACAGGGTTACTAATTGCTAAAATACAAGCAAATTTGGCACAGAATAAAGCCAACAAGATGGTTGATAAAATTCAACCTTACACAATGCATGAAGAACTGAACCAATTTGTAAGAAATGATGTATGAGAACTTGTTCCTAGGCCTAAAAATGTTCATGTTATCGGCACCAAATGGATCTTCAAGAACAAGACCGATGAAGATGGAGAGATTATATGGAATAAGTCTTGGTTGGTGGCTTAAGGATATACTCAAGTGGAAGGAGTAGATTTTGATGAATCCTTCGCTCCCATAGCAAGCCTTGAGTCTATCCACTTTCTTATGTCAATTGCATGTACTATGATCAAACTCTATCAAATAGATGTGAAATTTGCATTTCTCAATGGATATCTGAATGAAGAAGTGTTTGTTAAACAACCCAAAGGTTTTCAAGATCCTCACTTCCCAGATCATGTGTTGAGATTGAAGAAGGCTCTTTATGGCTTGAAACAAGCTTCTAGAGATTGGATTGATTGACTTACACACTACTTCTTGGATAGAGGATTTAAAAGAGGATATGCCAACCGGACTCTTTTTTTCAAGAATGATGAGAACTACCTCATCGTGGCTCAAGTATATGTTGATGACATAATATTTGGAGCTACCACTAATGCTTAAGCTATAAAGTTCTCTAAGGAGATGAAGAAAGAATTTGAGATGAGTATGGAAGGGGAGCTTACATTTTTCTTGGGCCTTCAAGTCAAACAAAAGAAGGAGGGCATATTCATTTCACAAGAAAAATATGCTAGAAATATTGTCAAGAAGTTTGGATTAGATTCCAAAAAGCATGCCTCCACTCCCATGTGTTCATCTACAAAGCTTAATCTTGATCCTTCCGGGGTAAAAGTGAGTCCAACTTTGTATAGAAGCATCATTGGGAGCTTACTCTATCTTACGATAAGTAGACCAGATATTGCTTTTAATGTGGGAGTTTGTGCTCAATATCAAACTGCTTTGAAGGAATCTCATCAGACAGCGGTGAAGCAAATCATAAGATATGTCAATGGCACTCCAGATTATGGCTTGTGGTACTCAAAGGATTCTAATGCTTGCCTTGCGGGTTATTCAAATGCAGATTAGGCTGGAAGTGTAGATGACCGAAAGAGTACCTCAGGTGGCTGTTTCTATCTTGGGAAAAATCTTGTCTCTTGGATAAGTAAGAAACAAAATTTTGCGTCTCTCTACGGCAGAAGCAGAGTATATAGCTACTGGGAGTTGCTGCACACAACTTCTCTAGATGAAGAAGCTACTTCATGACTACGAGATTCCCCAAGATACAATGTGTGTGTTCTATGATAACACCAGTGCTATAAATCTATCTAACAATCTGGTTCAGCATCCAAAGTCGAAGCACATAGAGATACATTACCACTTCATCCGAGATTTGGTGGAAGATAAAGTTGTGTGTCTTGAATTCATACATACGGACAACCAAAAGGCGGATATCTTCACTAAACCTCTCGATGGTCCACGGTTTAAATCACTTCGTAAGACCATCAGTGTTGGTACCATTCCTTGAATCTCATGTGCGATGTGTGCTTTACTTATATATTTGGATTTGCTCTCATTGTTGTTTAGCACACATTATCTTATTGGCTATTTATACAGCATGTTTGTGTTTGTTCATTATTTGCTTTGAATGTTTTTACATTTTTTTTAATCAATCTTTACTTGTTTTTGTGTCAAAAATCCAAAAACACATAAAAAGTAGAAAATCCAAGAAGTTTGATCAGCATTTTTGTGTTATGTCACATGCATATTTTGCCTTGTACCTTCATACAAATGGCTTTGTGCATTTATGAGCGTAGCTTGTTCTTTATGCACTCATATCATTATAGGAAAAATCTTGACATCTATGTGATTGTTGTAAATAGATCTTCAAACTTGTCATGAATGATTAGTCAATGGCTTTGTTGATCTTAAGACATACATAGACTTGTGCCTATATATCTTCCCACTTGTTTATTTTTGTTTGCTTAGATAGCTCAACCAATGTAAATCTCAAAAAGAAAAGAGATGATGAGCTACAAAAACCGTTGCACATATTAATATTTGACTAGAAAAAAGGGAAAGCAACTTATATGAAAATGTATGATGCCCAAAAAGCCAAAGGCTTGTTCATCAAATTGAAATATCAAAAATTTTAGGCATTGATCTCAAAATGAGATGTATTGATTCAAAATGATCAAATGTTATGATGTGTATGGAGCCAAATGAAAAGCTTAAAAATTATGTTATCAAGTTATGTGGGAGGTCATATATGCATACTTCTATAATTGAGATTGGTCACTTTTCCTCATGCTAATTGTGTATGTCTTGGGTGAATTGATCATTGAAACTTCACATTAGACTAAGAACTATCTCAACTTTGATACCCACACACATCACACTTGTCTATGTTCAATGAATGCCTTATTAATTTGTGTGATTGTACTTGTTTAAATGTGTTGCACATGCTCAATTATATGTTGATCAAACACAAAAATATTTTTAAGTGTTTTAATTGTTTTTGGAAAGTTTTTTTGTTTTAAAAATTTCAAAAACTGTGCAACCCTATTTTGGCGACTCACTCTCCCAAGTCAATCCAATTGTGTGCCCCTAGTCACAAGCTTACTCAGAAGCTTTCATGACTCTTTGGCAAGTTAGGCTCCCAGTTGCGAAAAAGACTTAGAAAAATTTTCAAAAATCAGGGTTTTTAGGATTTTCGAGACTCAGTTTGGCGACTGGTTCGCGAGTGGAAACTCCAGTCGCTAGTTTTACTCAGAATGTTTGGCGACTCTCTTTGCAACTTACTTGCAAGTGGACCTTCTAGTCGCAAAAAACACTTAGACAAATATTTCAAAATTTGTCACACAAGTTTTTGGTGAATTGAATTGGTGACTTGTTTGCGGCTCATTCCATTTGCGAAAAACGCGTGTTTTGCACTTTGAGGGTTACTTTTAGGGAAGTTTTCAAAAACTTTTCATTTTTCCCTCGCATCTCCTAACTGTTCATTGTCTTGTTCGTCCCTCTCTCTGCCAAAACCATTGTTTTCTCACACAAACACTACATTCTCTTCATCATTTCTTCACCAATCTTCAAGAAAAGGTATGGGTTTTGTCTCTTTCTCAATGTATTTCATGTTTCAAGCCTTAGATTTCTTGGATTGTGTGTTTGTGTTGAGATCTAAAAATATAATGATTGAATATGGTTCACTGATTTTTTTTGTTAAGCCTATTGTATGGGTTCTGTTGGTTATGTGTTTCCACTTTGCCCTAGGGTGCACATGGTGTAATTTGTTGCACACACACACACACTCTTTGACATGGTTGAGACCTCAATGTCATGTTTTTAGGGTTTTATCCAAAAATTCTGCTTTGAGACTAACGTTTTGCTAATTCAGTTTGTTGTCATGTGTTCTTTTATATTGCATGATACAGCTTGAAAATGTCTCCGTTCAAGAGACCAGCCGTGAAAGGAAGTAGTAGCAAAGGCAAAGAACCAGTGATTGATCTTAAGAGCTTCACTCCTACAACCAAGAAGTCTCGATCATCGATAGGATTCTATGATGTCAGCAAATTCAGATCATATGCAACATCTCAAGCTTATGAGAATTACTTCATGGATGCTCCCTTGTTAGTGGAAAAGGTGCTTGAGCAAGGTTATCTTCTGGATACGAACATTCCGAAATGGTTTTCTAACAAGGATTGGCACTTCCTCCTATCCAGCTTAGAAGAACTGTATGAATAAATGGTGAAAGAATTCTATGCAAATGCCATTTATGAAAGGGATGAGCTGAAATGTTGGGTTAGAGGTCAGCATTTCACAGTAACACCTTGCTATCTTGCTAACATTCTACACATCAACCGGCCAATGTTTCCAAAGCCACTGATGTATGATGACTTGCATCTAGATGAGGATTTTCTTCGGGACGTTCTTGGCGACAACTTGGAATTCTCTCCCAATGGGAAATCAATTAGTGTTTCCTTACTATCTCCAAAATTGAGGTTGCTTACAACAATCATGTTCCACAATCTCTATCCTCTATCCAACACCGGATACATGAATCTTGGTAGAGCCTTGTTCCTTTATGACTTAATTACTGATGAAGAGATCGATATTTGCGCTCATATCTTCCATATTTTGCGCAAAACTATTGCAAGAACAACCTCAAGGAACTGCATTCCTTTTTGTTGCCTCATTTCAAAGATTTTGAAACTCAAAGGCATTCATCCATCGGAAGATGAGTCTCTTTACCCTAAGTCAAGTCCAATCAACATTCGTAAACTCAATGCTAGCATTGCTCATAGTCGAAAGGGAATCAAGACAAAGAGTCCAGCTCCTCATGGTGGTTCACGCTCTAGCTCATACTCCTATAATAAGAAGTTAGACAACATTATGGCATCCGTACATGACATAAGCACTAAAATGTCTGGACTTGCCTTTTTCCTGCACCATCACACCATCTGTTGTGATATGAAGTTCATTTCTCTCCAAACTCAATTGGACCAAATTCAAAGAAAGCTAGAAGAAAATGAAAACTAGCTATTCCATGACAAAAAGGGAGAGATGGTGATGATAGGGGAAGTATAATGATAAGGGGAGAAAGAGCTTGATCAAAGGGGGAATATTGAAGTTGAAGAGCAAGAGAAAGAAAAAGGCTTATGCTTAATATTTTGCTTCATATTATCATATATCAAAGTTTATGTTGTGTATTTGAACTATGTTTTTATTCTGTACCTTTGCTTTGTAGTTCAGTACTTTTAGTTAATGTTATGCATTTTCTTTAGTACTTCACTCTTATGCCCTTGTTGGATTTTTTATCCTTGATGCAATTACTTTAGGTTCTTGTATTGGTTGAGTGTTGGACATGCAAATAATACTTTGCATTGAGCCTATTAGCTTGCATGTTCAGATGTTCATTCTCCATGTGAATGTTCACTGTGATCACTATTGATAGTGATTGTTCTTGTTTGGTCAAATCATGCTTTATTGCTTTAATCTTTACTAGTTGATCGTATTGTGCTAGCTCCATATGCATTTCAAGATTTCTGCTTACAATGATCATCTTGTGTTATTGTTTTCAGGAAAAACTTGTTCTCATGATTCAAGAGCTTCACGGGTACTAGAGTTAGGTGTGAGTGAGTTTTGGCAACTGTTCCCAACTCACATGTTAAGTCTAGAGTCTATTTTAGGGCTTTGTCACGGAATAGCCAAAGGGGGAGATTGTAAGGTTGAATTTACTCAATCATGTGTTGGTTTTATTTCATGCCAAATTTGCTTGTAATTTAGAAATTAGATACCCTATATTTAGGTGGGAATTATGTAAGGGTAGTGTATAAGAGAGAGTAAAGAAAGCTCAAGATGTGTGCACTCAAGAAAAGCCTCGTGACTGGCTTGTGACTAGAAAGTCGCCAAAGGTGGCACACGTGTGAAGCATGCTGGGGAGCTGAAAGGTCACTACTGGACAAAACTTCCAGTCTGGCCAGACAGTTAGCTTGTGACTCATTCCAGTCTCAAGCTTGAGTCGCCAGAATGCCCTATTTGGTTGTAACTCATTCTTCACATTCTTCATACATCTTACTACAAATACCCTTATACCCACGAAATGTAAAGAGTTTCTAAAGAGAATTTTGAGAGAGAAACCCTAGAGAAAAACAAGATTGACTCATCCACAATCTTCATCCTTTGATTCTCCAAATTCCTCTACTCTCACTATTTCCATTGACATATCCTTGAGAGGTACATTTAGCCAAATCTTTATCTCACCATACCCATATCAGTGATGAGGTATTTTGGTGCTTAGGAAGTAGTTTAGAAGGGACCAATTCATTTTGGTTCATACAATGGGCAATTGCGGGATCCGATAAGCTAAAGAATACAAGGTTCGGCGTAACCTTGTTGGAGCAAGAAGCTTGGAGGGCTTAGGTGCACTGGGTAGATTAGGCTTTGAGGGTCTTCTGCTATTCATGTATCCTAACTTCATTCTCCTAGTGGATTATTGATCGCTTGGAGGGCAGCGGAGAGGTTTTTCGCCGAATAATTCAGTTTCTTCTTTGATAACACATCGTCGTGTTATCCTTGTGTTTGCATCTCTCTTCCTTTACTCCTTATCATTGAATGTTCAAATAGTGTATAAAACACTATGAACGTTTAGACCCCCAATTAAAAGAAATATCAATTCAAGCTTAATATCAAACAATTAATGTGCAGAATATAGACATAAGCTTAATACATAATTGATAAACAATCTAAACCAAATAAAATCACATCCACAGTAGAAATTAAATGGCAAAGATTAAGGGAAGAGAGATGCAAACACAAGGACAACATACGATGTGTTATCGAAGAGGAAACCGAAGCCCTGGGCATAAAACCTCTCCACTGCCCTCCATGCGATAAATAATCAACTAAAGAATATAGTTGGGATACATGAATAGTAAAAGACCCTCCAAGCCTAATCTACCCAGTGTACCTAAGCCCTCCAACCTTCAACTCCAACGAGGTTACGCCGAACCTATTTCTTCTTTAGCTTACCAGATTCCTCTGTAAACCATAGCATCAACCAATATAAAATTGTTCCCTTCCTAACTGCTTCTGAAGCACCAAATGGCCTTCTCACAGATGTGGGTATGGTAAGAAAATGTTTTGGTAATGAACCTCTCAATGATATAACAATGGGGAGGGTGAGAGTAGAGGAATTTGAAGAGTCTCTATGTGAAGATTGTGGATGAGTCAATCTTGTTTTTCTCTAGGGTTTCTCTTTCAATATTCTCTCTGGAAGCTCTCAATATTTCGTGGGTATGAGAGGTATTTATACTTGTGTGTGTTTGGAATGCGAAGAGTCAATTTTTCCAAAACAAAGCTGGCTGGCGGCTTGGCCTCGCGACTTGACTAAGCCGCGAGTTCAAGCCGCGAACTAACTGAATGGCCAGTTTGGAATTTTTTGTCCTGTAGTGCTCCAGCTAACATGACACTTCAACTTCTCCACATGCTTGGCAAGTGTGCAACTTCAAGCAGCTTGCAAGCCGCGAGCTACCCGCGAGGTCTAGTTGCAAGTCCCTGCTACTTTGCACAAACTTGAGCATTTCTTCACACTCTTTCACACACTACCCTTACATGATTCACACCTAAATAGAGGGTTACTAATTTCTAAAATACAAGCAAATTTGGCATGGAATAAAGCCAACAAGATGGTTGATTAAATTCAACCTTACAACCTTTTAATTACTACTGTGATTGTATTTAATTATGGTTTAGAGTGTATTACCAGTTTGATTATAGCTTATATTTCATATTCTGCACATATATTGTTTGATTATAAGCTTGTGTTGGTATTTTTGTATTTGGGGGTCTAAACGTTCATAGGTGTTTTACACACTATTTAAACTTTCAAAGAACATTAATATATAACCGATATCGTATGCAATTGGCTCATCAATTGCTTTGTTATGGGATTTCAGTTTCGGGGTTGAAGTATAATATTGTAATATGAATAAAAATCGTTTGTGTAATTTTTCGTGTTTCACTTATTTTTCACCGATCATGTGTTTAATTAACTTTTCTTATAAAATAATTAAAATTTAAAATGACTCATTTGATTAATTATGGTATCCATTGGGTGCCAAAATTAACTTGAATGTCTCATGTCATTTTGTTTGTTGTTGTTTTTTTTTTTTTTTTTTTTTTGCTATTCCAATTTCTTTTTTCCAATTTTTATTTAATATTTTAGTAGAACTCTATACTCTATAGGAACCCCAGCCAATATCAAATTAGATCAATAGATGTGTTGTATATTTCTTTCATAATTTTTAAGCCTAGAACTGCTTAGCATTTTTAAGGAACTATTTTTTCAGAATGAAACTAAACAAACCATATCCCGCCGAGATTCCTTTCATTATTAATTGATTTGAAAAAATTCTCAAATTTTACTACAAATGCCCGAGATAAGTGAATTGAAATTTTTCATGGATTTAAAAAAAAATTCTCAAATTTTACTCCAAATAACTGGATACCTCGGTAAATTGTAGAATCAAATATTAGATTGAGCTGTTTAATTTTTTGACGGATATTTACCATCCATTTGAGATTGTAGTAGGAACTAGGATGTAGAGTTTTGACTGTACATTTTTTTTTTTTTTTTTTTGAGATAAAAAATAGAGACTCTAAAACGTTTTGAGAAGTGCTACCTTAACAACATTTTGATAACAAATCATAAGTAGTTAATTGTCATTGATTCTAATTTGAACCAATCACTAAAATTACTTTTTTATCAATTGATAATGGTCAATAATAGCTTGTCATTTAGAATATGTTATGAAAATATTGTGGACATAGCATTTCTCAAAAGTTTTTTTAAAATTTTTTAAAATTTTTTTTTTTTTTATACAAGATAGAAATTCTACTCTATCCTAATCAAAGTGTATGAATGTAAAGCTCCCTCATGGAGACTTAAACTCTGGCCCTTACCTCCTACATTCCACAAATATTTATACTTTTGAAGTGATCATCATGCCAAGAGTAGAGTAATTTTAGTTGTAAAGTTTTTGTGAAAAAAAAAAAATTATTACAAATGATGCTTTCACTGGGAAAATTACTGTAATAAAGCTCTTCAATAATTTCATATTCAATTGGTAACCAAACCAATAAAAAGCTTTCGATGTGAGAAATATAGAGAAGAAGACATTACAATATTACTACTAATTATTGATATTTTCTTTTATAAATAAATTTTTTCATACTTGAATTAAACTTATCCAATTTATGGTTAATGTTTTGTTGTTGTCGATAAGCATCATGTGTCTTTTTTAGGGTAAAAACCTGTTAACCTAAATGAATCTCTAAAGAGTTTTAGGACAAAATTTTCAAAAATTGAGCTTTTCAAACCTCCCATAAAAGAGATAATTCTCTAAAAAAAATTTGCTGAACTCCTTTACTTTGCCAATACATTGCATCGTCCAACCAGTCTTTTAATTTGATAACTATGACAACAGTTTTAGATACTATGATAAATATTATAAAAAAATCTTGAATTAATATAAATATATATTTTTTTTCAGGTTGGATATTCAAATCATTTATATCTTTCTAAGGTAAATAGTTACAATTAACACATTAATAGTACATTCCTTAATCTTACCAATCCTTTTTCTAACTTCTTAAGAAAGAAGCATCTTAAGATAATAAGATTACAAGGTAAATATGCTAGATAGAGTTCTACCAAATAGTAGTAATAGTTTAGTCTCAAATTTTGGTATAAACTATTAGTTTCTAATATTATTGGGTAAATTACAATGTTGGTCCCTATCTTTTACACCATATTTCAATTTGGTCCCTAATATTTTCAATGTTATGTCACTTTGATCCTTGTCATTAAGTGTTAGATGAAAAATGCTGATGTGGCTAATAGCCCAAATAAAATATTATTTTTTTCCATGTCAACTTACTGCCATGTCATATATAATTAAATTAAAAAAAAAAAATTACTCAATATGATCAAAATCCCTAAATCTCATATAGAAATTCATCTCTATTACAAGTTATGGCCCACAATCCAGAGCTTCATGTTTTGGTCGAGAGAGAAAGGGTATCACTAACTTTAATGCTCGACAATGAGGAACAGCAGTGAGGACAGGTGTTGAGGTTGTTCTAGTTCCTCTACTGGCCCAATGGTATACTCTCTCTCTCTCTCTCTCTCTCATTTTCCCTATGTCTCTCTCAATTGAAATGGGTCATTGGATTTTTTCATTTCAAGTAGTGTTTTGGGGCTTGGTTGACATATATTGAAGGTTGGACTTTGAGATGGTGGCGGCATGGCAGCTTAAGTTTGAGTTGCTTCTTTGTTTGATATGGGTTTTGACAATCGAATAGCAAAAGGTTTGGAATGTAGTGATGTCTCTCATAGATGATTTGGTGTCAAAGGAAATTTGATGGGGTTGAGCTTCCTCTTGATAGGCAAAGATACCTATTCTTTTAGTTCTTTGGTTCAGCGAACATTTGCAAATGACAGTATACCTTCTTCCTTGTAAAAATTCTGTAATCTTTTTTCTTTATAATTTATTACTTTTGAGAGGAAACAATACACTTAGTGTGTACTTCAATTATTCCTTCTACTTTTAAAAAAATTCTTATAAATCGAAAAGCAAAATCAATGGGTTAGCCCAGCGTTTTTGTAGGGCTTCTATGATAAACTCTATTTGTAATATATATAAAAATAAAATTAAAATAAAAAATAAAAAAGCAAAATTGATTAATGCCATCCTAATAGCAGGGAAAATTTACTTTTTTATTTTATTTTATAAATGTAAAATGATGTAGCGATACAAGTGTTAGTTGACAAAGAAAAATAATAAATAAATAAATAATTTATTTAGGCCGTTAGTCACATTAGCATTTTTTTTCCAACACTTAATGGCAGTGATTAAATTGACACAACACTGAAAAGGTTAGGAATCAAATTAATACAATTGAAAGATTAGGGACCAAATTGAAATATGGTGAAAATTATAGAGACCAATGTTGTAATTTACCCAATATTATTTAATCAAGATCAATCACTATATTAAGGAATACGGAAATTGCTTCCTTATGCTTCACAGATCTTCTGAAGTTCTCTGGTCATGGTATGCACCCCTCCCTCCAGTATGTTTTTCCAAAAGAACACAATGAGGTAATGTTTGTTTATCTGTCTTTGATTGTTTTGGGATAAGTTATTCGTGCTCTCTCATTCTATTCCTTGCTCTTACAAGGAAAGGAAATGCCATTTGAACTAGAACTCATCAATTCAAGACAGTGTTTGATAGAAGAAGGGAGAAGTTGCACCAGCCTCCCGTTTCCATTGTGCTCCTTGCATAGATTTCATGCTGGTGCACAGTAAACCTGGTATTTTTATTTGTAGAGATCATTTCTTCTAGAGCCCTTGCTAAGAGGATTTGGCAAGTCAAGAAGAGATGTCTAGTGAAGAAGCTGGACTAATGTTGGGAAAAGATTGTTCAATGGGGGATTGATAATTGGGAAGGACAAAGTTGAAGGGTTCAACCAAAAGGTTGGCTCTGGCTGCTGCTGTGTACCACCTCTGGCTCCAGAGGGATGCTCGTGTTTTGCCAACATATCAAATCCCATGAGACTATCCTTACTCTAAACAGAGACCTCAAGGCCCAGATTGAGTTTGGAATGAGAGTAAAGAACTCTTAGTTAATAGAGTTCTCTATTGTAATTGGAGTATCAACTTTTCTTTCTTCAGAAATTATTGTGTAAGAGGTGATAGGTGTTACTTGGTCTGGTGTGTTGTGCTATGCAGTTTCTTGCAGTTGCTGGTCTTGAGCTCTGTAACGCTCTGTAACTGGTGGGCAGCTACTTAGTTGCTTATGTTCCCTGTAGTAGGTTCTGGTTTCTTTATTAAAATTCAGTAATTAATCCCCAAAAAAGGAGTTGTATCAGACAGTTATTCATATCTCACCTAAAGATGAAAAACAGCAAGATGGAGGACAAAAACATGTTATCGAATTTGTCTCTTATTAACTAGGCTTTTTAGCTTCTAATTTCATCTGTTAATCTAAGGCGAATGCTAATGGCCTTGTGAAACCAAGCTGAGGCTTGGCCCAAGTCCCTCACAAATCAGCATAAACAGGCAGTTGATTCCATGACAAGCATATGCCTGAGTAAAATCCAAGCAATGGAACACAAAGTACTAGTAGTTAGAACTTCTAGCCCATTTACTATTGCCATTCCAAGAGAAATTGAGAATTACAATAATGACAAAACCAGCGCCATAAGTTCTTGCATAAATAATCTATAGGTACTTCAAAAGTCAAGATAAGAAAAATATGTATAATTAATTTTCTCTTACATTTTCCAGAACACATAAATATCCCTGCAACACCTGCCAGAATTCCTCTCATAAATAATGCAATTGTGTTCTACACCTTTGAAGCAAAATCCTTTTGAAACTGTGCATAATAAAAGCATTGGTACACCAACATCCTATATTCACAAAGAAGCAACTCTTGCGCTCCCTATTGGCTAATCAGTGTATAACAAAAATTTTCTTCTAGGTTGTTCAGTAAAAAACTAGCAGTAAAACTTTGCATGCCAAGTTAGCAAACTATACCACCATCATCAATCATGATCAAATTGAATGTCCATCAGCTAAAGTCTTCCCACATCTTTTCATCCAAGGCATACATTTGGGTCATCTTCATCAGAGTCGAACTCAACCTGCAAGCAATAATATGCATAAATCACTGCATTTGACATCATGAAAAAGAAAATCATTAAAAAAAGAATTTATCAATTGCTTTAATCAAAGTAGCATAATCCAAAATAAAATTATTTGTTAACTTCAGAATCTCAATACACCCTGTCAAATTTAGTACCACCTAGCAGTATCAAAAACAATGCCACCCAAAAAAAAGAAAAAGAAAAAAACAGAGACTAACATTTTCATCTCTGAACCACTTCCCCTGACAATCACGCTTCCAACCTGCAGCTGTAAACTTTAGTTCCCTCTCTTGACGCTCTCGGAAATCCAAATGTGGCTGCACAACCACCTTGTCAGTGACTTCAATAGGACAAGGACTATTTTGATTAAGATTAGAATTCCCATCAGTAAGGCGATCCAAAATTAACTGTAAATTATGGTTGGCATTGCTGGAATTCTGCCGAGGAGTTTTGTTGTTAAGTATCTCCGAAGCCACATTTCGTGTCTGTTCAATCAATGGTTTCCCAACTGAACTAAATTTTTGATGGTAGGTATTACAGTTTGTGGTGCCAGTAGAAGAGTCTGACAATGCTACTTGCTTGTTTATCTCATCTTGTCTCATGAACTCTGTTTCCTTTAGCTTGGACTCTGCAGCCCGATGGCGTGATCCCTTGGTATGCATCTGCAATATGGATTTCCAACAGTTTAGAAAAGCAACTTTGGGAGAAAAGAAAAGGTCCCCGGGGGGGTGTTTTGGGGGGGGGGGGGGGGGGAAGGGGTGGGGGGTGTTGGTGGGTGAGGTGGTTACAAAATCCTCAACAGCACAACGCAACAGGTATATGAGAAGTATGTACACAAAGACGATCAATCAGTACGTGTTTGCACTTATTTTTAATTTATGCATCATTTTGATCACATGCTGCTTAGATTAGTCTTGGTATGTCTGGATCATGTAATTTGGCGTCATCTCTAAAAGGCTACAGGTTCATACTTGCCTCAATGAAGAGGACTTGATTATTATGCCGTGGTTACATTAGCTACACTACCTTCATTGCGATGGTAATATAATGCAACAACTATGTCGATGCTAAGTTATAGTAATTGATGAAATGCAACACCTTTAACTATGCTCAAGTATAATAAACTAATCTACTACTTAGCAAATGAATAAATAAAGTATTCGACTAATACCAATATCGATACTAAGATTTGCTATGAAATAACATTAGAACAATGCTTGTGGCACTAAGGAAATTGCTTATCATGTGAATAATTAGACAAAGTCACTACTACTGATAAAGGTCAACATAATAAACTAACTACAATTCATAAAACTACTTACTTGCATCTACACCTTAAAAAAATGACAAAGCTATATATTGGGATAGAGTGGAGGAGATGGGGATCAAACTCAAGACCTCCTACTCTTATACCATGTTAAATTACCTATTGTCCCAAAAGCTTAAGCTATTAGGACAAGGTAAATTTAATCATTTAATGACATAATTCTAATAGGATCCACTACAGATATATGTTGGGACATTCCCTAATACATGCAATTGACTTGGACTAATCTGTTAAGGATCCATAGCTGACCCCCAATTCATGACTAAAGGCGTACTTCTTGTTGTTGTAACTATATGACCATCTAGGAAAAACACACGTGAGTAGTAAGCAGCCTTATAACACCAACAGACTTATTTTAGATGGATCAGAGAGACAAAATACAAGTTAAAAAGAAACGGTTTTTCACCTACTATTTTATCATTCATGACAACAGGCAGTGATTCAGACAGCTAGACTCATGCTTGGACATTGTCCGATCAATTGCATAGGCAGCATAGCTTAGAACAATTGTTACTATGTTCTTATCACCTTAAAAATAACCCAAGAAAGAACACAAAGAAATAGTACAATAAATATTAATAAAGCTGAGAATTGAAAGAAGGGTACGTACAGAGAGCATGAGAGGAGAATCGAGGATGGGAGAGTGGGAGCAAACAAGGCAGGCGTATTTGCCATTGGAGAGCTTCTTATAAGAAGACCCATCAACCAATTCTTCCAACAACAAATCATCCAATCTTCTCTTCCTATGTTGTGCCTCTCTACCCCAGCTATCTCCTCCAAACACACTCATCTCTCTCTCTCTCTCTCCAATGTTTTGCAACTTGGCTTTACAGAAACATTTGATTAATTTCCTTTTAAAAAAAAAAAAAAAACCTAAAGCTATTGTTAAAGTTTCGGTAAGATGTATATGGGGGCCCATTAAGGATCCAAGAAAGCCTGTCAAGAAGAGGCCCATACAGTTGCAACTTGCAAGGTTTATGGCTGTTCGTATTAAGTTTGATGGTATTTGTAGGGGGATTCTAGCATTTTGCCCTTATTTTTAAAAAAATTTAGCAATATGTCCATATTTTGAAACTATTTAGGTCCATGTTCTTGTTTTGAAACTCGATTTTCTCAAAATCGAGTTTCAATGAAAAACTCGATTTGTAGAAAATCGAGTTATGCCCAATCAAAAAAAAAAAAAAAAAAAACTTGCATGGAACTCAAGTTCATTAAGCTTGAGTTCCATTTAAAATGCCACTATAACCCTCCCTGAACGTAGCTATAGGTTATGCCCAATCAAACTTTAAAAAATAAATAAAAACTTGCATGGAACTCAAGTTCATGGAGCTCGAATTCCATTTAAAACGCCACTATAGCCCTCCTTGAACACAGCTATAGGTTATGCCCGATAAAACTTAAAAATAAAATAAAATAAAAAACTTGCATGGAACTCGAGTTCATGGAGCTCTAGTTCCATTTAAAACGCCACTATAGGTCTCCATAAACACAACTATAGGTATGCTCGAGCTCCATGAACTCGAGTTCTATGCAAGGTTTTTTTTTTTTTTTTAAGTTTGATCGGGCATGACTCGATTTTAAACCAATCGAAACTCAATTTTATTAAAATCGAGTTTCAAAACAGGGGCATAAGCCTAAATAGTTTCAAAATAGGGACATATTACTAAATTTTTTTTAAAATAGAGGCAAAAGGCTAGAATCCCCGTATTTGTATGATCTAAAAAAAATAAAAAAGTTTTGATTGTATGAAAAATGTTTGGTAAGAGAAATTGCCCATTTTACTGCCACTGTTATCATATAAAGCCTCTATTTATATTTAAGATTTTGATAGTTATAATAAATGGTTATTTGTGCTATATGGTGTATCATCTTTGACTTCTAGAACACTTGACCACTGTGTTATCATTAGGTGTTAACTTCTCTTTTAAAATCCTAAAAAGATAATAAATGGCGCTCTCCAGTCACAACACTTTTAATGAGGAACCTTCATCTCATCCATCATGTGTTAATCATGCAATTTCGTTGCCTTTGCAACTCTCCATGACTCGCCAATTGTCACAAATGTCTTATCTCTCTTGTGTCACTTGTCATTTTATTATAATACTAATAGTATGACCATCTAATCCCCACTTGTGTCTGTGCTTAGTATCATTTATACAAAGGAGGGTTGTGGTAGTAGATAAGTTGACGATCATAGTAAAATTTAGTCACTTTATTATGAATGGGCCTGTGAGGACCACATTGGGGGCGTCCCTCAATATATGTGGTTGATTCATACTAATTTGTTGAAGATCTATGGTCAACCCAAATTTGGGACTATGACTTGATTGTTGTTGTAACAAAATGATCATCTAGGAAAATCACTAGCGAATAATAAGTAGCCTAAGTTATAACACCAACAAAGTTATTGTAGTTTGTGTAGAGAACCAAAATATAAGTTTAAAAATTATTTTTTTCACCACACAAATTTATCAGACATAAAGACAACATGCAGTGATTCTAGATTGTATAATATATTATAAACCCGGTTTAAAACACTTATTATTTTCATGTATATTCTAATAAGTATTACTCTTTACTCAAAAAAAAAAAAAAAAAGAAGATAGATAGCCTAAACTCATCTTGGAAATTGTCCGATCAATTGCATAGCTTAGAACAATTACTAAAATGGGTTAAAAACAAAAAGGTGTATTACTACGGTCCAAGAGAGAACACAAACAAATAGTACAACATATAATAATGATGAAGAAGATGAAAGTTGAGAATTGAAAAAGAGGTACGTACAGAGGAATTTTTTTTTCTAAATAACAATAAATATTAAAAAATTTAGTTAGTTGTCACGTTTTAAAACAATGTTGAAAACTAGCATCTCGAGTGTCTAAAACTCGAGTTCTAAGATAAAACTCGAGTTTTTAAGTCTCGATTTGTAAGAGAATTGGTTTAAAGTGAGAAAAAAATTGACGTGAAAATCGAGTTTTAAAAACTCGATTTCCATAAATTGCATAAAAATGCCGCTATAGGGTTTTAAAACGTCACTATAGGGCTCCCTAAACCTGGTACTTATAAAAAATTTTTTGCAGGAAAACGCCGCTATAGGGCTTTAAAATGTCACTGTAAGGCTTAAAAACGCCACTATAGGTGAAATTTTTTTTGCATAAAACTCAAGTTTTAAAGACTCGAGATCTATGTGGCACTTTCACACTTGCAAAGCGAGTCTTTCGGACTCGATTTCTAATATGGATCTCGAATTTCTAAAACTCGAGACGTTACTTTTCTTAAATCTTTCAAACCGTTCCTAACTTACTATTTTGAATCACTATTCACATCTGTTCTGCACAAAACCTCACGTACAGAGAGCATGAGAGAAGAATCAAAACACGTTCATATCTCTCTCTCTGTCCAAGGTTTTGTAACTTGGCTTTACCAAACATTTGATTTCCTAAAACAACTAAAGCAATTGTTAAAGTTACGGTGACATGTCCACTCTTTTCTTCTTGTGTTGTGCCTCTCTCGCCCAGCTATATCCTCCCAACACACTCCTCTCTCTCTCTCTCTCTCTCTCTCTCTCTCTCTCTCTCTCTCTCTCTCTCTCTCTCTCTCTCTCTCTCTCTCTCTCTCTCTCTCTCTCTCTCTCTCTCTCTCTCTCTCTCTAACCAGGTGTATTTACTGAAACATTTTTTATTTCCTAAAGCCATTCAAATTTCAATCAATCCCAAAAAAGAAAACAATATATTAGAAAAAAAAAATATATATATATATATATATATATATATATTCTTGCATTGTAATGTATTATGAAACAATGATTTTTTTTCTTTATATTTATTGATAGTTTATTAATACTAAATGGATGTTTATTTGAATTTTCATTATTATTCTTTTACTTATGCTCTCGTCCCCTAATTTAAAATCTTGGTTCCATCCCTTTACCCAAAAGATATTTAGAGCATTCACATCAAGAATGCCAAAAAAATTTAGGGTTTAGCATCTCAAAACAATACTTTATTTATTTTAACATCCAACTTTATAATGTACTTTAACATCAAAGGTTTTATATTTTTTACCACTTCTTTAGAATATAATTTCTTTATTCTTTTTTAATTCTTTTTTTTATTCTCTGCATCTCTTCCTTTCTCTTTCTCTATGTATCTCTTCCCCCAAACAAAAACACCCAAGCCACCACTCATGGCCACCACCAACCACTGCCATCATCAGAAAACCCAAGCCACCACCACCATTAGAAACCCAACCCACTGCCACTGCCCACTAAAATCCACTGAAACCCACTGTGAAACAAACTAAAACCCATTGCAAAACCCAACCCAACCCACCACCACTAGCCACCACTGCCCACACCCATACCCATTGCCATAGCCACCACCGAAACCCACTGCAAAACTCAACCCTTGCTGCTGCCCACACCCACTGCCACTAGTTGCCACCGCCCACATCCACTGCCACAGCAGCCACCACCCACAACCTCAACCCCCAACCACCAAAGTCACAAGCAAAAATAAACCCAAAACCAAATCACAAACTCAAACCCACTTTGAAGTCAAACACAAATCCAAACTAAAATCCCTTATTTTCAAACCTTAACAACCAAACCCAAATAAAAAATAAAAAAATAAAAATAAAAATAGAAAGAGCTTGAGAGAAGAGAGAGTTCGGCCTTGAGATTCCCATAGTGAAGGTGGTGGTGAGTGGTGGCATGCTTGTGGAGATTGTCCGTGGAGGTTCAACCTTGGAAGGAAGAGCTTAAGTTGTGAAACAAAGAGAAACAGAAGCCACGGGAAAGAGAGAAGAGGGAGGTGAGAGAGGAGAGAGAAGAAAGAAGAGAAAAAGAGACCATTGGAATAAAAAAAAAAAAAAAGTTTAATATTACTGTTACAGTGAGCTATTATAGATAACAGCTTATTGTAGCTGTGTGTCAAAATTTTTGGCATTTAAAAACTTTAATGTAGTGGGTATTTTTGTGTGTTGGTGGTTAAATTTGGCTTTTAGCATTTTTAGCATTCTTGATAAGAATGCTCTAAAGCAACTATTATAGCATGTTTGGTTGAGATGATTTTGGGGAGGATGAAAAAAAAAAACAAGTGGAAAATAAAAGAGGAAATGGTTAGGAGATTATTTGGTTGGAATGAAGGGACAGATAAAATTGGTAAGACTTGGTTGTTTTCTCTTCTACCCACCAAATCACAATCTCTCCAAAATAGTGAGAAAACAAGAGATAAAAAGTTGTGTAGGTAAAGACTATTTGGTCCTTTGTGCTTCTTTGTTCGTTCTTCCTTTTTTATTATTCTTTGCTCCACTTGCTTTCTTTCTTCATTTTGACTCCTTTTCTTCTTCTTCTTCTTCTTCTTTATTTATTTATTTATTATTTAGTTTTTAGTTTCTACTCTTGTGAACCTGCTTCCTTTCTTCAATTTCTATCTTTCTTTTTTTCTTTTTCTTTTTTTTTTTTCAACTCTTTCTTTCTTCACTTCTAGTTCTAACTCTTTTTCTTTTTTCTTTTTTACTCCCTCCTGCTTCCATTTTTTAGCTTCTTTGTTTGTTTTTTTTTTTTTTTCCTTAATCTGGATGCCTCATTTTATATTTATTTAATTGAATTAAAAAAATATCAGGATTTGATTGGTTTTAGTTTTTCGGGGTATGGTTGTAGTTAATTGATATTTAATAGTCTTACTTATCTTTTTTTTTTCCTCATTGTTTTTTTTTTTTTTTTTGGTATATCCATAAATTTTATGCTAATAAATTGTATAAGCCAAACATGAGTGAATTGGCTTGCAAACATTAAAGGTACTATAAAACATTCATCTACCATAAAGACCAAAGAATGGAAAAAATAATGTTATTAATTCCGCTTTGGAGCCTGTTTTGGTTTGTCTAGTAGAATGTAATATTTCGGTACCAACTTATTTCGACATACCGTTTTAGGGTGTTTCGGAATTCTTAAAAAATGCTTATATATAAATATAGAAGAAGTGTTACTATTATATAAAATAATGAATTTAATTTAATTTGTCTAAAAAAATTAAATAAAGTGGGATTAAAAAAATATTTATTATAATTTTTCTACAAATAAAATCACATTTTGGATAATTGTAAAAAATATATCTAACTTATTGCATGCACAAAAGTTATTAATATTTTAATTAATATATAGAGGGATGTTTGGTGTGCCAAATGCCAAATATTTGGCATTTGGCACACCTGATGCTAGTGCTCTAAGAACTTTCTAATTTAAATGACACTTTCGAATATTTTTGAAGAAGGTAGCTTGAATGAAAATTCCCTATTTCAACTATAAATTACACCAACGTGTTTAAGTGAGATGATGTACCCTAAAAGGACAGGATTTTTCTCCAAATTCTTCTTTTATATATATATATATATATATATATATATATATTATTGAATGTGAATTTTAAAAATTTAACCATCGTTGGATTGCATGCTCTTTATTTTCTTAACGTGCATGTCAAATTTTAATCAAATTAGATGTTATTCACTATTCAATCAATAAATTTATTTTGTATACATAATTTTAGACCACAAAAACTTGAAATTTAAACATTTGATTGATGACATAGATATTGATATTTTATTTTCTTAAAATCTTGCAAGCATGGAGGATATAATAAAGACATGCAATCCAATGATTATATTTTCAAGATTCATATCCAATAAAAAGATGTAAGAGGAGTTTGAAGGGTTTCTCTTCAAAATCCCCCCCCCCTCCCCCAATCTATAAACTATTATAAAAGACATTTTTAAATACTTTTTAATTGACACCTTTTAATTTCTTAAAAAAAAAAAAAAAATCAATACCTTTGCACACCCGTAATATGTAGTTAAGTAAGATAGGAAGATTTTTTTTTTAAATAAATTTTTTTTAAGGAAGAAAAGAAGAAGAAAATGATGATGATTAGAGCACTCACATTAGAGTATGTATAATAGAAATTTTTTTAAAGTTTACACATTTAAGCCTAAAAGTACTCACATTAATTAATCTATAAATGTGTATATTTATTTTGTTACTACAATAACCGTGGAAATACATATAGTTATTGTAGCTTTGTAAATTCCTATTTTAATAATTTTTTATTTTACCCCATGAGGAAGAGAGGGATGTGGTTTGAGATATTAAAAAAAAGAAATTGGTAAAGAAATAGTATTTTAATGAAATGTAACGTAAAATAGATAATTTGATGTGATATATTTTGAAAAGTGAGTATTTAAAAAATAAATAAATAATTCTTCAGCTAAAATATACACAAATTTTTATACAAGTTGATGCAAATGCTTTAGAGTGATTGGGTTATTTGGACTCTAGATAAATTGTCCAAGTAGTGGGCCATGTCTATATTCAAATATAAGTAATGGGTTTATGTATCAAGCCCATAAAATCTTATTATTTAGCCCATAACAGGCTTAAATTCAACTTGTTTTGTATTAAACCCTATTGCTTATGAGTTTGTTCATGAACAATTATGTTTGTTTGGGCTCGGCTTGTTTGTTTAAAACAAAATCTAAAGCTTGATTTGTTTATTAAGAAACGAACATAAATGATTTTCTTTATTTATCAGGTCAATTGATTCAATTTCATCCCTTATTTTTGTGTTTCTTAAAACTTCCCACCTTTAATTATTTGTAAATATAATTGGGAAAATCTATCCTTACCATTTTATACATAAGTGATCACACCAAGGTTTTAAATATTGGAATGATCAATGAATCGAAAATGGGTCTGGTTTTTTATTTTTACCGGTTGAACTAGCAATTTTCACAACTGAACTACTAATTTAATTGGACCAGTCCTATATATATTCGGTTTCCGATTAAACCATTCGGTCCAGTTTTTAAAACCATAGATCACATCCTTAACCTTATAAATGCATGATATTCTTGAAAAAAAGAAAAAGAAAAGAAAAGATGAGAGGAATGGACCTAGAAACAAATGAAAAACCTTGAATTCAATAATGGGTAATTATGAATAAGGACATGTTTCTCAAAAAAAAAAAAAAAAAAGGAAGAAGAACATTTATCCAGTATATGTAACCACCAAATATATGATATGCCTTCTCAAGTAGTTAAGTATTGAAAGCTCGAAAATGTGTTGAAAACACAAGAGCTTGTTTAGACCCCTAATAAAATTACGGCTCAATTGATTTTACACTAACTTATTACTAAGTGCGAAATAGTGTAAATGCGAGCGGATAAACAAACAAGCTACTCTAACACATATTCATATAATCACAGCAGTAAAATGAAATGTAAAAGAGTAGAGAAGAAGAATGCAAACACAGATAACATGCCGATGTATTATCGAAGAGGAAACCGAAGAATTCGGCAAAAAACCTCTCCACCGCCCTCCAAGCGGTAATTGATCTACTAGACAATCAGTTGGGATACATAGGTTAGCAAGAGGCCCTCCAAGCCTAATCTACCCACTGTACCTAAGCCCTCCAAGCTCCAACTCCAACAAAGCTTCTCGGAATCATGTCTTGTCTAGCTCTCTGAATCCCGCAACAAGCTCCATGTTGCATTTGCCATCCTTGGCTTCTTCCAATGCTTCCCAGCAACTCCAAAAACACTTACTACACTCTGAAAAGGTGTGGATTGTGTTTGGATACAAATCTCCTCTCAAGGTATGATAATGGAGAGAGATGGAGAAGAGGCTATAATGATTTCTCACTAAGGATGAGTAGCTCTCTCTCAAAAAGATGGGTGTATGTGTTGTAGAAAACCAATCTAGGGTTTTTATCTCTGAATAGCCTTACATACATTTGTGGGTAATGAGGGTATATATAGTATGGGTGAAAAGTAGGGAAGTCACACTTAAAAAACCTCCAGGCAGAATGTTTCGCGAGTGTCTCACGGGAAGGCCTTACTCGCGAGACACTCACAAAAACGACAGCCTAACACGACTCTTCAGCTTCCAGTCATGTGCTCCTCACGTGGCTCTTTCGCGACTTAGCTTCTTGTGTGCTTCTTGCGAAATCCACTGATTCTTCATTTAAGCTTGAATCTTTACCAACTTAATACTAAACCCAATACAATAAAATCTCACAAAGTATAAGGATATAAATTAAAGCAATTACAACACTTTTTGTCATGGAATAAAGCCAACATAAAACATAGTTGTTAATCACAACTTTACAAGTATTAAGCATCAAACAACCACAAGTGGGAGGTCTAGTGGTTGACCTTTGTCCTTCATCCTCCTCGCTATTAATGCTTGGATCCAAACCACAATTAACACTGGGACTATGGGATCATATGCATCAACAATGTATCTCGCTGGGTAGGATGTGACGTGCCTCATGGTCTTACCATTTTCTTGCATATATATATATATATATATATATAAACAAACAAACACAATAATAGTTTCAAACTTCCAATTTTATTCGGTCATTGTCAAGACTACATTTGTATTACAAATTCAGTATAGCCTCGTAGAAAACACATGTGCTCCCTACATAGAGGCTATGTCCAACAATACTTAGGTCTCCGGACGCTATTACATTGTGGATTTCCGCTCAAGAGAGTCAATACCATACCGGATACTGTTTCAGTTTGGTTATTGGAATGGAATATTTCGGTACTAGTTCATACTGGTGTACCGTTTCAGGATTACTGCTATAATAATAATAATCAGGGGTAGAGCCACTTGGCTCCTTGGGGGTGCCATCCCCCCCCCCCCCCCCCCCCAAAATTCAAATTTCCCTTAGAGTATATATAAAATTGACTTGGGCCCCCCCAAAAATTGATATTCAGCCCCCCCAAAATTATTTTAATAATTCTGCTAGAGTTCTAGTCCAATATAACTTCAAATAATAGAAAACCTTGGCCCACATCCCGCCCCACCAGCTAGCTCCAAATCCTTAATAAAATAAAAAATTTCTCCTATAAACTAAACACACTTCCAGCCCAGCCCAACCTCAAATCTAAAATACCTAATCAAAAAAGAGAGAACAATTTGATTGTCACGCCTACACCTTGGTTTTTTTCCTTCTCAATTCTCAATTCACGCCTCCAATAGTGTCATGCCTCTGCCTTGGAAACAATCTACTCACCTGCTCGTTGTGACGCCACAGCCTCCACTAGCCCGCTGACTTATTCATTACCTCAACCTCAATTCCTCAACGTATCTCATTAAGTCATTCTCATCTCACTTCTCTCTCTTTTTCTCAACAACCGAATTAAATACTGAAGTCTGAATAACAGAATAGACCGTGATAATATATGAATTTCTTGTCAACGAACAAGATGAAATTTGATGTGCTTATCTCATAGTCGGTCCATATCAACTTAGAAACATAGAATATCTATACAAAGGACTGAACAATCATTGTCGTAGTTTTCAATCTTCGTGGTTTGAATCACATTCAAATTGGTTGGAATACTTACCTTCAAGGGATGCAATCTATTGTCTACCTTACTACCTCGCAATCTTTTTTATATGTGTACATTGAATTAGACAGTTTTTCATGTTCATTAATGTACAAAAATATGATGATATATGAAAGTTGATAATTTTGTATTTAATAAACTTATGAATTATATTTAGTATATCTCTACTACAACTCGCACTCTCCAAGTATTTATTTTTGACTACACCCCTTATAATAATAATAATAATAACAATAACAATAATAATAATAATTCTCTTAGAACCTATACCTTCTATGACCCCCCAAGTATTTATTTTTTACTACGCCCCTTATGAATTATGTTCTTTATGACTTAAAGAATTTGATAATGTATTTTAAGAATAGCTAAATTTCTAAGTATTTATGACCCACGTAATTAGTTAAATAGAGTAAACTCCATGCCACTAGAAGTTGACACTTGCCCATCTAAGCAATTGACTTAAAAAAACAAAAAAAAAAAAAAAATTGAAAGAGGAAAATAAGCAGGAGATAAGAAGCAAGGTGATTCACGTGGCTTTGGGAAAAGCAAATAAAATAAGAGGCTTTTATGCTTTTGGCGGAGAAACCAAGAGAAACTGAGTTGAATGTAGAAACGTAGGTACAGCAGTACAGCTTATACTAGTCCAACGTTAATGTAAAATTTAACATTCAAGTAGAGAATGCTTCTCAAAAAAGTAGAGAGAATTTAAACAAGCAGAGCAGACGAAGCAGGGAGAGAGCAGACGAAAAAGGGAGCGATTACAATGGCTAAAAGAAGATCTAAGTGGCTAAAACGAAGAAGAAGATGATGTTGTTGATGATCTAGCAAGCTGATGCTCCAATGATGGTCACTAGTTGCTGTAAGTATTAAGTTTTTTTTTTTAAAAACCCAGTTATATTGTACCGGTCCGAAACGAATATACCGCCGAAAAGCTCTGAAATTTTCCGGAATAGCCGAAACAAGCCGGTACACCCCGGTATTTTGGGCGATACGATTCAGCCCTGTTTTTGTACCGGTTCAGGCGCCGGAACGGAATATTCCGACGGTACCGGCCGGTACGGTACGAAATCGTCTTCCTTGTTTCCGCTACCAAACTAATGTATTTTGGGCGTGTTCTGTGTGCTTGGTCAATGACTCAACTCAATAGGTGGGCTTAATATGGAAAATTTGGATAAATGTTTTCATTTTTTTCAAAGCTCCCGTATTTTTATTTTTATTTTTGGGTAATTTTTTACTAATAAAAAAACACGAGAGTATTTAAATTCATGTGTCTCTCATACTAACCAATGGAAAGTATATTTCGCCTCCAACATTTTCTTGGTCGTTTTTACTTTCTTTAACTTAAAATTCAAAGGAATTGATGAATGGGTTGTTGTTGATAGTGGAGGAATTTTATAATTCTTCGCTCAAATAAAAGGGGGTCAACAAAAATCATGTAAATCAGCGTTGGATGTCTCTAATGAAATTAGACCAAAACAAAGTCAAAAATCTAGAAAATACACTACTAAACAAAGAACGGATTGAGAAACGTGGTTAAAGAAAAAACGTATGTAATGATTATATAATATATATTTCATGCTATTGAGAGAACAAGTATGATACGATTGAGTGATGTCATGATGACGGTTTTATGTAACAAGACATTCCTTTAATCATATAATATTTTTTCTTCGGAAATTAATTAATTTTTTTTCTTCTAAAAACAAAAATTTGGTTCCTTTTGCTATGTATATGTGTGTTGCACAATATCTGAAGGTGCAAATTCATGATTCAAAATCTAAGAATGAGAATGAAATAGAATATGCCAACTGATGACTACCTGGAAGTTAAATGATGAACATCACACTAGTTTAACAAACATGAATTATTTGTTTTTTACTTCTCTTATCTCATAATAAAAAAAGAAATAATATGTTCAAAACATTTTCACAATAAATTTTATATAAGAAGTTGTTATGAGATTGTTATTGGTGGGATAGAAAAGTAATTTCAGTTGTAAGTTCAAATTAGAACTAATAACAACTAATTACTTATTATTTGTTATGAAAATATTATAGAGATAACACTTTTCTAATAAAAATGTAGATAATACTTTAACATTCTCACTTTAGAAATTTTAAGAAATACTCATTTCATTTTGATTATGCTTAAAAGATAAGGCACACTAAGCAATGGAAAGTGTAATAATAATAATAATAACATAATTAGGTAATATAACATAATTAGGTTCAAACTTATTATCTTAAACTTTTTGGTCAAGTAGCATCCCTATACATTTTATATTTTCTCAAAAAAAAAAAAAAAAACCTTAATCACAGTCTTCCCATCCATATTATCTTCCTAACATCCCTACAATATAACACCTCATTGTGAGATGAACTCCAATTAAGCCTTCTTGCTTTTTTTTTCTTCACTCATATAATATGGTTATGATTGTATGTGATATTTTCCATTCTTCTATATGAGGGAAACAAATTATGGGACAATTTTTTGTTGGATAATGTAAATGTCTGTATATACACTACATCTTTATAAAAATTAATTTTTAATTACTTCGATTATTTAAACCAAACACAATGGCTTTTGCGCTAAAACATTGATTATCGTATTTGTAATTTGTTTTCCCTTACTAACTACTAATTAGGATGGACAAATACTTCATTTGGAGTACCACACTTATGTTATATCCGTGTTGTACTATTGTGTCATGTTATAATTTTTCAAAAAATGCTCATATAGTCACATTGTAGATGTATTTGTATCCATACCCATACTCGTGCTCTCTAGCCACTGGCCTTAAGTAGTTAGCTGGTTAGCTCACCTTCAAGCTACATATTTATATCTTCTTTGGTGGTAATCATCATCAAATCAAATAAGCTGATATTGGGATATAAATAGAATTCCAAACCATCTCCATGTACATCCAAGTAATGATTTTGTGCATTGACAAACATTGATCATTATGCCAAATGTCACAAACATTTCCAATTGTAAAAGATTCCGACTTTTCAATATATAATTGTAAATATTACAGTAAGACTAGCAAGGATGCAGGAGCTTCTCAAAAAAAAAAAGCAAGGATGCAAGAGGCACCTCTGTAGTGCATGAATACCCAGTCACAACTGATACATTTATTCTCTATCATCTCAATCATTCATAACTCATAACATTGTCTGTAAGGACATGGAAAGGAAAAAAAAAAATTACCCGATTTAGAATGTGACTCATAATCTTTAAAATGAGCAACCAATCCCTTAATATTTATTTAAAATTACAAATAGTATCCAAGTGATTTAAAATAATTTCAGTCAAATCGCCTGTTGTCTTCCCTTCTAAACTTGCATTCATTTAAATCCTTAAATAATATTAAAAATCCCTCAGCTTTAAATTCCTTTAATTTAATAATAATAACAATCATAATAATATAGGCTATTTGTAATTTTAAGTGAAGTTGAAGGATTGATTGCTCAGTTTCAAAATTTAGGTAACATATAAAAAATTGGGTGATGTTTTAGAGTAGTTTTTTGTAATTTATATATATATATATATATATATATATTTATTTATATACTCTCATTATTTGCTAAAACACAACAAATGTAAAAAGATAGTAGTAAGTAAAATTTCCCATGGCATGAACATTTTCTAATAATTATCTATACCAGCGGAATATTGGCATCACAAAGAACTTCATGGTTCCATTCATGCAATGAAAGCCATTGCGCTCACCACAAGCAAAGTAGTGAGGTTGCCATGGCCTTTTCAGCACAAACTCGAAGCCCTCCCCAGCTCCTTGTGTCACATTTCCCAGCTTCTTGGCATTTTTCAAGTCACATTTAATGAAGCTCCGGAGGTTTGGTAGCAAGTAAACACTGTGAGGAAATGTTTTTGGAGTTGGGGGATCATATTTGAAAACTGCAATCAACATCATATAAACAATTATTTTCTATGCATATTTGCGTACAACAAAACAAAAAAATGCACACATTTTTTATGTGCCATTAAGGATCTAACTTGATAATCTATGAATAAATAAAGTGAAGACAAAGTTCAAAGTTAAAATTGACTATTTTGATATCTTGATGAATTTTATAACTTGTCATAAAAACACAAGCGGTTTAAAAATATGATTTTGGTCACTATATTTTACAACCTGAACTATGCATGGCAATATGTAACAAATAGCAATAGCAAAGTAATTAAGCTCACCTAGAGTGTCATTTAGGTAGAAAGGGCCATGTTTGATTGCCCAATCGGTGTAGTTAAAGCCATAGTTCCAGTGGTAGGAATCACCCACTATGATCTTGTTGGAAGTTTGTGTATTATTGGGGTGATAAGGGCCACGGTAAGGCCAATTTCCAAATTGCCAACCCTTGTTGGCTGTACTAATTGCCATTGTGGAAGCAATTAGCAACACAAACATGAGTCCTTGTGCAATTGTGAAACCCATAGTATGATTTGCAACTTATGAAAAAGACTAGAGAGTGAAATAATTAAGAGGGTGAGATACAAACAAAGAGCTTGATGTTTTTTTTTTTTTTTTTTTTTGAGAAACAAAGAGCTAGATGTTAGTTCTTAGTAATGATAGCATTACATAAGTGGGTATTTATATTGGTATAGATGGAATGAAAGTGGGGAGAGAGAGAAGTGCAAACTAGCCTAATTGACCTCTTTTTCAAAATTGAGTAGGCAAGAGTTGGAAAATACAATGTAAAAGTTCAATCAAAAAGTTATGTTTTCAGTTCTCCACGTGGCCGACGCATTATACACGTTCATATATGCATTTAGCCTTTGGCCAATGATAGATACTAAAAAAGAAATAGAAAAGACCTTTCTTTTGCATTTTCTCTAATTACTATTTTAGGATATATATATATATATATATATATATTGTGTGCCTTCACAGTTTTTCTTTTAGGACCTTTTCTTTCTTTCTTTCTTCTTCTTTCTTCTTTTAAAAAAAATAAAAATAAAAAATAAAATAAATTCCCTATATTTGTCTAAACTTTAAACACTTTGGTAGTTTGGTACACAATCATCTCTTTAAGGAAAAATGTTCTTATATATTCATTGATGTACACTTCGTACACGCAACATCTATAATTTTACATTAAATGTCCATATATATATATATATATATATATAACTTTTTCTACATTTAAAGCTTGAACAGTGCAATGCAAATTATACACAGAAACAAATAGGTGAGAATCATTGCCCAACCTTCAATTCTCCAATCCCCCAAAAAAAAAACAAGTTCCATATTATAGACTTTACAAGCAAATTCACTAACATCTACAATGACATTACTTATGCAAAAACCAAGTTTGTTTTGGCAAATCACTAAAGGATGCATATGTATAGCAGTATAATAATAAAGTGTTGTTAGACTTTTCAACAATATGAAAGCACTCTCTCAAAAGTCAAAAATAAGAATTGCGAAAGGGAGCTCCAATTAATATTGGGTTGCTGAAAATAGAGTAGAAATTTTCCCTCAAACCAAAAAGGAGTCAACTAGTATAATCTGAGTTTTCCAATTTAGACCACTGTATGCTGGAAATCAAGGCAGAAATGCTCTTTGAACTGACAGATTTTGACTGAAATGGAAAAAGAAGTATAAAAATTGAAATATATTGGTATGATATTCGGCGTTCTGTTGAGGGACAAGTATATAATTCAACTGGGTGCTGTGATGATGACGGTTAAATTGCACAATATATATGCCATCATTCTTCTAGAAATTATAGTAAATATTTTCCTTCTAGATTGAATTCATTCTATTCTCTTATTAAGTATGTTAACCAAGAAAACATGAACTTTAATGAGTTATCATCGTATGCTTAATGTTTTTTCCCAACATCATACATGAATACAGTTTTTACTTCATGTGAAAATATATATTTCTAACTCTTATCTCAAACTTTACTGTGTGGATGGAGAATATTCTACTACAGTTTCTTTTGAAAATTCAGACTGATTTAACTGGTTTTTCTTAATAAAAGCTTTGTTGTCTTTCTTCTAAAAAAAAAAAAAAACTATTCTTCCCGTACATCTTATCTCTCTCAATCTTTGGTTCTTGCCAACACATATTTCATGCAGACATACAATAAATAAATATGCCATATCACTATAGAAAAATAGGCCTTTTGTAGTAGCCAAAATCGCTGCACAAAAAAAAAAAAAAAATGCTGCAAGATTTTTGCGTTATAGTTTATATCTATTACGTAGTTTTGTTTTCATGACCGCTATAATATATATTTTTTATTTTCTTTCTTAATTTTTGTTAGGTTTTGAGTTTGTAATGTTGGCAAACTATGACAAAACATGACAAAAATTAAGTCTTATTAGTTTAGAATGGTCTACATTGAAGCCCAAGACAAAAAACTCAAGTTTGGGATAAAAACAAGTGAGTTACAAGCTGGTTGGTTTGATCGATCCAAAGATAGATTCGATCGATCCAAATTCGTGTATCAGCAAAATCAACAAACGTAAAAAGGCCATAACTTATTCGTTTGAAGCCCAAATCGCGAGCCGTTTTCTCCAGTATTTAAAGGACATTATAAGCTAACCCTAGGTAGGGTTTTGAGAGTTTTTTAGAGAGATTAGAGTGCCTCTTTTGCCTCCTTTTTTATTTAGGGTTTTGTACCCAAAAGCTCTCTAAGGACTTGGTTGCTCATATTGTGGTTTATGTGAATCTCTTGTGAGATCTTTGAGGAACTTTCCTTCACATAAACTTAGGATTTTCAAGGAGAAGAAGATTTCTACACCTTGATGATCAATCCAATTGCTGCCATTGAAGCTTAAAGATACACAAGCAGTGTGCTTGTATTTAGTGGAGAATCCAAGAAAGGAGTCTGTGAATTTGGAGCTTATACGTGGTTGTGTTAGTAAGTTCTACTGGTGGGTAGCAATAAAAAGTCGAGCGTGAGGGCTTGTAAGTCTTATTGTATGAACTTCGATTCTTTCAAGATAGTGGATTCAGGTCTACCTTGAGGATAGCTAGGTTAAATCCTCCCCAGATTTTTACCGGTTTGGTTTCCTGGGTGATCATATCTTGTATTATTTATATTTCCGCTGCTTTACATGATATGATTATTTGATTGTGTTAACCTAGATTTAATTAATTTGACTAAGTAACAACTTGGCTAAATTCCTAGGTTAATCCAATTGTGTTTTTAGAGGTCTAAAAACTAACAATTTTTTTTTCTAAATTTCCTTTCCATTTTTTTTAATACCGAAAATTTTATCAGGTCTATAAATAAGATTGTAAGATTTTGTATCTTTTAGTGGTCTGCACTATTTACAATCAACATAAAAAGAGTGTTTATAATATAGTACTACGATACAAATAACCTCAAATTCCTCACTAATCTATTTAAGAATCACTACAAAAAAAGTACAATTGCGGCGGGCCAAAACTACTGCAAAAGCCCAAAATAGTGCCGCTAAAGATACATTTGACCTTTAGCGGCGGGTGCTATTGTAGTGTTTCTTCCCGCCACTATTGCGGTGCCACTATAGATCTATTGAGGCGGTAACAAAAAGCACTGCTATAAAACTACCATTTAGTGGTGAGCTTAAAACCACCACCATATGAGTTTACCATTCAGGTCAAGTGACCTTTTAGTGGCAGGATGCGCCCGATATAGGGCTTCATGTACAACAGACCCTATGTACCTTTTAGCAGTGTTTACGCGCGCCACTATAGGTCTTCACTTATAACATAATTTTAGACTTTTAGCGGTGGATTTTGCCTGCCGCTATAAGTTAAAATTTTTTTTCCTCCTAGGTTTTTAAACCACAAATCTATTACAAATAACCTGTAATAATTTTAGCTCGATTAAGACAATACCACAAATGTCTCCAAAGTAACATTATATTAACATAGAAATATATTATCAAATACATAATATTGTCTATAACTATCATCATAAAATTAACAAAAAAAAAGATGTGGTCCTTTGTATACAAAAAGTCCTTCAACACTTAAATTAAGCTAATACTATAAACAAAGTTCCAAAGTGTTTAAAAATATCCTTCAACACTTGCAAAAAATGCGGTTGCTCAAATGTAGTTCTTTGTACACTAAAAAGTCCTTGAACATCAAGATAAAACTTATAAGCTGCTTGGTTGATGGGATGCAGCTGATGATTTTTGGAGCGCTGGAGACTGTTGGACCGGAGGAACATCCTACATACAAATTATGATTACTCAATAAGTGCATATAAATGGAATAGAATGACAAGAAAATATTACTAATGCAAAAAATGGGAACAAGTTAAAACAGAACCCCTCTCAAACTCTAGGGGATAGCAAAAAACCATTTAACATTTTGGACAATCAATGCCACTTTAAACCAAAAAAGCTATTTTCACTTAACTTTTATAAAAATCTGTCAATTGATTCTTCATATACAAATTCTATAGTTGCAATGTGATAGTCAACTTTATAGATCAAGGTTAGTGATCTCCAAAAACAAAAGTGTATTCATTCCTTAAGTTTTGTGCAAATACATGTCAATGACAATCAAACATTCCTAGTTGCTACTATATAGACAATGAAAGAAACAAAGATACAATGGATATGTGCTACCCCAGGCAAACCAAATACTAAAAAGAACAACTTGGAAACTGAGTTGATTTCCATTGCTCTTTGTACACACTAAAGTATTACATACTTTCTCATCAAATATCCAAAATATTTATTAAAAAAAAAGTTTTACAATAAGACATCACATCATTGTTTTTGTAGGTGTGAACTTATTACAATCTTAAATCCAAAAGCAAAAGAAAAATAAAATTATTGCTATCATTTATGTCCCGTAAATTTAAAATTATGTCCCATAAATTTAAAATAGAAAAAAAAAAAAAATCAACCCTCTATGGCCCATTAGCACTGCCAAGCTGCCAGCCCAACTCCATGCCTATTTTGCAACCAAGCAGAGCAGTGCAGAGCAGAACAATGTAGTGTTGTACTGTGCAATGCAGTGCTGTGCAGCCAAGCAAAGCAGTGCAAAAACTTCTCCTTCAATTTTAAATTATTTTAAAATTGACTTTCTAAAAGTCATTTATCATACCTGACTGCATTGTGAAGAAAGTTGTTTAATTTGTTGAAGCATGCGAGCCATTCTTTGCTCCATATCTTCGAATTGACGAAGTCTTTCATTCATTTCATCAAAACATGCTAGTTTCTCCTCCATAGTAGCCAAGGAAGCCTTCAGTTGTGCAACTTCGTTGTCCCTTGCTTGACTTGATTGTATTTGAATTTCCATGAGAGCACTCTTGCTACTTCGACCACTTGGGCTTGGACCAAATTCTACCCCACGGATATGACCTTTACGCTCCTTACCCATCACTTTGACAAACACATCATTTGTTGACCATGCAATACCAGCACTTATGGATGATTGCAATTGATTCGAAGGGTTAGCCAACAATTCCTTCATTTTTTTTTCTTGATATTTGGGTTTGACCATAACAAAAAAGTTAGAAATTAGCAACATCATATTCTACTATACATTGCATAAGTTATATTGATATGCTCAAAAAGATAATGTACTACTACCATGGCATAAATCAAAACTAAATCAGATATGGCCTCATGTATACCCAAGTTAGAGAACAAGACTTTACAAAGATGCATTATCAACAAAAATGAAGAACCAGATTACAAAGTTAAAACTCTCAACAACGCAAAGGTGAATAGAGGAATTACCAACAACAACAAAAGATTTACAACAAAAAAAAGAGTCATAACTATTAGTAAGACAATGCCAAGTCAAAGACACAATAATTTTCATATAGGGACCTACAATTCACAAAAGCCTAGATTAACATTGACCCAGATTAACAAAAGCCCTTTCTTTCAGAAAATTTACAACAAATCACACAAACTAAAACCCTATTGCCAAGATATCCAGTATCAACCAATGTAATTTACGTTGAAGTACATTTACATCATCTAAGAGAACAATCATCAAGTTCCCATTATCATTAATTCATTTACCTCTAGCATCATGTACATGCTAGATTATTACACAATGTAACTAGGCATGCTATCCAAATCATATAACTGAATGACACAAGAACTAATTGTACTACATAAACATGACCTAAACAACTTGAATCAAATAGAGATAGAGACAATGAAATATAGTACCTCAACAGTCCAAGTAAAGAAATCAAGAGAATATCCAAGATTACTTAAACCATTTGCAACCGAAAAATGTCTGTAAGACCTCAAAATTTCACAAATATCCAAGATAATGAGAGGTTAATAAACATTGCTTATTAGGTAGGAAAATAAAACACTAACCAAGGTGTGTTCTAGTTAGTAGATGAGCTACCCCTACTGCCACAAATGCCATTGAAACCCTTGCTCCTCAACAATTGTATATACTTGAAGATAAGAAGGACCTTGGATTAGTAGTATCCAAAGCATGCTTTAAATAGTGTGGGAGAGAATCGAGAGAATAGAGAGAAGCACCAAAGACAAATTACAATCAATTACATACACATGTAAATGAGATAGTCGACTTTGTAGCATCCATTCCAACTCAAAAGAACTAAAAAAAGGCAACACCTATGAAATGTAAGTCCACTACAAGAATCCCTAAAATGGTTTGCAAAATGGATCTTTTTCTTTGGACTTTGATCCACCAGTTTCTATGGTTAAGTTTAGAAATGCCATCACAATTACACCTTTATTCAATTGGGAAATTAGAAATGTTTAATAATTGACCCTTAAAAGAAATAGTTTTTGAAGGGTTTGAATTACATATTTAGGAAAATGATGTGAACACCATCCACCTAGAACTGCCATCACAATTAAAGCTATATTCAATTGGCACTACAACAAAGCTGACTATTTCAAGGATCAAAATCCTTGAAAAAAGTATTAAAAAACCTTGAGAAAAATTGTTCTAAGAGTCGAATCGACCCTTGACAATCTTCGAAACTTATACCATCAAAAACGAAATTTTGAAGGCCTTTGTGACCTTCAAAACAAGTGCTCTATCTTATTTTGAGGGTCAAGAGACCCTTAAATAACCTTATTTATCAAGGTTTAAAAGATTTACATGTATAACCCTTGATAAATAAGGTTATTTAAGGGTCACTTGGCCCTCAAAATAAGATTTTCTTAAAAAAGAAAAAAACCCACAATCATGCAAAAAAACTACATACTACAACCATATATATCAGAAGTCCAATATATACTACCAAATACAAATACATCGTCCAATGTATACAATTAAATACAAAAACATCAAAAGTATAAATGTATACAATTAAATACAAAAACATCAAAAGTATAATGTACTATAACCAATCAACCTAGATCATTACAAGACAAAAATTAACATTTGAAAATAAGGATATTGTAAAGGTACTAAAAGAGTGACCTCAGCACTGAATTCTTCTTTCGAAAGCCAGGAACCCATTTTCAACAAGGCAGACAAAGCAGGGGTAGTAGCTGAACCAAATTCAAGTGCAGAAGCTAATAATGGAACTAACTGTATAAACAAGAAAACAAAAACATTAGCCCAGAGGTTATTTAGTGTTTAGGAAAGGATTTGCTACATATAAGGATATGTGACAGCAAAAAAGAGAGAGACAAATGTCTAAGGTCCACCTGATCATATGCATTGTACATGACCCTTGCATACATATTCCTTTCTTTTTATCACATATCCCTATATGGAGCAAAACATTTCCTATCCTAAACCATAAATCGTTTCATCATCAAAATTAAAAATAAAAAGGAAAATAAAAAGGAAAAATGGGTCACACTCATATACAAGAGTTTCTTTAATTTCATCACACGCAAATGTAAGTTAAATTTTAATATGGTGTTGTATGTTTCCAATAAAAGGTAAGAGCAAAAGAAATTTATTATAATACGGCTAAAGCCCTTTCTCAATAATAATAATAATATGGATATGGATAAAGTCTCAACAATAAAAGAAATGATTTAAAAAAAATAAAAATAAAAAGAAAGATATAACTGTATAAGAGTGCGTTCTAATTTGTTATACACAAATATGAGAGAGAGAGAGAGAGAGAGAGAGAGAACTTGCAACAATCTTGGGTTAAAGAAATGTAAGGTTGAATTTAATCAACCATTTTGTTGGCTTTATTCCGTGCCAAATTTGCTTGTAATTTAGCAATTAGTAACCATGTATTTAGGTGGGAATAATGTAAGGGTAGTATGTGAGAGAGTGTGAAGAAATGCTCAAGATTGTGCAAAAGTGCAGGGACTCGCGACTGGGACTCGCGGCTAGCTCATGGCTGGCAAGCTGCCAGATGATGCACACGAGTGAAGCATGCAGAGAAGATGAATAGTCATGCCAGCTGGAGCAGTACAGGACAAAAATTCCAGTTTGGCAATTCTGTTTGCTCTCGGCTTGAACTTGTGACTCAGTCAAGTCGTGAGGCCAAGCCGCCAGCCAGCTTTATTTTGAAAAACCTGACTTTTCGCATTCCATTCTCACTCCAGTATAAATACCCCTCATACCCACGAAATATTGAGAGCTTCTAGAGAGAATATTGAGAGAGAAACCCTGGAGAAAAACGAGATTGACTTATCCACAATCTTCACATAGAGACTCTTCAAATTCTTCTACTCTCATCATCTCCATTGTTACATCGTTGAGCGGTTCATTATCAAAACCTTTTCTCACCATACCCACATCTTTGAGAAGGTCATTTGGTGCTTGGGAAGCAGTTAGGAAGGGACCAATTTTATATTGGTTGATGCTATGATTTATAGCGGAATCCGGTAAGCTAAAGAAGAAATAGGTTCGGCGCAACTTCGTTGGAGTAGGAGCTTGGAGGGCTTAGGTACACTGGGTAGATTAGGCTTGGAGGCTCTTCTGCTATTCATGTATCCCAACTACATTCTTTAGTGGATTATTTACCGCTTGGAGGGCGGCGGAGAGGTTTTACACTGAGGGTTTCGGTTTCCTCTTCGATAAATCTTGTGTTTGCATCTCTCTTCCCTTAATCTTTGCCATTTAATTTCTGATGTGGATGTGATTTTATTTGATTTAGATTGTTTATCAATTCTGTGTTAAGCTTTTATTCATATTCCGCACATTAATTGTTTGATATTAACTTTGAATTGGTAATTTATTTTTGGGGGTGTAAACATTCATAGTGTTTTATACACTAATTGAACTTTCAAGAAACATACAAGATTCATCATGAAGATCATTTCCGTAAAGGGCTTCCCACAAGATTTATCAGACTTGGCTTCTAGTTCATCTAGCAACTTGAATCTTGATACACGTAAAGCAAATATTGGGATTGAAAGGGTAGAGTCTACGAAGACTTGTGCACATCTTAGTGTTGTAAGAGGAGCGTGTATGGTTTGTAAGAGTCAAGCATTCATGTACATTGACAAGGATTTGTGGCTAAGTTGGGAGGAAATTGCTGGGATATGGAAGGTAGAGTTAGAGAGGCGTGACTAAGAGAGAGAGGTGTGAGATTGGGGATTTAGCGTTAAAAGGGAAATAATAATAATAATAATAAAGAAAAAGAAATTCTAGCGCCCAAAATACTGATAGACCACCTTTATTTTATTTTTAATTTTTACCAATGATGTCCAAAACTTATTTTGTCACTAATTAAATCTTTTTTTTTTTTTTTGCCAATAGTGATTAAAACTTATTATTTGGGTTAAATAGGTATTAACCCACCCAATTATTAATTGGGTTAAATAGGTATTGACCTAATTAAACTCAATTAATATTATTCTTAATTGGGTTTTTACTAGGTACCCAATTATCATTTTATAAATCATCAAACTCTAAAATATCCAAAACCATTAAAAAGACCAAAATACCCATTAAACCTCAAAAATTAACAAATACCCCTAAATTTAAAAAATGACATAAATACCCCTAAAACCTAAAATTTACCAAAATATCCCTTAGACCTATAAAATGACCGAAATACCACATAAACCTAAAAAATGACCAAAATACTAGGTGTGGCAAAATCTACCCAAACCCATTTGTCCACCCAAACTCACTCACTTAAATAAGACCCAAACTCACCCAACTATTAATTTGGTTAAATGGGTATTAACCCAATTAAACCCAATTAACACTAATGTTTATTGGGTTTTAACTAGTACCCAATTAGGCCCAATTATTATACAAGTATCATTTCTACAAATCAACCAACTCTAAAATACCCCAAAACCACTAAAAAGAATAAAATACCGATTAAACCTAAAATTTACCAAAATATTCCCTAAATCTAAGAAAATAACATAAATACCCCTAAAACATAAAATTTACCAAAATACTCTCCTAAACCTAAAAAATAATTGAAATAACTCTTATATCTTAAAATAACCAAAATACCCCCTAAACCTATAAAATGACCAAAATACCCCTGAAACTTATATAATAACCGAAATACCCTTGAAACCTATAAAATGATCGAAATACCTCCCGAAACTTAGAAAATGACCAAAATAGCTCTGAAACCTAAAAAATAACCGACATACCCCATAAACCTAAAAAATGACTAAAATACCCCTTAAACCCCAAAAATGACCAAAACACTCCCTAAACCTAAAAATGACCAAAATACCCCCCTAAACCAAACATATGACCAAAATATCCCCGAAACCTAAAAAATGACCAAATTACCCCTTAAAAAAAAAAAGACCCTCGAAACCTAAAAAATGACTGAAATACTCCCGAAACCTAAAAATTGACTAAAATACCTAAGACTCCCAAAACCTAAAATTGACCAAAATACCCTTCGAAACCTAAAAATGACCAAAATAATCCCCCAAAATCTAAAAAATGACCACAAAACCCCCCCTTAAACATAAAAAATTACCAAAATACCCTTGAAACCTAAAAAAATGACTAAAATACACCAAAAATCTTTAAAATGACCACAAATAACCCAAAACTACAAAATTACCAAAAATACCCTAAAAACTCTAAAACGATCAAAATAGCTTAAAACCTTTAAAAGATCCAAAATACCCCTCAAAATATCTAAAATGACCAAAATACCACTAAACATATAAGATGAACAAAATACATCTGAAGCCTCTAAAATTACCAAAATAGAGGTTTAGGGTACTCTAGATGTTTCGAGGGTATTTTCGTCAAATTAAAGGTTCTAAGAGTATTTTAGTCATTTTGTAGGTTTTGAGGGAATGTCAGTAATTTTTTTTTTTTTTATAGGTTTCTAGGGTTTTGTTAATTTTTAGATTTTGGGGCCATTTAAGTAATTTTTTAGGTTTTGGGGTATTTTGGTCATTTTTAAGATTTCAAGGTATTTGTTCATTTTTCAGGTTTAGGGTTTATTTTTATCATCTTATAGGTTTAAGGGGCATTTTTGTCATTTTTAGGGTGGGGGTTTTCGATCATTTTTTAGGTTTAGGGGGTATTTTGGTCAATTTTTAGATTTTGGGGTTATTTTGGTCATTTTCTAGGTTTTAGGAGGTATTTTAGTCTTTTTTTTAGGTTTCGGCGGTATTTTGGTAATTTTTTAGGTTTTAAGGGTATTTTGGTAAATTTATTAGGTTTCAAGGGTATTTCGGTCTTTTTTTAGTTTTAGGGGGTATTTTGGTAATTTTTAGGTTTCAGGAGTATTTTGGTCATTTTTTAGGTTTCATATATATTTCGGTCATTTTTTAGGTTTAGGGGTATTTTGGTCAATTTTTATTTTTTGAGGATATTTTGGTAATTTTTTAAGTTTCGGGGTATTTAAGTTATTTTTTAGGTTTATGGGGTATTTTGGTCAATTTTTAGGTTTTAGGTGGTATTTTGTTATTTTTTAGGTTTCGGGGGTATTTTGGTAGTTTTTAGTGGTTTTTGAGCATATTTGGTCTTTTTTTAGGTTTATGGGATATTTTGGTAAATTTAAAGGATTTTAGAAGTACTTTGGTCATTTTCAAGTTTTGGGGACATTTTGGTAATTTTGATAATTGGGTGGGTTGGTATCCATAATAATTGGGTTGGGTTGGGTTTGTGTTGGAAGTAATTAGTTAAATCGGCAATAAATGGGTAAATGAGTTTTATGTACCTAAAAAAAAAAAAAAAAGAAACATCGCTGGAAGTCTGAGCAAACAAAAATGGAAGTTGAGAATGGAAGAATCAGCGTGACTAGCGGTGGGTTGAAATGATTGAGACGAGCTGTGTATCATGAGAAAATGATGAGTGGGTCTTCGTGTTGATACAACCTTTAAGCCTATGGGTCTCTAGTGAGTTAGGTCGTCGAGAAAGCAAAATATAGGTGGGTTTGGCACGTGCTGAGGTCTGTAGAGATTTTGTGAGAGAGAGAGAGATTGTGTGTGTGTGTGTGTGTGTGTTTTTTTTTTTTTTTTTTCTTAGAGGGAGACTAATAGAGGGAAAACACAAAGGCGCTAAAAATGAAAGACAAATGGCGCTTAGGCAGGGAAAGGGAAAAAAAAAAAAAAAACAGAGAGAAAAATTGGACTAGATTCGAGCAATTAAAAGGTCTATTGCAGCAATCAAAATCGCTGCTATAACTAAGAAGCTATGCTGCAAAAAAGTATCTATTGCAACGGTTTAATAATATCGCCGTTATAACTAAATCGAACGTCACTAAAACACATATATTACGGCGGTTTTATATACCACCACTGTAGTATGCTGCAAAAGGCTCTATCTATTGAGGCGATTTGATGGAGCGCTGCTATAGCTAAGTCAAACTCTGCTAAAACATATATATTGTGGCGGTTTTATATACCACCGCTGTAGTACGCTAAAAAATGATAGATCTATCGTGGTGGTCCAATGAAATGCCGCAATATACCCCATTTACAGCGGCGGTCCGAAAAAACGCCGCAATATGCGACACATAGTAGCCGTTTTTGCCTTGCCGCAATAGTACAGATTTCTTGTAGCGAAGTTCCTTGTGCGAGCCCTACGAAAATAAAAATTAAAGCCATTTATCAATTAAAATTCTTAAATGTCTTTGGAAAAAAAAATGGTAATGAATTGGAAAAGAAACTTTATTTTAGGAAAGTGCACCAAAATAGACCCATTAGACCAAGTAGACCGAAATGGACCGAAGTGGGCCGAATCAATAATAATATACAGAAATTGACCGAATAGACCAAAGTTGACCGAAAATAAGCAAGTGGATCGAAATAGACCGAATCAAATCGAAGTGGACCGAAATAGACTAAATTAGACCAATTCATTATTTTGCATTATCGTTTTAGTATTATTATCGAAAGCTCTTCTATTTTTTTCCCTAAAGGTCAATAAATTTCCATTTATCTTAATTTAAGGTTGATGCACTTTCCAATCACAAAAATACTTAGGAATGTGATGAGTTATGCACAAAAAAAATTAACTCACCCACAAACCTAGCACTAAAAAATGAATATTGAAATAGCAATGAACCCCAAATTGACATCAATGGAAAATGCTAATATGAATGAAAAAATATTTTATAAATAAAAGCCTCTTAACTTGCTCTACGCACATGTTGAACCTCTAAACCCAAATGCCTATTGCCCACCCCTCAACCCAAACAGGCGAACACCCTTATCTCATTCCTTTCTAATTATTCGAAGGAGATTTTTCCCTTTCGAAAACCTTCAGCCTTTTCACTCTTGGTCAAGCGCACGGATGTTCCCATAGGCAAAGGTAAGCAAATATGGAAAGTCTGCATAAACATTTTTATTTTTTTAAATCTCTCATGTATTTTTTATATATTTTGGGATAAAAGGGATATTTTGGGGTAAAATGGATTAATATTTTTTAGTATGTTTCTATAAATTGGTCAAAGAATAATCCATCATTGGACAAGAATCCAGGAAAAGAGTAGGCCGAGTGGTAAACACATGGCCACTTCTCTCTTCTATCTCTCACATTTTCTTGCTCCTTTTAACTTTCTTTAACTCAAAATTCAAAGGAATTGATGAAAGAGTTGTTGACAGTGGAGGAATTTTATAATTCAGATCCCTCATCCAAAAGGGGGTAAAAAAAAAGTCATATAAGTCAGCGTCGTTTGTCTCTTTTGATGAATGAAATTGGACCAAAATAAAGTCAAAGCTAGAAAATACTAAACAAAGAACGGATTGAGAAACGTGTTTAAGATAAAACGTATGTAATGATTTTATATATATATATATATATATATATATATATATATTTCATGCTATTGAGAACAAGTATGTCATACGATTGAGTGCTATGATGATGCCGGTTTAATGCAACAATACAATCCTTTAGTCATATACTAATATTTTTCTTTGAAAATGAATTTTATTTTCTGGCCGAACTTTGAATGTTATTTCATTATATGCTTTTGATTAACTACTTTGGTTCCGTTTGCTAAGTCTATGTGTGTTCCAAAAAATTTGAAGGTGCAAAGTTATGATTCAAAATCTAAGAATGAGAATGAAATATATAGTTTATGCCAGCTGAATGACTATGTGGAATTTAGATGATGAATATAATGCTGGTTTAACAAACATAAATTATTGGTTCTCTATCTTATCTCATACTAGCAAGGTTGTCAAAATCGGGATTCTACATAGGATCGTGGGAGATAGGTAGGATCGTGGATCGTAGGACCGTAAGATCCTACCTATTTTCAGATTTTAAGCAAAAAACCTATTGATAGTGACTTTGTATGTTATATAATCACTTAAAATATGAATTCATTTATTAAAAAAAAAATTGCATCATAAAATGTAATTTGCATACACTACATCGTTCTTATGTCATTCTAACGAAAAAATATATATTTAATTTTGACATAATGTATCTAAAAAGTTCAATACATGTTTAATTAGCAACTAGTACCAAAATATTATCTACGCATATGGAAAATGTTTTCCAAATTCTAAGTTCCAAATCCAAAATAAGTTAGGCTAGTTAACATATAAAAAGTACCTAACTACAAATTTACAATATGTAATTCAAAAGAGAATTTTCAATTTAAGGTAAACTAGCTAATTACAAATATGAAATCCAAAAGAGAATTCCCATTCTAAGGTTCTTTTAATCTAATCACTGTCATTGTCATATCCCATTTCATCATCTATATCCTTCCTAGTATCAACATCCAAAATGTTAAACTAAGTACTATAGGTTTTTTTTGAGATTTTATGTTGACATAGGGGTAAATTTGGGACTTCAATTCATTATTGGGCTTCTGATAACCTGTTGGGCTTGTGGGTTTAGGTGGATTATCTTACCCAAATGAATCCCACTTAAAAAAAAAAAAAAAAAAAAAAAATTCAAGCCAAATGGTAGGATCGGTAGGATCCCATACGATTCTATATGATCCTACACAATCCTACATACAATCCTACCATTTTTGCGATCCTGCTACAATTTTAAACTTTTTGATGCGGTGAATTTTACGATCCGGATCGCAATTCTGACAACCATGCATACTAGTCCAAAAGGAAAAAAGAGAAAAGAAAAAAAAAAAAAGGTTTCTCTTATGTGGCATGTCCCTCAAAGCACAAACAGATAATCAATGAGAACATAATCTGGGTGCTTATAATGATCTTGGCATCTTCTTGTAATGGATCTCTTTGTGCGCTTGTGAAGGTGTATTCATTTGAACTCTTCTAGCTTGTTTGGGAGAGAAAAAAAAGTAAAATATATTGAAAGGGCAATTGCCTATTTGAAAGTATAAAATGATTAGAATAATACACATCTCATTTACACTTAAGTATACCTCAAGATCCCCAAAAAGAAAAAGAAAAAGAAAAAGTTAATTCCTCTTAAAAGTGGGATAAACACTATTTCCTTTTCTTTTTTTTTTTTTGATATCATAAACACTATTTCCTTTATTCAAATAAAAGTAACATGTCGATTTTATCCTTATTAATTATGAGCAAAGACAAAGAAAACAAAATAAATAAATAAAGGTAAATGATGTATAATGGTAATTTTCTTATAAACTCTCAAAGGTAATAATTAAAGTATATCATCTTTTTATTCCATTCCATTCCATTGCATTCTTTATTTTATTTTATTTATTTATTTTTTTTAAAATCCCAAAACACAAGTATTCATATGATACATCTTGAGTATTACTCAATAATAATATGATCATAATTGGCCTTTGCTCTCGAGTTTAGCCAACATGCTGTGTAAGTTTTAGACTCTTTTACTAAGGAAATTAAGTATAGTTTATTTTACTTGGATTTAAGTATGAATGTGTCCTCACAGTAGCACATTAAACAAAATTTTCTCGTTCTACTTTTTTTCTAGACAAATCTATGTCTTCTAACACACATACCATAAAGCTACTTCACCACTATATTAATATAGACTACCGCACTTTACATTTTTCCAATTATAAAAGAAAAGAAAAGAGTAAGTGGTTAATATAATATAATTAAGTCCAAACCTACCGACTTCAACTTTTGGGGCCAAGTGACATCCTTATGTGTTATATTAACTCTTTAATTAAAAACTCACCATAAAGTTATTTGTCCAACTGCCATACCATCTAACTCCAATTATGGAGTAGAGGATGGACAATATGTCTTCTTGGTTCATGCATTTTTTTTTCCTACACTTGCATTTTTTAAACACAAAATATAATAATTATATGGTGAATAGACATTTAATAGGGTTATGATTATACGTGATATTATCTATCTTTTATTTGGGAAAAAAAACTATGTGACGGCATTTTGCTGGATGATGGAAATGTCATTACTTAAAAGTTACACACTCTATCTTTATAGAATTTAATATTTACTTCAAATGTCTAAACCAAACATGATCCTTAGGTCAAATGTCACTAACCTTTTCAATTGTAAGAGACTCTGATACTTTCAATATAAAATGGTAAATATTACTGTAAAACAAGCAAAGATTCAAAATGGCACCTCCGACTTCAAATATAAAATGATAATTAAGTCCAAACCTACCGACTTCAACTTTTGGGGCCAAGTGACATCCTTATGTGTTATATTAACTCTTTAATTAAAATCTCACCATAAAGTTATTTGTCCAACTGCCGTACCATCTAACTCCAATTATGGAGTAGAGGATGGACAATATGTCTTCTTGGTTCATGCATTTTTTTTTCCTACACTTGCATTTTTGAAACACAAAATATAATAATTATATGGTGAATAGACATTTAATAGGGTTATGATTATACGTGATATTATCTATCTTTTATTTGGGAAAAAAAACTATGTGACGGCATTTTGCTGGATGATGGAAATGTCATTACTTAAAAGTTACACACTCTATCTTTATAGAATTTAATATTTACTTCAAATGTCTAAACCAGACATGATCCTTAGGTCAAATGTCACTAACCTTTTCAATTGTAAGAGACTCTGATACTTTCAATATAAAATGGTAAATATTACTGTAAAACAAGCAAGGATTCAAAATGGCACCTCCGTGGAACTTAAATACCCAGTCACAACTAGTACATTTATTCTCTATCATCTCGATTATTTAGAACTCATAACATTGTTTGTAATTGTAAGGACATGGAAAGAAAATACATAAATTACAAAAATCACTTGATTTAGAATGTAACTCATAACTATAAAATGAGCAATTAATCCCTTAATACGAATTCAAAATTACAAATAGTCTTTAATTTAATAATAATAGAAGAAAGCACTCATTATCTGCTACAACACAACAAAACGTAAAAGGAGAGTAGCAAATAAAGTTTCCCGTGGCATGCATGTTGTATTAGTAATTATTTATAACAGCGGTATATTGGCATCACAAAGAACTTCATGGTTCCATTCATGTAATGAATGCCATTGTGTTCACCGCAAGAAAAGTAGTGAGGCTGCCATGGCCTTTTCAGCACAAACTCGAAGCCCTCCCTGTTAGGATTAGTGCCCTTAAATCCTATTGTATGATGCTATGTATGATATTATGTGTAACATTATGTATGACATGATGTATGACTTAATATTGTAATTAATAAATTTGTTTTGTTATTATTTGAAATAATGGTAATATGAATATTTAGACATTATCATATAGTCCATGAGATGCATAATATGTGATTTATGTGAAAAGTCACAGAAGATATAAATTACAAGTTCTTTGTAAACTCAGAATTTAGTTCGTAGTCGGTGATGAAATTGGGCGTTTCATCTGCGAAGACTATAACGTATCGACTAAGATAATTTGTCTTGATTATGGAAGTGGTGACTTCTAGTTGATATGTTGATATATTTTAAGAGTTAAAACATATTGAACTGGACTGCTGTGAGATTTATTATTCTTGTAAAGACTGTCAATTGAATAATAAATCCCACGACTTATATTTGCATGAACTCTTAATCCTGAGAGAATAATAGACTTGATCATGAAGTGTAGGTTGCTTTGATATATTAGGAGTGAGATTTAAAGTATCAGTCAAAACCTCAGTATATTGGGCAGCCACATTTAGTGTTGATGGAATATATATTCTCAAGATGGAATTCATGGTCTCTTAACGGAGATATAAAATATTCCTTTGAGATAAGTTTAATGGGTTTAGTTATTCAGAGAGTTAGGCCTAACCACTTTAGTAAGAAATTACTAAAGTATATATTTATGAAATTGGATTTCATAAATATATGATGAATAACTTAAAAGGATTAAACCGGGTAATCAAGGATTAAAATGTAGTAATTTACAGAGTGGCAGTCTACATTAATTACTTTGTATTACTATGAATATTTTATGAAAGGGTAGCATGTACAATAAAGACTTGGGATATAATTTATAGATAAGGTCTAGAGTGCAACTATATTTATATAGTGGTATTAAATATAATTAATGGTAACTTTGGACTTGTCAAGAGTTGACAGAAAAGCCCAAGGCCCATTGGAGCTAGTATCTTATTGGTCCCTTTTGGTCCCACTCCAAGCCACACACGCTTCAAGGTATGCTCTCTTATACTTGAATTCTGAAATTTACATAGTGCATGTTATAGATTGTGAATGAAGTAGATCTGTTTAACTTTTCGCTGCGTATATGCATATTTCCAACACTCCTTAGCTCCTTGTGTCGCATTTCCCAGCTTCTAGGCATTTCTTAGGTCACATTTAATGAAGCTTTGGAGCTTTGGTAGCAAGTAAACACTATGAGGATATGTGTTTGGAGTTGGTGGATCATATTTGAAAACTGCCATTAACATCATATAAACAATTATTTTTTATGCATATTTGAATTCAGCAAAACAAAACAAAATGCACGCATTTTTCATGTCCCTTAAGAATCCAACTTGATAATCTACGAATAAATAAAGTGAAGACAAAGTTCAAAGTTAGAACTGACTATTTTGATATCATGTTGAATTTTATAACTTGTCATAAAAACACAAGTGGTTTAAAAATATGATTTTGGTCACTATATTTTACAACTTGAACTATGCATGGCAATATGTAACAAGTAGCAATAGCAAAGTAATTAAGCTCATCTAGAGTGTCATTTAGGTAGAAAGGGCAACGTTTGATTGCCCATTCAGTGTAGTTAAATCCATAATTCCAGTGGTAGGGGTCACCTACGATGATCCTATTGGAAGTTTGTGTGTTATTGGGATGATAAGGGCCTCGGCAAGGCCAATTCCCAAATTGCCAACCCTTGTTGGCTGTGCTAAGTGCCATTGTGGAAGCAATTAGCAGCAGTAGCATGAGTCCTTTTGCAGTTGTGAAACCCATGGTATGATTTGCAATTTAGGAAAAAGACTAGCTAAAGGGTGAAATAATTAAGAGGGTGAGACACAAAGATGTTAGCAATGATATTGATATAATGATTTAAATGGGTATTTATATTGGGATAGATGGAAAGAAAGTGGGGAGAGAGAGAGAGGTGCAAAGTGGCCTAATTGACCTCTTTTTCCAAATTTAGTAGGCAAGAGATGGAAAATACAATGTAAAAGCTCCATTAAAAAAAAAAAGTCATGTTTTCAGTTCTCCACTTGTAATTAGCCGACGCATTATACACATTCATATATGGATTTAGCAGCCATGGGCCAATGATAGATACTAAAAAAAGAAATAGAAAAGACATTGTCTTTTTCCATAACACATTTCTTTTGCATTTTCTCTAATTACTATTTTGAGGATATATATTGTGTGCGCTCACAATTTTAAAGCAATTTTTCCCTAATGGACATTTTCTTTCCTTTTCTTCTTTTTCTTTTTTTTTTTAATAAAAATAATTTCCTGTTTTAACACATTGGCAGTTTGGTACATGGTTATATCCTTAAAGGAAAATGTTCTCACACACTCGTTGATATACATTCTGTACATGCAACATCTATAATTTCACACTAGATGTTTACTCTTTTTTTTTTTTTTTTTTTTTTTTTTACATTTAAAATGTGAAAAGTTAAGTTTTTTAATTTTTGTACCAAGTGAGTTAATGAGTATAAAATACTAAGAATCTAAAATTAATTAACTATAATTTTTTTTTTAAAAAATCACGTAGACTCAATAAAAATCACCACTCCTAAAAAAAATAAATAAATAAATAAATCACCACACGTTCTATCTTATTAAAAATTAGGAAAAAAATTACTTTGACTATATTTTTACGATAAAAATTGTGTTTAATTTTAAATGTATCTATACGTATGCATTAATGCATATGTTACATACTATTTTTTTTTAATAATTTGACTAATTATTTATATTTTTATAATAAAAATTTTGTTTAATTTTAAATACATCCATGTGTTTGCATGGGTTACATGCTAGTTAATAAAACCATGCAACAATTCAATTCAATTTAAAAAAAAAAAATGTTTGAGTAGTTCTAAAATGATAAAAACTTGAACATATCAATGTCATAATTAAATTATATTAACTAATGTTCGATATATTTACTAACTCAAGCTAACATCAATAGCACCACTACAATTAACCATTCATGTGCATAAGCACGGGTTACATACTAGTCTATATATATATTAATAGGCAAAACTGAGATAAAATTCAATTAGATTTTAATTGGATTCTCAATTTTGTGCCACGTGTCCTATTTAATTTTTAATTTTGTGTTAAGTGAATTATTGAATGTAAAAATCGAAGAGTCCAAATTCAGTTGGATTCTAAATTGAATTTCAATTTGAGTCCAATATTCCGCCACATGTCCATCTAATTTTATTTTATTTTATTTTATTTTTTTGGTGGCATGTGAATTATTGGGTACAAAAATCGAAAGTCTAAAACTAATTAAATTTTAATTATATATATAATGAGAAATCATTACATATTTTAGAAATGTATGGTTTAAAAAAAGTGTAAACTAATACCATATATAATTTGAACCATATAATTGTGATTATTTATAATTGTATCCGTGCATATGCACGATGCTACACACTAGTCTATATAATAATAATAATAATAATAATAGGTGAAGTTGAGAAAAACTCAAATTAGAATTTCAAATTAGAGTTCTAATTTTGCACCATGTGTCTTAAATTATTTATTCTCAAAGAATTTTATTTCTTAATTTTAGAATCAAATGTGGGACCATATCATAAATATTCATCTAAGTGAATTATTAAGTACAAAAACCAAAAAGTTTAGAATAAATGAATCGTAAAAAAAAAAAAAAAAAAAAAAAAATTCACAAAAGAGGGACAATTTACATTTTATACCTAATAATATCCTTACAAATTTTTTTAAAGAGTTAACAAAATATAAAAATGACTATCAATAGTATAGAAATTATATTATGCATCTTATTGTACATTTTTAAGTGTATCCATATATATGCATGGAGTTATAAGCTAGTATATGTTAATAGCCAAAACGCAGAGAAAATTTAATTACATTTTAATTGAATTTTCAATTTTGTGTCATGTGTTCCATTTTATTTTTAATTTTGTGCCAAGTGAATTATTGAGTGTCAAAATCGAAGAGTCCAAATCCAATTAGATTCTTTCAATTGGAATCCAATTTTTCATCACGTGTCCGTCTAAGTTTTTAATTTTTGTGGCAAATGAAATATTGGGTACAAAAACCAAAATGTCTAAAACTAATTAAATTCTTAATCATATATATATATATATTGATGTCACGGAAGCCTGAAGAAAGCACACAGGATGCTCTCTTTGATGGACAGAAACTAAACTGTTAGTTCTTGGGTAGTAAACCTCAAATGCACGAGGGGTTTCCCCGAATCCATAAAGATAAGAAAACTGTAATCTACCAGAGAAATAATTTAGCAAAAGTCTGTGTTTATTAATAATAGTTTGAAAACTCAATTGCCTTTGAAGGCTACAATGCGTTTAAATAGTAAAAAGTGTTAGGTTCTAAGACCTTAGGAACTAATGTATTAGAACTTCAATTTGTATTATGTTGGCAAACCATGATCAAAACATAGAGTCTAGGTTTAGGCTTGCTCAAAGTTTGTTTATTTGTAAAATTGGAATCGAGTGATTGCAGAATTTATTGGACTAAATTTGCAAGACTCGATCGATTGAAAATTAGACTCGATCGATCGAACCACGTACAGATTTATTTTTCTACTGAGTTCCAGTTCAGCCCAAACTCTACTTAAATGTATTAGGGTTCAAGTAAAACACTCCTATATATAAGGAAAACCCTAAAACGTTTTTATAAGTTTTTTAGAGAGAAAAGAGTGTGCCTCCTTTAAAATTTTAGGGTTTTGTACCCAAAAGTTCTCCAAGGACTTGGTTGCTCATATTGCGGTTTATGTGAATCTCTTGTAAGATCTTTGAGGAGCTTTCCTTCACATAAACTTAGGGTTTTCAAGGAGAAGATTTTTCTACACCTCGATGATTATTCCAGTTGCTGCCATTGAAGCTTAAAGAAAACACATGCAGGTGTGCTTGTATTTGGTGGAGAATCCAAGAAAGAAGGAGTCCATGGATTCGGAGCTTGCACGTGGTCGTGTCAGTAAGTTCTACTAGTGGGTAGCAATAAGAAGTCGGGCGTGGGGGCTTGTAAGTCTTATTGTATGAATTTCGATTTTTTCAAGATAGTGGATTCAAGTTTACCTTGAGGATAGCTAGGTTAAATCCTCCCCAGGTTTTTACCGGTTTGGTTTCCTAGGTGATCATATCTTTGTGTCATTTATATTTCCGCTGCTATACTTGATATGATTATTTGATTGTGTTAACCTAGATTTAATTAATTTGACTAAGTATCAACTTGGCTAAATTCCTAGGTTAATCCAATTGTGTTTTAAGGGATTTAAAAACTAACAAGTGATATCAGAGCAGGTTGCTCTTTTTGTTTTAGATATTTTGATCTAAGAGCTGATCCTTGACCCCTGTTGTCATGGATAATTTGAAGAGTCTTTTTGATCATGTTTCTGCTCATGCTTCTATTGATTTTATTGATGCCTGTGAAACTCTTCGTAAGGAATTATTGAAATTTATGAAAATTGCTAAGAAATTCAAGGAAGAGTTAAAATTGGCTAATCTTGAAAAAGAGGAATTGGTTGTTAGATTAGATGAATCTAATAAAAATAATGAATTTTTGAGAAATCAAATTTTCTCTCAAGATGAGAAGATGAAAAGCTTGGAACAAGAGTTTGTTGAATCTAAAGCTAAAATTGAAAATTTAACTAGTACCAAGCTTGTTGTTGATAATAGAAGTGTTTTTGTTTCTCTTAAGCCTAAAACTGAGAAAGTTTATATCCCTCATTTCAAGAGGAATAATAAAGAAAATGCTTATTTTGCTAGGTTAGATAAAGGTAAAAGTTCTGATGTAGACGCTGAAGTTTCTAAATCTATGTCTAAACCTACTGATAGAGAGCATAATAAATATGTTTTTGTGCCTACTTGTCACCTTTGTGGTGTTGTTGGTCATATTAGATCAAATTGTTCTTTGTTGAGGCAAAAACCAAAATCTAAGCCTAGATTTGCTGTTAGGAATACTGATGTTCCTAAATTTGTTCCTGTCTGCCACTTTTGTGGTGTCTGTGGTCATATTCGTCCTAATTGTCATAAATTGAAATTTAAGCATTCTGTATTTCAATCTAGGATATGTGATGATATTTCTCCTGACATAAGTCCAAAAAAATTGATTCATATGCTTTTGAAAAATTTAAGCTTGTTGGCTTGTGAAAGGAATTTGCAGGGTTTTAGTCTTTCTCAGAAGATTGGTGTAATTCCTTAAATACACTCTACTTCACATGGATTTTCACCTACAAAGCCAAAGACTCGTGCTATATGGGTGAGAAAAGATCCTCTAAGGTGAGTGTTGCTGACTTGTCCTTGATTTAATTCTTTCAATTGTTTGTGGACATGTCTTGATTTTGTTTTTGGTTGTTTTGTTTTTTAGGTTGTTTTTTTTAAAAGAAAAAAAATCCAAAAACATTAAAAATTTTCAAAAAGACAAAAATATTTTATTTTGTGTCTTGTTTTATTTTTGTTGAGGATTACATGAATTATGATATCACTCTTTAGATTTAGAACATGCTTGACATTGCGGAGAAACTTGAATAATATGTATTATATAAGTACTAAGCTATTTTTGATTTTATGTGAGTATGTACTAGTTTGTACATGTACTCAAGAGTTAATTAAGAAATTGATATTTCTTGTTTGTGTACCCTCTATAGCTTAGTTAAGCACTGTCATGCATTGCATTTTTAATCATCTAGCATAATGTGTGTTTTTTGTTTTTGGTCATAATTTTTTTTTTGAAAAAACCAAAAAGACTTTTGTGTTTTGTATTTCACATCTTGGATTTATAATCAAGGATTGGCTATATTATCTTTACATAACAAGTTTATGTACCTTGTTTTACTTTGATGAGCTTATTTATTGCACTTGACTAGTTGAAGCTTTGAAGTGCATGTTGTGTGGGAAAGATGTTTATGGTGTTTATCACTTTGTCTTAATCTTGAAGTCGCATGTTATTTGACTGTTGGACTTGATCCTTTTGAGAAAGGCATAAATAACCATTAAAACTTGCAATTCTCTTATAAGGCCTATATGAAATTTGCTTACCAATAGGTTGCCAGTGAGTTATGTCTCCGCTGCAGTTATCCCTATTGTTTCCATTCCCCAATGGTGCCATCCTAGCATAGATGTTTGTGAGTGCTTGTTGTATGTCATGTAATACTCGCTAAGTTATTCGTCGTTGTTATGGTGTTGGTTACCGTCTTGCCCATTAGCAGTCAGTCCAGGGTAAGTTAAGGCTCTGATACCAACTGATGTCATGGAAGCCTGAAGAAAGCACACACGATGCTCTCTTTGATGGACAGAAACTAAACTGTTAGTTCCTGGGTAGTAAACCTCGAATCCAAGAGGAATTTCCCTACATCCACAAGGAGAAGAAAACTGGAATCCACCAGAAAAATAATTTGACAAAAGTCTGTGTTTATTAATAATAGTATGAAAACTCAATTGCCTTTGGTGGCTACAATGCGTTTAAATAGTAAAAAGAAAATCTAGGGTGGCTAGAAACCTTAAGGTGGCTAGGAAACCCCTAAGGCTGCTACGTAAGTATATAAAACCCTAATTTGACTAAACAACATTGAAAGCACCTAAAACAAGGAAATAAATCACCTAAACCTAAACCTAAAATAACAAAATATTTACATAATAATACTAAAATTAAATAATTATAAAGTTTGAATTCTTGACCGTGCCCTACATAATATATAACTATTACATATTTTAGAAATGTATGGTTTAAAAAAAGTGTAAGCTAATACCATATATAATTTGAACCTCTTCTAAAAAAAATGTATAATTTGAATCATATAGTTGTGATTGTTTTTAGTTGTACTTGTGCATATGCACGAGGCTACACACTAATTAGGCTAATAGAAACCCAACCTAATGAAAACTTAAATTGTTTGACTAAAAAAATAGTTGTAAAGGTGTTGTATCAACAATGTATTACAATTAATTCCCCCTCATGACTTTAGGTTTTAATTTTGTAAACCGATATTCTACACAATAGATTGTCAACATTAGTTACTTGATATCCTTCATAGCTACACATGAAATAGGGATAGAGTTAGGGCTTGGAATTAGGGGAGGCGGTTCTGCTGTTAGCTATGTGCGGCAGCTCCGGCCTTTGACGCTATTACTTTATCACTATGGATTTTTGTTTAAAACTATTTAAATGGTCAAATTGTTTGTTTCGGGTAAAATAGATTGATTGGGCTTAAATTTTTTTAGCTTTATTATTGGAATATCAATCAAAGTCTAGTTTTATTTGTTAATATACACTTTTTTTTTTTTTTTTGAGAAAGATTGTTAATTTACACTTTGTGCACACATCTATAATTTCATATTGAATGTCTACATTTTTTAACATTTTCTATATTTAAAGCGTGAAAAGTGCAATATTTTTTTTTGAGAAAGAAAAAGTGCAATATAAATGATATACAGAAACAGATAAGTGAGAACCATTGCCCATCCTTCAATTCCCCAATCCCTTTAAAAAAAAAAAAAAAGCAAATGAGTACCATATCAATTATCAAGGGACTTTACAAGCAAATTAACTAACATCTTCAATGACATTATTATTATTATTATTATTATTTTGATAGGCAATGACAAGTTTATTTTGGCAAATCACTAAAGGATGTATAGCACTCTCTCAAAAGTCAAAACAAAGAATTGCGAAAGGGAGCTCCATTATTGGGTTGGTGAAAATAAAGTAGAAATTTTTCCTCGACCAAAAAGAAGTCAACAACTAGTATAATTTTTTTTTTCCCCCTATTTGGAACACTGTATGCTGGGAATCAAGGCAGAAATGCACTTTGAACTGACAGATTTGGACTGAAATCGAAAAAGAAGTATGAAAATTGAAATATATTGATATGATATTCGGTATGCTGTTGATGGACAAGGATATAATTCAACTGGGTGATGTGATGATGATGGTTAAATTGCACAATATATATGCCATCATTCGTCTAGAAATTATAGTAAAAATTTTCCTCCTAGATTGAATTCATTCTATTCCCTTATTAAGTATTAACCAAGAAAACATGAACTTTAAGGCAAAAATGGGTTTTTGCCCATTTCGCCCAAAAGATGTTGCAAAATGCCCCTATTCTAAAACTATTTAGGAAAATATCCTTGTTTTGAAACTCGATTTTTAGAAAATTGAGTTATAGGCAACCAAACTTAAAAAAAAAGAAAAAATTTTATGGAACTCGAGTTTCATGTGAATTTTTCCAAATAACTCGATTTTCATCAAATCGAGTTTTATATTGAAACTCGATTTCTAGAAATCGAGTTTGAAAACAGAGGTATTTTGCTAGATAGTTTTAGAACAGGGACGTTTTGCTATATCTTTTAAGCGAAAGGGGCAAATGCCCATTTTGGCCTAAACTTTAATGAGTTGTCATCATATGCTTAATGATTTTTCCCAATATCATACATGAATACAACTTTTACTTTGCTTCATGTGAAAGTAGTATATATCTCAACTCTTATATCAGACTTTATTACGTGGATGGAGGATATTCTATCATAGTTTTTTTTTTTTTTCCTGTAATTAAAGCTAATTGAGCCAATTTTTCTTAATAAAATCTTTGTTGTCTAATAGTTTATTTATTTTTTTTCTTTCTTTATTTTTTTTTCTAAATGTCCTTTTTTTATACTGAAAATTTTACCAAGTTTATAAAGAAAATTGTAAGATTTTCTATCTTTTAGTGGTCTGCACTATCTACAATCAATATAAAAGAGTGTCTATAATATAGTACTACAATACAAATAGCCTCCAATTCCTCACTAAGCTATTTAAGAAGTTCCTTGTGCGAGTCCTATGAAAAAATAAAAAATTAAAGCCCTTTATCAATTAATATTCTTAAATGTCTTTGAAAAAAAAAAGGGTAATGAATCGGAAAAGAAACTTCATTCTAGGAAAGTGGACCAAAATAGACCGAATGGGCCAACTAGACTGAAATGGACCAAAATGGGCTGAATGGATTATAATAGATAGAAATAAACCGAATGGACCAAAGGGGACCGAAATAGAAGCTAGTGGACCATAATGGACCGAATCAGACCGAATTGAACAGAGGGGACTGAAATGGACCAAAATAGAATGAATTAGACCAATTCATTATTTTGCATTATCATTTATGTATTATTATCGAAAGCTCTTCTATTTTTTCCATAAAGGTCAATACATTTCCATTCATCTTATTTTGAGGTTGATACACTTTCTAATCACAAAAATACTTAGGAATGTGATGAGATTTATGCACAAAAAAATTAACTCACCCGTAAACCTTGCACTAAAAAATGAATACTGAAATAGCAATGAACCCCAAATTGACATAAATGGAAAATGTTAATACGAATGAAAAAAATATTTTATAAGTAAAAGCCTCTAAACATGCCCTATGCACATGTCGAACCTCTAAACCCAAAGGCCCATTGCCCACCCCTCAATCCAAATAGGCGAACACCCTTATCTCATTCCTTTCTAATTATTTGAATGAGATTTTTCCCTTTCGAAAACCTCCAGCCATTTTAAGTTTTGGCCAAGCACACAAATGCTCCCACAGGCAAAGGTGGGCTCAAAATAAATTTAGAGTAATATGGAAAGTCTGGATAAACATTTTCAATCTTTTAAAACTCCCATATATTTTTAAAGGTATTTTGGGATAAAAGGATTTAATATTTTTCCGTATGTTGCTAAGAATTGAATTGGTCAAAGAAAAATCCATCATTGGGGAGGAATTCAGGAAAATAGTAGGCTGAGTGGTAAACACTAAACACATGCTCACTTCTCTCTTCTGTGTCTAACGTTTTCTTCTTCCTTATATACTTTCTTTAAGTTTACATTCAAAGGAATTGATGAACGAGTTGTTGACAGTGGAGGAATTTTATAATTCAGATCCCTCATCCAAAAGGGGGTCAACAAAAATCAGATAAGACGGTGTTGGTTGTTTCTTCTAATGAATGAAATTAGACCAAACAAAGTCAAAGCTAGAAAAGACACTAAACAAAGAACGGATTGAGAATTTTCTTAAAAAAAGAAAAGAAAAAAGAACGGATTGAGAAACGTGTTTAAGAAAAAACGTATGTAATCTCTCAAAAGAAAAAAAGAAAAAAAGAAAGAAAAAACGTATGTAATGATTATATCTTTCTAGCTACTTTAAAGAAGCTAGTATATCATACGATTGAGTGATGTGATGATGACGGTTTAATCACTTAATGTAATATACAATCTTTAGTAATATACTAATATTTTTCTTTGAAAGTGAATTTTATTTTCTGGCGGAACTTTGAATGTTATTTATACTACTATATAAGGGGTTTCTTTGGTTTGGGATCCTCGTTTTTTTGGTTCAAAAATACATGTACACGCTTATGTTTAAGTAAAGACAAAATTAAAGGATAATCTGATAAAAATACAACTCTAACTTCCACTAAAATATTGTCTAAAAAATAGGACCACTTTCCTGTTAATTTTCAAATTGCTTTTTACACTTATAAATTAAATTCTCAAAATAAAAATTATATATACTAGCCTTTGAACACGTGCTCATGCATGTACTCGGAGGTTCTATTTTTTTTTGTTTGTTGGGTAAAAGTTAATAATTTGCATAAATTATAATTTGAAATTAATATATTTTCTAATCACAAATAAAATCTAGGGGGTGTGAAGAGTGTTAAGCATTTGTGGTGAAATAATTTTATGTGATGTGAGTAGTTGCTCAGAGGCTAGTTTTTTTTTTTTTGGTTTTGTTATTGGAACCGTTGGTAGTTTTTATTTTTATTTTTTAAAATTTGGGAAGTGTGAGGGTAGTGGGAAAATTTTAGTCGATTTACCATCTTAACCTTATTTCTCTTTTTAAGCAATAAGAATAGATTAATTAAATTAGGGGTATTTTTTACAGTAAAAAGAACAATAACTAACTTTTTGAATCCTCTTAGTATATATAGATAAAATAAAAACATAGTTTTTTTTTTTAATTAAAAAAAAAAGCCCACACGTGTGATGAAGCTAGTTTCATTATATGCTTTTGATTAACTACTTTGGTTCCATTTGCTATGTCTACATGTGCTTCAAAAAATTTGAAGGTGCAAAGTTGTAAGGTCACAATTTGGTTCCTAAGCCCAAAAGGTAAAAGGATTTAGGCCCAAAGAGCCAACACAACGAATTTGTAGAGAGTGAGTTAGAAAACCTGGCTCCAATGAGTTGGGTAACAATTATAAGGGATCCAAATGACAAGAAAGTAAAGATAGACTGGTTTTATCCAAAGAAAATCGTCCTCGACACAATTTGAGGAGATCAATTCTTATATATATCTCTTTTGAATTTGGTTACAAGTCCAGTTCTTGTTCCTACAATGTTTTTCTCTTAATTTCCAATCCCTTTCCCTCAGGGTCTTCTTTTTATTTTATACTATCTTCTTTCTTTCATCTCTACCCTTCACATGTAGATTAGATTGCTGGTGTTGATTCTTGTCCCATCAGCACCTTCCTGAAATCTTTAAGAGTAGCTGTAAGGCTGAAAACTACTGTTCAGGTATCACTTCCTCATTAATGCAGCCAGAGAGTTAGCTACAGAGTATTCAATGTGGTGGTATCAGATTTCTCTTAGATATTTCATGGCTTCCCTTTGTCCTATGCTTTCATGATGCGTTTCCTTATCAATAGAATCTTCGAAACGTTGCCCTGGATGGCAGACCACATTTTTGGACCTCTGCTTTGCTAAGTCGAGGAGGCATTCCTCCTCAGATCACCTTTTGGACTCTTATGACCAAACCCCACCTCTTCATTCACTAACACAGACTCCCATGACAACGTTTGTCCATCCTCGGACTACTGGCTATCCTCAGATTGGGCCCTTAACCGAACATATATATAGATATATATTACTGGGCCTATCATACCTACAATAGCCCCTCAAAATTCTTCTTTCTTGCTTTTCGGGAAGAAAGGAGGATTTCTATATCACTACAATTACTTTGCTCTTATCATACATCATCTTTGTTTGTGCAAGTACCTTTTTAACTGCCCAATGCATGCTCTTGAGGCTTTGGCATCCGAGACACATCTTCATTAAATTTTTGCGGCTCCATGTTCCCCACATTCTACGATGCAATGTAGATCCAATGGTTGAGGATTTTATTGGAACTTGGGTGGAAATTTTCCCGTTTGTCCTTCTTTCTTATACAAATATTGCTTGAACACTTCATTCACTTCATCTTTGCACTCATAAATATCAAGATCCAGCCTGAGGAGAGTTCCTTTCTTTGCATAAGTCACTTAAACATTTTCATTTACTTTCCTTTGTACTTTTCTTTACATAGAGCCCCTTTCTCCTCGGCCTTCTTAGTTTCTCCTTACCATCGTAGTACCTTCAACCCTCTTTCATATATGGGTAGATTTGCTTACTTGATAGACTTCGTAGAGAGTATAGAGAGCTTCAAAGCTTAATATAGGATCCCGCCAGGAGTCTCCATTAGATATTGTAAGGCGGGGAACTAGCACACTTAGAGGCAAGAGGGAGAAGTGGTAATCCCAATGATTGCCTTTATAGATGGAGGAGTGGTAATCTCGATGAGAATCCCCATGGGCACAATCACTAGGGATTACCTAAGGGTTCATAGATTAGCCCTCACCCAATGTGCCCTAAATATGTTTAGGATTTTAGGTAGCGCAGACGGCCTTAATGAGAAGATAGGCTTAAACCTCACCCATCATGATGTCAACTGGGTTTACAACCTTTACCACCTAAAAGGGCAGGGATACTACCTAAAGTCTAGATACCCTGAGGTTAGACTCATCTCATGCCTCCCTGAATCCAACAAAGGCATAAACAAAGACTTTTTAATTATCTTGGGGGAGTGGCAAGATGGCCTCCCTTGCCCGACGAGAGAGGGGATACCAAGTAGGGTTTTAGGTCTAGGTTTATTATTTTAAAGTCACTCCCTTCTCCCTTCGACATATTTTGTTCCCATTTTTCCCCGTTTGTGTTTGTAATTGAACTTCCCTTTGATTTGTGCCATTTTTTTTGTTGATGATGTTTTTTGTTTTCCTAATGGTTTTACAAATAAGCATGCCACCATTCTGAACATTAATCTTGTCAACCAGCCGAGCCTAGACAAGATATTTAAAGCCAAGGTGTTCGTTCACAGTGACGGTCAATTAAGAGTAGCCCACCTTATCCTCGACTATAACCTTCTCTCATCTAATTTTCAAGCGTCGAAGTGTGTGATTAAAGCGAAGGATCCATGCTTGCATCAGATAAGCGTTGCTGCTCTAGGTTTTCTCACCATATTCCAAAAGGTGTACTTAATGTAACCTTGCCACCTCAGTATACTATTGGAGAAGCCACATCTTCCCATCCCGCTATCAAAGAAGAAGAGGAGGAAGAGATAGTTGACATCTCGGACTCCGAAGATGATTTTGAAGTTTTCAACCTACTCTCCTCCTTGGAAAGCCCAGTTGGTGACCTCAGCTTTCTCCCCCCAACGCAAGTAGGTCACTCATAAGACAATCCTGCCATCCTGGAAGTTATGACAATCCAACGCAGGACCAAATCAAGTCTTCGGGACTTAATGGAGTCCTAAGTAGGAGGTCAAGCACCAGATAAAACTGCCCATACCACCAAACCCCCCACCCTTCCCTCCACCCAAGCCCAACGACTCGACCCTATTGATCTAAAAGGGAAGAGTGATTAAAGAAGGAAGGAGGTGGTGGAAGGGGGTAAAAGTCACTCTTCCAAGGAGGCCGAGCCCTAGAAGGGAGCCAAACAGGCTAGAATAACATAGACAGTGGTGGAGAAGAGAGGTGACTCTCAGATAGCTACTCCAGCTTGGTCTCTTACCTTGGTGTTGGACGGAGTTGTCTTGACCGCTGACGCCTCCATTAGGGATTTCCAACAGGGGAGGGCTCGTTATATGGTCGATGCCGTGGAGCTGGCCATATTGCTGCCAGGGGACATGGGCGACCTAAGATCAATGAGAAAACATAAGGCATTCCTCAGCTTGAAAAGGGACCTTGCTCTGGTAAGTCCACCAACTATCCCCTTTATCTTATTATTATTATTATAATGTTTTTTTAATTTGTACTTATACTTGACTTCTCTAACCTATGTATTTTTATTTATTTATTTATATTTTATTATTCTTTTTTTTTTTAAGGTTGTCCAAGTTGCCCACAGAGCTGAGGAAATAGTCATCAGCTCCCACAACTCAATGAAGGAGTAGGAGGCTAGGCCCGTTGCTGCCATGAAGGCTTTCGAGTTAGCAGAAAAGAAGGCACAAGAGCTTAATACTAAGCTAACTGAAGCTGAATGAGACAAGAAAAGCGCTGAGGCAGCTTTAAACGGGGCGGTAAGGCAGGCGAAGGTTCAATGTAAGCAGCTTCGTCAAGCCGAGGATGAGCTCTCCATGGCCAAAACTCATATAAAAGTCCTAATGAAGAAACTAGAGGAGGTCGAGAAGGCCAAGGACCAAGTTGAGCAGGACGGGTATGAGGCAGGAGTGGCTGAGATCGAAGAGTCCCTTAGGGCTGAGGTCTCGAAGGTGTGTAGGTACTACTGCTTCCAGGTGTGGAATGAGGCCCTCAACCAGTTGGGGTTGAGGCCTCTTCTGCCCTTAAGAGAGCAGAGAGTGTATACTACCCTCCTGCCATTCGTGCACCTAACTCTTTTAACCCTAAAGCTAATATTGCCTCCAAGGTGGCAAATACTAGCAAGGAGAGCCCGAATAAGGTCCTTCCTTCTTCTGGCAGTCTATCTAAGGAGGCTGAGCAATCTGAGGTTGTTGAAAAAGGAGCTGTCACAACTAGGGAAGTGGCCCATGATGTTACCTAGCCTCCAACTACCCCTAAGGACCCCCTCAAGGAGCAAAAGGCCCCCCACACTGTGGAGCTTGTCCTGGAAACTCTGCCTGTGCCTACCAAGGAGGATCTCAGGGGTAAAGGCCCAATATCTACAACAACAGTCCCTACCCAGCTCATCATGGACTCAGCAAAAGACAAGATTGTAATTAAAATTAAGTAGTTCTTAGAGTTTTTTTTTTTGTTTTTTTGTTGTTGTTGCTGTTGTTGTTGTTTTTGCCTTCCAAATTTGTAACCAAGTTGCCTCTTTTCAACGCTTGATTCAATAACAGTTATAAAGTTTTTATTACACATGTTTTGCGCAAGTTCCGACATATCCTGTGTTTTGCTTTACACTTAACTGATATAAGAACAAAAGATAACAGTATTTGAATTTACACATACTCATATACATATTTAGCTTTAATAAGCATTTGTGTAAGTGACCATATCATTGCTCTATTTCGTACTATTAATCATAGAATAAGTGAAGCTTTCCAAGCTTACATTTTTCAACAAGAGGTGACTTTAACTAAAAACAACTTTTCACGCTTAGTCAATATAAGAATGAAATATAATATTCGGTTAGCTGTAGGAGTGATGATGCAATTGCCACATCCCATACAGTTAACCACAAATTCGGTAGAACCATCTAGGTTTATAATCTCAACAAAATATACCATTAACTTCAAAAACCATACCTTAAGCAAAACTTAAAGAACCCTACATATCACTGGACTTTTAGCTGATCCTAGAGAATGGTGGAGCACCCACCCATCCATAGTTCCATCTAACTTTCCCTTTAGCAGTAGATTTAAGGAATTGTATGTGACACTCAGCTTATTAACTGATTATAAACATACTTGCAAGTGCTTTAAGTGATGTACCAGTGTTTCCCTTCTCTTAGATTACCATAATGAAGATCTTAACTGGACATCATAGCCAGACCGGTTACTAATTTACCCAAGGCTTGTGACTCAGGGAACCTGACATGTCCGAGGTTCTGTTTAGCATCTAATTAAGTGTTTGGTAGTGCTAATTTACCCAAGGTAGGTGGTCTGATGGACCAGGCATAACCAAGATTCTGTTTAACACCTAGTAAGATAACAAGAGGTATTAATTTACCAAAGGTATGTGGCCCGAAGAGCCAGGCATGACCAAGGTTCTGTTTGATACCCAAACCAATAGTGAGGAGTATTAATTTACCTAAGGTATGTGGCCCGAGGAGCAAGGCATGACCAAGGTTCTATTTAGCACTTAGAAAAATGATATGAAATGTAACCCATGATATCATAGGCAAAAATATGGCAGAAAAGACTTTCATTAGTAATAATATCTTCGCAGGTTATGTACATTCTAGGGGCAGGGTACAACATTTTCATCTAGATCTTTCAAGTAATATGTGCCTATTCTAGCTATCGAGGTGATACGATATGTCTCTTCCTAGTTGGGCCCTAACTTTTCTCATGCTGGGTTCTTTGCAGTTTCCAAAACCTTTCTTAATACCAAGTCTCCAGGCGCTAACGGCCTTAACCTCACATTTGAGTCATACCCCTGCTTGAGCTTGTGTTGATAATACGCCAATTGAACCATGACATTTTCTCTTCGCTCTTCAATTAGATCTAAACTCTTCTCTAACAGCCCATCATTGTTGCTCGGAGTGAAAGAGTTCGTCCTTAGCATTGGGAATCTGGTCTCTAGAGGAATTACAGTCTCGGCCCTATAATCATTGAAAAGGGTGTCTCCCCTGTGAATCTATGAGGTGTAGTTTGATATATTCACAAGATGTGTGGTAGCTCTTCCACTCATTTTCCCTTTGCATCATCCAACCTCTTCTTGAGTCCATTTACTATGACCTTATTGTCAGCCTCAACCTGGCCATTCACCTATAGATAAGCCAGGGTGGAATACCTATTCGTAATGCCTAAGTCACAACAATACCTCCTGAAGGCTTTGCTATCAAACTAAAGACCATTGTCCGAGATGAGGGTATGAGGGATTCCAAACTGAGTGACAATATTTTTCCAAACAAATCTTTTGGCATCCATGTCCTTGATATTTTCCAATGGCTCAGCTTCAACCCATTTGGTAAAGTAATCCATGCCGACCGGCAGCCATCTCTTATTCCTTGTTGCCTTAAGGAAAAACCCTACAATATCCAAGCCCCATTGAGCAAAATGCCAAGGGCTGGATAGAGGATCAAGGGCACTCCCTGGTTGATGAATGTTCAGGGCAAATCTTTGGCATTGGTCACACTTCTTCACGTACTCTTGTGCTTCTTTCTGCATGTTTGGCCACCTATATTCCTAAGTGAAGGCTCTGTGAGACAAGGATCTGCCTCCTGTGTGGCTTCCACAAATCCTTTCATGTAACTCCTTTAGGAGTAGCTCTGATGCCTTAAGGTGTATTCATAGCAAATATGGCCCAGAAATAGAACGCTTGTACAACTTTTGGTCCTCGGATAGCCAAAACTGTGGAGCCCTTCTTCACACTTTGTCAACCTCGGATTTCCCCTCGGGCAAGATATCCTCCTTAAGGAATAGCACAATAGAGTCCATCCAGCTAGGTCCCACATTAATTTGACAAATATGGACCATCTCTCTCTTCATCTCAGTAGGTTTGCACAAGTCTTTGTTAGTTTTTAGACCCCTTAAAAACACAATTGGATTAACTTATGTAATTAGCCAAGTGATTAACTTAGTCAAATTAACAAATCTAGGTTAACACAAATATATGATATCAACGTATAGCAGCGGAAAATAAAAAAAACAATGATATGATAACCGAGAAAAACAAAACTGATAAAAAACCTAGGGAGGATTTAACCTAGCTATCCTCAAGGTAAAAAGCAAATCCACTAGAAAGAATTGAAGTTTTACAATAGTGACTTAGACCACTAACATCCTATTACTACCCACCAGTAGAAACTTACTGACACGATCACGTACAAGCTTCGAGGCCATGAACTCCTTCTTTCTTTGGCCTTTGCAAAACACAAACACCGACGTTTGTGACTTTGAGATCCCACTCAAAGGTTTAGCAACACAAACTCTCCTGTTTGTGACTCCAATACCACCTTTGAAGGTTTAGATCATCAGCACCTTTGATGATTAGAGAATGCAGCAACTTCTACAATACCAAATCTTGAGATTCTTCAAGTAATAACACCAGTAGAAGATATGAGAGATCATTTTAGGAACAAAATCCTAAATACAAAAGAGACACACTCTTCTCTTTTTGAAAAGCCTCATAAAAACGTGCTTAGGGTTTCCTTTATATACTAGAAGAAGTAGATTAGAAACCCTAATCCTTAATAGGCTTGAATTGCTATTTGGGTTTAATTAAAATTCTGCAGATATGACTTTCGATTGATCGAGCCTGTCTTTCAATCGATCGAACCAGACTGATTATGAAATCTTCTTCCTGCAGCTTGTATGTTCTTGAATCTTGACTTGAATCACCTTGAGCATTGTCTAATAATACCTATATACTCTAAGAGCTATATTTAGACAAGTTTGTGTTCACGATTTGCTAACTGTTCTAAACTTTTTAGAACCTAACAGTCTTTAATAAGGATAACCCGAGGTAAGCTCTGCATCGAGGAGGTTGTGAGAGTGGCTAGAGAATCAGCATGTGTGTCTCCGTTTCTAGGGATTTGTAGTAAGTTGAAAGACTCAAACCCTGATTGTGAGTGCCTAACCTAATTTAAATATTCTTGCATTCTCACATCCTTGGCCTCCAACTCTCCTTTTACCTGGCCTACAACCAACCTTGAATCTGAATATATCTCCACTATTTTTCCTTCCATTTTCTGAACCATAGTCATCCCTACCAATAGAGCCTCATATTCAACCTCATTGTTTGTGGCCAAGAAACCTATATTTAAGGATTTTTCAATAATGATCTTATTAGGAGAAATTACAACTAGCCCCACTCTAGATCCTCTTTGATTTGCTGCACCATTAACGTATACCCTCAAAGATAAAGGTTCTTGCAAGGAAACCACGCCAACTAATTTTCCATTCATGTCTAACTTTCCTACCTCCTCTTTTAATGGGGATTCAATAAACTCGGCCACCAAATCTGCGAAAACCTGGCCCTTGATAGAGGTGCGAGGCATATATTTGATATAAAAAACCCCTAGGATCATACCCCACTTGGCAATCCTTCCTATGTAATTAGCACTCTGAAGTAATGATCGAAGCAGAACTTGGGTTAAAACAACAACTGTGTGTGATTGGAAGTAGTAAGGGAGTTTACGTGTAGCATGCACCACTACTAGAATGGCCTTTTCTAATGGTAGGTAACGAACCTCGGCCTCATGTAATGACTTGCCCACATAGTAAACTGGCCTTTGTACTCCATTATCAACTCGTATCAATACTAAGCTTAACACATGGGAGGCTATAGCAACATAAGCAAACATAACCTCCTCCTTCTCGGGTCAGGACATAATAGGTGGCCAAGCAAGGTATTCCTTCAGTTGTTGGAATGTTGAGGCACACTCCTCGGTCCACTAAAACCCCTTCCACTTATGCAACAACCGAAGGAAAGGCTTACATATGTCTGCTGATTGAGAGATGAATCGGTTTAGAGCAGTCATCCTTGTCAACTTCTAAACCTCCTTGGGATTCCAAGGAGGTCGCAAGTCGTTAATTTCTTTAATCTGATCAGGGTTGACTTCAATTCCATGATGAGTGACCATGTAGTCCAGAAACTTACCTAAGCCAATGCCAAAAGAACATTTGGAAGCATTGAGGTGTAGTTTGTGCCTCCTTAGTATTTCAAAAATATTCCTAAGGTCTCTTGCATGCTCGGACACCACCTTACTCTTCACCACCATATCATCTATATAAACCTCAATATTTTTCCCAGTTGTGGCTCGAACATCTTGGTCATCATCCTATGATAGGTAGACCCTGCATTCTTCATTCTAAAAGGCATCACCTTATAGTTGTAATTTCTAGTAGGAGTAACGAAAGCTACTTTCTCCTAATCACCCAAAGCCAATGGTATTTGATGGTACTCTTGAAAGGAATCCAAGAAGCTCATCCGAGGATGGCCTATAGTTGCATCTACCAACTAATCAATCTAAGACATAGGGAAGGGGTCTTTTAGGCAGACCTTGTTCATATCTGTGAAGTCAACACATACTCACCACTTTCCACTATTCTTCTTTACTACCATGGTATTAGCCAGCCACTTAGGGTAGAACACTTCTTTAATAGCCCCAACCTGCTTAAGCTTGAGTACCTCCTCTTTGAAAGCCTCAGAATGCTCTTTAGATGAGCGCCGATGTGGTTACTTTTTGGGGACAACCGTCGGGTTGACATTTAGATAATGACAAATGAGATTTGGATCCACTCTTAGGGCTTCATAAGCACTCCATGTAAACACATCAATATTCTTCCTAAGGAACACCATTAGCTCTTTCTTCTATTGAGGAGGCAATTGAGATCCTACCTAGAAAAATTTCTCCTTATCATTACTAATAACAACCTTTTCTAGCTCCTCACAACTTGCCTCTTGTAACACCACATCCATAGATGACATTGGGATCCTTGATTGCTATAAGCTCGCTTGAGTAGAGGCCGAGGACTTATCTTCAGGTTGATGCATAATTGTAGCCATCAAGCACTACCTAGCCACGGATTGGCTCCAAACTAGCTCCTTAACTTGGTCCCCGAACGAATATTTCACTTTCAAATGCAGAGTGGAAGAAACGGCTCCTGGGGCATGAAGCGAGGGTCTTGCTACAATGACTGTATAGGGAGAATAATCATCCATCACAATGAAGTCCACCTCTACCACTTCTAAATCTGCTTGCACGAGTAGTCTAATCTAGCCTCTCAGAATAACAACTTTCCCATCAAAGCTTAACAAAGGTGGATCATAAGCTGTCAAATCCTTAGGTTTCAAGTTTAGCCCTTTGTATAAATTAGGGTACATAATCTTTGCCTTGCTGTCTTGATCCACCAACACCTTCTTCAAATCATACCCCCCTATCCTGAGGGTGACCACTAAGGCATCATCATGTGGTTGTATGGTTCCAATCATGTCCTCATCCGAGAAACTCAACATTGGTTAGATCTCTATCCTAGCCCTTTTCGGCTCAAGGTTAGAGTCCTCGGCAAGTGGCCGAAGTACAGACATCACCCTAGAGGGGTGAGAACCAGTTCTTCCTAGAGCAGTGAATATGATATTAATTGTGCCCAAAGGGGCTCTCGAAGAAGCATCTCTTCGAGATCCCAATCTTGCTGGGCCCCTTACCCACTAGGCTGATACAAAAATTGCTTTAACTTCCCTTCTTTGACCAGCTGCTCCAGATGACTCCATAAAGTTCTACAATCTTCTGTGGTGTGCCCTCGCTCTTGGTGGTATTAGCAATGAAGGCTCTGATTGCGTTTTATAAGGTCTCCCCCATCTTATTTGGCCATTTAAAGTATGGCTCATACTTAATTTTTTCCAAAACTTGATGCACTGGCTCACGGAACACTGTGCTAACCACCTGAGTAGCAGTAGACCTAGATTGCCCAGCAAAGTCTCTTCGAGGCCGATTATTGTTGTATTGGTCCGACCTGAAATCTCTCCTATCTTGAGGGATAACCTTAGCCTTCCCTTTCCCTTGCTACTGGTCTTCCTCGACCCGCTTATACTCGTCAATACTGTCCATGAGCTGACTCATACTCCTTATAGGCTTCTTGGTTAAGGACTTTCTCAAATCATGCTTGGTAGGTAGGCCGACCTTGAAAGTCCTAATGGCCATGTCATTAAAGTCCCCATCTATCTTATTGAACATCTCCCAGTATCTGTTTGAGTATGTTTTTAGGGTCTCCCCTTCTAGCATGGTCATAGACAATAAGGAGTCTAAGGGCTGAGGAACCCTACTGCAAGTAATAAAGTGAGATCTGAATGCCCGGGTGAGCTCCTTAAAAGAATCAATAGAACCTACTCCTAGGTCATCAAACCACATCATTGCCACAGGCCCCAAACTGGACGGGAATACCTTGCATCAAGGCCTCATTCTTGGAGTGCACAGTCATTCTTTGGTTAAAGTGGCTCACATGCTCTATAAGGTCTGTCCGACCATTGTACATGGTGAATGTTGGCTGAGTAAACCACTGAGGAAGTCTTCCTCCTTCAATTCTACGTGTGAAAGGTGATCTAGAAATTTAGTTTAACACTTTGCTATGGCGTCGTTTCCCAGGCCTTTGCAAGACAAACTCTTATTTCTGCGCTCATAAGGGCTGTCCTCATCACATGAGAAAGACTCATTGAAGGGAGTCCTTGACTTGGGATTGTAACTGCCATCTCTATCATCATCAGAAGAAAAGTCAGAATTGGAAGGAGTTCATCTTCGTCGTTCGTGGTGCAACTTCCTTTTTAAACGATCAATCTCTAGTTGCATGGTTTTGGCATTCTCCTAATGAGAGATGTGGCTCCCACTTTGAGACTGGCTCCTGCTACTATGGGTGGTTTGCACACTAACTTCTTGGTCCTTTACTCGCTTAAGATTGAGAAAATGATCTTGACATTGGGACCCCACAGATTCCTCCCGATTCGGACCTGAACATACCATAATTGAATGTTGAACTCACTATCACACAAGAAATTCCCAAAGATGATGACAATTGTAAGGTCACAATTTGGTTCCTAAGCCCAAAAGGTAGAAGAATCTAGGCCTAAAGAGCCCAATACAATGAATTTGTAGAGAGTGGGTTAGAAAGCTAGGTTCTAATGAGTTGGGTAACAATTATAATGGATCTAGATGACAAGAAAGTAAAGATAGACTAGTTTTATCCAAATAAAATCTTCCTCGGCCCAATCCAAGGAGATCAGTTCTTGTATATATCTTTTTTGAACTTGGTTACAAGTCTAGTTCTTGTTCCTATAATATTTTTCTCTTAATTCCCGATCCTTTTCCCTCAAGGTCTTCTTTCTATTACATATTATCTTCTTTCTTTCATCTCCACCCTCCACGTGTAGATTAGATCACTGTTGTTGATCCTTATTCCATTAGCACCTTCCTGAAATCTTTGAGAGTAGTTGTAAGGCTAAAAATTACTGTTCAGGTATCACTTCCTCATTAATGTGGCCAGAGAGTTAGCTACAAAGCATTCAATACGGTAATAGCAGCTTTCTCTTAGATATCTCATGGCTTCCCTTTGTCCTGCACTTTCATGATGCATATCCTTATCAATAGAATCTCTTGGAACATTTCCCTGGATGGCTGACCACACCTTCAGACCTCTGCTTTGCTAAGCCAAGGAGGCATTCCTCGTTGGACCACCTTCTTGGACTCTTATGACCAAACCCCACCTCTTCATTCACTAACACGGTCTCCCATGATAGCATTTACCCGTCCTTGAACTTCTAGCTATCCTCAGATTGGGCCCCCAACCCATCATATATATAGATATATAATACTGGGCCTATCACACCTACAAAAGTTATGATTCAAAATCTAAGAATGAGAATGAAATATATAGTAAAATATATAGTAAATTTGAAGGTGCAACATTTCTTGTCATAGATCTCTTTGTGTGCTTGTGAAGGTGTATTCATTTGAAATCCTTCCAACTTGTTTGGGAGAGAATAAAAGTAAAATATATTGAAAAGGAATTTTAAGGAATATTGTATCCATTTGCCTATTTGAAAGTATAATACAAATGAATAAAATGATACACATTCCATTTCCTTTTTTTAAAGAAAACATCCCCACTTAAGTATACCTCTCGAACCAAAAAAATAAAAAGTTAATTCCTCTTAAAAGTGGGATAAACATTATTTTCTTTATTCAAATAAAAGTAAAAAATCGATTTTATCCTTATTAATTATTAAAAAAAGCAAAGAAGAAAAAAAAAAGTGAATGATATATAATGATAATTTTTTATAAACTCTCTAACATAATAATAAAAATACATCATATTTTCATTCCATTTCATTGCATTTTGGTTTTTAATAAACTCATTTTCATTCCATTCCATTGCATTTTGGTTTTTAATAAACCCCTCAAACACAAGTACTTGAATGATATATATCAAGTATAACTCAATAATAATATGATCATAATTGGCCTTTGCTTTTGAGTTTAGCCAACATGCAATGTAAGTTTTAGACACTTTTATTAAGGAAATTAAGTAAAGTTTATTTTACTTGGATTTATGTATGAATATGTGAATTTATGTATGTATGTGCCCTCACAGTAACACTACATTAAACAAAATTTTATCTCTCTACTCTTTCTCTAGATAAATCTTTGTCTTCTAACACATATACCATAAAACTACTGCACCACTTTATTTATAGAGGCTAATACAGTTTACCTTTCTAACAAAAAAGAAAAAAAAAGTGTTTAATATAACATAATTAAGTTCAAACCTACCAGATTCCATAGCTTTTGAGTGGAGTTTGTGGTGTGTCTTTGTCCTAGAACCTCTTTCCTTTCCCTTATGTGTGTGTGTGTTTGTTTCAAAAAAAAAAAAAGTTCAAACCTACCAACTTCAACTTTTGGGCCAAATGACATCCTTATGTGTTATATTTAAAATCTTTAATTAAAATCCCATTATGATGTTATCTGCTGAATCTCGATACGTACCATCTAACTCCAATTATGGAGTGGAGGATGGACAATATGTTGTCTTGCATTTTTTTTTTCTTCACTTACATTTTTCGTAACACAAAATATAATAATTATATAGTGAATAAGTATTTAATAGGGTTATGATTGTACGTGATACTATATATTCTTTTATTTAGGAAAAAACAATTATGTGACAATATTTTGCTAGATGATGCAGAAGTCCTTACTTAAATGTTACGATAGTTGGTAGCTCTATCTTTATATAATTTAATATTTACTTCAAAAGTATAAAGCAAACATGATCTTTAGATCAAATGTCATAGACCTTTCCAATTGTAGAAGATTATGATCTTTCAATATGTTATAGTAAATATTACAGTAAAACAATCAAGGATGCAAAATGGTACATATGTGGAACATTAATACCCAATCCCAACTAGTATATTTATTCTCAATCAATTCAATTATTCAGAGCTCATAACATTGCCTGTAACTGTAAGGACATGGAAAGAAATTACATAAATTACAGAAAATCACTTGATTTAGAATGTGACTCATAACTATAAAATGAGCAATCAATCCCTTAATATGAATTCAAAATTACAAATAGTCTTTAATTTAAGAAGAAGAAGAAGAAGAAGTCTGATATGTGCTCGCTGCAAGCAAAGTAGTAAGGCTTCCATGGCCTTTTCAGCGCAAACTCAAATCCCTTCGTAGCTCCTTGTGTTGCATTTCCCAGCTTCTGGGCATTTCTTAGGTCACATTTAATAAAGCTCTAGAGGTTTGGTAGCAAGTAAACACTGTGAGGATATGTGTTTGGAGTTGGGGGATCATACTTGAAAACTGCAATCAACGTCATATAAATAGTCACTTTTCATGCATATTTGCATTCATGAGCAAAAAAATAAAAAAAAAATGTACACATTTTTTCATGTTCCTTAAGGATCCAAATTGATAATCTACGAATAAATAAAGTGAAGACAAAATTCAAAGTTAGAATCGACCATTTTAATATCATGATGAATTTTATAACTTGTCATAAAAACACAAGCAGTTTAAAAATATGATTTTGGTCACTATATTTTACAACTTGAACTATGCATGATAATATGTAACAAGTAGCAATAGCAAAGTAATTAAGCTCACCTAGAGTGTCATTTAGGTAGAAAGGGCCATGTTTGATTGCCCATTCGGTGTAGTTAAAGCCATAATTCCAGTGGTAGGAGTCACCCACGTGATCCTATTGGAAGTTTGTGTATTATTGGGAGGATAAGGGCCACGAGAAGGCCAATTCCCATATTGCCAACCCTTGTTGGCTGTGCTAAGTGCCATTGTGGAAGCAATTAGCAGCACTAGCATGAGTCTTTATGCAACTGTGAAACCAATGGTATGACTTGCAACTTAGGAAAAAGACTAGCTAAAGGGTTAGCAATGATATTGATAGCATGATTTAAATGGGTATTTATATTGAGATAGATGGAATGAAAGTGGGGAGGGAGAGAGGTGCAAACTGGCCTAATTGACCTCTTTTTCCAAATTTGGTAGGCAAGAGATGGAAAATACAATGTAAAATCTCCATTAAAAAAAGAAAGTTATGTATTGAGTTCTCCACTTGTAATTAGCCGACGCATTATTCACATTCATATATGGATTTAGCCATGGTCCAAAGATAGATACTAAAAAAAGAAATAGAAAAGACATATTGGTTTTTTTTTTTCCATAACACTTTTCTTTTGCATTTTCTCTAGTTACTATTGAAAGCTCGAAAATGTGTTAAAAACACAAGAGCTATTTAGACCCCCTAATAAAAGTTACGGCTCGATAGATTTTACACTAACTTAATTCTAAGTGCGGAATAGTGTAAATGTGAGCGGATAAACAAACAAGCTACTCCAACACATATTCATATAATCACAACAGTAAAATGAAATGTAAAAGAGTTGGGAAGAAGAATGCAAACACAGATAACATGCCAATGTGTTATCGAAAAGGAAACCAAAGAACTCGGCGAAAAACCTCTCCGCCGCCCTCCAAGCGGTAATCGACCCACTAGACAATTAGTTGGGATACATGGGTTAGCAAGAGACCCTCCAAGCCTAATCTACCCGCTGTACCTAAGCCCCCCAAGCTCCTACTCCAACAAGGCTTCTCGAAACCGTGTCTTGTCTAGCTCTTCGGATCTCGCAACAAGCTCCATGTTACATCCGCCAACCTTGGCATCTTCCATTGCTTCCCAACAATACCAAAAACACTGACTACACTCTGAAAATGTGTGGATTGTGTTTGGGTACAAATCTCCTCTCAAGGTATGATAATGGGAGAGGGAAGGAGAAGAGGCTACAATGAATTCTCACTAAGGATGAGTAGCTCTCTCGTAAAAAGATGGGTGCGTGTGTTGTAGAAAACCTATCTAGGGTTTTTCTCTCTGAATGGCCTGCTTTACATTTGTGGGTAATGAGGGTATATATAGTATGGGTGAAGGGTATGAAAGTCTCACTTTAAAATCCTTTAGGTAGAATGTTTCGCGAGTACCTCGCAGGAAGCCCTTACTCGTGAGACACTCGTGAAAACGATAGCCTGACATTACTCTTCAGCTTCTAGTCATGTGCTTCGCACATGCCTTTTCACGGGAACCCTTCTCGCGAACTTTAGATAAGCTTAAGTCTTCACGAACTTAATACTAAACCCAATACAATAAAATCCCCCAAAAATACAAGGAAATAAATTAAAGCAATTACAACACTTTTTGTCATGGAATAAAGCCAACATAAAATATAGTTGTAAATCACAACTTTACAATCTCCCCCTTTGGCTATTCCGTGACAAAACACCCTATAATAGACTCTAGACTTAAACGTGAGTTTGGGAACAATGGCAAAACTCACTCACATCTAAATCTAGAAACTGTGATGAACTTGGAACATGTATACCTATAACTTGAAACACTTGCACAAAACACATTTGACCCTCAAGGTAAATCAAGTGATAAAAGGACAAGTATAATGTAACAAGTAAAATGCGATCAAGTAAACATGATATGAAACATGTGAGCAACTTGATCATACACCAAATAGTCATATGGAAATGACTACTATTATCATATAGCAAAACAAATGATCATCCGAACATGCAACCAAAAAAGCACAATAGCATAAGGATGTATGCATGTCCAACACTTAAACACGATGCAATGAGAGCAACAAAGCATATCAAGGCACCATAAAACAACGAGAAAATAAGCATAAAATAAAACAAAGTTTTCTCAAAAAAATGTCTTCTCCCCTTTGGTATATGCATCTCCCCTATGGCTTTCTCACCCTATGAATGTGCATGAGGTAGAGTTTCTTCCCCTAAGAATGTGCACATGAGTCGTATAAAAATGACGAAACACACCGGTATACTCTCCAATATACTCTCCCCCTTTTTGTCATGAATAGACAAATAAGATAAGAGGAAGGAGGGAAAGAAAAGAAGATATAAGTAAGGGTAAAAGATGATGCATGAGGGGTGCAAGATGAATGAGAAAATGAAGCTCAAACGAAAAACAAAAACATTTTAAAACATGCTACAAAGCATACAGTACACATGGCATACTAAGGATTATGGAACATGATGTAAGCCTAGGCATGACATAGACACAAGAACATGTTAAGTGCTAAAAGGTCTAAAAAGACTTGACTAGCATGAGAGAAGTGCGAAACATGTCAAGTGTTAGAGTGTGTGCAGCAAAGGTGCATCTAGTGTGCATATGAGATGCATGACCAATGCATGAATAAGCACTCATGGGGCAAAGTGTATAAAACACAACACCAATGATCAAAACATGATAAACATGAATAATTATGGTGATCCCCAAAGTTTGGTTCTCATCAGAGTCCAAAACAACAACAAAATGCCATTTGGGCATTTTATCAAACACAGAGTGCACACAGTACACATGTATGTTAAACAATGCATGAACATATAAAACTCTTGCCCAAATACATGTTATTTATGCCACAAGAGGCCGACATCCAAAGCAAATGATCATTTTAAACAAAGCCCAATCAAAAAGATTGACAAAAAATAAGTTTTCCAACTCCCATTTGAGAAAATCCTAACTATGAACATAAAACCCCCAAAAACATAATCTAAGGATCAAAATAACATAATCTAAGGATCAAAATCAATGAAAGGAGTTAAAGATTACCTTAGAGATGTTAATGGAATGAAAAACACTTGAATTTAGTTGGGTTTTGATGAAGAAACATTAAAATAGGGGTTTGGGAGAAGATGGGAGAAGTTTAAAACAAATGTCCCACGAAATGCCCTTTAAAAGCTGATCTGGAAATTTTCGTTGGTTAGAATCCCGTGAAATTTTTCTCGTATTTCGCTGGTAAACCTTACTCGTGAAACAGTCATGAAACTCTTTGTGTAAAACTGAAAAACTTGAGAATTGGACCATTTAACTCCCAGCTGAGCTTACACATGAAATGGGTCACGAAAACACCCAAAAAACATGTTTTCCACACAAAAACAATTTGAAAAAAATTTGAAAAACATGGGTGATACAAATCACTTCCAAAAGCAAACAAAAAGAACAAAAATCTTTTTGGTTTGATCCATATATGGTTGAGCACACACACATCACATTTGAACATGTACAACCACACAAATGAAATAGGCATTCATTGAACATTAAACTTGTGTGTTGTGTGTATGGATCAAGTGTGGAATAGTCCTTAGACAAGAGTAAAACTTCAATGATCAATTCAATCAAATCATACACAACTAATACAAAATCAAGTAGTTTATCTCAATTATAGAAATGAGCATATATGACCTCCCACAAGAAAATGATTACAAATTTAAAAGCTTTTCATTTGGCTTCTGCATAATTCATGACATTTGATCATTTTTGGATAATACATCTCTTTTTGAGATCGGTGCTTGAAATTTTTGATATTTCAACATTGTGATTTAGCCTTTGGCTTTTTGAGCACCATACATATCAATTTAAAAGGTCACTTTCCCTTTTTCCTAGTCAAATACTAGTATGTGCGACATGCTTTTGCAGCTCATAATCTCTTTTTCATTTTGAGATTTACATTTGGTGAGCTCTATTTTCAAAAACATAAAAATAAAAGTGGGAAGATATATAGGCACAAGTCTATGCAAGTATCAAGACAAACAAGACTATTGATCAATCATTCATGACAAGTTTGAAGATCTATTTACAACAATCATACATAGATTTCAAGATTTCTCCCATAAAAATATATGTGCATACATAATAAGCTAAGCTCGTAAATGCACTATGCCATTAGTACGAAGGTATTAGGCCAAACTCACATGTGAAAAATGCTTAAATATATACGATCAAACTTTTTGAATTTTTTACTTTTTATATGGTTTTGGATTTTTACACACACAAAAACAAAGACATAAAAGTAAGATCAAAACAAAAACAAAAACAAAAACAAAACAATGCATATAAAGAGATGCATGATGCACAAATGCATGACAATGAAGCATCCAATGCATGAAGGGTCCTACAAAGATCGAAAGAATTAGATCAAGGACCAAAAGAATTAGATCAAGGACCAAAAGAATTAGATCAAGGACCAAAAGAGCAAAAGCTCAACCATAGGAATCCTTCCTCATCCAAACAGAACTATTGTTTGAAATGAGTGCCTCATGAGAAGCGAGACGAGGGTTGGAAGAATAAGAACCGGAGATGCACATAAACAAGGAGGCAAGAACATCAAAAACTTTTTTCCAAAAACTTATCATTTTCCTCCAAAACCAGTTTAGATTTCATAGCACAACTTCCTAGAAGCTCAAGTTTCTCTTTTCTTCTGATTCTATTAAGAGCTTGAAACTTAGAGCAATGAGATCTTAGATGACCAAGGGCACCACAATGGTGAAAAACAATGTGTTTAAGCCCATTAGGCTTTTTGGGAAGGGGTCTAGCAGCATGGGTTTGTTCTCTCTTCAACTTATGACATTGAGGTCTTATATAACCGATCATTCCACAATGGTGGCAAGTAAGAACAAACTTAGATCCACTCAATTCCTTAAGATGGGACCTGTAAGGTTGAATTTAATCAACCATCTTGTTGGCTTTATTCCGTGCCAAATTTGCTTGTATTTCAGCAATTAGTAACCCTATATTTAGGTGAGATTCTTGTAAGGGTAGTGAGTGAGATAGTCTAAACAAATGCTCAAGAGTGTGCAAGAAAAACAGGGACTCGCGACTGAATCTCGTGGGTGACTCGCGGTTGCAAGCTGCTAGAAGTTGCACACATGCCAGAAGTTGAAGTGTCATGCCAGTTGGAGCACTACAGGACAAAATAGGGCAACTGGCCTTTCAGTTACCTCGTAGCTAGAACTCGCGACTCAGTCAAGCTGCGAGCCAGCCCTGTTTTGAAAAACCTGACTTTTCACATTCCATTCTCACCCCAATATAAATACCCCTTTTAACCACAAAAGAAAGAGTGTTTCTAGAGAGAGTTTTGAGAGGGAAACCCTAGAGAAAAACAAGATTGATTCATCCCCAATCTTCATTAAGAGACTCTTCAAATTCCTCAACTCTCTTCCTCTCCATTGTTAAATCCTTGAAAGGTTTATTACCAAAACATTTTCTCACCATATCCATTTATGTGAGAGGGCTGTTTGGTGCTTTGGGAAGCAGTTAGGAAGGAACCAATTTCACATTGGTTGATGCTACGGTCAAGTAGCGGTATCTGGGAAGCTAGAAAAGAAATAGGTTCGGCGTAATCTCGTTGGAGCAAGAAGCTTGGAGGGCTTAGGTACACTGGGTAGATTAGGCTTGGAGGGTCTATTGCTGTTCATGTATCTCAACTACACTTTCTAGTGGATTACTTACTACTTGGAGGGCGGTAGAGAGGTTTTACGTCGAGGGCTTCGGTTTCCTCTTCGATAACACATCGTGTGTTGTCCTTGTGTTTGCATCTCTCTTCCTTTAATCTTTGCCATTTAATTTCTGCTGTGGATGTGATTTTATTTGGTTTAGATTGTTTATCAATTTTGTATTAAGCTTATTCATGTTTCGCACACTTATTGTTTGTCATAAAGCTTGAATTGATAATTTTGATATTGGGGGTCTAAATGTTCATAGTGTTTTATACACTATTTGAAATTTCATTTGGTATCAGAGCGGGTTCACTTTTATTGGTTTCATTACCATAGTGTGATCCTTGACTCCATATTGAGAATTATGCATTTTGGAAGGTTCACATAAGAGCATTTTTATGTTCCATTGATGAATCAGTTTGGGATACTACTGATATAGGTTGGACCAGGCATGAGGCAGCCAAATCCATATGGGATAACAGTAAAGCACTTAACGCGATTTTCTGTGGTGTGTCTCCAGATGAGTTTCACAGGATTTCTCACATTACCGTTGCCAAAGAAGCATGGGAGATATTAGAGACCACCTACGAAGGCATGAAGAAAGTGAAAGACACCAAGCTGCAGATGCTGACCGCTCGGTTTGAGGAGCTCAAAATGAGTGAGGATGAGTCCTTAGACTCTTTCTATAGCAAGCTGAATGAGGTGGTTGTCAGCAAGTTCAATTTGGGGGAGAAAACGGAGGGTTCTAAAATAGTAAGGAAGATCCTTTAGTCATTGCCGGAAAGCTTTCGTGCCAAAGTGATAGTGATTGAAGAGAGTAAGGACCTTGATGACATCAAAGTCCAAGAGTTGATTGGTTCTTTTCAGACTTATGAATTGTCGCTGCCCACTCAACGGAAGAGTAAATCTCTTGCTCTTAAGACCATTAACGAAAGGTTGGAAGTCCATGACTCATTGGATGAGGATGTAGTTGACAAAAATGTTGCATACCTTGTGAAAAATTTCTGGAAATTCTTGAAATTCAAGAATAATGGTAAATTTGGTGATAAAGGGAAATTCCAAAGTTTAGGAAAGGAGAAGAGGGAATTCAAAAAGAAATATGGAAAAGAATCCCAATCTACACAAGGTGTCACTTGTTTTGAATGCAACAGGCATGAACACTTTAAGAAGGAATGTCCGAATTATTTGAAATCGAAAGGCAAGGTGAATGCCACGACACTGAGTGACTCGGATTCATCAAACTCCAATTATGAGGAAAGCTGTGACGAAGAAGGGAATTACTCTGCTTTTATGACTATTGCCCATGTTGAGTCTTCAGATGAGTTGAATTTGCTTGTACAAGAGCTTGGAGAGCATAGTGATGAAGAATCATTGGGAGTTGTTGAAGAATCAGATGCAGAAGAAGATGAAAGCACAACCAATCTTCAAGAGAATTATAACTCACTCTTGGATAAGTTAGGTGAGTACACAAGGGTGGCCAAGGCAGCTGTGAAAAAGATGAAGAATGCAGAGGAGGACTATAAAAGTCTCATAATTCGCTATAAGGAGGCCAAATGTGAGATAGAGACACCGAATGGTGAGCTGTCAGAAGTCTACACAAAAGTGAGATTTCTTGAGCAAGTGGTTGTGCAAGCAAATACCAAGATAGAGAGGGTCTCCACTAGGAAGCTAGATGATGCTATTTCATCTCAAAAGCATTTTTTAGACAAATCCGGGTTAGGATATACTGGAGGGAGTAGCTCATTGGGCAATGTCACTAAAGAAGTGAAGTTTATAAAGGCCAAAGAGCAAATTGAAGTTGGTCCTACTGTTGAGAAGCCCAAGATATTGAAGAAAAGGAATGTGGATGACCAACGGATATTGAACAACTCCTGTAATCAATCTGTGGGCAAGTCTAAATCCTGAGCCAAGTCTCGTCCACGACCACAAAGAGGTCCTAGATCGAACTATTTGTGTCATCACTGCAGACTTCAAGGGCATACCCGACCAAATTGTTAAAAGCTGAGAGCAATGAATAGTGCAACTGCTCCAAGGTCACGAGGACCTAGAAATGACATGAGAAATTGGGCTGGTGAACCATCAAAAGATCGAAATGGTGATCTTGGAATGAGGGACGTGATGAAGATGATTGGTGCATTCACTAACTGCTTGGAAAGCTTTACACGAAGGTTTGAAAGCCCTAACTCCCATACCCAATCCTATAAGGAAATCACCCCAAACGCAAGTGACGTGTGGGTGAAAAAGGATACTCATGCATAAGCATTACAACATGTCCATGCATCAATACTTCATATGCTTTATGACTTTGTTTGGTTGTTTGATTATTGATTGTGTGGGTTGAAATTTGTTTGTCAGTTTTTGCATACTTTCATTCATATATATTTTTTTAATATTGCTTTTGATCAATCTTTTCCTTCTTATGTGTCAAAAATCCAAAAACCACATAAAAAGTAGAAAATCAAAAAGTTTGATTGACATTGTTGAGTTTTGTCTCAAAACTTGTTTTGCCTTGTACCTTTGTGCTAATGGCTTTGTGCATTTACAAGCGTAGCTTATTCCTTTGCACTCTTATCACTGTGGAAGAAATCTTGAAATCTATGTGACTATTGTAAATAGATCTTCAAACTTGTCATGAATGATTAATGAATGGTTATGTTGATCTTGAGACATGCATAGACTTGTGCCTATATATCTTCCCACTCTTTATTTATTTATTTATTTTTTGCTAAAAACAGCTCACCAAGTGTAAATCTCCAAATGTAAAGAGATATTGAGCTGCAAAAGCCTGTCGCACATACTAGTATTCGACTAGGAAAAAGGGAAAGCAACCAAAAATAAAGTGTATGATTTTTCAAAAGCCGAAGGCTATCCCATCAAGGTGAAATATCAAACATCATTCTCACAATGAGATGTGATTGTTTCAGAAGGATCAAAAAAATCAAATGTTATGATTGAAAATGGAGCCAAATGTAAAGCTCCAAGTTATGTAATCAAGTCGTGTGGAAGGTCATATATGCATACTTCTATAAGTGAGATGGGTCACATGATCTAGTGCTAATTGTGTATGCCTTGGTTGAATTGATCATTGAAGTTTCACATTAGACTAAGGACTATCTCATTGTTGATATCCACACACAACACATAAGTTTATGTTCAATGAATGCCTTATTCATTTGTGTGTTTGTATTTGATAAAATGTGTTTTCACATGCTCAATCTTTGTTGATTCAAACACAAAAATATTTTTAAGTGTTTTAGTCGCGGCTTAGCTTGCAACTCCCTCGCGAGTGAGACTTCCAGTCGTGAAAAACACTTAGCAAATTTTTTCAAAACTTTTGGCTTGAAGTGTTTTGGCGGGTGAAAGTAGTGACTTTCTGGTGACTTACCTCAGTCGCAAAAAATGCGTGTTTGGCAAAAGTTGGTCTGTTTGTAAAAGGTGTTCAATTTTCCCTCGAACTTTTTATGACTATTCACTTTCTCTCTCAACTGAAACTAACCTAAATACTCCGTGTCACTCTCTACAAACTCCATTTTTGCTTCATTTCTTCTCAAATCTTCAAGAAAAAGGTATGGGTCTTCTCTTCCTCACTTCATATTTCATGTTTTGAGTATTATTTTCTTGATTTTTGAGTTGTCACTATGATTTGAGATATACTGTGTTCGAACATGTTTTTGCTTAGATTGCTGGATTTGGTTGTTTAGGGTTGGTTGCTTTTGTTACTGATTTCATTTGCTATCATAATTTAGTCTCTTTGTGCTAATCTTTGTTCTGAGTTTTGCCGTTTGTTGGTTTACATACTCATTAGGTATATGGGTTTGGAGTTTTCTGTGATTTACTCTATATGTGAGTTTGGGTGTTTAAGAATGTCTGAGGCTTTGGATTATTTGTCTTATAATGCTGTGATTTTAATTTGCCATATCGTGTGTGTGTTTCTGTCTTGAGGGTATTTTTTTTAACATTCCATATTTAGTAAGATATGCCTCACAGACATATGCTCTATTTTGCATGTATGTGGTTTTATACCTGTTCTAGTCGTACTGTGGTCTAATTTGAGCTATCCTTCCTTAGTTCTCAACTGTGCTTGATCTGTGCATATCATGCTCATGGTAGATTGTCACAATGACAGTTATTTGTAACTTTGTGTTATTCAGTGTTCACTTGACATTGAGTTGTTACTGAACAATCACCATTTTGGTTCACCTACCTCATTCAATACTTCAGTGTTGCTTATGATTTTGTTTGGTACTGACCTGACTCATGTTTGTGACTGTGTGAGATATCTCTGGTTCACATTTTTCTCTGAATCTAATCAAGTTGATGTCTGTACTTTGTGGTGTTGCTTTTGCTTCTTTGTTGTATGCCTATTCTCTTGCAAATGTCTCATCGATCCTCTAAATGCAAAGACGTTGTGACTGATGATCCATCAACCCCGATTGCTAAACAGATTCGACTCTCATCTCAGTCATCTAAATACTCCAATTGTGAGAGGTTTAGAACTCCTTTTAACTCACAGATCTACTCAAGCATCTTTGACGTGGTATCTCCTATAATGGAACGTGTGGTTGAGTTTGACACCTTGGGGACCACTTTTGTCCCTCAGATCTTTGAGTCAAGAGATTGGGCAGACTTATTTGGGAATTTTGAAGACCCAATGGATGAAATGGTTAAGGAATGCTACTTTAATTCAAGTGACCTTGGAGTTGAGCTAATTTGCTGGGTAAGAGGAAAGGAATTTATCATTAACCCAAACTCCATAGCCGAAATTCTCCACATCACTACACCTAAGAATGTGGATCTAACTCCTTATGATGATCGAACTCCAGAGACTCAAGACATTCTACAAGTTCTTAGACCTGACCATGAAGTCTCTAGTAAAGGTACATCCATAAGCACTGCCAAGTTTGCACCTGAGTTGACCACACTAAAGCTGATCATGTTCTCCAATCTTTACTCGCTGCCCAACATGACTTTCATCAATCTTGGAAGAGCTCAATTCCTATGTGATCTTATTACAGGAGCCCCCATTGATATCTGTGCCCACATTTTTCAAACTATAGGGAAGACCACGGCTCGATCAGCAGCATAAGGATGTATTCCATTTTGCAGTCTCATCATGAAGTTCATTCTTCGTGAAGGTATTAATCCTCCCTCAGATGGAAAAATGATGACCCGCCCGCGTCCAATTTCCATGTTCACTCTACAAGCCAGCAAAAGTCATTCCTCTAAAACACTAAAGAGTGCACACATCTCTCTTGCTACTCCGTCTGCTCCTGAGTCAGAGACACATGTACATACGACAACCACTTCGCATGTCACCCCTGAATTACAACAAACTAGCACTCCGCAAGTACAGTCTGATCATCAAACTGATAGGTTAGGTAGTTTGTTTGAAAGTCTTCATAAGCACATTGAGGGAATGGCGACACTTCTTTACTCCACCAACAACCAAGTCCAAATGCATCTCGAGGCCATGGAGAATCAGCTAGATGCTATTCACCAAAAGTTAGAAGACAGCCTTTAGCTATTCGTGCCAAAAAGGGGGAAGAAGCTCAAAAGGAAGTGTACATAGCAATAAGGGGAGTTCTGAAGATGATGACTTATGCTCTCACACCACACATACTTTTGATCATATCGTGTCTTACTTATTAACTTATAGTTTTCATAAAACTGTTGTTTCATGTGGTTATTGTGGCTAGTTGTTCTCCCCTATTGATATCTTGTGAAACACCTTGGTTTTTATATATTGATGATGTTTTTCAGTATATAATGTGTTTGTACCAATGTTGCTTTTGTAAGCTTTTAGGGTTTGTTTTCATATTTTGTAGGCTTTATGGTTTGTACCATGCTTTATGCAGCCTTTATGCTTTGTGCATTTTCCTTTTAAGTATTGTCACTCTTGTGCCTTTGTAGAATTGTTCCTAGATACATATACTTAGTATATTATGCATTGGTTGAGTGTTGGGCATGCAAGTGATTTGCATTGATCTTATTAGCTTGTATGTCCAAGTATTCATTCCAAGTGTGAATGAGCATTGTGATCACTACCTTGTAGTGATTGCTTGTTTGGTCAAGCCATGGTTTGTTTCTTAACTCCATCTTTCCTTGATCACATCATGCTTGTTTCATATGCATTTCATGCTTTTCTGCATACAATGATCATGGTATTGTTGGAAAATCTGGTTTTGTATCTCATACAAAACACACAGCAAAAGCAACAAAACATGGATCTATTTCATTCAAGATTGATAACATGCATCATGTAAATTTCAGAATTTAAGAACAAGATAGCGTACCTTGGTGCGGTGAAATTCAAAACAAAAGATTATAAGTACTTGGGAACACTTTTAATCTTCACTCTTATTCCACTTTACGCCCAAGAAGTATGGTCTCTCAATCAGTTTCCAAGGGAGAATAATCGAGTGGCTTCACTCACACATACACACCATTTCACAATGATGTCTCTATTATTCTTAATAATAAATTTTGTATGTTTCTCCCTTTATAACTAACTGATTATCTAATTGGGCTGGCCTATTAGGCCTTTCCAATTAGACTTTAGTGTGTGGCTTGGAGTGGGACCAAAAGGGACCAATAAGACACTAGCTCCAATGGGTCTTGGGCTTTTTTGTCAATTATTGACAAGTCCAAAGTTAACATTAACTATATTTAATACTACTATATAAATATAGTTGCACTTTAGGCCTTATCTATAAATTATATCCCAAGACTTTATTGTATATGCAACCCCTTCATAAAATATTCGTAGTAATACAAAGTCATGAATGTAGACTGCCACTTTGAAGATTATTACATCTTAATCCTTGAGTACCTGGTTTAATCTTTTAAGTTATTCATCATATATTTATGAAATCCAATTCCATAAATATATACTTTAGTAATTCCTTACCAAAGTGGTTGGGCCCAACTCTCTGAATAACCAAACCCATTAAACTTATCTCAAAGGAATATTTTGTATCTCCGTTAAGAGACTATGAATTCAATCTTGAGAATATATGTTCCATCAACACTAAATGTGGCTGCCCAACATACTGAGGTTTTGACTATTACTTATAGATCTCACTCCTGATATATCAAAGCAACCTACGTCTCATGATTAGGTCCATTATTCTCTCAGGATTTAGAATTGATGTAAATAGAAGTCGTGAAATTTATTATTCATTTGACAATCTTTAGGAGAATAATGAATCTCACAGCGGTCTAGTTCAATATGTCTTAACTCTTAAAACATATCAACATACCAACTAGAAGTCTCAACTTCCATGATCAAGACAAATCATCGTAGTTGATATGTTATAGTCTTCGCAGATGAAACGCCCAATTTCATCACCGACTACGAACTACATTTTGAGTTTACAAGGAACTTGTGATTTATATTTTCTGTGACTAAATCACATACAATACATCTCATGGACTATGATAATGTCCCATTAGTTCATTAATAAATAATCTCATATAATTAAACAATTTAATTATTTATGTCATAACAGTAAATTGGATGTTAGGGCATAAACTCCAACAGGTATATTGTTGTGTTTCAGGAGATTCATGTTCCTATGATTCAAAAGCTTCACAGTTTCTAGAGTTAGGTGTGAGTGAGTTATGTTCAACTGTTCCCAACTCACATGTTAAGTCTAGAGTCTGTTTTAGGGTTTTGTCACGGAATAGCCAAATGGGGAGATTGTAAGGTTGAATTTAATCAACCATCTTGTTGGCTTTATTCCGCGCCAAATTTGCTTGTATTTCAGCAATTAGTAACCCTGTATTTAGGTGGGATTCTTGTAAAGGTAGTGAGTGAGATAGTGTGAAGAAATGCTCAAGAGTGTGCAAGAAAAATAGGGACTCACGACTGGATCTCGCAGGTGACTCGCGGCTGCAAGCCACCAGAAGCTGCACACGTGCTAGGCATGCCAGAAGTTGAAACGTCATGCTAGCTGGAGCACTATAGGACAAAATAGGACAATTGGCCGCTCAATTTCCTCGCGACTCAGTCAAGCCGCGAGCCAGCTCTGTTTTGAAAAACCTAACTCTTCACATTCTATTCTCACCCCAGTATAAATACCCCTTTTACCCACAAAAGAAAGAAAGCTTCTAGAAAGAATTTTAAGAGAGAAACCCTAGAGAAAAACAAGATTGATTCATCCCCAATCTTCATTAAGAGACTCTTCAAATTCCACAACTCTCTTCCTCTCTATTGTTAAATCCTCGAGAGGCTTATTACCAAAACCTTTCCTCACCATATCCATTTTTATGAGAGGGTTGTTTGGTGCTTTGGGAAGCAGTTAGGAAAGAACCAATTTCACATTGGTTAATGCTATGGTCAAGTAGCAGAATCCGGAAAGCTAGAAAAGAAATAGGTTCGATGCAGCCTCGTTGGAGTAAGAAGCTTGGAGGGCTTAAGTAACATTTTCTAGTGGATTACTTACCGCTTGGAAGGCGGCGAAGAGGTTTTACGCCGAGGGCTTCGGTTTCCTCTTCGATAACACATCGTGTGTTGTCCTTGTGTTTACATCTCTCTTCCCTTAATCTTTGCCATTTAATTTCTACTGTGGATGTGATTTTATATGGTTTAGATTGTTTATCAATTCTATATTAAGCTTATTCATGTTCTGCACACTTATTTTTTGTCATAAAGCTTGAATTGGTAATTTTGTTATTGGGGGTCTAAACGTTCATAGTGTTTTATACACTATTTGAACTTTCAGGACCTAACAGAGGCTTTGGCTTGAGAGCCTTTCTCTCCACTTTTTGATTTCTTTTGTGTGAAGGAATGTATACCGATTTGTCCTTTGAGGTAGAACAGACAATAGGCACAAAATCGGGTACCACAACATGATTGCAACAAATATTTTCATCCTTTTTAGCAATAGGTTCAGCAATCAAACACTTGGCATGCATTTTTAGAGATTCATTCTCACGTTTTAGCTCATCAACAAGTTTGTTAAACAAAACAAGTTTAGCATCCAAGTCCATATTCAAACATTCAAACTCTTTTAGCTTTTCAAGAGAAATTTCAGCAAGATTCTTATATTTCTCAACCAATTTATTGGATTCATTGAGCTTAGCAATCAAATCATCCTTTTCACACCGATACTTGCTTAAATTCTTATGAAACTTCATAGGATTTTTCTTCAAGAGTTTGATGTTAGGAATATCAACAACACCCAAAGATTCAAGTAACATGGCATCACAATCATGAGGATAAAAACTCATAGAGGCGTTTTCACAAATACATGGCATGCTACAATCATCAACAACCATAGAAGCATACAAAGCATTATCCATGTCAAAACACACAAAAGGTCAAGGATCACACTTAGGTAATGAAACCAAATCAAGTATACTTGCTTTGGTACCAATTGAAAGCTTGAAAATGTATTAAAAACACAAGAGCTATTTAGACCCCCAAATAAAAGTTATGGCTTGATAGATTTTACATTAACTTAATTCTAAGTGGGAATAGTGTAAATGTGAGCAGATAAACGAACAAGCTACTCTAACACATATTCATATAATCACAACAGTAAAATGAAATGTAAAAGAGTAGGAAAGAAGAATGCAAACACAGATAACACGCCGATGTGTTATCGAAGAACTCGGCGAAAAACCTCTCTGCCACCCTCTAAGCGGTAATCGATCGACTAGATAATCAGTTGAGATACATGGGTTAGTAAGAGACCCTCCAAACCTAATATACTCGCTGCACCTAAGCCTTCCAAGCTCCTACTCTAACAAGGCTTCTCGGAACTGTGTCTTATTTAGCTTTCTAGATCCTGCAACAAGCTCCATGTTGCATCTGCCAACCTTGGTGTAAGGTTGAATTTAATCAACCATTTTGTTGGCTTTATTAAGTGCCAAATTTGCTTGTAATTTAGCAAGTAGTAACCCTGTATTTAGGTGGAAATCATTTAAGGGTAGTGTGTGAGAGAGTGTGAAGAAATGCTCAAGTTTGTGCAAAGTAACAGGGACTCGCGACTGGAACTCGTAGGTGGCTCGTGGCTGGTAAGCCGCCAGATGATGCAGACGAGTGAAGCATGCAGAGAAGATGAACAATCACGCCAATTGGAGGACTACAGGACAAAAAGTCCAATCTGGCAATTTTGTTTGCTCATGGCTTGAACTCGTGATTCAGTCAAGTCGCAAGGCCAAGTCGCTAACTAGCTCTGTTTTGAAAAACCTGACCTTTTGCATTCATTCTCACTCCAGTATAAATACCCCTTATACCCATGAAATTTAGAGACCTTCCAGAGAGAATATTGAGAGAGAAACCCTAGAGAAAAACAAGATTGACTCATCCACAATCTTTACATAGAGACTCTTCAAATTCCTCTACTCTCACCCTCTCTATCGTTACATCCTTGAGAGGTTCATTAAGAAAACCTTTTCTCACCATACCCACATGTGTGAGAAGACCATTTGGTGCTTAGGAAGTAGTTAGGAAAGGACCAGTTTCATATTGGTTGATGTTATAGGCTATAGTGGAATCTGGTAAGCAAAAGAAGAAATAGGTTCGGCGCAACCTCGTTGGAGTAGGAGCTTGGAGGGCTTAGGTATACTGGGTAGATTAGGCTTGGAGGGTCTTTTGCTATTCATGTATCCTAACTACATTCTTTAGTGGATTATTTACTGCTTGGAGGGCGGTGGAGAGGTTTTATGCCAAGGGCTTCGGTTTCCTCTTCGACAACATATTGTGTGTTGTCCTTGTACTTGCGTCTTTTCTCTCTTAATCTTTGCCATTTAATTTCTGCTGTGAATGCGATTTTATTTAGTCTAAGATTGTTTATCAATTTTGTTATATGCTTATGTTTATATTCCACACATTAATTGTTTGATAATAAGCTTGAATTGGTAATTTGTAAATTGGGGGTCTAAATGTTCAAGGTGTTTTATACACTAATTGAACTTTCACTTGGCATCTTCCACTGCTTCCTAGCAACACCAAAAACACTCACTATACTTTGAAAAGGTGTGGATTGTGTTTGGGTACAAATCTCCTCTCAAGGTATGACAATGGGAGAGGGAAGGAGAAGAGGCTACAATGAATTCTCACTAAGGATGAGTAGCTCTCTCTCAAAAAGATGGGTTTGTGTGTTGTAGAAAACCTATCTAGGGTTTTTCTCTCTAAATGGCTTGCTTTACATTTATGGGTAATTAGGGTATATATAATATGGGTGAAGGGTATGAAAGTCTCACTCAAAATCCTCCAGGCAGAATGTTTCACGAGTACCTCGTGGGAAGGTCTTACTCGCGAGACACTCGCGAAAACGACAGCCTAGCTTGACTCTTCAGCTTCTAGTCATGTGCTTCTCACATGCCTTTTCGCGGGAACCTTTCTCGTGAGTCAGTTGCCAAATGCACTAATCTTCAGATAAGCTTGAGTCTTCACCAACTTAATACTAAACCCAATACAATAAAATCCCACAAAAATACGAGGAAATAAATTAAAGCAATTACAACACTTTTTGTCATGGAATAAAGCCAACATAAAATATAGTTGTAAATCACAACTTTACAACTATTTTAGGATATATATTGTCTGCGTTCACAATTTTAAGACTATCTTTTCCTTATGAACATTTTCTTTCCTTTTCTTCTTTTTCTTATTTAAAAATAATAATAATAATTTCCAGTTTTAACACATCGGTAGTTTGGTACATGGTTGTATCCTTAAAGGAAAATGTTCTCACACACTCATTGATATACACTTTGTACATACAACATCTATAATTTCATACTAGATGTCTACATTTTTTTAACATTTTCTACATTTAAAACGTGAAAAGGACAATGCGTACGGATGAAGTACCTCAATCCCTTAAAAAGGGCAAGAAACATATTAAGAGACTTTACAAGAAAATTTACGAATATATCTTTAATGACATTAATGTAGGACACAGTTTCTCTAAATTTATAATTATTTAATTTTAATCTTTTTATGTAATTTTTTATTATTTTAGGTTTAGGTTATTTATTTCCTACTTTTTAAGTGCTTTTAATGTTGTTTAGTGAAATTAGAGTTTTATACGCTTTCGTAGCTGCCTTCGGGCTTCTAGTTGCCCTAGGTTTTATTTTTACTATTTAAACTCATTGTAGCCCCCAAAGGAAATTCGATTTTTAGACTATGATCAATAAATACAGACTTTTGTCAAATTATTTCTCTGGTGGATTCCATTTTTCTTCTCCATGTGGATTCAGGAAACCCCTTGTGGATTCAAGGTTTACTACCAGGAACTAACAGTTTAGTTTCTGTTCCATCAAGAGAGCAACGTGTGTGCTTTCTTTAGGCTACTGTGACATCATCACTTATGCAATAACCAAGTTTATTTTGGCAAATCCCTAATGGTTCATTTATATTGAGGAGGAGTAGAGTAGAGTAGAGTAGAATTGGCCAAAAACTAGCTTATTTTCAACCAACTTTACTCTACTCCTTCTTAATCCAAACGAGCCCTAAAGAATGTATAGCTTTATAATAAAGTGTGCTAGACTTCTTAATAATATGAAAGCACTCTCTCAAATGTCAAAACTAAGAATTGCGAAAGGGAGCTCCAATATTGGGTCGGTGGAAATAGAGTAGAAATTTTCCCTTAACCAGAAGGAGTCAATTAGTATAACCTTTTTTTTCCTATTTGGACCACTGTATGCTGGGAATCAAGACAAAAATGCACTTTGAACTGACAGATTTTGATTGCAATAGAAAAACAGGTATAAAAAATTAAAAAGTGAAATATATTGATATCATATTCAGTGTGTTGTTGATGGAGAAGGATATAATTCAATCGGGTGATGTGATGTTGACAGTTAAATTGCACAATATATATGCCATCATCCATCTAGAATTACAGTAATATTTTCCTTCCATATTGATTTCATTCTATTCTCAATTATTAAGTATATATTAACCAAGAAAACATGACAAAGAAGGTTAAATGTAATGATTTTTTTACTAAAACTTCCAAAATATCTTTATATATTTAGTCCCATATTTAAAATAGAGGTGTAAAGTTGTAATTTACAACTACGTGTTTTATTGGCTTTAATTCCGTGCCGAATTTGATTGTAATTTTATTCAATTTTTTGTACCCTCTATTTATTGTGGGATTTAATTGTAAGGGTTTTGTGAGAGAGAGAGAGAGAGAGAGAGAGAGAGAGAGAGAGAGAGAGAGAGAGAGCGTGTGAAGACTCAAGCAATTGAAAACAGAAGAGTCTTCGTGGGTAGCTCACGACTAAGCATCCCGTGAATTGATGCATGTGCCCTGCACATGACTGGAATATGAAGAGTCAGGACAGATGGAGACAGTTGTGTTTCACGAGTAGCTCGTGGGTAAGCCTTCCTGCGAAACACTCGCAAAACATTCTGTTTTGCCAGACTGTGCTATCTGATACACACTTTTTGTACCCGCACTATATATACCCACATTACCCACAAAAGTTGAGGAGTGTTTTAGAGAGAAAACCCTAGCCACAAACCTTGAGAGTTAGAGATTGTTATAAACACAATCCTCTATACAATTGCTTATGGATTTTCCTTAACTCTTACCTCTCCATTTCCATATCATTGAGAGGTTGATAGCCCAAACACTTACCACACCCTCTCAAAGTGTTTAGTGACGTTTGGTGTTGCTGGGAAGCATTGGAAGAAGCCAAGGATGGCAGATGCAACATGGAGCTTGTTGCGAGATCTAGAGAGCTAGACAAGACATGGTTCCAAGAAGCCTTGTTGGAGTAGGAGCTTGAAGGACTTAGGTATATGGGTAGATTAGGCTTGGAGGGTCTCTTGCTAACCCATGTATCCCAACTGATTGTCTAGTGGATCGATTACCATTTGGAGGGCGGCGAAGAGGTTTTTCGCCAAGTTCTTCGGTTTCCTCTTCGAAAACACATCGGCGTGTTATCTTGTGTTGGCATTATTCTTCCGTACTCTTTTACCTTTCATTTTACTATTGAGGTATAATGTTTATGGGTTAGAGTAGCTTGTTTTTTTATCCACTCGCATTTACTCTATTTTGCATTTAGTATTAAGTTAGAGTAAAATCAATCAAGCCATAACTTTAATTTGGGGGTCTAAATAGCTCTTGTGTTTTCACACATTTACGAGCATTCAATTGGTATTAGAGCAGGTACACTTGCTGTGGTTTAATTACCTGAGTGTGATCCTAGACCCTTTGGCTTGCTATGGATAGTGCTATGGCAAAGGCCAATATGAAGTGTAGTAAAGGTGTTTGTGATAATGAATCTATGAGCATATTTGGAGATTGTCCTGGTAATGAGTTTTAGAGTTATTCAAATCAAAGAAACATGCTAGAATTTTTATACACATGCTGAAATCATTAGTTCATAGAAATCATGATATTCATAATAGCTTGTGTGAGTCGAATTCCTTGATTGACAAATATAAGAGAAGGAATAGACATTTGTGCGAAAAACTTGATGGTTTAAAACGAAAGCTTCACTCATCAATGAATGAAGTAAAGAAAGATGAGCCTTGCTTTGATGGTCAAGAATGCCTATCTCATGCTTGTCTTTTTGTTCATATCGCATTGAAAGTGTTTAATTCATGTTTGTGGTATCTTGACAGCGGTTGTTCAAGGCATATGACTGGAGATAAATCTTTGTTCAAAACCCTTAAAGAGAAGGAAGATGGCTTTGTAACATTTGGAGATGGTAGCCACTCACAAGTTCTTGGAAAGGGAATTATTGATATTCCGGGACTGCCCTTATTAACTGATGTGTTGTACATTAAAGGATTGAAAGTGAACTTGCTGAGCATCACTCAAATATGCGATGAAGACTTCTTAGTGCAATTCTCAAAGAAAGGATGTTTAATCCTAAATGAAGAAGGTGCTCAAGTTTTGAAGGGACTTAGGACCACCGACAATTGTTATGAGATTATTCCCAAACCAAGCATAGCATGTCGAAGTGCTCAAGTGATCCTTTTGGAACTATGGCATCAACAACTCGAGCATGCAAATTACAAGTAAGTGGCAAAAGTCTCAAAGCTTGAAGCAGTGGTTGGTTTACCAAAGTTTGGAAAAGTTGAGAAGAATGTTTGTGGTCCATGTGAAAGAGGAAAACAAACAAAGTCAGCCCATCCCAAAGTAAATGTAGTTGCTACTTCACGTCCTTTGGAGTTACTTCATATGGATCTAATGGGTCCAATGAGAACTGAAAAGCGTGGGCGAAAAGCGATACATTATGGTGGTAGTTGATGATTTCTCAAAGTACTCTTGGGTAGAATTCCTTAGTGAAAAGTCGGAAGCATGTGACAAGATGGAAATGTTATGCAAGAAGATACAAAATGAAAAGGGAGTTCCCATAGTCAAAATTAGAAGTGATCATGGGAAGGAATTTGAAAATGCAAAATTTTAAACTTTTTGCAATGAGCATGGCATCAAGAAGGAATTTTTAGTTCCCAAGACTCCATACCAGAATGGGGTGGTTGAAAGGAAGAATCGGGTGATTCAAGAGATGGCGAGAGTCATGTTACTCAACAAAAACATTCCGCAAAAGTTTTGGGCTGAAGCAGTGAATACACATTGGAAATAGAATTTACTTCCAAGCAGGGACAAAGAAGACATCATATGAAATTTGGAGAGAAAAGAAGCCAAAGGTGAAATACTTCAGAATATTTGAAAGTAAGTGTTACATTCTTAATAATAGGGAGAACCTTGGAAAATTTGATGCTAAGAGTGATGAAGGGATATCTCTAGGATACTCCACAAACAAGCCGAGCATATAGAGTGTACAATAAGTGCACTAAGACGGTGATGGAATCAATAAATGTGGTCATAGATGACATAATCTCAAAAAAGGATGTTGATGATGATGGTGAGGGATTAAGCCTTAAGAAGAATGAGGATAAAGATGATATGTCTCAAGGTGATGATGTTGAAAAAGAATCACCGGAAAAGGAGTCTACACCTCCTATATCAAGAAGGGAGACTAGATTAACACTAGGATCTTCAAGCCCCCTCACACCTCCGAAAGTCCAACCTCCAATCTCTCGTGATGAGGAACCTTCCACTTCGAAGAGACCATCGTCAAGAGTACTTCTCAATCATCCCCCAAGCAATATTATTGGTGATGTAAATGAGGGACTTCGTTTGAGAAAAGGACCGGGCTATAGTATGAATCATGTGACGTACAACTGCTATCTTGCTCAATTTGAACCCAAGAAAGTAAAGGAAGCCTTAAAAGATGAGAATTGGATAGAGTCCATGCACCAAGAGTTACATCAATTTGTTAGAAATGATGTATAGGAGTTGGTCCCAAGGCCCAAGGATACACATGTAATAGGCTCCAAGTGGATCTTCAAGAACAAGACTGATGAAGATGGTGAAGTTGTCTGAAACAAGTCTAGATTGATGGCTCAAGGATATACTCAAGTCGAAGGTATAGATTTTGATAAGTCCTTTGCCCTGGTAGCAAGACTAGAGTCAATCCAAATTCTTCTCTCCATAGCATGTATTATGAACTTCAAACTATACCAAATGGATGTGAAGAGTGGCTTCTTGAACAGTTTTTTAAATGAAGAAGTTTTTATTGAGCAACCAAAGGGGTTTCAAGACCCACATTTTCTGAATCATGTGCTAAGGTTAAAGAAAGCATTAGATGGGTTGAAGCAAGCACCAAGAGCTTGGTATGATCGCCTCACCACATACCTATTGGATCATGGTTTCAAGATAGGACAAGCCGACTGAACACTGTTTGTTAAAAGAGATGAGGAATCTCTCCTTGTTGCTCAAGTATATGTGGATGATATTGTTTTTGGATCCACAATCAATCACCTAACTCATGAATTTTCGGAGGAAATGAAAAGGGAATTTGAGATGAGTGTGGTGGGAGAGTTAAACTACTTCTTAGGGCTGCAAGTGAAACAATGTAAAGATGGGATATTCATTTCTCAGGAGAAATATGCCAAAAATCTTGTCAAAAGATTTGGTCTAGACTCTAAGAAACATACTTCCACTCCTATAAGTTCCTCGGCAAAATTGAGTCTTGACGCAGCCGGTGTGGATGTAGACCCAACACTTTATCGAAGCATGATTGGCAATCTTCTCTATCTCACTGCAAGTAGACCGGACATTGTGTTTAGTGTAGGGGTATGTGCACGATTTTAGGCAGCTCCAAAAGAGTCCCACTTGACGTCAGTCAAGCGAATCATTTGCTACATTAATGGCACATCTGATTATGGAATTTGGTATTCAAGGGACTCAAATGAATGCTTGGTTGGATATTTAGATGCTGACTGGGCCGGGTGCATTGATGATAGGAAAATCACTTTAGGTGGTTGTTTCTATCTTGGAAATAACTTGGTCTCATGGATGCGCAAAAAGCAAAATTCAGTCTCTTTTTCAATAGCTGAAGCTGAATATATTGCTGCAGGGAGTTGTTGTGCCCAACTATTATGGATGAGGAAGCTCTTACATGACTATGGTATTACTCAAGACACTATATATGTGTTTTGTGATAACACTAGTGCCATAAATCTGTCAAAAAATCCAATCCAACACTTGAAATCAAAACATATTGAGATTTGATATCACTTCATTCGAGACTTGGTGGAAGAAAAGATTGTGCGTCTAGAGTTTATCAACACTGACAACCAAAAGGCAGACATATTCACTAAACCAAATTGACCCTTTTTAATTAATTCAATTACCCAAGTTGATTAATTAGGTCAAATTACATGCAAATCATGGAGGCCTATCCCAAAATACCAACCAGTAGTTGAACTTTTGTTCCAATACAAAATTGGACTTGATCTTGTTGCAGACTTCTTTCATTTGTTGCACAAATCTCCAATCTATGACTAACTCCAGCAACATGAATGATTGTTATTGGCTGCAAAGTTCTTCATTTCATAAATGATGAAGATCAGGAAGTACTTGGTTACAAAACCCTAAGGCGTCCAAACACAGTAGCCTCATACAAAGTATATGAGTTCTAGGTCTTTATTTTAGTGTTTGATGGCTTTTTAAAATAAGTCTTATATATGACTAGGGTTGTGAGAAAAGAAACCCAAATCATCCAAGTCAACATGGGCTGAATTTTGGATTTGGAAATTTTGAAATCATACATCTCAATAGATTGAGCTTCTCCATTAAACTTCGATTACAACTTCTATCGAGTTTGTGTTGAGACTTAATAAAACAGCTTTTCTTCACTTGTTTTTTGGATCAACCTTCATGTCTTTAATTATACCACGGCATATGTTTGAACAACGTACTTCTTGATACATTAAACTCTATTTCGATCTACCCAATTATAAGTAAAGTGCGTTTTGTGAAATGATTAACCAATTACATAGAAAATATGACCCTAACAATAATCAATCATAGAAACATCATGAAAAACACATAGACAGCAATTCCAACAATCACTACTAATATCTATATCTATATATATATATATATCTATATCTATATATATATAAAAGCAGAAGCCTCAACGAGGTGCTGCCACGTTAGGTAAAAAGCCTATCTAAAAAAATGACACGTATAAAACTTTTAAATTAAACAAACCGCACGTTGCATCGTTTCACCCTTTAAATCTCTGCCAGGCTTGCAATTAAAAAATGATAAATTTTATTGTTTCGTTAGGTTAACACACCATTTGATGACATCTTAGTATAAAAGGAAAAATAACCGCTTAAGACAAAAAAGAAAAAAGAAAAAAAGAAAGATTGCTACACGGAGAAAAGATGGACAGCCCGAGAGAAAAGAGAGACAGAGAAATAGAGAGGCAGAGAACGGAGAAGGAGAGAGAGATCGACAAATCAAAAACTGCAGTTTGCAATCAGAGAGTGAAAAGATGTCTCAGGAAGGAAGATGAAGCATCAAGAACGACATGCGTCTGATGGTTCCTATTCTTTTTCTTTCAAAAGAGAAAGAAATAGAGAAAGAGGTAGAGTTAGAGACATCTCGGGCCAGTACCACCGTCGGACTTTGGCCACCAAAATTCTTGCTTCCCTCAACCGGCGTTGCACTGTTACAGAGTGAGTTTTTTTTTTTTTTTGCTTTCTTTGTTTTTCGATTTTTTATAAATTTTTATAAGTAAAAACCTAAATCTTACGATAACTATGATTTATGTTTACTGCAATTTGGGTCGCGCGCCAGACTTAGACCGTCGAAACTGCAAGCACACAGAAAGAAACCACCAAGCCATACATCCGCCACTGTCGAAACCGGCTCTTTAGATCTGGGTATGAAATGTTTTTTTTTTTTTATTTTTTTTATTGAATGGGTTTAGATTTGATTTGTTTTTGTTTTGGGTTTTTGGGTTTTCTATCAAAATGTTTGTTTCCTCAATTTTAGATATTTGCTTTTGTTTTGTTTTTTGTTTATTGTTTCATTGAGATTACTGAAACTCTTCCCCTGTTCGTTCTTTGTCCGGTTCGTTTCTGCAACTCCATACACTGTTTAAGCCTACACAGATTAAAAATACTGATAAGGTCAGTATAGCTTTGTTAATATTACTGTTTCGGATACTAAATCTGTGTAGTTTACCAAATTTGGCCCACTTTCGTTCCATTTGTGTTTTCTGTTTCAAAACAACAGACATAGGGAATAGAAAATCAAAAATTGCAAATCAATTTTGCCTCCTCAGAAATTGAAAAGAACCCTTTTCTTTTATCAAGAAACAATAGCATCTCTTACAATCTGACCCATTTTGCAACTGTCAAATTCTCGATTAGACACACATGGATAAACCCTTTCCTCCATCAAATTTCTTACGCATATTTATTCCTTATTAATTGTTGTTGCTCTCTATCAATTGGTAAGCCCTATATCTTCTCTAAATTTCATTGACTTCTTATGCATTTCATGCATCAAAGTAAGGTATTTCCATGATCATGCATAATGATTAATTTAGCATTAGTCGAAAACTTGGGTTAGCAGATTTTCATATGAATGTTAGGATTGTGAAAGGGAAGTTAGTCCTACCCATTGCAGTTGGGTGTAACAATTTGACAGAATCAAAATATGCTGTTGTTCTTGACAGTAGCAGGTTTAATTATGCACTTGAAGTGTTCGATAAAATGCCTAGAAGATGCAAGGTTGGTTTTTATTGGGATGCTTTGGTCTCAAATTAACGTCTCTACTTTTTTGTTTTGAAAACTTTTCCAGAGTGAAATTTTGAGTAGAAACAAACAAATAAATAGCAAATAGTTTGTTAAAAAAATGTGTTACTGCATATTAAAGGATTATTTACTTAATATGGTTGTGTGATTATTTACTTATTGATAGTTTGTTTGGCGTGTGCCTATCTTTCATCTTTCTCTTCTGTCATTTTAAAAAACCTTTTTACCCTTTCATTTTTTGTTGAAATTTAGATTCGCTGAGTTTTTCCTGTCAAGTACTAATAATTCATTAATATGCCAAATTTTCAAGGACCTTATTTACATTGTCGCTTATCAGTAATTTTGTATATTCAATGACATTTTTTTCCTCACGTGCTAATGTAGATCTATCATCTCTGCTCTAGCTTATAAGAGAGTTGGTAGCTATTCAAGAAGAGCTACTTGATTAAATAGAAAGGTCAGGGCAGCCTAATTTTCCTTTGTTGCTTTTATTTAAATTTGTATCTCTTTATCATTTGTTAATATTTGATTAAAAAAATTTAAACAAAAACAATTTAAAAAAAGATGGGTTTAGTATTTTTCTTTGAATTCTTTGGTCTCAAAATATCATCATTACTTTTTTATTTTTTTTTAATAGCACTGGGAGTATCGCCCTATTGAAAATAGATGTGTTTAGCAAAGGCCTAGGAGAAGATAGAACTATGAGAAATTTAGAAAATACAGCTACTAATTGGATAATCAAGTTTCAAGAAAGAATAATATCATCAAAAAAAATTTAGTGTAAGTGTGTGCTCAATACTTGATATATTCTTTTTCTCAACATTTAGCGTTTCCTTTCTTACATGCATGCTTTTTGTTTGCTTTAAAAGGTTGGATGTACTGCCATGTTGTCTTTTTTGTTTTTTTGTTTTTTTATTTTTATGGAATGCCATGTTGTCTTTGGCAAGATGCTATAAGGGATGGATGTTGTTTACAAGAGTGACACAGAAGGATATATTTAGTTATTGTTTTGGGATGTTATTCTATTTGGTATATTATAAATTTTACCATTTATCTAGAGATGGTGTCTTTTGGAAAAGTCTTTAGAACTCTTACCCACAGTCCATCTGTTTCTAAGTAATTTTTTTAGAACAATGCTTACTCCTAAATCTATGTATATTTATTCTTTTTCTTGATATGTAGAGTATTAAGAAATTTAATATTTTTTAAATGGATAAATTTAGAAATATGTTCGAACCAGTTCGGTCTTGGTGTCCCATGAGCAGTCAATGGTACTATGGGATCAATCTTGCACATTTTTCAATTCAAGCCAGATTATAACTTCAATTTATTTTCTATAATTTAAGAAACCTCCTTTTCCCATCCTTTCGTTGAAGCACAAATTTACGGAGTTCTCTTTCAGATAAGACACTTGGGTGATTTTTAAGAAGAGTTACTGAATCAAACTGAAAGATTAGGACAGTCTGATTTTTCCTCTGTTTATCTCATATTTTCGGTTAAATTTTTCCAATTGATGTATTTGGGTTTGAATTGGTTTTTGTTCTGGATTCAATTGGCCTATAACCCTATTATGATTCCATTAATCTTTTTCAATCTTCTTCCGATAGCCAAATAGATAGAGTTCTCTTTGAATTTTTTTGTCTGCTATGTTTTGTAATCAAGTTGGCTTATTTGTGTTTTTGAGGTTTTCCAATTCAGTCTAACTCAATGATTACATTGTCTTGCTTTTGATGGTTTTGTGTTCTATTAGTGATATTTTGTAAGTGTTGATCATGCTCTATGAAAAAAAAATTAGTGATTCCCACACATGATGTGCTGTTTATACCTAAATTTTATATGTCTAGAAGTTTACATTATAGTTAAAATTAAAAAAGACAATACTTCATGATCTTATGATTGCCAAATGCTGTAATTACGAGCTTGGATTTAATTATTGTTACTGGATTACCATAAATTTTTTTTTTTTTTAGAAGGGACTACCATATTTTGAAGTCTTGATTTTGGTACGTCTAAATATGGTAGAGACCACTTTCAATTCTTAAGACTCAATTTGGTTAGTGACTATGTTTTGATTAGAAAAAAAGTTTTAGCTTCCTATCAGTCACTTATCTTTTAAATTTTGTAATACATTTCTAGGAGTCATTATGCCAAAAAAATGATTGAATCAAGGTTAAAGGTAACCTGATTTCCCATTTTGTTTTTCCAATTTTTTGGGTTCTGTTTTGTTGATTATTGTTATTTGGTTAGAATGTTTTTCCCTATTTGGTAGATTTTTGTAAGATTTTGTTTTTCTTTTCGTTTGCCCCTTAAATTTGAAATCATTTAATTCTAACATAAAAAATGCTTCAAAATTATGCATCAAGTTTGTTTCTTCGTACCCTTTTCTTATTTACTTAATTTTCAAGGGTTCTGTTTATGGAGTGGGCAGCAACAGCGTAAGTTTATTCTACTGATAAACTTATTTTATCATTAGAATAAGTACAGTGATGTCTCTATGCTAGGAGCTACAGGAATCGTTATTAACCTTCAAAAAACAAATAAAAAATTTATTTGTGAGTTTCCTGTCATTTTCTTAAAGGTTATGGTGCTGGTGCGGTGGGTATTCTTTGCTTAGGGATCCTCAGTACAACAAACGATTTACCAATGCTTTGATATCTTCAAATGTTTTCCCCTTTTAGTTGAAAAGATTCTAATCCTCCATTACTTAAAGCTGGGTCTCGAACTAATCATATTCCAGATTGTAGGATTGTACTATGATAAATATAAGGATCAATCTAGATCGTCCTATAGTTCGCTTTTGTGGAATCAGATAGTTACTAGGATTGTAGTGACAAATTTACTGGTTTAAAAGTCATTTGCATATCAGTATCTATGTGATTGCTGCTTCTGCACTGCAGGGCTTGCACCATAACCAAAGCTTTGCCATATATTTTATGTCATTGCTACCAATTGTTTTTTTTTTTTTTTTTTTTTTTTTTTTTTAGGTCTGTTTAAACCAGTGGCCAAAGGAATTTATCTTTATTTTGTTCCAGTGGTGTAGCTTTGAGAATAATCCTCGGCTAGAAGGTCCAAAGTTGCTAGGACTTGCAAGTTATGACACTAACTGCTCATGAAGATGTATGATGCCACAAAACTTAACTTTGCACAGAATAGATACGTATTCCAAAAATTGGAAGTGTGTTACCTACAGTGTAATGGGGTTGGTGATAAATTCAATCCCTCATATATAACTATTTTTAAATTTTACTATACTGTTGTGCTCTTTTGAAGATGTTCAATACATTAATATGTATTGATGAAATACTAGAAAAGGGTTTACCTAACATGTGAATGATTGATTTGGTTGACAGTTTCACTCATAATATGTTCAAGACATTAATATGTATTAATGTAATACTAGAAAAGGGTTTACCTGTCGAACAAATGGTTGATTTGGTCTGACTTCATCTCTCTTGCTTTCTCCTACTTATTACTAATGATTTTTATACAAACTCATATACTTCTGTTAGTTCTCTTTCCAGCTTCAAAATTTTCGGGAATACTGTTTGATGTGTGTTGTTTCTGAACTGCCAGGTATTAAACATTAGTTTCTGTACTTGCTGTAATGCTAGCAAAAATAAAGGTTTCAGTTGGTTTTACCTATTATTGGATTTGAACTAATGACTTACCGCTTACTATTCAAGGGGGGGCGAAGCGCTAAGAAAGAGAAAGCGTTATCACTATTCGAAATGAAATAGCAACTAGCACGCTCAGATCAGAAGGCAAAATAGCAACTATAGAATTCAATTTAATTTTCAGTTCCTGTTTTCCATCCTACCTATTCTGCTGTTTTTGAAGAGTAATTGAAATTGTAGAATTTGAAATCTGACAGTGTAATGTACATTGTGTGTGTAGCAGCCAATGTAGCATGACCACAAAGCTGAAGCTGCAAAGGGGTATCAAAGATTTGATTGATTTACAGATACTTCTTTTTATTGAGAAAGTGATTTATATATAGATACTTTATTAGTTATTATGAGAATGAAATAATGCTTAAAAATTTGCTCAAAATTCTACTGCACCAATAAAATATGGACATCTAAGCATGGTTAAAGACCATTTTAAAATTTGTCTGTTAATGATCATATGGAATTTTCAACTTAGTGCTATTTTCATCATGTTTTTAACATGTGCAAGCAATCAGTTGGATGGTGTGGAATGGTAAATGTGGGTACTGGTAGGGAGAATATGATACCCGCACTTCAACTTTGTAGTTTCCCACACAGATTCAAACTCTAATCTCAATGCACAAAGCCACCAAGAAAGAAATCATAAACAAACCAAACCTACTTATCAGTTTCCCCTAACTTTCAAATACATAATCTTAAAGGCCATTGTAATTCAATTTTATAGAGAAAAATATAGAAGGGTTCCAACTTGGGAGCCCTATAAGAATTAGAGTCTAAAATTTCATTTTAAGATTAAGTTTCATATTCCTCCAAGAAGAGAAAAAATGATTATGAGGAGATAGAAATAGGGATTTATAATTGTGCCTGTCAGGATAAATTGATCAAGCCCAAAGTTGGTGAATCACCCATGGTCATTATTATAATTATATTTTATTTTATTTAAAATAGATTTTTTGTTTTTTTGAACAACCCAAAAATACACTTTAAAACCTATGAAGCTTCCAGGAAAGAACATGCAAAAAAAGAAGAAAAAAAAAATAACGAAAATGAACAACTAACCATCACATGTGTTACAACCTTACTTGAACAAGGTCTGTTCTATAGGGTCGTTCCTCTATATCCTTACTCACTAAGGAGACAGGAACCCAAACCATCACATGTGTTGATGTTAAGTTATGTCTATCTTTTAGAAGAACACCTACACATTAACATCATTATCTGAACAACTAACCATCAACTCCCTTGCCTATTTTATCATCACATTAAGTATAATATATTAAGTTGATTGTTTTCTAATTCATAAAATGATTTCGCGCATTGCGCGGGTTAAACACTAGTATATATAATAGCAGAAGCTAAGAGAAAGTGGATTCTTACAATTATGGAGGTGCTGACAAATAGGATAACTGCCTATTTGAAATTCAGACATGTTTAAATTAAAAAAGTGATAACATTATATTGTTTTACCAGGTTAACACCGTTTGAAAATGGTTGTGTATATATATATATTAACAAAAAAATGGTTAAAGTCAAAAAAAAAAAAAAAAAAAAAAAAAAAAAAAAAGCTTGCAACTAAAAAAACCTGGCGATGCAGAGAAAGGGAAGGATAAAAAAAAAACGCTTGCGATATAGTGGAGACAAAGTTCGTACAGCCGGTCATCACCATCCCTTGCTAGACTTTAGACCATTAGATTGCCAGAATTGACATCAACAATGGTACATTTTTTTTTCTCAATTTTGTAGGTTTGGGTATAAAATGTTACTTTTAATTGAGTTTTTTTTGTTGGGTAGGTTTAGATTTAATTCGTTTTTGTTTTGGGTTTTTGGATTCTCTATCAAAATGTTTGGGTTTTTTTATTGTTTGGCAGCGTTACAACACCGTTTACAAGCTTGTTGGTATAAAAGGAAAACAAACCGGTTAAAATACAATTAAAAGGGCTTGCAATAGTCTCAAAAAAAAAAAAAAAAACCTGTGATACAGAGAACGGAGAAGGACAGAGGTTGAGAGATCAAAAACTGCATGCTCTAAAAACTGAAACCCAAAACATCAGACACCAATCAAGATGGAGATGAGCACGAGTGTTTGTGTTTCTATGTTTTGGAAGCTTGGGATCTTTTTTGGAGAAACAACGGTGGGTTTAGAAAACAGTGATCAAAGATTTTTGTGGGTTAAGAAATCCACCACCAGATAAGGATAAAGATCCAAAATTCTCATTTGCCCGATTAAGCAAACCGCTTCACTATTTTTTCTACCGTTTTGTCACTTCATCGAACCCTTTACCGGTAAGGTTTTTTGTTTTGTTTTAAAATTATATCATTTAAATATGATTTAGGCTTGGTTATTTCAATCGAATTGATTTTGATTTAGGCTTGGGTTTGGGCAGCCACCAATATAGTGCAGCCAGAATTGTTACCGGTAAAGTTTTTCTTTACTCAAATTATGCCATAATTATGATTTATGTTTGGGTGTTTGGTACTATAGATTCGATTTAGGCATTTGGGTTAGATTTGATTTTGAATAAAGTTGAAAGTTCAAATAGCATATAAAACACTATAAACGTATAGACCCCCAAATAATAAATTACCAATTCAAGTTTAATACCAAACAATTAATGTGCGGAAGATGAATATAAGCTTAACACAGAATTGATAAAAAATCTAAACCAAATAAAATCACATCCACAGCAGACATTAAATGGAAAAGATTAAGGGAAGAGAGATGCAAACACAAGGACAACACACGATGTGTTATCGAAGAGCGTAAAACCTCGGCGTAAAACCTCTCTGCCACCCTCCAAGCGATAAATAATCCACTAAAGAATGTAGTTGGGATACATGAACAACAGAAGACCCTCCAAGCCTAATCTATCCAGTGTACCTAAGCCCTCCAAGCTCCTACTCCAATGAGGTTGCACCGAACCTATTTCTTCTTTAGCTTATTGGATTCCGCTATAAACCATAGCATCAACCAATATGAAATTGGTCCCTTCCTAACTGCTTCCCAAGCACTAAATGGCCTTCTCACAAATGTGGGTATGGTGAGAAAAGGTTTTGGTAATGAACCTCTTAAGGATGTAACAATGGAGAGGGTGAAAGTAGAGGAATTTGAAAAGTCTCTATGTGAAGATTGTGGATGAGTCAATCTTGTTTTTCTTTAGGGTTTCTCTCTCAATATTCTCTCTGGAAGCTCTCTACATTTCGTGGGTATAAGGGGTATTTATATTGGGGTGAGAATGGAATGTGAAGAGTCAGTTTTTTCAAAACAGAGCTAGTTGGCGGTTTGGACTTACGACTTGACTGAGTCACGAGTTCCAGTCACGAGGTAACTGAACGGCTAGTCTATACTTTTTGTCCTGTAGTGCTCTAGCTGGCATGACACTTCAACTTCTGGCATGCTTGGCACCTGTGCAACTTCTGGCGGCTTGCAAGCTGCAAGCCACCTGTGAGATCCAGTCGCGAGTTCTTGTTTCTTTGCACAATCTTGAGCATTTCTTCACACTCTCTCACACACTACCCTTACATGATTCCCACCTAAATATAGGGTTACTAATTGCTAAAATACAAGCAAATTTGACATGGAATAAAGCCAACAAGATGGTTGACTCAATTCAACCTTACAAAAGTTATTGGATTAGATTTGGTGTAAGGTTAGGTTGTTATGTGATTAATTTTACCATATGCATACTATGCTACCAACCATATTTTCTTTGTCAGATGTCGCTTCTCTCTCTACAACAATCTGTCACTAAATTGGTACTTATTCTTTTACACATTTCTTATATGAGGTATTCTATTCTCTTTTCTATTCTTTTATAGGACTTCTACAAGATGTTTCTAAGTTTCTTTACTTATTTAATTTGAATATACTTTAACCATATATACCCAAGGTTAGCATAATGTTTCTCTTAATCAAATATTGTTTCTGCCAGTAGTTTATGCAATTCCCAGTTCATTGTTTTCTGTGGTTGCTTTTCCTATTCAAATACTATTACTTCAATTGCATAGTTAATTGATGGGGGTAATGCTGTTTCTTTGGGTGCTCTTTCTTTGTACGTTTTTCCTTGGCATATATAACCTTTGGCTTTCTATTTGCTTTCTAATGTATTCTGTGGTGTATTTTTTTTTTAATTGAAATGTGTTTCAATAATGTTTCATTCTCCTTTTTGCTTTCTTTATTTCCTATTGTGTTGATTATAGGGTTTTGATTGAGGCATTTGGGTTAAATATGATTTTGATAAGGGTATTTTGGTTATAATTTGTTTTTGCTTTAGCTTTCGTTTTGGTTTGGAAATTTGGATGAATTTTTTTTTTGGGTAATTTTGCAATCATCGTAGATAGCAGACTGAATCAATATTGGATAGTGTCTTTTGCTTTTTTGTTAGATTTCTGATTTGAATGGTTGAATTTTATCAACCATCTTTTTGGCATTATTCCGTGCCAAATTTGCTTGTATTTTAGCAATTAGTAACCTTGTATTTAGGTGGAAATCATATAAGGGTAGTGAGTGAGAGATTGTGAAGAAATGCTTAAGATTGTGCAAGGATGAAGAGACTCGCGGTTGGACTCGTGGGTGACTCGTGACTAGCAAGCCACCAAAGTCGGCACTCATGTGAAGCATGTAGGGAAGCTGAAGAGTTATGCCAACTATTGCACTACCGGACAAAAGTTCTAGGCTAGCCAAGCCATTAGCTCGTGGCTTGAACTCGCGACTCAGCCTAGTCGCGAGGCCAAGTCGCCAAACCACCCTGTTTGGGAAAAATTGACTTTTCACATTCCTTCTCACCCTACTATAAATAGACCCTTATACCCACGAAATGTAAAGAGTTTCCAGAGAGAATTTTGAGAGAAAAACCCTAGAGAAAAAGAAGATTGATTCATCCACAATCTTCACATAGAGACTCTTCAAATTCCTCTACTCTCTTCCTCTCCATTGTTAAATCCTTGAGAGGTACATTACCAAAACCTTTTCTCACCATAACCATATCTGTGAGAAGGTTATTTGGTGCCTTAGGAAGTAGTTAAGAAGGGACCAATTTCATATTGGTAGATGCTATGGTCAAGTAGTGGAATCCGGTAAGCTAAAGAAGAAATAGGTTCGGCGGAACCTTGTTGGAGTAGGAGCTTGGAGGGCTTAGGTACATTGGGTAGATTAGGCTTGGAGGATCTTCTGTTGTTCATGTATCCCAACTACATTCTTTAGTAGATCATTTACCGCTTGGAGGGCGGCGGAGAGGTTTTACGCTAAGGGCTCCGGTTTCCTCTTCAATAACACATCGTGTGTTGTTCTTGTATTTGCATCTCTCTTCCCTTAATCTTTGCCATTTAATTTCTGTTGTGGATGTGATTTTATTTGGTTTAGATTGTTTATCAATTTTGTGTTTAGCTTGTGTTCATATTCCGCACATTAATTGTTTGACATTAAGCTTGAATTGGTAATTTGTAAATTGGGGGTCTAAATGTTCGTAGTGTTTTATACACTAATTGAACTTTGAATTGGTATCAAAGCGGGTTCACTTATTTTGGTTTCATTACCTAAGTGTGATCCTAGACCCCATTGCTATGGAAGCTGCTATGGAAAAGGCCATGCTGTATTGTGGTTTAAATGTTTGTGATAATGACTCTATGAGTGTATTTGAAGGGTGTCCTAACAATGAACTCTTAGAGTTATTAAAAACAAAGAAACATGCTAGGATGTTTGTTCACATGCTGAAATATTTTAAGAACAAGAATCACATTTTACACAATAGCCTATCTGAATCTAACTCTTTGGTTAAGAAGTATTAAAAAAAAAAAAGAATATTGTGTGAGAAGGTTGATAATCTGAAAAAGAAAATTCAATCTAACAAAAGCATGAAAATTGAAGATAAATATCTGTTTGAAGGTCAAGAGTGTTTGTCTTATGCTTGTCTATCTGTGCACACCTCATTGAAGGTATTTAATTCATGCTTATGTTATCTTGATAGGGGATGTTCTCATCATATGATAGGAGATAAATCATTGTTTAAGACACTCAAAGAGAAGATTAGTGACTATGTGATGTTTGGTGATGTAAGTCATGCTCAAGTTCTAGGCAAAGGAACTATTGAGATACCGGGATTACCTCTTGAAAGACGTCTTATACATCAAAGGGTTGAAGGTGAATCTCTTAGGCATTACTCAAATATGTGATGAGGATTTCCTTGTCTAATTCTCAAAGAAGGGATGCATAATCATTAATGAAGAAGGGATTCAAGTTTTGGAGGGAAATAGGACTACCGATAATTGTTATGGAGTAGTTCCTACATCACCCATTTCATGTAGAAGTGCTCGTGTTGACATGTTGGAACTTTGGCATCACAGATTTGGGCATGCAAATTTCAAACAAGTAGCTAAAATATCTAAACTTGAAGCAGTTGAGGGACTTGCAAAGTTTGGAAAGGTGAAGAAGACTATTTGTGGAGCATGCCAAATGGGAAAACAAACAAAGGCAAGCCACCACAAGGTGAATGTGATTGCTACTTCAAGATGTTTAGAGCTTCTTCACGTTGATCTAATAGAGCCTACAAGAACTGAAAGTCTAGGAGGAAAGAGGTACATTATGGTCATTGTTGATGATTTCTCTAAATACACTTGGGTTGAATTTCTTAGAGAAAAATCAGAAGCGTGTGAGAAATTGGAAACTCTTTGCAAGAGACTACAAAACAAGAAAGGGGTTCCTATTGTCAAGATAAGAAGTGATCATGGCAAGGAGTTCAAGAATGCAAGATTTGAGTCATTTTGTGAAAAGAATGGAATCAAAAGGGAATTTTCAGCCCCCAAAACTCCTCAACAAAATGGAGTGGTAGAGAGAAAGAATCGGGTGACTCAAGAGATGGCAAGAGTTATGTTACTAAACAAGCAAATTCCTCAAAAGTTTTGGAGAAAAGCCGTGAACAACTCATGTCACATTGGTAATAGAATATTCTTCCGAGTGGGAACAAAGAAGACCGCTTATGAGAATTGGAATGGAAAGAAGCCGAGAGTAAAGTACTTCCGAGTGTTTGGAAGCAAGTGCTACATTCTGAATGATAGAGAAAACCTTGGGAAATTTGATGCAAAAAGTTATGAAGGCAGTTTTCTTGGGTATTCTACTACTAGCTGGGTATATAGGGTTTTCAACAAGAGAACCAAGACAGTAACGGAGTCCATCAATGTTAAAATTGATGATACCATAGCAAAGGTAAAGATGGTTAATGATGGAGAAAGACCAAGCACCAAAGAACCCACTGTTGAGGTCGAAGCTCTTGATATAGAAGTTGAAGGATCTACACCGGAAGAGGAATCAACTCCCATGAACCCAAGAATGGAAACAAGATCAACATCTAGAACATCAAGTCCTCTCACTTCCCTGGAAGTTCATCCTCCCATCTCTCGGAATGATGAAGTCTTCACATCAAAGAAGCCATCATCAAGAGTGATTAAGAATCATCTGGATAGCAATATTATAGGGTCTTTAGATGAAGGTCTTCGCCTTAGAAAAGGAAACACACTCTTGGCCAATCATGTGACATAGTTCATGAAAACATACTCTTGGCCAATCTTTAGAAGAAACTCTCCAAGATGAAAATTGGGTTGAGTCAATGCATGAAGAGCTGAATCAATTTGTGAGAAATGATGTGTGGGAACTTGCTTCAAGGCCTGAAAATGTTCATGTCAGAGGCACAAAATGGATATTCAAAAACAAGACCGATAAAGATGGAGAGATTATCTGGAATAAATCTCGGTTAATGGATCAAGGATACACTTAAGTAGAAATAGTTGATTTTGATGAATCCTTCGCTCATGTGGCAAGGCTTGAGTCTATTCGCATTCTCATGTCAATTGCATGCACCATGAACTTCAAACTCTATCAAATGGATGTGAAATGTGCATTTCTAAATGGCTATCTGAATGAAGAAGTTTTTGTTGAAAAACCCAAAGTTTTCGAAGATCCTCACTTTCCAGACCATGTGCTGAGATTGAAGAAAGCACTTCATGGCTTGAAACAAGCCCCAAGAGCTTGGTATGATCAGCTTACTCAGTATCTCCTGGATAGAGGATTCAAAAGAGGATATGTTGACTGAACTCTATTTGTCAAAAATGATGAAAATTATCTTCTCGTAGCTCAAGTATATGTTGATGACATAATTTTTGGAGCTACTATTGATGCTTGAGCCATAGAATTTTCTGAGGAAATGAAGAAAGAGTTTGAGATGAGTATGGTGGGGGAGCTTACATTCTTCTTAGGTCTTCAAGTTAAATAAAGGAAGGAAGGCATATTTATTTCTCAAGAAAAATATGCTCAAAATATAGTCAAAAAGTTTGGATTAGACTCCAAGAAACATGCCTCTACTCCTATGAGTTCATCTACAAAGCTCAATGTTGATTCTTTTGGAGTAGAAGTGAGTCCAACATTGTATAGGAGTATCATAGGAAGTTTACTCTATCTCACGGTAAGTAGACCAGACATTGCTTTTAGTGTGGGTGTTTGTGCTCGATATCAGGTTGTTCCGAAAGAATCTTACTTGACTGCGGTAAAGTGAATCATAAGATATGTCAATGGAACTCTGGATTATGGATTGTTGTACTCAAAGGACTCTAATGCCTGTCTTGATGGTTATTCAGATGCCGATTGGGCTGGAAGTGTGGATGATAGAAAGAGCATTTCAGGTGGCTGCTTCTATCTTGGAAACAATCTTGTTTCTTGGATGAGCAAGAAACAAAATTTCGTGTCTCTCTCTATAGCTGAAGCCGAATATATAGCTGCTGGAAGTTGTTGTACACAACTACTTTGGATGAAGAAGCTACTTCATGACTATGGGATTCCACAAGATACAACGTGTGTTTTCTGTGACAACACCAGTGCCATAAATCTCTCTAAGAATCCAGTTCAGCATTCCAAGTCCAAACACATAGAGATACGATACCACTTCATCCAGGATTTCGCGGAAGATAAAGTTTTATGTCTTGAGTTCATTCATACGGACAACCAAAAGGTGGAAATCTTCACCAAGCCTCTCGACGGTCCACGGTTTGAATCACTCCGTAAGACCATCGGTGATGTGTGCTTTGTTTATTTGTCTTGAGTTGATTACTATTATCTAGAGCACACACTATTTTGTTGGTTGTTTGTTTGATTTCGCTTTAAATGTTTTTACATTGTTATTTTTTATCAATCTTTTACTGTTTTTATGTCAAAAACCAAAAACGCATACAAAAGTAGAAAATCCAAAAAGTTTGATCGACATTGTTGAGTTCTGTCTCAAAATATGTTTTACCTTGTACCTTTGTGCAAATGGCTTTGTGCATCTACGAGCATAGCTTGTTTCCTATGCACTTATATCATTATGGGAGAAATTTTGAAATCTATGTGACTGTTGTAAATAGATCTTCAACCTTGTCATGAATGACTAGTGAATGATTTTGTTGATCTTGAGACATGCATAGACTTGTGACTATCTTCCCACTCTTTTTTTTTTTTTGGCTAAAAAAGCTCATCAAATGTAAATCTCAAAATGAAAAGAGATATTGAGCTGTAAAAGCCTGTTGCACATACTAGTATTTGATTAGGAAAAAAGGAAAGCGACCGAAAATAAAATTGTATGATGCCCAAAAAGCCAAAGGCTAATTCATCAAAGTGAAATATCAAAAATTTCAGGCATTGATCTCACAATGAGATGTGTTGATTCAAAAGATCAAATGATATGTTGAACATGGAGCCAAATGAAAAGCTTCAAAGATATTGTACTCAAGTTTATGTGGAAGGTCATATATGCATATTTCTATAATTAAGATGGGTCACATTATCTAGTGCTAGTTGTGTATGCCTTGATTGAATTGATCATTGAAGCTTCACATTAGACTAAGGACTATCTCATTTTTGATATTCACACATAACACACATGTTCAATGAATGCCATATTCATTCATGTGATTGTGCTTAATTAAATGTGTTTTCACATGCTCAATCTTTGTTGATCAAACACAAAAAGATTTTTGAGTGTTTTAGTTGTTTTTGGAAAGTATTTTATTTTTGCAAAAATGTCAAAAATTTCAAAAACAATGTTGCCCTGTTTTGGCGACTCAGTCGCGGGTTGGTCCAGTTGCATATCCTAGTAGCGAGCCTACACAGAGATTTTTCACGACTCACTGGTGGGTCAATGCCCTAGTCGCGAAAAATACTTAGAATATTTTTCAAAATTTGGGTTTTTAATGTTTCTTATGACTCAGTCTGGCGACTTATTCGCGGGTGGAAGGTCCAGTCACAAGGGGTACACAGAGATTTTCACGGCTTAGATCGCGACTCTTTCGTGTGTGGAACTTCTAGTCACAAAAAACACTTAGAAAATTTTTCAAAAGTCTTTCTTTCAAGTGTTTTGGCGGCTAGCCCTTGCGACTTTTTCGCGACTTGACTCAATCATGAAAAACGTGTGTTTTGCATTTTATGGTCAATTTTTAAAACTTTTTAAGTTTTCCCTCTATTTGTTTGTGACTATTCATTGTCTTCCTTGTCTGAACCTCTTTCAAAATCATAGTGTTCACACACAAATCTTCATATTCTCCATATTCTCTATCCCCCTTCACCAATCTTAAAGTAAAGGTATCGGTTTTGTTTCTTTCTCAATATGTGTTACATATCTTGTAATATACCTCTTGGATTGTGTGTTTTTGTTGTATATCTGATAGTTGAATATGGGTATTTGATTTCTGATGGATTTGGTGTGTATTTTTGGTGGTTATGTAGTGACTCTCTTTGCTCTGCATGTATAATGTCTTATTTGTGACACATACACACACATTGTCATGATTAAGACCTAATTCCCATGAATTTAGGGCTTTATTTCAATTTTCTGATTTTGGGCTACCTTGTGCTAATAAAGCTTGTTGTCTTGTGTGGTTCTTCTTGCACCTTTGTGTAACATGATGCAGTGTGACAATGTCTCCCTTCAAAAGAGCAGCTGTGAAAGGAGGAAATAGTAAAGGCAAAGAACATGTGATTGATGTTGATGATCTCTCTCCTAGGTTAAAAAGGAACAAGTCATCATTAGGCGTATATGATCCCAACAAATTCAAGACCTATGCTACCTTTCAGACACATGAAAAATATTTCAGAGATGCCAAACCACTACTTAAAAGGGCCTTTGATTAGTTATCTCTATCTAACACTAACATCCCTAAATGGTTTGCCACAAAAGATTGGAACTACCTTATTTCTACACTTGATGATGCCTATGAGAATTTGGTGAAAGAATTCTATGCTAATGCAATAGTTGAAGGGGACGAACTCGAATGTTGGGTTCGAGGAAAGACTTTCTTTGTGACTCCTGACTATCTGGCAGAAATACTTCACATTAACAGGCCGATGTTGAGAAAACCACCAGTATATGATGATTTGTACCCAAAAGAAGATTTGCTTTGAGAAGCACTTGGTAAAGACTTGGAATTCTCACCAAATGGAAACTCAATCAATGTTTCCTCTCTATCTCCTAAATTAAGGGTGCTCACAATCATCGTGTTCCACAATCTATACCCTCTATCTAGCACCGAGTATATGAATCTGGGGAGAGCTTTGTTCCTCCATGATCTGATATCTGATGTAAAGATCGACATTTGTGCTCATATCTTTCATATCCTGCGTAAAACTGTCATGCGGACTGATTCACGGATCTGCATTCCTTTCTGCTACCTCGTTTCATGGATTTTGAAACTTAAAGGCATCTATCCATCAGCAGATGAGTCTTCCCATCCAAAGCCAAGTCCAATCAACCTTCGGATGCTAAATGCTAGCATTGGTCATAGCAAAAAGGGAGTCAAATCAGAGTCACAAACTTCACACAGTGGATCACGCTCTACCTCATACTCCTTTGTTGAAAAGCTAGATTACATTATTGCATCTGTCCATGATTTAAGCACTTAGATGTCTGGACTCGCCTTTCTCTTGCACCATCTCCAAACATAGTTGGACTAGATCAAAGACATCTAGAAAAGAATGAGGACTAGCTATTCCATGACAAAAAGGGGAAGATGTTGATGATAGGGGGAGCACTATGAAAGGGGGAGATTTAAGCATTAGGCCTATGTTTAATATTTTGTTTCACATTAGCATATTTCAAAACTTATGTTATGTTTTTATTTCCATGTGTTTGGTTTCAGAATTTGTACCCATGCTTATGTAGCTTTTGTGTTTGTGACCATGTTGCTTTTGTAAGCTTTTAAGGTTTGTTTCCATGAGAGGTTGTAGGCTTTTATGGCTTGTACCATGCTATTCAGCCTTCATGTTTCGTTGCCTAATACTTCTAGCTAAATGTTATGCATTTTCTTTAAGTATTCTCACTCTTGTGCCCTTGTAGGATTTTGTTCCTAGATGCATATACTTTATGTAATGTGCATTGGTTGAGTGTTAAGCATGCAAGTGATTTGCATTGAGCTTATTGGCTTGTATGTTCGGATGTTCATTCCAAGTGTGAATGAGCATTGTGGTCACTATTTTATAGTGATTGCTTGTTTGGTCAAGACATGGTTTATTTCTCATTCCATTTTACTTGATCGCATTGTGTTTGTCTCATATGCAATTACAAGTTTTTCTACATACAATGATGATACTGTGTTGTTGTGTTTCAAGAGATTCTTGTTCATATGATTCAAGAGCTTATCAGATTCTAGAGTTACGTGTGAGTGAGTTTTGTTTAACTATTCCCAACTCACATATTAAGTCTAGAGTTTGTTTTAGGGTTTTGTCATGGAAAAGCCAAAGGGGGAGATTGTAAGGCTGAATTTTATCAACCATCTTGTTGGTTTTATTCCGTGCCAAATTTACTTGTATTTTAGCAATTAGTAACCCTGTATTTAGGTAGGGATCATGTAAGGGTAGTGAGTGAGAGAGTGTGAAGAAATGCTTAAGATTGTGTAAGGATGTAAAGACTCGCGGCTAGACTCGCGGGTGACTCGCGACTGGCAAGCCGCCAAAGTTGGCACTCGTGTGAAGCATGCAAGGAAGCTGAAGAGTCATGCTAGCTGTTGCATCATAGGACAAAGGTCCCAGGTTGGCCAGGCCATTAGCTCGTGGCTTGAACTCACGACTTAGCCTAGTCACGAGGCCAAGTCGCCAAACCACCTTGTTTGGGAAAAATTGACTTTTCACATTCATTCTCACCCTACTATATATAGACCCTTATACCCACGAAATGTAGAGAGCTTCCAGAGAGAATTTTGAGAAAGAAACCCCAGAGAAAAACAAGATTTTTTTCATCCACAATCTTCACATAGAGACTTTTCAAATCCCTCTACTCTCTTCCTTTCCATTGTTAAATCCTTGAGAGGTACATTACCAAAACCTTTTCTCACCATACCCATATCTGTGAGAGGGCTATTTGGTGCCTTGGGAAGCAGTTAAGAAGGGACCAATTTCATATTGGTAGATGCTATGGTCAAGTAGCGGAATCCAGTAAGGTAAAGAAGAAATAGGTTTGGTGGAATCTCATTGGAGTAGGAGCTTGGAGGGCTTAGGTACATTAGGTAGATTAGGCTTGGAGGGTCTTCTGCTATTCATGTATCCCATCTATATTCTTTAGTGGATTATTTACCGCTTGGAGGGTGGCAGAGAGGTTTTACAACAAGGGTTTCGGTTTCCTCTTTGATAATACATCGCGTGTTGTCCTTGTGTTTGCATCTCTCTTCCCCTAATCTTTGCCATTTAATTTCTATCGTGGATGTGATTTTATTTGGTTTAGATTGTTTATCAATTCTGTGTTTAGCTTGTATTCATATTCCGCACATTAATTGTTTGACATTAAGCTTGAATTGGTAATTTGTAAATTGGGGGTCTAAATGTTCATAGTGTTTTATACACTAATTGAACTTTCATGATTCAATATCTTGGTTTCCCTATTTGTTTTTGGCTTTTGGTGGGCATCCGGATTGGAATATGTATTGACTTTATATTTATTACAACATGAACTTTCAACTAAGAAGACATAAGCTAGGTACATGGAACTTTTCTTTCTAATTTCAATTGGGAATTTGTTTTTGTGCTTTTTATTTTGAATTATGGCAGTGCAATTGATGTTTGTCATGTTTCATTCATCGTCGTTTTTTTTGTAGTGTGTGGATTTTTGTTGCCTAGAATGTTACTTTTATGTTGATGAAATATCTTCAAATGCATATTGGGTTTTCATTATTGGATCTTTTGTTGCACTTATTACTGCCAGGCTGAATGGAGTCTTCCTTAATTGCATATACAAACATAGATGATTTTGAAAGGATTGGAAATGGCATTTTTTTTTTTTTTTGCTTTGGAACTGTAACTATTGTGTTGTCTATTTCAACTATACTCTATATTAGAGTCACTTATTGTTGAAATTTTTGTTTGACTATGTTTTAGAAGTATTATGGTATTCTATTATTTTTGAAATTATAGGTAGTTCTTTTGACAACAAGGTAGCTCTTTGATCATATTATAGGCAGGGAATGGTTGCAACAATAATGCATGATGTGTGTTTGATAAAATGTCTCAAAAATCTGCACTGCACAGTGTCTCATAAAAATCTATACTGTAGTACACTATTTTATAAAATCTGCATTGTTTTGAATAACTTTTTGCATTGTTTTTAAATAACTTTCTATAAACCAATTTTCTGTTTCGTATGTTGGTATTTGTTGTTTCATATTTTGCAGTAGAGTGAAAAGAAATCAAGTTAACACTTCTATGTCATGTAAGGTTTTGAACATTGGAAGTTGTAATTTTGTTGTTTGTTGCCTTCTCATATTTTATTATCTTCTTTCATGTCCCATTTAAAGTTAATCACGTTGAAGAAGAAGTGTCTTTGCTGTTGTCTAGGCTCTATTTATCTTTCAAAAAAACACACTCTTTTTTAAGTTGTCCTTTTTTGTTGGTATTTGCATTAGTTTATTGCCTTTGGTTGTTTTGAACAACATATGATGATTTGTTCACTATGCATTCCATGTTTTGTTACAGATGGACACCATCACAGAAAAATGTACCTATTCGTTTGGCTGATTAAGCAAACTGTTTCAGTACTATCTTTGCCACCATTGTTGTTCAGTTTCATCATTCCCCTAGGTAGTTATGAATTTTACACCGTTCCAAATAAATTTCACATTATATTTCTTTAGACAAAAAACCTAAAACTTTAGTTCATTCTTCGTACTCTCTCTCTCTTTATAGTGAGCTTTTTGTTTTTTCAATTTTTTTTTAAAGTTTTTTTTTATTCAAGTTATTGAGTCATATTTCAATCTTTGAAAGCAAATTTTGATTTTCGCTCTATTCTCTCTTATTGGACTAACTTTTCTTAGATCTACCAAGAAAACCCCCAAATTGGGCAAAACCAAGAGTTGCAAGTGTAGAAAGAGGTTATGATTTAATATAATATGCATTTGATAGTTTATGATTTGGTGTCATCAAATGCAGATTTTGTTTTCCTCTTAGGGGATGTGGGTGTTTTTTTTTTTTTTTTTTTTCCTTGGGGTTGATTATAGAATTTGAGACTTTGGAGAATACGAAATTTTTGGTGTTATATGATTTTATGGAATGGGTTGTTGGATCTGGTGCAAGGATTGGTACAAATTGATAGAGCTACTAAAGCCTAAATGTTATGGTTTGTGCCATTCTATCTTGCGCCTTTATTATTTTTGGTTATTATTTACTCATTTTTCTTTCGTACTGCCTTTGAAAAAAATTTTGAACAATTTGGTGGGTTATTCTTATGAAAAGCATGCCAAGTTGCCAACTATTAAGTTTCCAACCATTTATTACTTATCCAGAAAACACAGTTAGTTGTATGCAGACAAGGAAGAGTTTAATGGAAAACTTATAACCAAAAAAATTTCCACTACCACCAGTAAAGGGGTTTTTTTTTTTTTTTTTGGTATTTATCTATGATATTATATATATGATTTAGGTTTGGGTATTTTGGTTGAATTGGTTTTGATTTAGGTGTTTGGGTTAGATTTGGTTTTGATTAAGGTATTTTAGTTAGAATTTATTTTGTTTTGGGTTATTAACCATATCCAAGTTATTTTATGTTGTAATGAACCTGCAAGTGGTATTTCAGAATAGACTTTTTTATATTAAATGATAACATAACAATTTTTGAAGTGGCCCACATGTCTGCTTGCTCGTTGCTCTGTACCTTAAGTGACCAAATAAACAAGTAGTCACCTTAGTATAAATTTTAGGCAAGAAAGAAAAAAAAAAATTCTGCATATGCGTAACAAATAATAAAATTAGTTAAGTTTATATGAGGACATAATCTCATTTTAAAATATGTGTGTGTGTGTGTGTGTGTGTGTGTTTGTGTTTTGGAACTTTTAATGTTTAATGAGTAGCTTTAGGGATTTTAAAGAATGTTAGCAAAAGGTTTACGCATTTGGGATCAAATATGATTTGGACACTTGGAGTAGATGATGGCTTAGGTGTTGACTATTTATCCTCCCTAAAAAATCACTAACATAGGCACTCTAAGTGTAGATATAGTGGAGAGAGTGATTTTAGTGGGCATAAGAACTTAGATTAAAGGCTACATCAACTAACTTTTGTTCCAACGTTCCTCAATGCTGATTTAGCAAGATAGCCAAGCTTACCATGCATTTTGAGCTTATTTAATTGCTTTTGGGTTACATATTCATGACCTCTTTGGTAATACGATTCCTAAAACTATAAGTAATACTATTTTTACTACCATTGGTGTTCAGTTGCACCATTCCAGTGAGGTAGTTATGAATTTTACACCGTTCTGAATAAATTCCTCTTTATATTTCCTTAGGGAAAAAATCAAAAACTTCAATTCATCCTTCTCCCTCTCTCTCTGTATGGTGAACCTTTAGTTTTTACTAATTGTTTTAGGGGTTTCAATGTCATGTTCCATTTTAGTTTTTTGATTCAAGTTATTGAGTCATATTTCAATCTTTGAAAGAAAATTTTGATTTCACTATAATTCTTCTGTTGTCTCTCTTTCATCTTTCTCTCCTATAATTTGAACAACCTTCTAACCCTGTGTAATTTAAATTAGTATTATTGTAAGCATTTGGTTTTACTTTGGGTGCCACTCCATTTGGAGATGATTGGAACTTTGATCATGACAGCGTGTTTATAGGCTTTTATGAAGTATAATGTGTTGTACATTGCATTAATGCATTTGGTGTTCTTTCTTCACTTAATTATCTGCAAATAGATTAACATTAATTGTGACAAAGGTTTTAATAGATGACTTTTGCAAGCTTGGTTTAGAAGAAATTAATTTTTATAAGGTGAAGTTGTAACTAACTTATATCTCCTGCTTGAAGTACATGGTGCTATGTAAGGAGCTTACTTACTAAATGGAAGGCATTGAATTTTTGAAGGAGTTTTTACAGTAAAGTTCAAAACTTAGTTTTTAACTAAGATCCTTGCAACATTTTTTTTTTTTTTTAAGAATGCACTTGAAATTCCAATGTCTCTTTAGTTTCACAAGTTTACGTAATTTATGGTTATTTTTGATGGATCAAACCTTTCTTTTGTAGTCTCTCTTTCATCTTTCTCTCCTATAATTTGAAAAACCTTCTAACCCTATCATTCTGTTGAAATACAGATTTGCTTAGTTCTTTGCCAGGCACAACACTTGGGTAATTTACAAGAAGAGTTGAGGAACAAACTAAAAGGTAAGGACAGACTGATTTTCTCTTTGTTTATCTCATGCTTTGTATTAGATTTTGTCCATTAGTGTATGTGTTTGAATTGGCTCTTCTTTGCATATTTTAGCCAGCTTTCTCTTCAAAGAAACAAATATTTGCATTCAATTAATTCTTATACTGTATCCAACTAACCTGTCAAGCTATTATGTTCTCTTTTAAAAACAATTGCCACCAACCATATTGAGTTTTTAGATTTGTCCTAATTACATAAGCTGTTTTTGATTCTCTTTCATTAGTTTATAGCATTAAAAGCTCAACAACAGGAGATTTATTTGTATGGGAACAAAAGAAGACAAATCAAATGAGTATTCAAAAAATAAAATACCTATTGGTGGGAGGCCTTTTATAGAACACTTGGCAGATATAGTAATTTGTTTTTACTTACATAATCCTTATGGAAAAAAAATAAACAAGAGAAATGGTTCTATAGAGTCTAAGTATAAACAACCAAAACATACCCTATACTTTAGGCCAAATTAGTTAATAGCACAGTGATGTCATGTTGTTTTTGGCAAGATGGTATATGAGATGGATGTTGTCTACAAGAGTGAAGTAGAAAGATATCTTCCTTTGAGTTTTATAGAGTGCAACTCAATGCATCATTTATGTTTTATGCTAATAATATTTTTTGTGAATATTTTACAGCCAGAGTGTAGTTGAAAAAGAAGTAGAGACAAATAAGAAAATGAATATTGATGATATTGAAAAAAGTGCAAATATTATCAAGATTCTAATGAAGTAGAAGTTGATGGAAAAGGACAGTGGTAGGAAGCATCAAGAAATTGAAAACCAAATGTACATGGTTCAAGGAAGGCAATGCAAATTTCTGTTGGTACCAGCTCTTTATCTTTTAATGATTGCTATTGAGAAAATTCTATAATGGAAGACTTGGTTAGGCCTACCGTAGCCACTTTCTTTGCACTTACATAGGCTTGGGCATTTGATCTTAAGGGACCATTTTTAGTTTCAATCAGTGCAAGTGCAAAATAAGGATTGGCTTTAAGGGTCTCTTTTTCTCTCCCCCCTACCTCAAGATATATATATATATATATATATATATATTGTGTCTTCGTATTCTTGTAATTAATTGTTTTCTTTGCAATGTAAATTGGGGAGTTACGGTGAGAATCCTATAATGGTGATGAGGTGTTTTTTATTTTCCTCATCATGTTTCATTTGAATATATTTCATGCATAAATGCAGATTAAGAGGTATTTTATAATCTCCTTTAAAAAAAAAAAAAAAAAAAAGGAAGTTTATAAAATAAAAATAATACTGAATATTTTTGTCTTTTTCTTTTTTGACAGAAGTATTTAGTTCTCTATTAATCATCTATAGAGTTATCATAAGATTTTTATGATATCATATTTATGGTATCGTGTTTACATTGTTAGAGAATAATATTGGTAGGATTAAACACTTAAGTGAAAATAGCAATTTCCTAGCAATTAAAATATCCCGCGCATTGCACGGGTTATATGCTAGTATATATTAATAAGTAAAACTTAGAGAAAGTTCAATTAGAATTTGAAATTAGAATCCAATTTTGCACCATGTGTCTAAATTTATGTAGGGACCATACCAAAATTATTCACTTAAGTTTGTGCGATGTTTTCACTTAAGTTTTTTTAATCTTTGTGTCAAGTGAGTTAACGAGTGCAAAATACTAAGAATCAAATTAATAAAGTATTAAATTAAAAAAAAATCAGTATAGTCAACAAAAATCACCACTCCAAAAAAGAAAAAAAAGAAAACCATGTTCTATCTTATTAAAAATTAGGAAAAAAATGATCATAAGTAGTATTAAATTTAGGTAAGAATTTTAATATGTGACTAATTATGTTTACTTTAAAAATAAATAATTGGACTAATTATTTATGTTTTTATAATAAAAGTTGTGTTTAATTTTAAATGTATCTATACGTATGCATTAATGCATGTGTTACATGCTTCTTCTTCTTTTTAATAATTTGCCTAATTATTTATATTTTTATAATAAAAACTTTCATTCTATACATGACAGATCATGAATTAGTAACTACATCCAATCTCCAAAAAAATCCCTATTGTTTCGAACTTTCTCTTATTCTCTCTTATTAAGTATATATTAACCAAGAAAACATGACAAAGAAGGTTAGATTTAGTGATTCTTTTTACTAAAACTTCCAATATATATATATATATAGTCCTCTATTTTAAAATAGAGGTCTAATAGTAATGTTGTCATAAAATGATTTCATTCATTTTCTTCTATATTACTCCAAAACAGGATTACATACCTTCCATTTCTTTCCAATCATTTATTTAATTTAAAATGTTCAAACAAGAATACTTAATTTAATTCCATTCATTTCCGTTGCTTAAATACATTTCATTCATTTTTGATCATTCCATTCCATTTCTTTATAAACTCCCAAATGGAGGCTTAATGAACTTTCCCATCATACATGAATACATGCACCTTTTACTTTGCTTCATGCGAACATATCTCAACCCTCCTTCTCCTGCATCTCATCTCTCTCAATCTTTGGTTATTTCCGACACGTCTTTCATGTAGTCATGCAATAGGAAATAGGCCTTTTGTAGCAGCCAAAATCACTGCAAAAAGTCTAAATAGAAGCTGCAAGATTTGCGTTATGGTTTGTATCTGTTATTAAGGTTTTATTTTTATTTTTATTTTTTTTTTTGACCTCTATAATAGATAGATAGATATATATATATATATATATATATATATATATATATTTTTGGCAGTATCTTTTTTGGGTTGCAACCATGGGAAACCATTGCAATAGGAAGAAAATTCATAATCTAAAATTAAATAAGAACCTTTTAATTTGAATAAAGAAGTAGATATACCTCCTTAGGTAGAAATTTAGATAATTCTTGATTACCTTTACAAGTTGAAACAATAGATTATTATGCAGTGTTGGCATGTAGAAGTAGAATTTGTAACACATACACTTTCCAAAAAAAAAAAAAAAAAGCATAAGTTCAACAAGAACACAAGACTATCAAGGAAAAAGATAGGGAAAATATCTCAAAAGAAGTTTTTTATTAATAACAATTTATTATCATTGTCTCCTTCTAAAGAGTATTTATAAGAAGAGCTTTTTCTTTTGATATTCCTTTAAGAAAAATAAATAAAAGAAGTCATAACTTAATAGGGATTTCAAATTGATGTAAAAGATTAATATCAATTAAAGTTTTTGTGCTAAGGAGTTAATACGGTGCGAAACTCTAAGAATCTAATATCAATTATAAAAAAATCAACATTAACAATAAGAAGGTGCTCAGTCCTCTCCTCTCTCTCTCTCTTCATTGTTGTTGGGCAAGGACAGTGGCGTAGGCACTTGAAGACCAAGGGCCCCCCCAAAATTTTCAAAAAAATTATAAATTTTTTTGGAAATATCTTAAATAATTTGAAAATTTTTCAATAACCTAATTATTTTGGCCCACATACTTGGTAATATACATATATATTTTAGAAAGTCCAAAAATAAACATAATTTTCATTTAAATAAAATAAAATCTATAAATACATATGTCAACAAATTACAATAATCAAACATTTAGTATCTTCAAAATGAACACATAGGTATTTTAACAATTACCTCAACTAAAAATGGGAAAAAAATTTATAATTTTCATCCTAACACACATCTAGGGCTTACTTGTACAGTTGAAAAATTGAAAAGTCAAAAAAAATTTAATGTGCCACACCACCAAGTCTCTCTCTCTCTCTCTCAATGCATGTTTGCCTCGCCTTTTTTTTTTTCCAGGTACATAGGTCACCTAACTATGCCGCCTGATACTTGTTGTTTTTAATTCTTCCCAGGTACTATTTGCTTTGTTCTGTTTTATTTAATTTACTTTTCATTGCTTTCTATTTTATATTCCTTATAATATATTAAATCATTTTGTCAATCTTGTCTCATGATTGTTTAATTTTAATTGATACATTTTTGTTTATAGCACATACTGAGTTATGAAGTATTGTACATTACTATTTTACATTTCATACACACACAAAAATTTATATATGGCCTCCCAAAGATAAATTCCTGGCTCCACCACTAGGCGTGGAAAACCTAGATTAATATATAGGAATTATATTATGCATCTAATTGTATATTATGCATAGGGTTACAAGCTAGTATATATTAATAGACAAAGCTCAGAGAAATTCCAATTAGATTTTCAATTGGATTTCAATTGTGTGCTAATTTTGCACCTCATATACAATGTAAATTTTTAAGTTTTTTTGCTGAGGAGTTAATACGGTGCAAAAATTTAAGAGTCTAATATCAAGTAAAAGGAACCTCAATTGTGACTAGTCCTTTTGAGGTATAGCATAGATGTGGCTAGCACTTTTCCTTAGGTCGTTACTGTAAGGTTGAATTGCTCAAGTTTGTACGAAGAAGCAAGGACTCGCGGTTGGATCTCGCAGCGCAAGCCACCAGAATGATGCACATGTGCCAAGCATGCCAGAAGCTGAAGCATCGCGCCAACTGTTGCATTATAGGACAAAAGTCCTAGGCTGGCCAGGCCGTTTGCTCGTGGATTGAACTCGCGACTCAACCTATTCGCGAGGTCAAGTTGCCAGAACACCCTGTTTGGGAAAATCTGACTTTTCACATTCCTTCTCACCCTACTATATATATACCCTTATACCCACGATTTAGAGAGAGTTTCCAGAGAGAATTTTGAGAGAGAAACCCTAGAGAAAACAAGATTGACTCATCCACAATCTTCACCTAAGAGACTCTTCAAATTCCTCTACTCTCTTCCTCTCCATTGTCAAATCCTTGAGAGGCTCATTACCAAAACCTTTTCTCACCATATCCATTTCTGTGAGAGGGTCGTTTGGTGCTTTGGGAAGCAGTTAGGAAGGAACTAATTTCACATTGGTTGATGCTATGGTCAAGTAGCAGAATTCAGGAAGTTAGAAAAGAAATAGGATCGGTGCAACCTCGTTGGAGTAAAAAGCTTGGAGGGCTTAGGTACATTGGGTAGATTAGGCTTGGAGGGTCTATTGCTGTTCATGTATCCCAACTACATTTTCTAGTGGATTACTTACCGCTTGGAGGGTGGCGGAGAGGTTTTACGCCGAGAGCTTCGTTTCCTCTTCGATAACACATCGTTGTGTTGTCCTTGTATTTGCATCTCTCTTCCCTTATCTTTGCCTTTTATTTTCTACTGTGGATGTGATTTTAAATTAGCTTAGATTGTTTATTAATTCTGTTTATAGCTTGTGTTCATTTTCCGCACACTTTGTGTTTGTCATAAAGCTTGAATTGGTAATTTTATTTTAGGGATCTAAACGTTCATAGTGTATTTTACACTATTTGAACTTTCATTTGGTATCAGAGCGGGTGCACTTGCTGTGGTTTGATTACGTAAGTGCGATCCTAGACTCCTTTGTTTTGGATGTTGCTATAAAAAAGGTCATGCTGAATTGTGGTCTAAGTGTTGGTGATAATGACTCTATGAGTGTGATTGAAGGGTGTCCTAACAATGAACTCTTAGAGTTATTAAAAACAAAGAAACATGCTAGGATATTTGTTCACATGCTAAAATTTTTTGAAAATGAGAATCACATCTTACACAATAGCATATCTGAATCTAATTCTTTGATTAAGAAGTATGAAAGAAAAAATCGAGTGTTGAGTGAGAAGGTTGATAATCTGAAAAGGAAATTTCAATCTAACAGAAGCATGGAAAGTGAAGAAAAAATTATGTTTGAAGGTCAAGAATGTTTGTCTCATGCGAGCTTATTTGTGCATACCTCATTAAAGGTGTTTAACTCATGCTTATGGTATCTTGACAGCGGCTGTTCTCGTCATGTGACAGGAGATAAATCACTGTTTAAGACACTCAAAGAGAAGGTTGGTGACTATGTGACTTTTGGTGATGGAAGTCATACTCAAGTTCTCGGCAAAGGGACTATTGAGATCCCAGGATTACCTCTATTGAAAGATATCTTATACATCAAAGGGCTGAAGGCGAATCTTTTGAGCATCACTCAAATATGTGATGAGGATTTCCTTGTCCAATTCTCAAAGAAGGGATGCAAAATCATCAATGAAGAAGGGATTCAAGTCTTGGAGGGAAATAGGACTACAGATAATTGCTATGGAGTAGTTGCTACAGCACTCATTTCATGTAGAAGTGCTCATGTTGGCATTTTAGAACTTTGGCATCACAGATTTGGGCATGCAAATTTCAAACAAGTGGCTAAAGTATCTCAACTTGAAGCAGTTGAGGGACTTCCAAAGTTTGGAAAGGTGAAGAAGACTATTTATGGTGCATGCCAAATGGGAAAGCAAGCGAAGGCAAGCCATCACAAGGTGAATGTGATTGCTACTTCACGATGTTTAGAGCTTCTTCATGTTAATCTAATGGGGCCTACAAGAACTGAAAGTCTAGGAGGAAAGAGATACATTATGGTCATTGTTGATGATTTCTCAAGATACACTTGGGTTGAATTCCTTAGAGAAAAATCAAAAGCATGTGAAAAGTTGGAAATCCTTTGCAAAAAATTACAAAACGAGAAAGGGGCTCCTATTGTCAAGATAAGAAGTGGTCATGGGAAGGAATTTGAGAATGCAAGATTTGAGTCATTTTGTGCAAAAAATTGGAATCAAAAGGGAATTTTCAACTCCCAAAACTCCTTAACAGAATGGAGTGGTAGAGAGAAAGAATCAGGTTATTCAAGAAATGGCAAGAGTTATGCTACTAAACAAGCAAATACCTCAAAAGTTTGGGAGAGAAGCCGTGAACAACTCATGTCACATTGGCAATAGAATATTCTTCTGAATGGGAACAAAGAAGTTTGCCTATGAGATTTGGAATGGAAAGAAGCCCAGAGTAAAGTACTTTCGAGTGTTTGGAAGCAAGTGTTATATTCTAAATAATTGGGAGAACCTTGGGAAATTTGATGCAAAAAGTGATCAAGGTATTTTTCTTGGGTACTCTACTACTAGCCGAGCATATAGGGTTTTCAACAAGAGAACTAAGACAGTAATGGAGTCCATCAATGTCAAAATTGATGATGCCTTAACAAAGGTAGAGATGATCGATGATGGAGAAAGGGCCGAGCACCAAAGAACCCGATGTTGAGGTCGAAGCACTTGATATAGAAGTTGAAGGAACTACACTAGTACAAGAATCAACTCGCATGAACCCAAGAATGGAAACAAGATCAATGTCTAGAACATCAAGTCCTCTCACTCCTCTGAAAATTCATCCTCCCATCTCACGGAATGATGAAGTCTCTACATCAAAGAAGCCATCATCAAGAGTGATTAAGAACCATCCGGATAGCAACATTATAGGGTCTTTAGATGAAGGTCTTCACCTTAGAAAAGGAAACATCCTTTTGGCCAATCATGTAACATACCATTGCTACCTTGCTCAATTTGAGCCAAAAAGGGTAGAAGAAGCTCTCCAAGATGAAAATTGGGTTGAGTCAATACATGAAGAGCTAAATCAATTTGTGAGAAATGATGTGTGGGAACTTGCTCCAAGGCTTGAAAATGTTCATGTCATTGGCACTAAATGGATATTCAAAAACAAGACCAATGAAGATGGAGAGATAATATGGAATAAATCTCGGTTAGTAGCTCAAGGATATACTCAAGTAGAAGGAGTAGACTTTGATGAATCCTTCGCTCCTGTGGCAAGACTTAAGTCTATTTGAATTCTTATGCCCATTGCATGCACTATGAACTTCAAACTCTACCAGATGGATGTAAAATGTGCATTTCTAAATGGATACCTGAATGAAGAAGTGTTTTTTGAACAACCAAAAGGCTTTGAGGATCCTCACTGTCCTTATCATGTGTTGAGATTGAAAAAAGCCCTTTATGGAAAGACCTGTTGATCAATTGTCACTTCATGACACTAAAATTCCACAATGGTTTGCTCACAAGGATTGAAATTATCTTCTCTCCAATTTGGATGAAGCTTATGAGAATTTGGTAAAAGAATTTTATGCCAATGCAATTGTGGAAGGTGAAGAACTCAAGTGCTTGGTTAGGAGAAAAAATTTTTCAGTCTCTCTTGCATATTTGACAAAGATACTTCACATCAACCGGCCAATGCTTAAAAACTCACCAGTTTATGATGATCTATGTCCAGATGAGGAACTGCTTAGGGGGTCTTAGACAAGACTTGGAATTCTCATCCAATGGAAACTCAGTTAGCGTTTCTTCTCTCCCTCATAAACTGAGAGTGCTTACAATAGTGATGTTCCATAACTTGTACCCCTTATCCAGCATTGGGTATATGAACCTCGGACGTGCCTTGTTTCTTCATGACCTAATCTCTGATGTAAAGATTGACATTTGTCCTCATATCTTTCACGTTCTGCGCAAAATGGTTCTGCGAACTTAGTCATGAATATGTGTTCCTTTTTGTTGTCTCATTTCTAGGATTTTGAAGCTCAAAGGAATTCTCCCAACAGCAGACGAGTCTCCCTGCACAAAACCGCGTCCAATCAACATGCGTACATTCAATGCAAGCATTGGTCATAGTCGGAAGAGAGTCAAACCGAAAATTTCACATCTCACAGTGGTTCGCGCTTTAGCACATTATCCTTTGATGAAAAACTCAATAACTTGTGACATCTGTTCACGAGTTGAGTACCAAGATGTCAGAACTCACATCTATTTTACACCATCATAGCACTTGGTGAGATATGAAGTTTACCTCCCTATAAACTCAATTGGATCAGATTCAAAGGAAGCAAGAAGAGGATATGTAGCTATTCCATGACAAAAAGAGGGAGATGATGTCGTAAGAGGAATACAATGAAAGGGGGAGTGATAGCTTGATCAAAGGGGGAGAAAATTATCTAAGGGGGAGATTTCAGCAAGAAGTTTAAACATTTTTACTTTAAGCATTTTCAGCTAGTAGTTTAAACATTTTTTTTCTTTAAGTTGTTATTCAGTTTTCCTCTTGTTTATACCCATATTGCTTTTGTAAGCTTTTAGGGTTTTGTTTTATGCATAGTTTGTAGGCTTTATGGTGTGTACCATGCTTTAAGCAGCCTTTATGCATTGTTTATTCAGTACTTCTAACTAAATGTCATGCATTTTCCTTTTAAGTACTGTCACTCTTGTGCCCTTGTAGGATTGTTCCTAGATGCATATACTTAGGGTATTATGCATTGATTGAGTGTTGGGCATGCAAGTGATTTGCATTGAGCTTATTAGCTTATATGTCCAAGTGTTCATTCCAAGTGTGAATGAGCATTGTGATCACTACCTTATAGTGATTGCTTGTTTGATCAAGCCATGGTTTGTTTCTTAACTCCATCTTTGCTTGATCACATGATGCTTGCTTCATATACATTTCATGCTTTTCTACATATAATGATCATGGTGTATTGTTGTGTTTCAGGAGATTCCTGTTCATATGATTCAAGAGCTTCACAATTTCTAAAATTAGGTGTGAGTGAGTTATGTTCAACTGTTCCCAAATCACATGTTAAGTCTAGAGTCTGTTTTAGGGTTTTGTCACAGAATAGCCAAAGGGGGAGATTGTAAGGTTGAATTTAATCAACCATCTTGTTGGCTTTATTTCATGCCAAATTTGCTTGTATTATAGCAATTAGTAACCATGTATTTAGGTGGGAATCGTGTAAGGGTAGTGTGTGAGAGAGTGTGAAGAATTGCTCAAGTTTGTGCAAAGAAGCAGGGACTCGCGGCTGGATCTCACGGGTGGCTCGTGGTTGCAAGCCGCCAGAATGATGCACACGTGCCAAGCATGCCAGAAGCTGAAGCATCGTGCTTGCTATTGCACTATAGGATAAAAGTCCCAGGCTAGCCAGGCCGTTTACTCGCGGCTTGAACTCGCTACTCAACCCAATCGCGAGGTCAAGTCGCTAGAACACCCTATTTCGAAAAATCTAAATTTTCACATTCCTTCTTACCCTACTATATATATACCTTTATACCCATGATTTAGAGAGAGCTTCCAAAGATAATTTTGAAAGGGAAACCCTAGAGAAAAGAAGATTGACTCATCCACAATTTTACCTAAGAGACTCTTCAAATTCCTCTACTCTCTTCCTCTCCATTGTCAAATCCTTGAGAGGCTCATTACCAAAACTTTTTCTCACCATATCCATTTCTGTGAGAGGGCTATTTGGTGGTTTGGGAAGGCAATTAGGAAGGAACCAATTTCACATTGGTTGATGCTATGGTCAAGTAGCGGAATCCGGGAAGTTAGAAAAGAAATAAGTTCGGCGCAACCTCGTTGGAGAAAGAAGCTTGGAGGGCTTAAGTACATTGGGTAGATTAGGCTTGGAGGGTCTATTGTTGTTCATGTATCCCAACTACATTTTCTAGTGGATTACTTACCGATTAGAGGGCGGCGGAGAGGTTTTACATCGAGGGCTTCGGTTTCCTCTTCGATAACACATCGTTGTGTTGTCCTTGTGTTTGCATCTCTCTTCCCTTATCTTTGCCTTTTATTTTCTGCTGTGGATGTGATTTTAAATTGGCTTAGATTGTTTATCAATTCTGTTTATAGCTTGTGTTCATTTTCCGCACACTTTGTGTTTGTCATAAAACTTGAATTGGTAATTTTATTTTAGGGGTCTAAACGTTCATAGTGTATTTTACACTATTTGAACTTTCAGTTACAAATTAATAATTGATGGAAAATCAGTTATTGGGGTTAATCTAAACGAATGGGCCTTGGAACTTTTATTCATATTGAAAGGAGCTTAGAGAGCTATTTAGACTAGAGAAATGTATATCTTTAAAGAATCTTACTTTTTTTTCATAATATGGTTGTTCTTAAACTGTGGGTAATTCAGTAAGAGATTTTATAGTGATATTGTATTATGCAGTGGAAGCATCATGGCTCCATTTGCTTTGGAAATTTTTATTTTACAAATCTTGGGAAGGAAAAGTCTACACATATGTTGTGAAATAGTTTGAACAATGGTGGCTTTAGAGTAGCGTAGTGGAAGCGTGATAATTCGTTCAGCTTGTGATGAATTCAGGGGATTGAATTCTTATAAGTGGGGGAGATTGTAATACCCCCAAAAAAAAAAAAAAAAAAGATTAAAAGGAAGGGTATTTAAGTAAATCTCTTGTGGGGTTAATTTTATAATTTATAATTATAAGGGAGTTTTTAGAAAATATGGTTGAAACCCTAGCTATATATAAGCTTATTAAGTCAATGTATAGGGAGAGATTTTTGAGAGAGGAGATTACCCAAAGGACTGAAGTAGAGAAAGATTGACTGCACTCTTGAGGTGATATCTAAGGATTTTAGAGGAAATGTTAGGGAAAAGTTTCTTTCAAAGGTAAGTAACCTTATCCTAATTGGTTTTATCTTTGCGTATTTTAACTACTGAAAATTGTGTACAGTTGTTACAATTTATTTCTATTGTATTACCGATTTTAAGTAAAGAATTATCACAAATATATCTGATTACTGAATATATGATGTATTTTATTTAATTGTTTTAGCTATACTAATTCAAAGTAAAGAATAAAGAATTTCCACCAATAAATATGAGCATTGAATATAAGAATTACTTTATTTAATTGTTTTTTAGCTATATTGATTTGAAGAAAAGAATTATAGAAATATCACAAATAGATTAGAATATTGAATATATGATTAGATATATATATATATATATGTATGTATGTATTTGAATAAGGTATATTTTTTTAGAAACTATGATTTCATTTATGTGATAATGAACAATTTGACTATGAATTCATTCTGATACCCAGCCAATGGGGGTTATTCATTGGTATTCTGATACCCAAACCAATGGGGGTTATTCATTGGTACTTTGATGCCTAAATTAATAGGGGTTACTCATTGGTACTTTGATACACAGCCAGTGAGGGTTATTCATTGGTATTCTGATATCCAATCCAATGGGGGTTATTCATTGGCACTCTGATATCCAGCCAATGGGGGTTATTCATTGGTACTCTGATGCCCAATCACGGGGATATAGCGTGACCAGTCATAAGATTGTTAAGAATATGAATTACGTTTGAGTATTTGAACCATTTTGAGTCCTTGAAACTACATATGTAATTTTAGAAATGTTTCAATATTTAACTAATTTGAGTCACTTAAACTACTTATGTATTTTTGGAACCTATTGTAAGTTATAGCTTTTGATATATGGAAAATTGACTACTTTCTAAACCAACTATGATATATTTGTAAGTTGAAAGCATGTGACCTATTTGCAACTTATTATTTTAAGACTATGAAACTTCTTCAATTATTTTTGAAAACCCACAGTATATCATAACTTTTGAAGATTCATATTACATCACATTACTTTACAGATCTATTGCTTGATAGAATTTATTAGGATTTTGGTTACTTATTGAGTTGTCAACTCACCCCCCTTTTTCCCCTCCAGTTTCAGATTGTGAAGAATAGTAAGTTTTGGGAGTTTTGATGTTGTGTTGTGAGCAGGAAAAGAAGCATAGTGATTTTGGGATTCGATGGTCTTCTAATAGTTTTATATTTATTGTCCAATTGGCATTATGTACATGGGGTTTGGATTTTGTTCCAATTAAATTATTGGAGATCTATTTCACAAAGAATTTGTTGAAGTATTTTGGATTTATTTGATTTGATTTTTTTGAGAATAAATTTTAGTTGCTATGAAAGCCTTGCACACTTGTAGGGTGCTTACTTTAGAAGTGTGCGGCAGTTGTCAAGTGCCTATCTTTATACTTGGGTTCGGGGCGTGACACCCGTAGATGAACTCAAAGCAGAAACCTACTACTGCTTCAGAACCTCTGAACTCTTTAATATATAAACGCTACCCTTTTTGCATGGATCCCAGTACATGACTAACCAATGATGCATGGCTCCGGTACATGACTAACACACCAACTTGGAGAAGATGTTGGCTGCAAAGTTCTTCACTTCATCAACAATGAAGATCAAGAAGCACTTGGTTACAAAACCCTAAGGCGCAAAGATGCAATAGCTTCTTTCAAAGAGAATAAGACATCGGTCACCTTTTGCATATGTTCTCCTTGTATTCTCTTATGTGATGGCCTCTAAAATAAGCCTTATATATGTCTAGGGTTGTGAGAAAAGAAAGCCTACACAAGTACATAAGCATGGGCCGAAAATCAGATTTGAAAATCTGAATTCTCGTAACCTCGATAGATACCTCGATAGATAGTATTCATCGAGCCTCATTAAACCTTGATAGATAGCTATCTGTCAAGTAGCTGTCGAGTGATCTATCCGCAGGTGTCGAGCTACCTGTCTAACTTTAGTGAACAACTTTTCTTTACTTGTTTCTTGGTCCAATCTTCATGACTTTAATACCAGACTTGAACATGAACTATTAAACACATCCTAGATCTACCCAAATACAAGTAGAGTGTGTTTTGTCAAAGGATTAGCCAATTACACAAAATAGTGACATATGTTCCTAACAAGAGAATCACATATGTCCTAACAATAACTATGAAAATGATTGCATAGGAAAACAAAATGATAATTGCTTTAATTATATTTGTAGAATAAGCTTATTACATTTTTCTAATTTCTTTCATTATTATATTCAATTATAGAGTGAAAATCCAAGTGAAAGATCAATTGCGACCCATAAAGTAGCAGAAAATAATAATTCACTCTAACAATTTCTTATAAAATATATAATCTAAGTTCTTAAGTTTTAACCACTTCCAATTTTATACTTATGCCTAAAGTTCTTATAATACTAACAAACTTTAAATTTTTCATCACATTGTGCAGAATTTGGAAAAAAATAAGTACCTTAAGAAATTCATAACTTGATTGTAAAATCTTATACGTCCCAAATAAAAGTTGACAATTACAATTTCAAAGAGGGGTGCGAAGTTTACACCATCACAAATGCCTTTAAATCTAAGTCTAAAAAACACTATAGAGATATTGTTGCTAATAGCATTCATATTAAACATTTAGAAACACCAGTCAACAATAATCAAACTATTGCAAATGATCCTATCAGTGGTTCAAATGTTAAATTGCTTGCCAGCTTGTAGGATATAACTAATGACAACATAATAGACGATCTTTCTGGAGCTACAAAATTGGTAAGAAAACAAAAACTCATTACTAATTTTATATTATTTGCTTCATCATAACCTTTCTTTCTCATAATGTGTTTTTGTTTATTTTTACTCTTATTACAATTTTAAATATAAATGCAAAATAAACAATAATCTAAACTATTTTTTTACTTTATTAAACTTTGATTACAAGTTATCATTATCTGTAACTGCCATAAGCGCAAAAGCTCAGAAAACAAAAACTATTCTTTTCTCTTTAAATTTTTCCTTTTTTCTTATTTATAATTGTCAGCTTTTAGACCCCTTAAAACACAATTGGATTAACCTAGGAATTTAGCCAAATTGTTACTTAGTAAAATTAATTAAATTTAGGTTAACACAATCAAATAATCATATTAAGTAAAGCAGCGGAAATATAAATAACACAAAGATATGATCATCCATGAAACCAAACCGGTAAAAACCTGGGGAGGATTTAACCTAGCTATCCTCAAAGTAAACATGAATCCACTATCTTGAAAAAATCAAAGTTCATACAATAAGACTTACAAGCCCCCACGCTCGACTTCTTATTGCTACCCACCAGTAGAACTTACTGACACGACCACGTGCAAGCTCCAAATCCACAGACTCCTTCTTTCTTGGATTCTCCACCAAATACAAGCACACCCGCTTGTGTTTTCTTTAAACTTCAATGGCAACAACTGGAATGATCATCAAAGTGTAGAAAAATCTTCTCCTTGAAAACCCTAAGTTTATGTGAAGGAAACCTCCTCAAAGATCTCACAAGAGATTCATATAAACCGCAATATGAGCAATCTAAAAACGTGGCTAGGGTTTCCCATATATACATAGGGTAAATTAGAAACCTAAACCAATTAAAACACTTTAGGGCTGAGTTGGAAAATCTAATTAAAAAACGTTAGGTACGATTTTCGATTGATCGAGCCTAAGCTTCGATCGATCGAAATGCACTAAATCAGTTTTTTAATTAGCTTAGTATTTTATTCCAACTTTACAACAAAGAACCAAATTTGAGCACTTCTAAAACAACTTAAATATATTGTTTTGATAATGGTTTGCCAACAATACAAATTAGGATTCTAAATACATAAAACCTAAGTCTTTAGAACCTAACAAACTCCCCCTTTGGCAATCCATGACAAAACACAACTTAAATAGCTCAAAGTTTACAAGTAAAAGCCCTTTACAAAACAAAGCTCAAAAACACAAATTCAATCCTAACTACTATCCATCAGTTGTAAGTGTAGACAACAGCTTAATTGAATCAACCTGTATATTTCCTGAAACACTTAAACAAAATGCATAACCGCATGTGTGGAAAAAAATACAAGTAAAGAAAAATAAAAAACTTGATTTCAAACACAAACAATAAAGACATATAATAATGAAAAAACTCATAATCATAAATCAATAAGAAGTTTGAAACAAGTAACACAAAATAGACTCCCCCTAACATGAATAACCCAACAAAGTAAAAACAAAGTGGCAAGAGCTAAAAAAGGTAAAATACAAAGTGAAGCACGTAGATACAATCTAAACAACTCCATAAGCTCCAACCAATAAAAAATAAAGTCTTCCCCTAACAACAAAAATAGGTATAAAGAATGCCAAAAACATCTCATATGTACTCCCCATTTTTCTGACGAAATGCCAAAGGGCAATTAAAATCCATCATCAAAAGGAGGTGGCGATGAAGAACTCTGAAACCGTGCCAAATCTGCTTGTAGACTTCTAATCTCATCCAAAATGTCCACCAAAACCTGTCCTTGAGCCGCCTGAATGGTCAAGACATGATCCAACGTACGTCGAATGTCGGAATCATCCGAAGTAGTCGGTGGAGGAACATCAGTAGCAGCAACAGCACCAGAAGTCTCAGCAGCACCTGTAGAGGAGGGAGGAGGGGGGACACTACTAAAGGATGCACCATGAGAGACGGAAGGATCAGCTCTCAAATGAGTAGCCCTCTGACGAAGGAAAGTAGCACCTAGGGGACCAACAACATGGACAGTCTCACTAGAGGGAAAGTCAACTAGACCTAGAAACAAAAGTATCCTATGAATGAAAATAGGATATATAAGCGTATGTCCTACGGCAGAACTCCTATGAACTTCGTTCAAAGAACGAAGGAACAAGTGAGGAAAACTGATAGAAGCACCAGACATGAACGCATATAGAAACACACATCGCTCCAGAGGGATGGTGTGGAGATGAGAAATGGGTCACAAGGAATGACACGTAACTCTAAGAAACAAATATGCAGTCTCAAAAAGCGCAGAAGATGTGATCTGAGGATCAGAACCCCACTGAATAGATGATCCAGTGATGTGTGACATGACCTCATCAATAGGAGGTGACTCATCATAGGGATAGACCGGATCAGTGACAATCAGAACCCTAAGAGCCTCAGCCACTACCCTAGGGGTAATGGTGAACTTCTCACCTCGTATCCAACTCCGAACAATGGTGTTAGAATCATAGATGTGACGTGAGAGGTTAAAGAAAAACTCTCTAATCAAAGCGGTCGAGGGTGGATGATCTATCTCTAAGAGTGACAACCAACCTCTAGACTCAATATTAGCCCGAATGGCTGGATCGACCTCATCTAGAATCACAGAACACTCAGCCCAAATCTTACGTTTACTATTAAGTTTCTCATAGGCCTCACGCACACGCTCATTCCTAAACAACTGAACCCTAGAAGGAGACACAGCAGGGGTAGAGGGAACCTTATTAGCTCTAGTCTTTCTAGGCATGGTGCTAGAATAAGGAACAAGAGCACACAAAAAATGGGAAAAAGAAACAAAAGCAAAAAAAACCAAGGGTAGACTGCAAGTTAGCACCAAAAAAATAGAACAAGAAGAACTATATGATGCATGAACAGATTAAATGACATGATGCATGAGCTAAGGCAATACATTAAGTTCAAAATAAGTTCAAACTCACAAAATTGGCTTGAGTATAGAGTTTCTAACTAAAACCCCCAAAAAAATTTAAACCACTTGTTAATTTTTCAAAAAAAAAATGACCAATTGACCATTACACAAGTTAGAAAAATAATTAGAATGATCAATTACATCAAAACAAGCAGCCAATTTTATCAATTTCAACTCAATTGAACAAAATCCCCAAATCGGATTCAACATAAACCCTAGAATTTTCAATTTTTCATATAATCCCAAATTGATCAAAATAATCAATAACAAACATGAATATAACAATATCCCAACAAAACCTAATGATCAATTTCAGAAAACAAGCCTTGAATCAACAAAAATCCCAAATCTCAAAAGTTCTGAAAATATCCTTTAAATGCATGAAAATATGCATGAAAACATGAAAATAAAACCAAAAGGAGGGATAGAATGGTCTTACAGGCTTTGAGGGAGGAAAACCTTGCAAAAATTTTGGAGGAAAATGACAAAAAAATTGTAGTGAATCCTTGCCAAGTCGGAGAGAGAATAAAAGTTGAAAAACCTTTTTGAAAAAGATGTTTTGAAATAGTCAAAGAACTGTTTTAAAAAACCTGAAATACGATCTTTGATTGATCGAAAAACAGGTTCGATCAATCGAACAAGGCAGAGGCTCACATAATTTTTAAAGCAAGATTTCGATTGATTGAAAAATAGATTGGATCAATCGAAATTCTGGAAAAACAGCTTTTGAGAGAAAAAACCAGATTTTTTGAAAACTTACCTCAAAGCATTGAATATAACAAAACAAATGCATGAGTATGAGATGAAATGCTCTCCCCAAAACAAGATTTAAACCCAATTTTCCAGAAATTTAGATTTTAAACAATCTCCCCCATTTTTAAAGCAACAAAAACAGTTTTGCATAAAACTCAAGGTATTTTTCAAACGTGGTTGGTCAGACCATAAGCACACACAATTATATGTACAAAGTTTAGCAAAGAGTAACTTATGTTATGTGTGCAACTAGCAAAAGCCTGAGATACATGTGAGGTGATATGTGAACAGAAATCAACCACAAAGTCTACACAATTCATCACATAGAATTTAAAAGAGACTATCACCTAAAGAGTTACATCATATAACTCCCACTTCTCCTAGAACATAAGCTTGCAATCATGTAAGTTTCTTGAATTTTGCCTCATAATATACACACCAATTTTTAATTTAAGTGATTGGACATTCAGCCTAATAGTACACACCAATTTTTAATGAAAGAGATTTATCATTTAAACCAAGGTTTCACCTTATATTCTTTTTGTGCATGTGCTACACTTTCTCGAGCACAAAATCTTATGATATGCACTAAGGTGTTCACGATTGGCTAGTACACAGTGGTGAGATGGTTATTTATGCCTTTCTCAAAAGGATCAAGTCCGACAGTCAAATAACATGTGACTTCAAGATAAAGACAAAGTGATAAACACTATAAACATCTTTCCCACACAACATGTTCTACAAAGCTTCCACTAGTGAAGTGCAATAAATAAGCTCATCAAAGCTAAACAAAGTACAACAAACATGTCATGTGAAAATAAATTGACCAACCTTGTTTTCAAAAACAAAGAGAATAATGCACGAACAATAATGTGCTTCCTTTTTCTTTCCTTTCTTTCCCTCTTTAGTTTTTATTTTTTATTTTTTTAAATGTAATGCAATGCAAATCCTAGTGACCAAAAAAAAAAAAAAAAAAAAAAACACAAAAACCAAAGAATAATGGTCACAAAGGAATCGCAATGAAGCATAAGGACCAAGAAAACAAAACAGTTCAGGGACACAGAATCACACCAATTACTTGACGAAGGGTTTCAAACTTACTTCTATCAAGAGGTTTGGTGAAAATGTCGCCATTCTGACGCTCAGTAGGAATATACTCAAGACACACAATCTTTCTTTCAACAAGATCCCTATTGAAGTGATACCTAATCTCAATGTGCTTAGTCTTAGAATGTTGCACAGGGTTCTTAGATATATCAATAGCACTAAAGTTATCACAGTAAACAACCATGGTATCTTGGGATATCCCATAATCAGTTAAAACCTTTTTCATCCAAAGAAGTTGTGAGCAACAACTTCCAGCAGCAATATATTCTGCCTCTGTGGTAGACAAAGACACGGAATTTTGTTTTTTACTTATCCAAGCAACAAGATTGGCTCCTACATAAAAACACCCACCAGTGGTGCTTTTTCTGTCATCAGCATTACCAGCCCAATCAAAAACAGAAAAACCAACAAGGGACAGATTAGACTCTTTACTATAAAATAATCCATAATCACAAGTTCCACCAACATATTTAATAATTCTTTTGACAGCATTCAAATGTGAAACTTTAGGATTAGATTGAAATCTAGAACAAACACCAACACTAAAGGCAATATCAAGCCTACTAGCAGTTAAATATAACAAGCATCCAATCATACTTCTGTATAATGTAACATCAACAGACTCACCTGAAGGATCATTTGTTAATTTTACATTGGTAGCCATTGGTGTTCTAGAATGTGCAGCATTGTCCAATCCAAATCGCTTGATTAGATTCCTTGCATATTTTGCTTAGTTGATGTAGATTCCTGAGTCCGTTTGTTTTACCTGTAATCCCAAAAAATAAGTTAGTTCTCCAACCATACTTATTTCAAACATGGCCTTCATTTCATCTGCAAAAGAATGAGCAAGAGAGTCATTAGTAGCACCAAAAACAATATCATCAACATATATTTGGGCTACAACAAAATTATTCTTATCCTTTCTTATGAAGAGAGTAGTGTCTACAGATCCCCTTTTGAATCCATGCTCAGTGAGATATGCAGTCAATCTATCATACCAGGCTCGCGGAGCTTGTTTCAACCCATACAATGCTCTCTTCAATTTGTACACATCATTTGGTCTGTGAGGATCAATAAAACCCTTAGGTTGTTCCACATAAACTTCTTCTTGCAACATCTCGTTCAAGAAAGCACTTTTGACATCTATTTGGTATAGCTTGAAATTTAGATGACTAGCTATAGCCAAAAGTATCCTAATGGATTCCAGTCTTGCTTCCGGTGCAAATGTCTCATCAAAATCAACCCCTTCCACCCGTGTGTAACCTTGAGCAACAAGTCTAGATTTATTTCTGATAATTGTACCATGTTCATCAGACTTGTTCTTAAAGATCCACTTAGTTCCAATCACATTTACTCCCTTTGGTCTTGGAACTAATTCCCACACATCATTTCGAACAAACTGGTGAAGTTCTTCATGCATGGAGTTTACCCAGTCAGCATCTTGGAGAGCTTCATCAACCTTTTTGGTTCGAATTGGGACAGATAGCATGAGTAAGTAATTACACTTAAGGCTTTTGACCTTAATCTCATGTTATCATTTAGACTTCCCAATATGTTTGAGGAGGGATGGTTAAGTCTTACTCTAGAGGAAGGATCCTTGACTAGGGATGTTGATGTACCTTTTTGTTCCAGTGGAGGACTAAACTCATGTAGTGCTTGTTGAGTCTCATGTATCGGTGTGAATGGTTCCGGACTTGATGGAACAGACACAGCATCATTTAGGACCATCAACCCTTCATCACTGTGCTTATCAACATAATCAACAAGAAGAGAGTCATCATTCTCCACAGGCATATCTTGAACCAGAGTGACATTTTTTGATTGTGCTTCAGAACATACTTCATCATTAATCACAACATTTGATGATTCCATCACAATTTTGGTTCTCAGATTATACACTCTATATGCTCTACTAATGGAGGAGTACCCTAGAAAATATCCCTTGTCACTCTTAGCATCAAATTTTTCTAGATTCTCTCTATCACGTAGAATGTAACAATCACTACCAAAAATTCTAAAATACTTAACAACATGTTTCTTTCCTTTCCAGAGTTCATAAGGAGTCTTCTTTGAATCAGGTCTGAAATACACCTGGTTGAGTGTATGACAAGCAGTATTAACTGCTTCTCCCCAAAAGGATTTAGGCAACTTTTTATTGTGTAGCATGACACATGCCATCTCTTGAACAACTCTATTTTTTCGTTCCACTATTCCATTCTGTTGAGGAGTCTTGGGTGAGGAGAACTCTTGATGTGTGCCTTGATCATTGCAAAAAGTGGCCAGCTTGGTATTCTCAAATTCTCTTCCATGGTCACTTTTGATTTTGGCTACTACAGTATCTTTCTCAACCTACAACTTTTTGCATAGATGTATCATCTTCTCAGGAGCCTCAGCTTTGTCTTTCAACAGCACCACCCAAGTGTATCTAGTGAAGTCATCCACAACCACCAGAATATGTTTCTTTCCACCTAAACTTTGAACTCTAGCAGGACCCATGAGATCAATGTGAAGAAGCTCCAAAGGCCTTAAAGTTTGTACACTTGCCACAGACGGATGTTTAGACTTTATCTGTTTACCTATCTGACATGGTCCACAAATGCACTTATCTATCTTCCCAAACTTAGGTAAACTAACAACTGTATCACATCTGGAGATTTTTTCTAACTGTTTATGACTAGCATGCCCTAAACGTTGATGCCACAAATCAACTTGATCTATCTTTGCACTAAAACACTTGTTGTTTATGCTTGGTGTCAATCCATAACAATTGTCTGCAATCCTTACACCAACGCACATACAGTCACCTCCACCATCAAGAATTTCGCATTCATACTTGGTGAAGAGAACATTTAGTCCATTATCACAAATCTGACTAATGCTGAGTAGGTTTGCCTTCAGTCCATCGACATACCAAACATCTTCAAAGACCGGCAATCCTGGGATGTCCACAGTTCCAATCCCTCTGATTACAGATTTGCTTCCATCTCCAAAAGTGACTTTTCCAATCTTTCCTTCAAAGAGAGTTTTGAATAGTCCTTTGTTACCTATCATATGCCTAGAACAACCACTATCCAAATACCAAAGACATGAATCACGTGCCTTTAAGGCGGTTAAGGCAGTAAAACACAAATAATCATTATCACATGTGATAAGCAGTCTAAGGAAAGATTTAACATGTGCAACAAGAAACAAATACCCAAAGTAAGCAAATTGATAGATAAGCATTATACTTTGCAAAAAATCCATAATAAAGGAGTCAAGGATCAGCTCAGTGATCAAAAGATCAACAACAAAAGAGCTACCTGCTCTGATACCACTTGTCAGTTTTTAGACCCCTTAAAACACAATTGGATTAACCTTTAGCCAAGTTGTTACTTAGTCAAATTAATTAAATCTAGGTTAACACAATCAAATAATCATATCAAGTAAAGCAGCAGAAATATAAATAACACAAAGATATGATCACTCAAAAAACCAAATTGATAAAAACCTGGGGATGATTTAACCTAGCTATCCTCAAGGTAAACTTGAATCCACTATCTTGAAAGAATCGAAGTTCATACAATAAGACTTACAAGTCCCCACGCTCGACTTCTTATTGCTACCCACTAGTAGAACTTACTGACACGACCACGCGCAAGCACCGAATCCACGGACTCCTTCTTTCTTAGATTCTCCACCAAATACAAGCACACCCACTTGTGTTTTATTTAAGCTTCAATGGCAGCAATTGGAATGATCATTAAGGTGTAGAAAAATCTTCTCCTTGAAAACCCTAAGTTTATGTGAAGGAAACCTCGTCAAAGATCTCACAAGAGATTCACATAAACCGCAATATGAGCAACCCAAAAACGTGACTAGGGTTTCCCTTATATACCTAGGGTAAATTAGAAACCTAAACCAATTAAAACACTTTAGGGCTGAGTTGGAAAACCTAATTAAAAAACTTCGGTACGATTTTCGATTGATCGAGCCTAAGCTTCGATCAATCAAAATGCACTAAATCAGTTTTTTAATTAGCTAAGTATTTTATTCCAACTTTACAACAAAGAACCAAATTTGAGCACTTCTAAAAAAACTTAAATACATTGTTTTGATCATGGTTTGCCAACAATACAAATTAGGATTCTAAATACATAAAACCGAAGTCTTTAGAACCTAACAATAATTATTTTTGGGCTTGAGAAAAAAGATTCTTAGGGCTTGATTGGTAGGAGGATTTTTGTTTTTATTTTCAAAACAATATAAAAACAATTTTCAAAAAATTGAACTTAAAAATAGTTTTCAAATAGTAATTTTTACGTTATACGTGTTTGGCTCTCACTTTTAAGAACAATTTTCAAAATACTAAAAAAAAAAAAAAAACAATTGTTTGGGAGACCATTTCTATTTTTGAGATTAAAAAAAAATATATTTACAAAAAGTAATGTGTAGAATCTGTAGATTACTTTTTTTTTTTTTTGGGATAATGATAAGGGAATAGAGCTCATCATGTACTTTTCTTTAACGATAAGTTTCAAATTTGAAGTGTGAGAATTCTTTTCGTGATAAAGATAAGCTCAATTTAAGAGATAAAGAAGAGTTTGGATAAATATGTAGGGTCTACTGTTTTCAATTTATTTACAACCATGTCATCAAAAACATTTTTTGTATCCCGAAAACACCCCCTAGGCGTTTTTAAAATCTTGTTCTAAACCCCAGGAAAAGAGGATACAATTTTTTAAAAATTGTATTTAGAAAATATTAGCCAAACAATAAATTCAAGTGTGGGACTCACCATTTTATGGATTGTAAAATATATATATATATATATATGTTTAAAAACTCTTACCAAACAAGCCATTATATATCTTAGCTTAATCCATTTGGGTTATTTCAAATTTGGAAGAAAAATAAATGTAAGATTCAAGTAATTTTCCTTTTCCTACAAACATAGCAAGAATTGATATGGTTTCTTGGCGTTTAAAGTATTTGTTTTAATTTTTAATTTTTATTTTTTAGGGATAGCTGAATTTGACTTTGATTTTGCCTTTTATTTTATTTTAGGGTGGAAAATTTAATTGGACTATTTGCGTGCCTTTTTTCTTCTATATCGCACAAGACTGATTGTTTTGAAATTCATCATTATATATTTTTCACATAAAATAGAGTCCCATTGTTTAGGAATTTAATATAGACAAGTTGCAATTGGTGGAGGCAGAGAAGAAGAAGATAAGTCAAGAGTACAAGCAGAAAGACAAGCAAGGTGATATATGAAATAAGTAATTTCTTTTTCTAAACTTTCCCTTCATTTTTTATTTTATTGATCTAAAAAAAGTGTTTTGAATAATTTGTGAGATGAAATTTTAAGATTAAGCTGTTCACAATTGGTGGAAAAAGATTGAAACTTAGAATTTAGGACATAGGTAATTGCTGGAATTATTTTGAATTGTAGTTTCACTTTAAAGATGCTTTGGAAGTGATAGTTTATGGTAACATGTAATCTTTCTCTTCCATCAAGTTGGTCACAACTTTGATGCATAAATAGATTATTTGTATACTAGCCAATCTCCACATCAGCCCCTCCACTTTTTTTTAGAGCGTATATCTCACTAATTGGTTGATTACCATGAGAAGTAGAAACTGTTCATTACATATATTATATAATTGTTGGAAAATTTAAACCCAAGTTGTTAATTAGATTATTATGAATAAAACTTGTTAAAACAAACAAACATCAATATCATGTCAAAATCATGAAGTGGAAAAAAAAAAAGACAAGATATGATGATCTAGGAATCCCAATAAAACAAACTAGTTTCTCAGTAAAAAACTTGGGGGGAAACCTTCCTGAAAAGCAATCCACTATAGTAAAGAGAAGTTTCAAATCTAGTACAAAACCTTTGTCCCTAGACTCTACAATCCCATAGATGAACTTACAGCAAAAACCTTCTACCGCTTCAGAACCTCTGAACTCTTCAATATTTGAATGCCACCCTTTTTGCATGGATCCCAGTACGTGACTAACCAATGATGCACGGCTCCCAGTACGTGACTAGCACACCAACTTGGAGAAGATGTTGGCTGCAAAGTTCTTCACTTCATCAACAATGAAAATCAAGAAGCACTTGGTTACAAAACCCTAAGGCGCAAAGACGCAGTAGCTTCTTTCAGAGAGAATAAGGCATCGGTCACCTTTTTCATATGTTCTTCTTGTATTCTCTTATGTGACGGCCTCTAAAATAAGCCTTATATATGTCTAGGGTTGTGAGAAAAGAAACCCCACACAAGGACATAAGCATGGGCTGAAAGTTAAATTTGAAAATCTGAATTCTCGTAACCTCGATAGATAGTATTCGTTGAGCCTCATTAAACCTCAATAGATAGCTATCTGTCAATCAACTGTTGAGCTATATGTTCGCAGGTGTCGAGCTACCTGTCCAGCTTTAGTGAATAGCTTTTCTTCACTTGTTTCTTGGTCCAATCTTCATGGCTTTAATACTAGACTTGAACAACATCTTTCTTGAACTATTAAACACATCCTAGATCTACCCAAATACAAGTAAAGTGTGTTTCGTCAAAGGAATAGCCAATTATACAAAATAGTGACATATGTTCCTAACAAGTGAATCACATATGTCCTTACACTAACTATGAAAACGATTGCATAGGAAAACAAAATGATAATTGCTTTAATTATATCTGTAGAATAAGCTTATTACATTTTCTAATTTCTTTGATTATTATATTAAGTTATAGAGTGCAAATCCAAGTGAAAGATCAATTGCGACTCATAAAGTAGCAGAAAATAATAATTCACTCTAACAATCCCTTATAAAATATATAATCTAAGTTCTTAAGTCTTAACCACTTCCAATTTTATACTTATGCCTAAAGTTCTAATAATACTAACCAACTTTAAATTTTTCATCACATTGTGCAGAATTTGGAACAAAATAAGTACCTCAAGAAATTCATAAAACTTGATTGGAAAATCTTATGCATCCCAAATAAAAGTTGATGATTACAATTTCAAAGAGGGGTGAGAAGTTTACACCATCACAAGTGCCTTTAAATCTACATCTAAAAAACACTACAGAGATATAGTTGCTAATAGCATTCATATTAAACATTTAGAAACACCGATCAGCAATAATCAAACTATTGCAAATGATCCTATCAGTGCTTCTAATGTTAAATTGCTTGCCAACTTGCAGAATATAACTACTGACAACATAATAGATGATCTTTCTGGAACTACAAAACTGGTAAGAAAACAAAAACTCATTACTAATTTTATATTATTTGCTTCATCATAACCTTTCTTTCTCATAATGTGTTTTTGTTTATTATTACTCTTATAACAATTTTAAATATAATTGCAAAATAAAAAATAATCTAAAAGTTTTTTTTTCTGTTATTTTCTAGAATGTGCAATAATATCTTTAAAAAAAAAAAAAAGAAAAAAAAAAAAAAACCCTCTAAGCATACTTTTGACAACAACATAGGCAGCTCCTTGAGAAGAAGAAGTAATTCCATATGATATGTCATAATTGTGTAAATTGAGTTCCTACAACATAATAGCATAGTTTTAGAGTTGCTTTTAATGTTAGAAACTATTTATGAACTCCAAATTCTCTTTAGTGACAATACAACATGCTTTTACTATAAAACAAAGGCTAAAACCAAAATATCAAATTTTGGTTAATAATTGTTGGGTTAAAATAAATTGACCCTTTTTAATTAATTCAATTGCCCAAGTTGATTAATTAGGTCAAATTACGTGAAAATCGTGGAGGCCTATCCCAAAATACCAACCAATAGTTGAACTTTTGTTCCAATACCAAATTGGACTTCATCTTGTGGCAGACTTCTTTCATTTGGTACACAAATCTCTAATCTGTGACTAACTTCAGCAACATTAGTGATTGTTGCTGGTTGCAAATTTCTTCATTTCATAAACGATGAAGATTGGGAAGTACTTGGTTACAAAACCCTAAGGTGTCTAAACGCAGTAGCCTCATAGAAAGTATATGAGTTCTAGGTCTCTATTTCAGTGTTTGATGGCTTTTTAAAATAAGTCTTATATATGACTAGGGTTATGAGAAAAGAAACCCTAATCATCCAAGTCAACATGGGCCGAATTTTGGATTTGGAAATTTTGAAATCGTACATCTCGATAGATCGAGCTTCTTTGTTAAACTTCGATTACAACTTCTATCGAGTTTGTGTCGAGACTTAATAAAACAACTTTTCTTCACTTTTTTCTTGGATAAACCTTCAAGTCTTTAATTATACCACTACATATGTTTGAACAACATACTTCTTGATACATTAAACCCTATTTAGATCTACACAATTATAAGTAAAGTGCATTTTGATTTTAGTTTTAGGGGCGTGGAAGCACAAAGGCAAGCAGATGTAGAAGTTGTAATGGAGGACAAACGTAAGATAGAGCTTGAGAGATAAAGCAGCATGAGAAGCATTAAGCCATTGTGAGAGAAAAAATATGAGGTAATGTTCTACCTTACCAAAACAGTGGTTAAGGTTTCTGTATGGATATTATACGTTGGATTCGATTTAGAGATTTGGATAACTACAATACTAATATTTAAATTTAAACTACAATATCAACATAACTAAAACTTCTAGAATATTGCTTTAGCTTCAGCCTCTTTCTATCTTATCTCTTCAATTTTAAAGTGATTGTGATCATGTAGTCTTTGAATTTGAGTAGGCTGACTCCATTTCTAGTTGCACCTTATCATTATGTGTAACTGCCATAAGCGCAAAAGCTTAGAAAACGAAAACTATTTTTTTCTCTTCCAGTTTTTCCTTTTTTCTTATTTATAATTTTTTTTTTTTGGGCTTGAGAAAAAAGATTCTTAGGGATAGAATGGTAGGAGGATTTTTTATTTTATTTTCAAAACAATATAAAAACAATTTTCACAAAATTGAACTTAAAAATAGTTTTCAGATAATAATTTTTATATTATACGTGTTTGGCTCTCACTTTTAAGAACAACTAGCTTTTAACCCGCGCAATGCGCAGGAACATTTTACACGGTCAAAATTCAATCAACTTCACATAAAAATATAATAAAATACATTAAAATTCATTTGAGTAATATTGCATATCCATTTGTTTGTCCTCTTGTAATCAATTGATTATGCTTTTTTTGGATTACCATCATTTTGAGCATTAAACTAAGTATTAAAAATTTACATCAAGTAAATTTTAATAATAACTCAATACATAATAAACTACTTTAAATTGTATGTGCAAATATTTATGATAGATATTATGAAGAATTTTTTTTTTTTTTTAGAAAGAATATCATGAAATTTCATTAAAGAAAAATTAGTTGTAATAAGTTGAAAGTGTAGATTGAAGGTGTGAAGGAACATTCTCCTTCTACACTAAGAAACCTCTAACATGTCTAACATGTTTAGCTAGGTTGTGATTGATGGAATCTATGATGGCTTTAGCTGAGGCAAGAATATGACCAAAAGGAGAGAAAAAAACATCCTCACTAATGAGGCTCTTGATCACATAGATCATAGATCAATGTAACAACTTTGAAATCATAACATCAAAAATTGAATAAATATTCACTACATTAGAAATATTGTTAAAAAAAACCATTTACAATTTATCGAGGCTATAGTGAAGAAGTTGGAGCAATGTCTTTCATTCCTCATTTTAATTGTTTTTCAACAGCATTTGCCATTAACCTATTTTCAAAATACAACACATAACCATCAACTCATTAAAACAAACAAAACCTTACATGTAGAAAGAAAATCTATTGAGAAATAGTTGAATCACATTTAATTTTTGTTTTTTGTTCTTCTTCTTTTTTCTTTTTCTTTTTCTTTTTTTTTTTTCATTTTTTGTATAGTTATCAATTATTATAATATTATTAATATATTGATTAAGCTTTTAAAAAAAATAGTGTTTAAACTTTAAAATAATTAAGAATTGATTATGTAGTGATCAAATGGAATGAGATTGGATATATTCACTTTATAAAATTAGATTGCTTGGTTTTCGTGAAATAACATATGGTAGATTTATGAGAAATTTAACGTATAGGGTCAAAACGTCAAATATACAAACAACCTTGGTTCTACTCAAAACGAAAAAAGAAGAAAAAGAAGGAGAACTAGGATTGTTGGGAAGAAGCAAGTGGATTCTGAAAAATACTTTAAAAACGATATTGGGAGAATTCAATCAAAATCACCTCAATGTCCAACATAATAATTCCAAACATTCCAAAAGAGAATACCAGCATTAAATCTTAACAAAAGTACATCACATTCACATCATTCACTAAAGAGAATGAGAGAGATAAGGACTTCATGAAAAAAGAATGAATGTTAAAGAAAAATATATATATCATAAGTACTCTAAACAAAAGGCGAGATTCTGGATTCCATCTTATTTTTGTTGTTGAATTTGAGCTGTTTGTCTAAAAAAGCTTTCCTCCTTGTATCTTTGCTCATTCAGCCACATGCATAACACCCCATTTGAAATCCTTCTTTTCTAAGAGAGAGATTTATAGTTACATATCATTTAAGTAAATCAAACCGAAAAATAACTCTGCTATAAGCATGTTACTACTATAAAATGTTGAGATACCAATGTAACACACAAACATAAGAATAATTTGAATTATAATCGATATTCACCTAGTGTGAGTAACAACTCTTACTCCATCTAGAGCTTTGGTGTTATTATTCCTAATTGACCAAGTCATCTGTTAAATCTAACACTTGTTTAATTAATGTAAATCATGCATGCCAATTTTTGAATAAAATACCAATATGTTGCTCTCCATAAATAATAAATCATCAGTCCTTGGCTAGGATAAATAGAGGTACTCAACTTAAATAACTAAGAATCATTATAATGTAGGCATTGAAGATTGGTATAAAAGTCAAGCATCCATACAAATGGCACTATCTAAAAGCATAAAAAATTCATAGAATTTAAGCAATAATTGATCTTGATGATTCCTAAATCAACTAAAATGTATATTATATATTGATTAACTTCTAAGCAATAATGATCATTATGGTCATTTTTAGATAACTCATAATGATTATTACCTAATCTACCTAACCAATTGTATTATACATATATGCATTAGAAACAACTTTTCAATTATCAATGAAATTTTCCCAAAAAATCCATCCAGGGTAACCATTAACACCATTTCAATAGATTTATTCTTCAGAACTTAAATAAGTATTACTTTTATTTTGAGAGGGTGCAAAGAGAATAGTTTTGATGTTTTTGACAATGATGACATCTCTTTGAGAGTGTGTGCATGTATACATTTTTTGTAATGCTTATATAATGATAAACTGTGGGTTCTAAATGAGACACTTACTGAGACTCCAAGTTGGTGTGTAGAATCAAATTGCAATTGTGCCTCTGGTAGTTATTCTATAATCATGAATGGATACCTTTTGTGATTTAAGTTGTGAATTACATATAATATTGTAAGTTTGCTAATCTTGCAAATAACCTATCACAAAACTTAATGACATTGACTTGCTAAACAAAATTACTAAAAACCATACAACTGTAATTTTGTTTTGGTATTCAAGTAATAACTTTGGAATATTTTTTATGATACGTTACAACATAAAAGGCATCGAATGAGGTAAATAACATAATAAAATAGATAAATAGTACCTAAAAGAAGCACTAAAGGAGAACATATTACTTTATAGCACAACCAAAAGTCTGAAATAAACATAGAATATCATGCCCACCATCAAATTGTAGTACTATCAAACTATAGTAAGACCAAGTATCAACGTTTTCTAAAGACATATAACCTGATATTGTGGCTTCTTTAGTGTGTGAGCTCTCAATTTATAAGTTTTTTCCACCCATCATTCTCTTTCAAAATAGACCTTAAAAGTATGAGAGGATTAAGAAAAATGTCTGAAATAACTTGGTATATTACACTATAATTTAGGTAAATCATAAACTTTCATCATTTGCAAATTGAAAATAAATCATCTCAATTGAGTTAAGTACCGCATAAAGCCTTGAATTACTGAATTTTCTCATATGATTGCATATCAGATTCTCTACTTGTCACCTCAACTTGCTGAAATTTTATGGTATTTAAATATCAGAAGTAATCCACAATTCATAGATTAGCAAAGTAAGCTAACAAATGTAATCTAAAAAAAAAAAAGAGCCTTCAAAACTGGTTGCAATTCCTTAAACAATTGTTTCATTTTTTTTTCCTTACTACCAAACAAATTCTCAATTAATTTTCAAGAATGGAATGCAAGATATGTGTGAATGTAATCATAATCATCATTGATATAAAGTGATACAGCCATCCATTTACACCAATGAGCTCAATGCCTCAATCTCAATTGACATTTTCTTCCCTTATAAGTTATAGCCTTATAGGTGGAGGGATGCGTAACTTACCATTAAAACAGCGGTCCATTTCTTTCCTCTAAAATGAGGTGCCAAGTCTCTTAGCTTATCCTCATAATGTGAGTCATCCACAATTTTTTTTTCATTAAACACAAAAAAAAAAAAAAAAAAAAAAAAAAAAAAAAATTCCCCTAACTTTATGACCAAATACACTAAACTTAGGGTAAGAGTATCAAACATAAAATTCATACCCAATGCATAAGCCACTTTTGACTTTTGCTGGGTTTAGCAGATGTGATTGCAAAAACATATCGCTTGGGTGAAAGGCACTCACCACAGCACACCTCTTAAAGGTGTTGTCCTATATATATATATATATAATTATTTTGGATAAAGAATTATCTTAGACAATTAAAATTGATAGTCCTTAAATTTTTTTATAGGGATTTTGGGACTCCAAAAGACTATCACCCTCAAAACCCATGATTATTTCCTAAAATTCTTTCCAACCATATTCAAATTGAAACCATTACACCAATCTGAGGCATATGCTCCAAACCATATAATAATATTACTTCAACCTTTAACATTTTCTATATTTGTAATCAAAGACAATAAAAATTAAATTGATGGAAAAAAAATCATAATCTCTGACATTGTGAAATTAAACCCAAAAAAACAAAAGAAGAAAAAACCTTGCAGAACCATATGGGATTCGACCTTGGCTCGCATCTCACGCAGTGCAGCCGCTTCTTCCTCCATTTCCTTCAACTGTTTTTTTATGTCATCCACATCCACTCCCTCCTGCTTTAACCATTTTTATTTTCACAATAAGCCAAAAGTAAATTGAAAGTGTACAATTTTGTAAACAAAGGCCTATTATTAACACTCAATACTTTACCTTTAGATCCAAAACAAAAATTACAGCAACCAATTCCAAATCATGATTCGGGTAATTTTTGTTCAAAATTCTTTAATTGCCTAGAGGCATAAGCAACCTAGCCAGTCATGTTTTTACATCCCACAAAAAATGACATTGAGAAAAGAAGGCCAACAAATACATCTTGCCTTGATTAAATCAATAACATAGCATCACATTCCTTACTTATCTTCTTTCTTATCAATCTCCATGTATTATGACTTCTAGAATAACCAAAAAAAAAAAAAATGCATGTATGTGTAAGAGAAACAACAACACTTGGTTTCATGGAGGATGGTGTCATGTGAACAAAAAAAAAAAATGCATGTATTACAACTATTACTACCAACAAATCTAAACAACCACATGAACAAAATTTTGATGGTTAACAACAATAATAGACCAGTCTAAAATACTGTCTCAGTACCAACACGCCAATACCAACATTAGTGAAATAAGACGGATAAACCATTTTTATTCTCTAAAATCATTTTTATGAAAACATACACCAATTTGGTTTGGAATGGGTATCCCAAAATACTGTCTTTTTGTTTGATTGGGTAATTTTGATCAGATTGCATTAGTTAAAACAACAAAAAGCTTGATGTTAAGGGGTATGAATGAATCGAATAAAAGAAAAGGAAAACGCATTACTGCTCTATTGGCGTTGTTGGTGTTTTCTATGTTAACCATGTCAAGCTCCTCGTACTCCTCCATCTTTGCCTCCCTCTCTCTCTCTCAAAAAAAAAAAAATATATATATATATATATATATATAGAGAGAGAGAGAGAGAGAGAGAGAGAGAGAGCTTAAAAGGGGTGACAACATAGAGAATACTTGCAAGGTTATTCTTTAATCTTATACAAATCAGAACCTAATGTAGCCCAAATACCTAAATATAAATCAATCCAACCAAGAAATTCAAACCTAAATCATATTCAATCCCCAAATTTGAAAACGAAAAGAGAAAAAAAAAAAAAAAAACAATAACTTTACCGGTTACAGTATACGCTTATCTCTGTATGCCTTATGGACTCTATCTGGTGCGTGCTGTTCTGGTAGGAAAAGCCTAAAATAAGATTGAAGAAGGAAAATAAATGTTAGAAACGGAAATACCCAATATTTCAATCTTACACTTATTTAATCTCAATGACTTAGTGATTTCTGTAATCTTAAAAACAAAAACAAAAGCTAATATTTAAAATTGAGGAAACAAACATTTTGATAGAAAACCCAAAAACAAAAAACAAAAACGAATCAAATCAAAATCCATTCAACCAAAAAAAAAAGTTAGAGTTTTGATATGCGTACGAAACAACCTTTCACAATTTAATTGGCAACGTGGATTAAGAATCCTAGAGTAAAACAAAAGACCGATAAGTAATTTTATCAAACAAATTGCATATTAAGTTGTTCGCCTAATACATTCAGATTTTAAATAATCCAAGGTGAATTTTGACTTTTAACCACAGTAAATCAAGGGCAAAATTCATAATGCTACCACCAAAAAAAATATAGAGGGATAATTTGAAACCGAAGCATCCAAAGAAAGAGAATCAGCCCATCTTTTTTTTTTTTTTTTTTTTTTTTTTTTTAAAAGGGTAAAAGAAAAACCCTAGAAAATTAAGTAAGGGGAACTGCCGATTTTGAATTCAAAAACATAGAAATATTGAAGATTTAAGATTCTAATTCGAATAGGAAAAGCAATGGTGAGGAGTTTCGATCTTTCAAATTACAAAAACAATATTTGAAGAGGAAGGGAGTACGCTGACCTTCGGTACAAAAAAAACAAAGACCATACCGGTGGAGGGCACGGTGGTCTGATGGTAGCAAAGCCTGACTTTCTTCTCAGATTTTTCTCTCTCCACCGTCTATGACAGACTGAAGTTCTCTTGCTATCGTTCAATCTCAATTCCTGTGTGTGCCTGCGGTTTCGGTGTTCTGAGTCTGGCGAGGGAATGGACGGCGGCGGAAAATCTGACAGTAATAGTGTTTTGCCTCTTTCTCTTCTCTGTTTCTCTCTCCGTGTCCCAAGCCTCATCGCTTCCCTCTATTTCCATCTCTGTGTGTATCGTATTTCTATTTCTCTTTCTCTGCTTCCTTCCCTGTTTCCTCGTCGCCTCTCTCTCTCTTTCATCGCCTCTCTACTTCGATATGTGTGTATATGGAGGTGCAGAAGAATCGCAAGTTTGAGTCTGAATTTTAATCAGGAAATATGATTTGGGTTTTAGGGTTTGCCCTTTTTTTTTTTTTGTTTTGTGGATAAGCGGCTAGGGTTTTTATAAAGGCTTGTGTTTTTTTTTTTTTTTTTTTTGGGATAAGCGGTGTCTGAAAGTGAGTCTTCCAAGCACACCGTACGGTTTTTTTAAAGGGAAAACTCTATACGTGTCAGTTTTTTAGGTAGGCTTTTTTCCTAACGTGGCAGCATCTCCTTGAGGCTTCTGCTTTTATATATATATAGATTTTCAAAATACTAAAAACAAAAAACAAAAAACAAAAAAAAAAACAAAAATTGTTTGGGAGACCATTTCTATTTTTGAGATTTTAAAAAATATATATATTTACAAAAAGTAATATGTAGAATCTGCAGATTACTTTGTTATTTATTTATTTTTTTTTTTTTGGGATAATGATAAGGGAATAGAGTTCATCATGTACTTTTTTTTAATGATAAGTTTCAAATTTGAAGTGTGAGAATTCTTTTTGTGATAAAGATAAGCTCCATGATTTAAGAGATAAAGAAGAGTTTGGATAAATATGTAGGCTCTACTATTTTCAATTTATTTACAACTATGTCACCAAAAAAAAATTTTGTATCCTGAAAACAACCCCCTAGGCGTTTTTAAAATCTTGTTCTAAACCCCAGGAAAAGAGGATAGAGTTTTTTAAAAATTGCATATAGAAAATATTAGCCAAACAATAAATTCAAGTGTGGGACTCACCATTTTATGGATTGTAAAAAAAAAAAATATATATATATATATATGTTTAAAAACTCTTACCAAACAGGCCATTATATATCTTAGCTTAATCCATTTAGGTTATTTCAAATTTGGAAGAAAAGTAAATGTAAGACTCAAGTAATTTTCCTTTTTCTTTTACCTACAAACATAGCAAGAATTGATATGGTTTCTTGGCGTTTAAAGTATTTGTTTTAATTTTTAATTTTTATTTTTTGGGGATAGCTGAATTTGACTCTGATTTTACCTTTTATTTTATTTTAGGGTGGAAAATTTAATTGGACTATTTGCGTGCCTTTTTTCTTCTATATCACACAAAACTGATTGTTTTGAAATTCATCAATATATATTTGTCACATAAAATAGAGTCTCATTGTTTAGGAATTTAATATAGACAAGTTGCAATTGATGGAGGTAGAGAAGAAGAAGATAAGTCAAGGGTACAAGCAGAAAGAGAAGCAAGGTGATATATGAAATAATTAATTTCTTTTTCTAAAATTTCCCTTCATTTTTTATTTTATTGATCTAAAAAAAGTGTTTTGAATAATCTGTGAGATGAAATTTTAAGATTAAGCTGCTCACAATTGGTGGGAAAAGATTGAAACTTAGAATTTAGGAAACAGGTAATTGCTGGAATTATTTTGAATTGTATTTTCACTTCAAAAATGCTTTGGACGTGGTAGTTTATGGTAACACGTAATCTTTCTCTTCTTTCAAGTTAGTCACAACTTTAATGCATAAATAGATTATTTGTACATTAGCCAATCTCCACATTAGCCCTCCACTTTTTTTTAGAGTGTATATCTCACTAATTGGTTGATTACCATAAGAAGTAGAAATTGTTCATTACATATATTATATAACTGTTGGGAAATTTAGACCACAGTTGATAGAATTAACAAGTTTTAAACCCAAGTAGTTAATTAGATTTATTATGAATAAAACTTGCTAAAACAAACAAACATCAATATCATGTCAAAATCATGAAATGGAAAAAAAAAAAAAAAAGATAAGATATGATGACCTAGGAAAACCAACAAAACAAACAATTTCACAGTAAAAAACATGGGGGGAAACCTTCCCGAAAAGCAATCCACTATAGTATAGAGAAGTTTCAAATCTAGTACAAAACCTTTGTCCCTAGACTCTACAATCCTGTAGATGAACTCACAACAGAAACCTTTTACCGCTTCAGAACCTTTGAACTCTTCAATATATGAATGCCACCCATTTTGCGTGGATTCCAGTACGTGACTAACCAATGATGCACGGCTCCCAGTATGTGATTAACACACTAACTTGGAGAAGATGTTGGCTGCAAAGTTCTTCACTTTATCAACAATGAAGATCAAGAAGAACTTGGTTACAAAACCCTAAGGCGCAAAGATGCAGTAGCTTCTTTCAGAGAGAATAAGGCATCAGTCACCTTTTGCATATGTTCTCCTTGTATTCTCTTATGTGACGGCCTCTAAAATAAGCCGTATATATGTCTAGGGTTGTGAGAAAAGAAACCTCACACAAATACATAAACATGGGCCAAAAATCATATTTGAAAATCTAAATTCTTGTAACCTCGATAGATAGTTATCTGCTAAGCAGCTTGTTAGTTTTTAAACCCCTTAAAACCACAATTGGATTAACCTAGGTAATTAGCCAAGTTGTTACTTAGTCAAATTAAACAGATCTAAGTTATCACAAACAAACAATCATATCATGTAAAGCAGCGGAAATACAAAAGACACAAGATATGATCACCCAGGAAACCAAACTGGTAAAAACCTGGGGAGGATTTAACCTAGCTATCCTCAATGTAAACTTGAATCCATTATCATGAAAGAATTGATGTTCTTACAATAAGACTTACAAGCCCCCACACTTGACTTCTTATTGCTACCCACCAATAGAACTTACTGACATGACCACGTGCAAGCTCGGAATCCATGAACTCCATCTTTCTTAGATTCACCACCAGATACAAGCACCCACACTTATGTTTCTTTAGGCTTTAATGGGAGCAACTGGATTGATCATTAAGGTGTAGAAAAATTCTTCTCCTTGAAAACCCTAAGTTTATGTGAAGGAAAACTCCTCAAAAATCTCACAAGAGATTCACACAAACCGTAATATGAGCAACCAAGTCCTTAGAGAACTTTTGGGTACAAAACCCTAAAATACAAAAGGAGGCACGCTCTTTTCTCTCTAAAAAACTTATAAAAACGTTTTAGGGTTTTCCTTATATATAAGAGTGTTTTACTTGAACCCTAATACGTTTAAGTAGAGTTTAGGCTGAACTGGAACTCTGTAGAAAAATAAATCTGTACGTAGTTCGATCGATCGAGTCTAATTTTCGATCGATCGAGCCTCGCAGATTTAGTCCAATAAGTTCTGTAATCACTCAATTCCAATTTTACAAATAAACATACTTTGAGCAAGCCTCAACCTAGACTCTATGTTTTGATCATGGTTTGCCAACATAATACAATTTGAAGTTCTAATACATTAGTTCCTAAAGTCTTAGAACCTAACACAGCTGTCGAGCTATCTGTCCGCAGGAGTCGAGCTACCTGTTTGGCTTTAGTGAACAGCTTTTCTTCACTTTTTTCTTGGTCCAATCTTCATGGCTTTAATACCAGACTTGAACAACATCTTTCTTGAACTATTAAACACATCCTAGATCTACCCAAATGCAAGTAAAGTGTGTTTTGTCAAAGGATTAGCCAATTATACAAAATAGTGACATATGTTCCTAACAAGAGAATCACATATGTCCTAACAATAACTATGAAAATGATTGTATAGGAAAACAAAATGATAATTGCTTTAATTATATATGTAGAATAAGCTTATTACATTTTCTAATTTCTTTCATTATTATATTCAGTTATAGAGTGCAAATCCAAGTGAAAGATCAATTGTGACTCATAAAGTAGCAAAAAATAATAATTCACTCTAACAATTTCTTATAAAATATATAATCTAAGTTCTGAAGTCTTAACCACTTCCAATTTTATACTTATGCCTGAAGTTCTTATAATACTAACAAACTTTAAACTTTAAAATTTTTCATCACATTGTGCGGAATTTGGAACAAAATAAGTACCTCAAGAAATTCATAACTTGATTGGAAAATCTTATACGTCCCAATTAAAAGTTGACGATTACAATTTCAAAGAGGGGTGCGAAGTTTACACCATCACAAGTGCCTTTAAATCTAAGTCTAAAAAACACTACAAAGATATTGTTGCTATTAGCATTCATATTAAACATTTAGAAACACCGGTCAGCAATAATCAAACTATTGCAAATGATCCTATTAGTGCTTCAATTGTTAAATTGCTTGCTAGCTTGTAGGATATAACTAATGACAACATAATAGATGATCTTTCTAGAACTAGAAAATTGGTAAGAAAACAAAAACTCATTACTAATTTTATATTATTTGCTTCATCATAACCTTTCTTTCTCATAATGTGATTTTTTTTTTTTAAACTCTTATTACAATTTTAAATATAAATGCAAAATAAACAATAATCTAAAAGTGTTTTTTTATCATTATTTTCCAGAGTGTGCAATACTTTAAAAAAAAAAAAAACCTCTAAGCATACTTTTGACAGCAACATAGGCAGCTCCTAAAGAAGAAGAAGTAATTCCATATGATATGTCATAATTGTGTTAATTGAGTTCCTACAACTTAATACCATAGTTTTTGAGTTGCTTTTAATGTTAGAAACTGTTTATGAACTTCAAATTCTCTTTAGTGACAATTCAACATGCTTTTACTATAAAACAAAGGCTAAAACCAAAATATCAAATTTTGGTTAATAATTGTTGGGTTAAAATAAATTGACCATTTTTAATTAATTCAATTACCCAAGTTCATTAATTAGGTCAAATTACATGCAAATCGTGGAGGCCTATCCCAAAATACCAACCAATAGTCGAACTTTTGTTCCAATCCCAAATTGGACTTGATCTTGTTGCAGACATCTTTCATTTGTTACACAAATCTCTAATCTGTGACTAACTCCAACGACATGATTGATTGTTGTTGGTTGCAAAGTTCTTCATTTCATAGATGATGAAGATCAGGAAGTACTTGGTTACAAAACCCTAAGGTGTCCAGACATAGTAGCCTCATACAAAGTATATGGCTTTTTAGAATAAGTCTTATATATGACTAGGGTTGTGAGAAAAGAAACCCTAATCATCCAAGTCAATATGGGCTGAATTTTGGATTTGGAAATTTTGAAATCGTACATCTCGATAGATCAAGCTTCTCCATTAAACTTTGATTACAAGTTCTATCGAGATTGTGTCAAGACTTAATAAAACAACCTTTCTTCACCTGTTTCTTGGATCAACCTTCATGTCTTTAATTATACCACTGCATATGTTTGAACAACATACTTCTTGATACATTAAACTCTATTTAGATCTACCCAATTATAAGTAAAATGCGTTTTGTCAAATGATTAACCAATTACATAGAAAATATGACCCTAACAATAATCAATCATAGAAACAACATGAAAAACACATGGAGAACAATTCCAACAATCACTACTAATATATATATTAATAAGCAAAGCTTAGAGAAAGTTCAATTAGAATTTGAAATTATAATCCAATTTTGCACCATGTGTCTAAATTTATGTAGAATCCACTTAAGTCTGGACTAATTATTTATATTTTTATGATAAAAGTTGTGTTTAATTTTAAATGTATCTATACGTATGCATTAGTACATGTGTTACAGTGTTTAATTTTAAATGTATCTAATTATTGTTTCGAACTTTATCTTTTTGGAATGGAATATTTACGGAATCCCCATGAATATGATCAAACCATATTCCATGTTATTTACATGAGATTCCTCTTTCTTATCCTTAATCTTGTCCCCAAGAGGGCTTAGTTGATACTTGATTTATGTTTCGTCTTTCATTTCTTTTTATTTGTTTTGATAAATATGATCGTATTGTAATTATAAAAGGGTGGGTGGCTTCCTAATTTAAGATAAGTAAAGAAAATATGTTGATAAAATTTGTGTTTAATTTTAAGTGTATATATATGTATGCATTAATGCAAGTGTTACATGCCGCTATTTTTTAATAATTTGACTAATTATTTATATTTTTATAATAAAAATTGTGTTTAATTTTAAATACATCAATGCATTTGCATTGGTTACATGCTAGGGATACTTCAAATCTCTCTTTTTTATAGAGGCATTTTTTGAGGTCTATCACACTAGGGTTAGGTGTTTCTTTTTCCACCTCCTTGTTTAAATAGAAGCACAGTGGGCTCTCCTATTCCAATTAGGTATACATAAACCTTTGACTTTCCTAGTCTAATAAGGATTATACAAACCCATAAACAAATAACCTTTTAGAATAAAAACATTGCTGGCCATAGACTAAATCCCGTAAGCTCGATAGATCGAGACACGTGTCGAGCTTTAATGAATTTCAACATATCGAGCATTTTTCAAGGAGGTATCAAGACCTATAGATTGCACTTTTCTTGACCAGTTTTTGGGTAATCTTCGTGTTTTCAATGTAACCACTTGTAGTGATCATCTTGAACGAACTTAGATTTATCCAAATACAGTGCATTTTGTCAAACAATATGCCAATTACATAAAAACGTGTCCCTTGCATATAGTTTATGCCAGCTGAATGACTATGTGGAATTTAGATGATGAATATAACACTAATTTAACAAACATGAGTTATAGGTTATCTATCTTATTTGCCCAACTGCCGTACCATCTAACTCCAATTATGGAGTATAGGATGGACAATATGTCTTCTTGCATTTTATTTTTTTCTTCAATTTATAGGTTACTATTTTACATTTCATACACACACACAAATTTATATATGGCTCCCCAAAGATAAATTCCTGGCTCCACCACTAGGCATGGAAAACATAGATTAATATATAGGAATTATATTATGCATCTAATTGCATATTATGCATAGGGTTACAAGCTAGTATATATTAATAGACAAAGCTCAGAGAAATTCCAATTAGATTTTCAATTGGATTTCAATTGTCAAGTTATCTGTCCGCAGGCGTTGAGCTACCTGTCTAGCTTTAGTGAACAGCTTTTCTTCACTTTTTTCTTGGTCCAATCTTCATGGCTTTAATACCAAACTTGAACAACATCTTTCTTGAACTATTAAACACATCCTAGATCTACCCAAATGCAAGTAAAGTGTGTTTTGTCAAAGGATTAGCCAATTACACAAAATAGTGACATATGTTCCTAACAAGAGAATCACATATGTCCTAACAATAACTATGAAAATTATTGCATAGGAAAACAAAATGATAATTGCTTTAATTATATCTGTAGAATAAGCTTATTACATTTTCTAATTTCTTTCATTATTATATTCAGTTATAGAGTGCAAATCCAAGTGAAAGATCAATTGTGACTCATAAAGTAGCAGAAAATAAAAATTCACTCTAACAATTTCTTATAAAATATATAATCTAAGTTCTTAAGTCTTAACCACTTCCAATTTTATACTTATGCCTAAAGTTCTTATAATACTAACAAGCTTTAAATTTTTCATCACATTTTGCAGAATTTGGAACAAAATAAGTACCTCAAGAAATTCATAACTTGATTGGAAAATCTTATACGTCCCAAATAAAAGTTGACGATTACAATTTCAAAGAGGGGTGCGAAGTTTACACCATCACAAGTGCCTTTAAATCTAAGTCTAAAAAACACTACAGAGATATTGTTGCTATTAGCATTCATATTAAACATTTAGAAACACCCATCAGCAATAATCGAACTATTGCAAATGATCCTATCAGTGCTCCAAATGTTAAATTGCTTGCCAGCTTGAAGGATGTAACTAATGACAACATAGTAGACGATCTTTTGGGAACTACAAAATTGGTAAGAAAAAAAAAACTCATTACAAATTTTATATTTTTTGCTTCATCATAACCTTTCTTTCTCATAATGTGTTTTTTTTTTAAAAAAAAATATATATATATATATATATAAATGCAAAATAAACAATAATCTAAAAGTGTTTTTTTTCCATTATTTTCCAGATTGTGCAATAATATCTTAAAAAAATAAATAAAATAAATAAAATAAAACCTCTAAGCATACTTTTGACAGCAACATAGGCAGCTCCTAAAGAAGAAGATGTAATTCCATATGATATGTCATAATTGGGTTAATTGAGTTCCTACAACTTAATAGCATAGTTTTTGAGTTGCTTTTAATGTTAGAAACTGTTTATGAACTTCAAATTCTCTTTAGTGACAATTCAACATGCTTTTACTATAAAACAAAGGCTAAAACCAAAATATCAAATTTTGGTTAATAACTGTTGGGTTAAAATAAATTGACCCATTTTAATTAATTCAATTACCCAAGTTCATTAATTAGATCAAATTACATGCATATCGTGGAGGCCTATCCCAAAATACCAACCAATAGTCGAACTTTTGTTCCAATACCAAATTGGACTTGATCTTGTTGCAGACTTCTTTCATTTGTTACACAAATCTCTAATCTGTGACTAACTACGGCAACATGATTGATTGTTGTTGGTTGCAAAGTTCTTCATTTCATAAATGATGAAGATCAGGAAGTACTTGGTTACAAAACCCTAAGGTGTCCAAACACAGTAGCCGCATACAAAGTATATGAGTTCTAGGTCCCTATTTTAGTGTTTGATGGCTTTTTAAAATAAGTCTTATATATGACTAGGGTTGTGAGAAAAGAAACCCTAATCATCCAAGTCAACATGGGCTGAATTTTGGATTTGGAAATTTTGAAATCATACATCTCGATAGATCGAGCTTCTCCTTTAAACTTCGATTACAAGTTCTATTGAGTTTGTGTCAAGACATAATAAAACAGCTTTTCTTCACTTGTTTCTTGGATCAACCTTCATGTCTTTAATTATACCACTGCATATGTTTGAACAACATAATTCTCAATACATTAAACTCTATTTAGATCTACCCAATTATAAGTAAAGTTTGTTTTGTCAAATGATTAACCAATTACATAGAAAATATGACCATAACAATAATCAATCATAGAAATAGCATGAAAAACACATGGAGAACAATTCCAACAATCACTACTAATATATATATTAATAAGCAAATCTTAGAGAAAGTTCAATTAGAATTTGAAATTAGAATCCAATTTTGCACCATGTGTCCAAATTTATGTAGAATCCACTTAAGTCTGTGCCATGTTTTCACATAAGTTTTTTAAATCTTTGTGCCAAGTGAGTTAACGAGTGCAAAATACTAAGAATCAAATTAATAAACAATTAAATTAAAAAAAAAAAAAACCACACGTTCTACCGTATTAAAAATTAGGAAAAAAAATGATCATAAGTAGCATTAAATTTAGGTAAGAATTTTAATATGTGACTAATTATGTTTACTTTAAGAAGAAATAATTGGACTAATTATTTATATTTTTATGATAAAAACTGTGTTTAATTTTAAATGTATCTATACGTATGCATTAATACATGTGTTACATGAGTTTAATTTTAAATGTATCTAATTATTGTTTCGAACTTTATCTTTTTGGAATGGAATATTTACGGAATCCCCATGAATAGGATCAAACCTTATTCCATGTTATTTACATGAGATTCCTCTTTCTTATCCTTAATCTCGTCCCCAAGAGGGCTTAGTTGATACTTGATTTATGTTTCGTCTTTCATTTCTTATTATTTGTTTTGATAAATATGATCATATTGTAATTATAAAAGGGCGGGTGGCTTCCTAATTTAAGATATGTAAAGAAAATATGTTGATAAAATTTGTGTTTAATTTTAAGTGTATATATACGTATGCATTAATGCAAGTGTTACATGCCATTATTTTTTAATAATTTGAATAATTATTTATATTTTTATAATAAAAATTATGTTCAATTTTAAATACATCCATGCATTTGCATTGGTTACATGCTAGGGATACTTCAAATCTCTCTTTTTTTAGAGGCATTTTTTGAGGGCTATCACACTAGGGTTAGGTTTTTCTTTTTCCACCTCCTTGTTTAAATAGGAGCGCAGTGGGCTCTCCTATTCCAATTAGGTATACACAAACCTTTGACTTTCCTAGCCTTTTAGAATAAAAACATTGCTGGCCATAGACTAAAACTGTAAGCTCGATAGATCGAAACATGTGTCGAGCTTTAATGAATTTCAACATATCGAGCTTTTTTCGAGGAGGTATCAAGACCTACAGGTTGCACTTTTCTTGACCAGTTTTTGAGTAATCTTCGTGTTTTCAATGTAACCACTTGTAGTGATCATCTTGAACCAACTTAGATTTATCCATATACAGTGCGTTTTGTCGAAGGATATGCCAGTTACATAAAATGTGTCCCTTACATATAGTTTATGCCAGCTGAATGACTATGTGGAATTTAGATGATGAATATAACATTGATTTAACAAACATGAATTATAGGTTATCTATCTTATCTGCCCAACTGCCATACCATCTAACTCCAATTATGGAGTATAGGACGGACAATATGTCTTCTTGCATTTTATTTTTTTCTTCAAATGCATTTTTGAAACACAAAATATAATAATTATATGGTGAATAGACATTTAATAGGGTTATGATTATAAGTGATATAATCTATCTTTTATTTGGGAAAAAAAATTATGTGATAGTATTTTGTTGGATGATGCGAATGTCATTACTTAAAAGTTACACTCTATCTTTATAAAAATTAATATTTACTTTAAATGTCTAAACCAAACATGATCCTTAGGTCAAATGTCATTAACCTTTTCAATTGTAAAAGACTCTGATACTTTCAATATGAAATGGTAAATATTACGATAAAACAAGCAGGGATGCAAAGTGGCACCTCTGTGGAACATCAATACCCTGTCACAACTAGTACGTCTATTCTCTATTGTCTCAATTGTTCAAAACTCATAACATATATTGTTTGTAACAGTACGGACAGCGAATGAAAATACATAAATTATAGCAAATCTTCAAATTTAGAATGTGACTCATATACTGGAAAATGAGCAATCAATCCCTTACTATTTGTTCAAAATTACAAATAGTCTTTTATTTAGTAAAGAAGAAGAAGACGAAACACTCATTATTTGCTACATCACAACAAAACGTAAAAAGAGAGAGTAGCAAATAAAGTTTCCCATGGCGCACACGTTGTATTAGTAATTATCTAACGGAGCGGTCTATTGGCGTCACAAAAAACTTCATTGTTCCATTCCGGCAATGAATGCCATCATGCTCACCGCAAGCAAAGTAGTGAGGTTGCTTGTTTTTCAGCACAAACTGAAAGCCCTCCCCAGCTCCTTGGTTTGGATTTCCCTGCCTCTGGCCATTTTTCAAGTCACATTTAATGAAGCTGTCGTGGTCTGGTAGCAAGTAAACACTGTGAGGAAATGTTTTTGGAGTTGGTGGATCGTATTTGAAAACTGCAATCAACATCATATGAACAGTTATTTTTCATGCATATCTGCATTCAGCAAAACAAAACAAAAATTGCACATATTTTTCATGTTCCATAAGGATCAAAATTGATAACCTACAAATAAATAAATTGAAAACAAAGTTTGAAGTTAGAATTGACTATATATTTTGATACCATATTGAACTTTAAGACTTGTCATAAAAACACAGGCGGTTTAAAAATATGATTTGGTCAATATATTTTACAATCTTAACTATGCATGGCAATATGTAACAAGTAGCAATAGCAAAGTAATTAAGCTCACCTAGAGTGTCATTTAAGTAGAAAGGGCCATGTTTGATTGCCCATTCGATGTAGTTAAAGCCATAATTCCAGTGGTACGAGCCACCCACGATGATCTTGTTGGATGTTTGTGTATTAATGGAATTCCCAAATGGCCTGGCTGTGATAACTGCCATTGTGGAAGCAATCAGCAGCACTAGCATGAGTCCTTGCGTAATTGTGAAACCCATGGTATGATTTGCAACTTATGAAAGATAATAGAGAGTGAAATAATTAAGAGGGTGGACACAAAGAAAGAGCTAGCGAAATAAGATGTTAGCAATGATATTGATAGCATGATTTAAATGGGTATTTATAATGGGATAGATGGAATGAGAGAGAGAGAGAGAGAGAGAGAGAGAGGTGTATATTGCATTGGCTAATTACTAAAATTGTAACTTTTTTGTTATAGAGCTTTTACATTGTATTTTCCATCTCTTGACTACAAATTTTTGAAAAAGATGAGTTGTGTTTTATAAAAAATGAGTCAATTTTCAAAGATTATTTTCCATAAATATCTCATTTTCCTATGTTTTGTTGCAACATTAATTGACTGGAAAAACAAATCTCCTAATTTCCCTTATTTAGCTTGCTATAAAATAGAGTTGTTTTCAAAAAAATAGAAAGTAAAAATCCTAGAAAACACTCTCGAGAAATAAGCAATATTTTTTTAGTTGACCAAAGAAAATCACTAAGCACAAGGTTTTCCATTGAAACAAATGGAACATTCTTCTTCTTTTTTCTTTTTTCTTTTTTCTTTTTTTGTTATAATAAAAATAATTTTATGTAATTGTTTTAACACATTGATAGTTTGATACATGATTATTTCCTTAAAGGAAAATGTTCTAGAACACTCATTGATATAAACTATGTACATGCAACATCTATATGTTCACACTAGATATCCACATTTATTAACATTTTTTATGTTCAAAATGTAAAAAGTGCAATGGAGACAAAGTACAAAATAGCAAGTATATGAGAATCACTATCTTGTCCTTCGATTCCCCAACCCCTAGAAAAGGGCAAGTACCATATCGATCAAGAGATTTACAAGCAAATTAAACATCTTAAATGAAATTACTTATGCAATAACCAAGTTTATTTAGGCAAATCCCCAAAGGGTGTATAGCAGTATAATGAAGTGTTGTTAGACTTCTTAACAATATGAAAGCACTCTCTTAAATGTCAAAACTAAGAATTGGGAAAGGGAGCTCCAATATTGCGTTGGTAGAGATAGAGTAGAAATTTTCCCTCAACCAAAAAGGAGTCAACAACTAGTATGATCTTTTTTTTCTTATTTCGACCTTTGTATGCTGGGAATCAAGACAGAAATGCACTTTGAACTAAAAGAGATTGATTGAAATAGAAAAAGAGGTATAAGAAATTAAAAAGTGAAATATATTGATATCATATTCAGCGTGTTGTTGATGGAGAAGGATATAATTCAACCGGGTGATGTGATGATGACGGTTAAATTGCTCAATATATATGACATCATCCCTCTACAAATATTCATCCTACTCTGATTCCATGTTAAAAATACTGAATGAATAGTATTGTATTTTACAGTAATAAAATATAAAATATACATGAGTGCCTTTATATAAGAGGCATAGTGTGCAGTACATGTCATAGTGTGCAGTACAAGTATGTGTGCTATACAAGTAAATAAGGTGAGTCTAAAGCCTATAGTGTATAGTACAAGTATGTGTGCTATACAGGTAAATAAGGTGAGCCTAAAGCATATAGTGTGTAGTACAAGAATGTGTGCTATACAAGTAAATAAGTTGGGCCTAAAGCCCACAGTCTATTGCATGTTAAGACATTTAATTCTCTCTTATTAAGTATATATTAACCAAGAAAACGTGACAAAGAAGGTTAGATTTAGTGATTGTTTTTACTAAAACTTCCAATATATATATATAGTCCTCTATTTTAAAATAGAGGTCTAATAGTAATGTTGTTATAAAATGATTTCATTCATTTTTTTCTATATTACTCCAAAACAGGATTACTTACCTTTCATTTCTTTACATTCATTTATTTAATTTAAAATGTTCAAACTAGAATACTTAATTTAATTCCATTCATTTCCATTGCTTAAATACATTTCATTCACCTCTGATCATTCCATTCCATTTCTTTATAAACTCCTAAATGGAGGCTTAATGAGCTTTCCCATCATACATGAATACATGCACCTTTTACTTTGCTTCATGCGAACATATCTTAACTCTCCTTCTCCTGCATCTCATCTCTCTCAATCTTTGGTTCTTTCTGACATGTATTTCGTGCAGACATGCAATAGGAAATAGGCCTTTTGCAGCAGTCAAAATCACTGCAGAAAGTCTAAATAAAAGTTGCAAGATTTGCGTTATGGTTTGTATCTGTTATAAAGGTTTTGTTTTTGTGACCTCTATAATATATATATGTATGTATGTATGTATTTTTTTTTTTTTTTTTGGTAGTATCTTTTTTGGGTTGCAACCATGGGAAACCATTGCAATTGAAAGCAAATTCATAATCTAAAATTAAATAAGAAACTTCTAATTTGAATAAAGAAGTAGATAAACCTCCTTAGGTAGAAATTTAGATAATTCTTGATTACCTTTAGAAGCTGAAACAACAGGTTATTATGCAGCGTTGAAATGTAGAAGTAGAATTTGTAACACATACACTTTAAAAAAAAAAAAAACATAAGTTCAAGAAGAGTAGAAGACTATCAAGGAAAAAGATTGAGAAAATATCTCAAAAGAAATATTTTATTAACAACAATTTATTATCATTGTCTCCTTCTAAAGAGTATTTATAAGAAGAGCTTTTTCTTCTGATCTTCCTTTAAGAAAAATAAATAAAAGAAGTCATAATTTAATAGGGATTTGAAATTTGTGTAAAATATTAATATTAATTATAGTTTTTGTGCTGAGGAGTTAATACAGTGTGAAAATCTAAGAGTCTAATATCAATTAAAAAAAAAATCAACATTAACAATAAGAAAGTGCTCCGTCCTCTTCTCTCTCTCTCTCTTCATTGTTGTTGGGCATGGACAGTGGTGTAGGCACTTGAAGACCAAGGCCCACCCAAATTTTTCTGAAAAATTAAAAACTTTTTTTGAAAATATCCTAAATAATTTGAAAATTTTTAAATAACCTTATTATTTTGGCCCCCATTCTTGATAATATACATATATATATATTTAAGAATGTCCAAAAATAAACATAATTTTCATTTAAATAAAATACAATCTATAAATACATATGTCAACAAATTACAATAATCAAACATTTAGTATCTTTAAAATGAACACATAGGTATTTTAACAATTACCTCAACAAAAAATGGGATAGAAAATTATAATTTTCATCATAACACACATCTAGGGCTTACTTGTACGGTTGAAAATTTGAAAAGTCAAAAAGATTTTAATGTGCCACACCACCAAGTCTCTCTCTCTCTCTCTCTCCATGCATGTTTGCCTCACCATTTTTTTTTTTTTTTGGGTACATAGGTCACCTAACTCTGCCGCCTAATACTAGTTGTTTTTAATTCTTCCTAGTTACTAATTGCTATATTTTGTTTTATTTAATTTACTTTTCATTGCTTTCTATTTTATATTCCTTATAATATATCAAATCATTTTGTCAATCTTGTCTTATGATTGTGTAATTTTAATTGATACATTTTTGTTTATAGCACATATTGAGTTATGAAGTATTGTACGTTGCTATTTTACATTTCATATACACACACAAATTTATATATGGCCCCCCAAAGATAAATTCCCGGCTCCACCACTAGGCATGGAAAACATAGATTAATATATAGGAATTATATTATGCATCTAATTATATATTATGCATAGGGTTACAAGCTAGTATATATTAATAGACAAATCTCAAAGAAATTCCAATTAGATTTTCAATTTGATTTCAATTGTGTGCTAATTTTGCACCACATATACAATGTAAATTTTTAAGTTTTTTTGCTGAGGAGTTAATACGGTGCAAAAGTTCAAGAGTCTAATATCATGTAAAAAAAAAAAAAAAAAAAACAATCAACCCACATTAACAATAAAAAAGTGCTCTGTCCTCTCCCCTCTCTCCATCGTTGTTGGGCATGGAAAACACAAATTGTTAAAGCTTCCAAAGGATCTCCTCTTAAATAGGTACCTTCAACCTCTCTCTCTGTTTCTCTCTCTTTGTTAAGGATTTTCCATTATCTTTTTTTGTTTTTTTCAGATCAATTTTTTCCTTGGTTTCTCAACTCCCCTCAAACTATTCGAAGAAAGGATAGAACTGAATTTTTGGTCAATTGCTTCTTAATTCTGATTTTAGTTTTAGGGGAGTGGAAGCACAAAGGCAAGTAGATGTAGAAACCGTCTAGGAGGACAGATGTAAGATAGAGCCTGAGAGATAAAGCAGCACGACAAGCATTAAGCCATTGTGAGAGAACAAATATGAGGTAATGTTCTACCTTACCAAAACAATGGTTAAGGTTTCTATATAGATATTATACGCTATATTCGATTTATAGATTTGGATAACTACAATATTAATTTTTAAATTTAAACTACAAGATCAACGAAAATTAAACTTCTAGAATATTGCTTTAGCTTCAGCCTCATTCTATCTTATCTCTTCAATTTGAAAGTGATTGGGATCACATAGTCTTTGAATTTGAGTAGGCTGACTCCATTTGTGGTTGCACCTTATCATTATCGTAATTGCCACAAGCGCAAAAGCATAGAATACAAAAACTATTTTTTTCTCTTCTAATATTTCCTTTTTTTCTTGTTTATAATTATTTTTGGGCCTGAGAAAAAAGAATCTTAGGGCTTGATTTGTAGGAGGATTTTTGTTTTTATTTTCAAAACAGTATAAAAACAATTTTCAAAAAACTGAACTTAAAAATAATTTTCAGATAATAATTTTTATATTATACGTGTTTGGCTCTCACTTTTAAGAATAATTTTCAAAATACTAAAAAATATATATATATTTGTTTGGAAGACCTTTTCTATTATTGAGATTTAAAAAAGTAATATGTAGAATTTGTGGATTACTTTTTTTTTTTTTTTTAGGATAATGATAAGGGAATAGAGCTCATCATGTACTTTTATTTAATGATAAGTTTCAAATTTGAAGTGTGAGAAATCTTTTTGTGATAAAGATAAGCTCCATAACTTAAGAGATAAAGAAGAGTTTGGATAAATATTTAGGGTCGACTGTTTTCAATTTATTTACAACTATGTCATCAAAAACATTTTTTGTATCCTGAAAACACCCCCAAGGCATTTTTAAAATCTTGTTCTTAACCCTAGGAAAAGAGGATATAGTTTTAAAAAAAATGTATTTAGAAAATATTTGCCAAACAATAAATTCAAGTGTGGGACTCACCATTTTATGGATTGTAAAATATATATATATATATATATATATATATATATATATATATAAAACTCTTACCAAACAGAACATTATATATCTTAGCTTAATCCATTTGGGTTATTTCAAATTTGGAAGAAAAGTAAATGTAAGACTCAAGTAATTTTCCTTTTTCCTTTTCCTACAAACATAGCAAGAATTGATATGGTTTCTTGGCGTTTAAAGTATTTGTTTTAATTTTTAATTTTTTGGGGATAGCTGAATTTTACTTTGATTTTGCCTTTTATTTTATTTTAGGGTGCAAAATGTAATTGGACAATTTGCGTGCCTTTTTTCTTCTATATCACACAAGACTGATTGTTTTGAAATTCATCGGTATATATTTGTCACATAAAATAGAGTCTCATTGTTTAGGAATTTAATATAGACAAGTTGCAGTTGGTGGAGGCAGAGAAGAAGAAGATAAGTCAAGAGTACAAGCAGAAAGAGAAGCAAGGTGATATATGAAATAAGTAATTTCTTTTTCTAAAATTTCCCTTCATTTTTTATTTTATTGATCTAAAAAAAGTGTTTTGAATAATCTGTGAGATGAAATTTTAAGATTAAGCTACTCACAATTGGTGGGAAAAGATTGAAACTTTGAATTTAGGACACGGGTAATTGCTAGAATTATTTTCAATTGTATTTTCACTTCAAAGATGCTTTGGAAGTAGTAGTTTATGGTAACATGTAATCTTTCTCTTCCTTCAAGTTAGGCACAGCTTTGATGCATAAATAGATTATTTGTACATTAGCCAATCTCCACATTAGCCCCTCCACTTTTTTTTAGAGTGTATATCTCACCAATTGGTTGATTACCAAAAGAAGTAGAAACTTTTCATATGTTCTCCCTGCATTCTCTTATGTGACGACCTCTAAAATTAGCCTTATATATGTCTAGGGTTGTGAGAAAAGAAATCCCACACAAGTACATAAGCATGGGCCGAAAATAAGATTTGAAAATCTAAATTCTTGTAACCTCAATAGATAGTATTCATCAAGCCTCATTAAACCTCGATAGATAGCTATCTATCAAGAAGCTGTCAAGCTATCTGTTCGCAGGCGTCGAGCTACTTGTCTAGCTTTAGTGAACAGCTTTTCTTCACTTTTTTCTTGGTCCAATCTTCATGGCTTTAATACCAGACTTGAACAACATCTTTCTTGAACTATTAAACACATCCTAGATCTACCCAAATGCAAGTAAAGTGTGTTTTGTAAATGGATTAGCCAATTACACAAAATAGTGACATATGTTCCTAACAAGAGAATCACATATGTCCTAACAATAACTATGAAAATGATTGCATAGGAAAACAAAATGATAATTGCTTTAATTATATCTGTAGAATAAGCTTATTACATTTTCTAACTTCTTTCATTATTATATTCAGTTATAGAGTGCAAATCCAAGTGAAAGATCAATTGTGACTCATAAAGTAGCAGAAAATAAAAATTCACTCTAACAATTTCTTATAAAATATATAATCTAAGTTCTTAAGTCTTAACCACTTCCAATTTTATACTTATGCCTAAAGTTCTTATAATACTAACAAACTTTAAATTTTTCATCACATTTTGCAGAATTTGGAACAAAATAAGTACATCAAGAAATTCATAACTTGATTGGAAAATCTTATACGTCCCAAATAAAAGTTGACGATTACAATATCAAAGAGGGGTGCGAAGTTTACACCATCACAAGTGCCTTTAAATCTAAGTCTACAAAACACTACAGAGATATTGTTGCTATTAGCATTCATATTAAACATTTAGAAACACCCATCAGCAATAATCAAACTATTGCAAATGATCCTATCAGTGCTCCAAATGTTAAATTGCTTGGCAGCTTGAAGGATATAACTAATGACAACATAGTAGACGATCTTTCTGGAACTACAAAATTGGTAAGAAAACAAAAACTCATTACTAATTTTATATTATTTGCTTCATCATAACCTTTCTTTCTCATAATGTGTTTTAAAAAAATATATATAAATGCAAAATAAACAATAATCTAAAAGTGTTTTTTTCCATTATTTTCCAGATTGTGCAATAATATCTTAAAAAAACTAAAAAAATAAAAAAATAAAATAAAACCTCAAAGCATACTTTTGATAGCAACATAGGCAGCTCCTAAAGAAGAAGATGTAATTCCATATGATATGTCATAATAGTGTTAATTGAGTTCCTACAACTTAATAGCATAGTTTTTAAGTTGCTTTTAATGTTAGAAACTGTTTATGAACTTCAAATTTTCTTTAGTGACAATTCAACATGCTTTTACTATAAAACAAAGGCTAAAAACAAAATATCAAATTTTGGTTAATAATTGTTGGGTTAAAATAAATTGACCCTTTTTAATTAATTCAATTACCAAAGTTCATTAATTAGGTCAAATTACATGCATATCGTGGACGCCTATCCCAAAATACCAACCAATAGTCGAACTTTTGTTCCAATACCAAATTGGACTTGATCTTGTTGCAGACTTCTTTCATTTGTTACACAAATCTCTAATCTGTGACTAACTCCAGCAACATGATTGATTGTTGTTGGTTGCAAAGTTCTTCATTTCATAAATGATGAAGATCAAGAAGTACTTGGTTACAAAACCCTAAGGTGTCCAGACACAGTAGCCTCATACAAAGTATATGAGTTCTAGGTCCCTATTTCAGTGTTTGATGGCTTTTTAAAATAAGTCTTATATATGACTAGGGTTGTGAGAAAAGAAACCCTAATCATCCAAGTCAACATGGGCTGAATTTTGGAATTGGAAATTTTGAAATCGTACATCTCGATAGATCGAGCTTCTCTATTAAACTTCGATTACAAGTTCTATTGAGTTTGTGTCAAGACATAATAAAACAGCTTTTCTTCAGTTGTTTCTTGGATCAACCTTCATGTCTTTAATTATACCACTGCATATGTTTGAACAACATAATTCTCGATACATTAAACTCTATTTAGATCTACCAAATTATAAGTAAAGTGTGTTTTGTCAAATGATTAACCAATTACATAGAAAATATGACCCTAACAATAATCAATCATAGAAACAGCGTGAAAAACACATGGAGAACAATTCCAACAATCACTACTAATATATATATTAATAAGCAAAGCTTAGAGAAAGTTCAATTAGAATTTGAAATTAGAATCCAATTTTGCACCATGTGTCTAAATTTATGTAGAATCCACTTAAGTCTGTGCCATGTTTTCACATAAGTTTTTTAAATCTTTGTGCCAAGTGAGTTAGCGAGTGCAAAATACTAAGAATCAAATTAATAAACAATTAAATTAAAAAAAAAAAAACCACACGTTCTACCGTATTAAAAATTAGGAAAAAAAATGATCATAAGTAGCATTAAATTTAGGTAAGAATTTTAATATGTGACTAATTATGTTTACTTTAAGAAGAAATAATTGGACTAATTATTTATATTTTTATGATAAAAGTTGCGTTTAATTTTAAATGTATCTATATGTATGCATTAATACATGTGTTACATGTGTTTAATTTTAAATGTATCTAATTATTGTTTCGAACTTTATCCTTTTGGAATGGAATATTTACAGAATCCCCATGAATAGGATCAAACCTTATTCCATGTTATTTACATGAGATTCCTCTTTCTTATTCTTAATCTCGTCCCCAAGAGGGCTTAGTTGATACTTGATTTATGTTTCGTCTTTCATTTCTTTTTATTTGTTTCGATAAATATGATCGTATTGTAATTATAAAAGGGCGGGTGGCTTCCTAATTTAAGATATGTAAAGAAAATATGTTGATAAAATTTGTGTTTAATTTTAAGTGTATATATACGTATGCATTAATGCAAGAGTTACATGCCATTATTTTTTAATAATTTGACTAATTATTTATATTTTTATAATAAAAATTGTGTTTAATTTTAAATACATCCATGCATTTGCATTGGTTACATGCTAGGGATACTTCAAATCTCTCTTTTTTTTAGAGGCATTTTTCGAGGTCTATCACACTAGGGTTAGGTTTTTCTTTTTCCACCTCCTTGTTAAAATAGGAGCACAGTGGGCTCTCCTATTCCAATTAGGTTTACACAAACCTTTGACTTTCCTAGTCTAATAAGGATTATACAAACCCGTAAACAAATAGCCTTTTAGAATAAAAACATTGCTGGCCATAGACTAAAACCATAAGCTCGGTAGATCGAGACATGTGTCGAGCTTTAATGAATTTCAACATATCGAGCTTTTTTTGAGGTGGTATCAAGACCTACAGATTGCACTTTTCTTGACTAGTTTTTGAGTAGTCTTCGTGTTTTCAATGTAACCACTTGTAGTGATTATCTTGAACCAACTTAGATTTATCCAAATACAATGCGTTTTGTCAAAAGATATGCCAATTACATAAAAATGTGTCCCTTACATATAGTTTATGCTAGCTGAATGACTATGTGGAATTTAGATGATGAATATAACATTGATTTAACAAACATGAATTATAGGTTATCTATCTTATCTGCCCAACTGCAGTACCATCTAACTCCAATTATGGGGTATAGGATGGACAATATGTCTTCTTGCATTTTATTTTTTTCTTCAAATGCATTTTTGAAACACAAAATATAATAATTATATGATGAATAGACATTTAATAGGGTTATGATTATAAGTGATATAATCTATCTTTTATTTGGGAAAAAAAATTATGTGATAGTATTTTGTTGGATGATGCGAATGTCATTACTTAAAAGTTACACTCTATCTTTATAAAAATTAATATTTACTTTAAATGTCTAAACCAAACATGATCCTTAGGTCAAATGTCATTAACCTTTTCAATTGTAAAAGACTCTGATACTTTCAATATAAAATGGTAAATATTACGATAAAACAAGCAGGGATGCAAAGTGGCACCTCTGTGGAACATCAATACTGTTAGGTTCTAAAGTTTAGGATTTTATGTATTTAGAACTCTAATGTGTATTGTTGGCAAACCATGATCAAAACAATGTGTTTAGAAGTGTTTAAAGCTAGCTCAAAGTTGTGTGTCATTGTAAAGTTGGAATCGAGTTAAAGCAAGGAGGCTTTGTGCCTTTCGGCCTGGCTCGATCGATTGAGCAATAGGCTCGACCGATCGAAGCTCGGGCAGAAAGCTTCTCTACAGATTCGTCCAACTCAGCCCTATTTGTTTTAAAATGTTGTTAGGGTTTCTTATTTGTCCTAAGTATAAAAGGCAAACCTTAGCCACGTTTTAGTGTTGCTCATAGTTATGGTTTGTGTAAATCTCTTGTGAGATCTAGAGGAGCTTTCCTTTACACAAACTTAGGGTTTTCAAGGAGAAGATTTATCTACGCCTTGATGATCAATTCAGTTGCTGCCATTGAAGCTTAAAGAAAACACAAGCGGGTGTGCTTGTATTTGGTGGAGAATCCAAGAAAGAAGGAGTTCGTGGATTCGGAGCTTGCACGTGGTCGTGTCAGTAAGTTCTACTGGTTGGTAGCATTAGGAAGTCGAGCGGGGGTGCTTGTAAGTCCTTTTGTATGAACTTTGATTCTTTCAAGATAGTGGATTCAGGTTTACCTTGAGGATAGCTAGGTCAAATCCTCCCCAGGTTTTTACCAGTTTGGTTTCCTATGTGATCATATCGTGTGTTATTTATTTTCCGCTGCTTTGCATGATTTGATATTTATTATTGTGATAACCTAGACTTGTTTAATTGGACTAAGTAACAACTTGGCTAATTACCTAGGTTTAATCAATTGTTTAAGGGGTCTAAAAACTGTCAAGTGGTATCAGAGCTGGTAACTCTTTTGTTTTTGATCTTTTGATCTTTAAGCTGATCCTTGACCCCTGTTGTCATGGAACACGGACACTCTCTGGTTATTCCTCCTCATTTTGATGGGAATAATTATGCTTATTGGAAAGTAAGGATGAAAGCATTCTTGAAATCCATTGATGAGAGGGTGTGGAACTCCGTTGAATACGGATGGGAGAAGCCCACTACTCCTATTAGTGAGTGGCAAACTTCTCAAAAAGAAGCAGCTGCGTTTAATAGCAAGGCTATGAATGCAATCTTTAATGTTGTTTCTATGGAGGAATTTAAGAGAATCTCAAATGTTGAGGTTGCTCATACTGCTTGGAATATCCTCCAAACTGTGCATGAAGGCACAAAGGTTGTCAAAATTAATAAATTGCAGCAATTAACTTCTAAATTTGAAAGCATTAGGATGTTTGATGATGAATCTTTTGATGAATTCTATGCTAAACTGAATGATATTGTTAATTTTGCTTATAATTTGGGTGAAATCTATGATCAACCTAAAATTGTTAGGAAGATTCTTAGATCTTTGACTAAAGACTTTAGACCCAAAGTGACTGCCATTACTGAAAGCAAGGATATGGACTCCATCCCTGTTGATGAACTTGTAGGATCTCTTCAATTCTATGAGTTGGATCTACCAAAAACTACCAAATCCAAATCAATGGCTCTTAAGTTAGTTGATGATATTGAAGGTGGTGGATTTGATGATGAGCTCTCTGCTACAAAGATTGCCTATCTTGCCAAGAACTTTAGAAACTTTCTTAGAAATAACAATAGAAAGGCAAGAGGCACAAACACTGCTGAACCTAGAAATTTTAGGAAGCATGATCCCACTAAGGTTAACAACAACGATAAGCCTAGAGAAAGAGTAGGTCAATCTTCCAACAATTCCTTGGGCTTTCAGTGTTTTGGATGTCAAGGGTATGGACACATGAAGTCTGAATGTCCAACTGATTTGAAGTCTAAGGGTAAGGCTGTAACCCTTAGTGATGGTGAAGTTTCTGATCATGAGTCTGATTGTGATAAGGATGGAAACTTCATTGCTTTCACTGCTACTGCTGTAGTTGATGAGAGCATATCTGTTGAAGAGAACCCTTCTGATGGGGAACTCTCTGAAGATGCAGATCTTCAAGAGGCCTATAACAAACTTTGCAAAGTTGCTGCAAAGGATGCTATGAATGTTGAACTTGGCCTGAAGAAAATTGAATCTCTTGAGCTTGAAAAGAAAAATTTGCTTGTTAAATTGTTTGATGCTAATGATCTTTTGAACAATGTGAAAACTGAAAACATGCTTTTACTTGATAAAGTTAAATCTTTGGAACTTGATTTATCTGTTGCTAGAACTGCTAGTTCTAAACTTGATCAAATGCTGAGTGTTCAAAAGTCATCTTCTGACAAAACTGGATTAGGTTATGTTAATAGCATCTCTGTGTCCACTCCCTATTCCACTAAATTTGTTCCTTCATCTTCTTCTTCTGAACCTTCGGTGAGTGAGATAGTGAGTGAAACTGTCAAACCCTCTGTGAGTGAGGTAGCTAAACCCATAGAGGGTTCATCATCTAGGAAGATTAGGGTTGATTTGAAAGAATCTAAGCCTAAGAAGCCTACCCTATCTAAGGACAAGACACATGATAAGCCTGCATGGGTTTGTCACTGTTGTGGAAAGACTGGACACATCCGTCCAAATTGCTACAAGCTGCAAGCTGCTAAGAGAGCAAACAAACCAAAAGTACCTGTGCCTCAAGTACTTGATCCTATGGTACTTATTGGTGATTTGGTAAAGGCTTTAAACCTTTATTCAAATTCTGGAGTTGGTAATCATTCTCAAGTGAATAAGAACTCCAATGCTCGTGGGGCATCTAAAAGTTTTTGGATGCAAAAGACTCGACCTAACTGAGTCTTTCTAGGCATGGTGCTAGAATAAGGAACAAGAGCACAAAAAAATGGGAAAAACAACAAAAACAAAACCAAGGGCAGACTGCAAGTTAGCAAAACAAATATAGAACAAGAAGAACTATATGATGCATGAACAGATTAAATGATATGATGCATGAGCTAATGCAGAAAATTAAGTCCAAATTAAGTTCAAACTCACAAAATTGGCTTGAGCATAGAGTTTCTAACTAAAACCCAAAAAAAATTCAACCACTTGTTAATTTTTCAAAATAAATTGACCAATTGACCATTACACAAGTTAGAAAACAATTAGAATGATCAATTACATCAAAACAACAAGCCAATTTCATCAATTTCAACTCAATTGAACAAAATCCCCAAATCGGATTCAATCATAAACCCTAGAATTTTCAATTTTTCATAAAACCCCAAATGGATCAAATTAATCAACACCAATCATGAATATAACAATATCCCATCAAAACCCAATGATCAATTTCTATAAAACAAGCCTTGAATCATCAAAAATCCCAAAAATCAAAAGTTCCGAAAATATCCCTTAAATGCATGAAAACATGAAAATAAAACCAAAAGGAGGGATAGAATGGTCTTACCGGCCTTGAGGGAGGAAAACCTTGCAAAATTTTTGGAGGAAAACGACAAAAAAATGTAGTGAATCCTTGCCAAGTCGGAGAGAGAAGAAAAGTTGAAAAACTTTTTGAAAAAGATGTTTTTGAAATAGTCAAAGAACTGTTTTAAAAAACCAAAAATACGGTCTTCGATTGATCGAAAAACAAGTTCGATCAATCTAACCAGGCAAAGGCTCACATAAATTTTAAAGCAAGATTTCGATTGATTGAAAAATAGATTGGATCAATCGAAATTCTGGAAAAACAGCTTTTTAAGAGAAAAAACCAGATTTTTTAAACAGTTACCTCAAAGCATTAAATATAACAAAACAAATACATGAGTATGAGATGAAATGCTCTCCCAAAAACAAGATTTAAACCCAATTTTCCAGAAATTTAGATTTTAAACAATCTCTCGCATTTTTAAAGCAACAAAAACAGTTTTGCATAAAACTCAAGGTATTTTTCAAACGTGGTTGGTCAGACCATTAACACACACAATTACTTGTACAAAGTTTAGCAAAGAGTAACTTGTGTTGTATGTGCAACTAGCAAAAAGTTTGAGATACATGTGAGGTGATATGAGAACAGAAATCAATCACAAAGTCTACACAATTCATCACATAGAATTTAAAAGAGATTAACACCTAAAGAGTTACATCATATAACTCCCACATCTCCTAGAACATAAGCTTGCAATCATGTAAGTTTCTTGAATTTTGCCTCATAATATACACACCAATTTTTAATTTAAGTGATTTGGCATTTAGCCTAATAGTACACACCAATTTTTAATGTAAGAGATTTATCATTTAAACCGAGGCTTCACCTTATGTTCTTTTTGTGCATGTGCTACACTTTCTCGAGCACAAAATCTTATGATATGCACTAAGGTGTTCATGATTGGCTAGTGCACAGTGGTGAGATGGTTATTTATGCCTTTCTCAAAAGGATCAAGTCCGACAGTCAAACAACATGTGACTTCAAGATTAAGACAAAGTGATAAACACCATAAACGTCTTTCCCACACAACATGTTCTACAAAACTTCCACTAGTGAAGTGCAATAAATAAGCTCATCAAAGCTAAACAAAGTACAACAAAACATGTCATGTGAAAATAAATTGACCAACCTTGTTTTCAAAAACAAAGAGAATAGTGCAAGAACAATAATGTGCTTCCTTTTTCTTTCCTTTCTTTCCCCTTTTATATATATATATATATATATATTTAATATTAAATAAAAAACACCTAGAATGAAATGCATGAATGTAATGCAATGCAAATCCTAGAGACAAAAAGGAAAAACACAAAAACCAAAGAACAATGGTCACAAACGAAAAGCAGTGAAGCACAAGGACCAGGACAACAAAATAGTTCAGGGACACAGAATCACACCAATTACTTGACGAAGGGTTTCAAACTTACTTCTATCAAGAGGTTTGGTGAAAATGTCGGCATTTTAACGCTCAGTAGGAATATACTTAAGACACATAATCTTTCTTTCAACAAGATCCCTAATGAAGTGATACCTAATCTCAATGTGTTTAGTCTTAAAATGTTGCATAGGGTTCTTAGATATATCAATAGCACTAGAGTTATCACAGTAAACAACCATGGTATCTTGGGATATCCCATAATCAGTTAAAACCTTTTTCATCCAAAGAAGTTGTGAGCAACAACTTCCAGCAGTAATATATTCTGCCTCTGCAGTAGACAAAGACACAGAATTTTGCTTTTTACTCATCCAAGCAACAAGATTGGCTCCTACATAAAAATACCCACTAGTGGTGCTTTTTCTATTATCAGCATTACCAGCCCAATCAGAATAAAAAAAACCAGCAAGAGACAGATTAGACTCTTTACTGTAAAATAATCCATAATCACAAGTTCCACCAACATATTTAATAATTCTTTTGACAGCATTCAAATGTAAAACTTTAGGATTAGATTGAAATCTAGAACAAACACCAACACTAAAGGCAATATCAGGCCTACTAACAGTCAAATATAACAAGCATCCAATCATACTTCTGTATATGTAACATCAACAGACTCACTTGAAGGATCATTCGTTAATTTGACATTGGCAGCAATTGGTGTTCTGGAATGTGCAGCGTTGTCCAATCTAAAACGCTTGACTAGATTCCTTGCATATTTTGCTTGGTTGATGTAGATTCCTAAGTCCATTTGTTTTACCTGTAATCCCAAAAAATAAGTTAGTTCTCCAACCATACTCATTTCAAACATGGTCTTCATTTCATCTGCAAAAGAATGAGCAAGAGAGTCATTAGTAGCACCAAAAACAATAGCATCAACATATATTTGAGCTACAACATAACTATTCTTATCCTTTCTTATGAAGAGAGTAGTGTCTGCAGATCCCCATTTGAATCCATGCTGAGTGAGATATGCAGTCAATCTATCATACCAGGCTCATGGAGCTTGTTTCAACCCATACAATGCTCTCTTCAGTTTGTACACATCATCCGGTCTGTGAGGATCAATAAAACCCTTAGGTTGTTCCACATAAACTTCTTCTTGCAACATCCCGTTCAAGAAAGCACTTTTCACATCCATTTGGAATAGCTTGAAATTTAGATGACTAGCTATAGCCAAAAGTATCCTAATGGATTCCAGTCTTGCTACTGGTGCAAATGTCTCATCAAAATCAACCCCTTCCACCTGTGTGTAACCTTGAGCAACAAGTCTAGATTTATTTTTGATAACTGTGCCATGTTCATTAGACTTGTTCTTAAAGATCCACTTAGTTCCAATCACATTTACTCCCTTTGGTCTTGGAACTAATTCCCACACATCATTTCGAACAAACTGGTGAAGTTCTTCATGCATGGAGTTTACCTAGTCAGCATCTTGAAGAGCTTCATCTACCTTTTTTGGTTCGAATTGGGACAGATAGCATGAGTGAGTAATTACACTTAAGGCTTTTGACCTTAATCTCATGTTATCATTTAGACTTCCCAATATGTTTGAGGAGGGATGGTTAAGTCTTATTTTAGAGGAAGGACCCTTGACTAGGGATGTTGATGTCCCTTTTTGTTCCGGTGAAGGGCTGAACTCATGTAGTGATTATTGAGTCTCATGTACCGATGTGGATGGTTCCGAACTTGATGGAACAAACACAACATCATTTAGCACCATCAACTCTTCATCACTATGCTTACAAACATAATCAACAGGAACGAGTCACCATTCTCCATAGGCATATCTTGAACAGGAGTGACATTTTCTGATTGTGCTTCAGAACATACTTTATCATTGATCACAACATTTGATGATTCCATCACAGTCTTGGTTCTCAGATTGTACACTCTATATGCTCTACTAGTAGAGGAGTACCCTAGAAAATATCCCTTGTCACTCTTAGCATCAAAATTTTCTAGGTTCTCTCCATCACGTAGAATGTAACAATCATTACTAAAAATTCTGAAATACTTAACAACAGGCTTCTTTCCTTTCCAGAGTTCATAAGGAGTCTTCTTTGAATCAGGTCTGAAATACACTCAGTTGTGTGTATGACAAGCAGTATTAACTGCATCTCCCCAGAAGGATTTAGGCAACTTTTTATTGTGTAGCATGGCACGTGCCATCTCTTGAACAACTCTATTTTTTCGTTCCACTATTCCATTATGTTGAGGAGTCTTGGGTGAGGAGAACTCTTGATGTGTGCCTTGATCATTGTAGAAGGTGGCCAGCTTGGTATTCTCAAATTCTCTTCCATGGTCACTTTTGATTCTGGCTACTACAGTATCTTTCTCAACCTGCAACTTTTTGCATAGATGTATCATCTTCTCAGGAGCCTCAGCATTGTCTTTCAACAGCACCACCCAAGTGTATCTAGTGAAATCATCCACAACCACCAGAATATAATTCTTTCCACCTAAACTCTGAACTCTAGCAGGATCCATGAGATCAATGTGGAGAAGCTCCAAAGGCCTTGAAGTTTGTACACTTGCCAGAGACGGATGTTTAGACTTTATCTGTTTACCTATCTGACATGGTCCACAAATGCACTTATCTATCTTCCCAAACTTAGGTAAACCAACAACTGCATCACATCTGGAGATTTTTTCTAACTGTTTATGACTAGCATGCCCCAAACGTTGATGCCACAAATCAACTTGATCTATCTCTGCACTAAAACACTTGTTGCTTATGCTTGGTGTCAATCCATAACAATTGTCTGCAGTCCTTACACCAACGCACATACAGTCACCTCCACCATCAAGAATTTCACATTCATACTTGGTGAAGAGAACATTTAGTCCATTATCACAAATCTAACTAATGCTGAGTAGGTTTGCCTTCAGTCCATCGACATACCAAACATCTTCAAAGACCGGCAATCTTGGGATGTCCACGGTTCCAATCCCTTTGATTACAGATTTGCTTCCATCACCAAAAGTGACTGTTCCAATCTTTCCTTCAAAGAGAGTTTTGAATTGTCCTTTGTTACCAGTCATATGCCTGGAACAACCACTATCCAAATACCAAAGTCATGAATGACGTGCCTTTAAGGCGGTTAAGGCAGTAAAACACAAATAATCATTATCACATATGATAAGCAGTCTAAGGAAGGATTTAACATGTGCAACAAGGAACAAATATCCAAAGTAATCAAATTGATAGATAAGCATTATACTTTGCAAAAAATCCATAATAAAGGAGTCAAGGATCAGCTCAGTGATTAAAAGATCAACAACAAAGGAGCTACCCGCTCTGATACCACTTGTTAGTTTTTAGACCTCTTAAAACACAATTGGATTAACCTAGGAATTTAGCCAAGTTGTTACTTAGTCAAATTAATTAAATCTAGGTTAACACAATCAAATAATCATATCAAGTATAGCAGCGGAAATATAAAGAACACAAAGATATGATCACCCAGGAAACCAAACCAGTAAAAACCTGGGGAGGATTTAACCTAGCTATCCTCAAGGTAAATTTGAATCCACTATCTTGAAAGAATCGAAGTTCATACAATAAGACTTACAAGCCCCCACACTCGACTTCTTATTACTACCCACCAGTAGAACTTACTGACACGACCATGTGCAAGCTCCGAATCCACAGACTCCTTCTTTCTTGGATTCTCCACCAAATACAAGCACAACCGCTTGTGTTTTCTTTAAGCTTCAATGGCAGCAACTGGAATGATCATCAAGGTGTAGAAAAATCGTCTCCTTGAAAACCCTAAGTTTATGTGAAGGAAACCTCCTCAAAGATCTCACAAGAGATTCATATAAATCGCAATATGAGCAAAACAAAAACGTGGCTTGGGTTTCCCTTATATACCTGGGGTAAATTAGAAACTTAAACCAATTAAAACACTTTAGGGCTGAGTTGGAAAACCTAATTAAAAAACTTCAGGTACGATTTTCGATTGATCGAGCCTAAGCTTCGATCGATCGAAATGTACTAGATCAGTTTTTTTAATTAGCTTAGTATTTCATTCCAACTTTACAACTAAGAACCAACTTTGAGCACTTATAAAACAACTTAAATACATTGTTTTTATCATGGTTTGCCAACAATACAAATTAGGATTCTAAATACATAAAACCTAAGTCTTTAGAACCTAACAATAAGTTCAAGAAGAATAGAGGACTATCAAGGAAAAAGATTGAGAAAATATCTCAAAAGAAATATTTTATTAATAACAATTTATTATCATTGTCTCCTTCTAAAGAGTATTTATAAGAAGAGCTTTTTCTTCTGATATTCCTTTAAGAAAAATAAATAAAAGAAGTCATAATTTAATAGGGATTTGAAATTTATGTAAAAGATTAATATCAATTATAGTTTTTCTGCTGAGGAGTTAATACAGTGTGAAAATCTAAGAGTCTAATATCAATTAAAAAAAAAATCAACATTAACAATAAGAAAGTGCTCCGTCCTCTTCTCTCTCTCTCTTCATTGTTGTTGGGCATGGACAGTGGCGTAGGCACTTGAAAACCAAGGCCCCCCCAAATTTTTCTAAAAAATTAAATTTTTTTTTGAAAATATCCTAAATGATTTGAAAATTTTAAATAACCTTATTATTTTGGCCCCCATTCTTGATAATATACATATATATATATATATATATATATATATATATATATATTTAAGAACGTCCAGAAATAAACATAATTTTCATTTAAATAAAATACAATCTATAAATACATATGTCAACAAATTACAATAATCAAACATTTAGTATCTTTAAAATGAACACATAGGTATTTTAACAATTACCTCAACAAAAAATGGGATAGAAAATTATAATTTTCATCCTAACACACATCTAGGGCTTACTTGTACGGTTGAAAATTTGAAAAGTCAAAAAGATTTTAATGTGCCACACCACCAAGTCTGTCTGTCTGTTTGTCTCTCTCTCTCTCTCTCTCTCTCTCTCCCCATGCGTGTTTGCCTCACCATTTTTTTTTTTCCGGGTACATAGGTCACCTAACTCTGCCGCTTGATACTTGTTGTTTTTAATTCTTCCTAGTTACTAATTGCTATGTTTTGTTTTATTTAATTTACTTTTCATTGCTTTCTATTTTATATTCCTTATAATATATCAAATCATTTTGTCAATCTTGTCTCATGATTGTTTAATTTTAATTGATACATTTTTGTTTATAGCACATAGTGAGTTATGAAGTATTGTACGTTACTATTTTACATTTCATATACACACACAAATTTATATTATTTGTACGTAAATCTTGAGTATAGCACATATTGAGTTATGAAGTATTGTACGTTACTATAATTTATGCTATTTGTACGTTATGAAGTATTGTACGTCAATCTTATCTCTTCAATTTGAAAGTGATTGGGATCACATAGTCTTTGAATTTGAGTAGGCTAACTCCATTTGTGGTTGCACCTTATCATTATCTGTAACTGCCACAAGCGCAAAAGCTTAGAATACGAAAACTATTTTTTTCTCTTCCAATCAGAAAGAGAAGTAAGGTGATATATGAAATAAGTAATTTCTTTTTCTAAAATTTCCTTTCATTTTTTATTTTATTGATCTAAAAAAAGTGTTTTGAATAATCTGTGAGATGAAATTTTAAGATTACGCAGCTCACAATTGGTGGGAAAAGATTGAAACTTAGAATTTAGGACATAGGTAATTGCTGAAATTATTTTGAATTGTATTTTCACTTCAAAGATGCTTTGGAAGTGGTAGTTTATGGTAACATGTAATCTTTCTCTTCCTTCAAGTTAGTCACAACTTTGATGCATAAATAGATTATTTGTACATTAGCCAATCTCCACATTAACCCCTCCAATTTTTTTTAGAGTGTATATCTCACTAATTGGTTGATTACCATAAGAAGTAGAAACTGTTCATTACATATATTATATAACTGTTGGGAAATTTAGACCACGGTTGATAGAATTAACAAGTTTTAAACCCATGTAGTTAATTAGATTTATTATTAATAACACTTGTTAAAACAAACAAACATCAATATCATATCAAAATCATGAAGTGGAAAAAAAAAAAAAAAAAAAAACAGAGAAGATATGATGACCTAGGAAAACCAACAAAACAAACTAGTTTCACGGTAAAAAACCTGGGGGGAAACCTTCCCGAAAAGCAATCCACTATAGTAAAGAGAAGTTTCACATCTAATACAAAACCTTTGTCCCTAGACTTTACAATCCCGTAGATGAACTCACAGCAGAAACCTTTTACCGCTTCCGAACCTCTAAACTCTTCAATATATGAACGCTACCCTTTTTGCATGGATCCCAGTACGTGACTATCCAATGATGCACGGCTCCCAGTATGTGACTAACACACTAACTTGGAGAAGATGTTGGCTGCGAAGTTCTTCACTTCATCAACAATGAAGATCAAGAAGCACTTGGTTACAAAACCCTAAGGCGCAAAGACGCAGTAACTTCTTTCAGAGAGAATAAGGCATCAGTCACCTTTTGCATATGTTCTCCTTGTATTCTCTTATGTGACGGCCTCTAAAATAAGCCTTATATATGTCTAGGGTTGTGAGAAAAGAAACCCCACAGAAATACATAAGCATGGGCCGAAAATCAGATTTGAAAATCTAAATTCTCGTAACCTCAATAAATAGTATTCGTCAAGCCTCATTAAACCTCGATAGATAGCTATCTGTCAAGCATCTTGTTGGTTTTTAGACCCCTTAAAACCACAATTGGATTAACCTAGGTAATTAGCCAAGCTGTTACTTAGTCAAATTAAATAGATCTATGTTATCACAAACAAACAATCATATCATGTAAAGTAGTGGAAATATAAAAGACACAAGATATGATCACCCAGGAAACCAAACCGGTAAAAACCTGGGGAGGATTTCACCTAGCTATCCTCAAGGTAAACTTGAATCCACTATCTTGAAAGAATTAAAGTTCATACAATAAGACTTACAAGCCCCCACGCTCGACTTCTTATTGCTACCCACTAGTAGAACTTACTGACACACCCACGCTTGTGTTTCTTTAGGCTTCAATGGTAGCAACTGGATTGATCATCAAGGTGTAGAAAACTTCTTCTCCTTGGAAACCCTAAGTTTATGTGAAGGAAAGCTCCTTAAAAATCTCACAAGAGATTCACACAAACTGCAATATGAGCAACCAAGTCCTTAGAAAACTTTTGGGTACAAAACCCTAAAATACAAAATGAGGCACACTCTTTTCTCTCTAAAAAACTTATAAAAACATTTTAGGGTTTTCCTTATATATAGGAGTGTTTTACTTGAACCCTAATACGTTTAAGTAGAGTTTGGGCTGAACTAGAACTCTGCAGAAAAATAAATCTATACGTGGTTCGATCGATTGAGTCTAATTTTCGATCGATCGAGCCTTGCAGATTTAGTCCAATAAGTTCTGCAATCACTCGATTCCAATTTTACAAAAAAACATACTTTGAGTAAGCATAAAACTAGACTCTATGTTTTGATCATGGTTTGCCAACATAATACAAATTGATTTAATACATTAGTTCCGAAAGTCTTAGAACCTAACAGAGCTGTAAAGCTATCTATCTACAAGCGTCGAGCTACCTGTCTAGCTTTAGTGAACAGCGTTTCTTCACTTGTTTCTTGGTCCAATCTTCATGGCTTTAATACCAGACTTGAACAACATCTTTCTCGAACTATTAAACACATCCTAGATCTACCCAAATGCAAGTAAAGTGTGTTTTGTCAAAGGATTAGCCAATTACACAAAATAGTGACATATGTTCTTAACAAGAGAATCACATATGTCCTAACAAAAACTATGAAAATTATTGCAAAGGAAAACAAAATGATAATTGCTTTAATTATATCCGTAGAATAAGCTTATTACATTTTCTAATTTCTTTCATTATTATATTCAGTTATAGAGTGCAAATCCAAGTGAAAGATCAATTGTGACTCATAAAGTAGCAGAAAATAATAATTCACTCTAACAATTTCTTATAAAATATATAATCTAAGTTCTTAAGTCTTAACCACTTCCAATTTTATACTTATGCCTAAAGTTCTTATAATACTAACAAACTTTAAATTTTTCATCACAATGTGCAGAATTTGGAACAAAATAAGTACCTCAAGAAATTCATAACTTGATTGGAAAATCTTATACGTCCCAAATAAAAGTTGACGATTACAATTTCAAAGAGGGGTGTGAAGTTTACACCATCACAAGTGCCTTTAAATCTAAGTCTAAAAACCACTACAGAGATATTGTTGCTATTAGCATTCATAGTAAACATTTAGAAACACCGGTTAGCAATAATCAAACTATTGCAAATGATCCTATCAGTGCTTCAAATGTTAAATTGCTTGCCAGCTTGAAGGATATAACAAATGACAACATAGTAGACAATCTTTCTAGAACTACAAAATTGGTAAGAAAACAAAAACTCATTACTAATTTTATATTATTTGCTTCATCATAACCTTTCTTTCTCATAATGTTATTTTATTTTTTTTTACTCTTCTTTTAATTTTAAATATAAATGCAAAATAAACAATAATCTAAAAGTGTTTTTTTCCATTATTTTCTATAATGTGCAATAATATCTTTAAAAAAAATAAAAAAAAAATAAAAAAAAAACCTCTAAGCATACAACAACATAGGCAGCTCCTAAAGAAGAAGAAGTAATTCCATACGATATGTCATAATTGTGTTAATTGAGTTCCTACAACTTAATAGCATAGTTTTTGAGTTGCTTTTAATGTTAGAAACTGTTTATGAACTTCAAATTCTCTTTAGTGACAATTCAACATGCATTTACTATAAAACAAAGGCTAAAACAAAAATATCAAATTTTGGTTAATAATTGTTGGGTTAAAATAAATTGACCCTTTTTAATTAATTCAATTACCCAAGTTCATTAATTAGGTCAAATTACATGCAAATCGTGGAGGCCTATCCCAAAATACCAACCAATAGTCGAACTTTTGTTCTAATACCAAATTGGACTTGATCTTGTTGCAGACTTCTTTCATTTGTTACACAAATCTCTAATCTGTGACTAACTCCAGCAACATGATTGATTGTTGTTGGTTGCAAAGTTCTTCGTTTCATAAATGATGAAGATCAGGAAGTACTTGGTTACAAAACCCTAAGGTGTCTAGACACAATAGCCTCATACAAAGTATATGAGTTCTAGGTCTCTATTTCAGTGTTTGATGGCTTTTTAGAATAAGTCCTATATATGACTAGGGTTGTGATAAAAGAAACCCTAATCATCCAAGTCAACATGGGCTGAATTTTGGATTTGGAAATTTTGAAATGGTACATCTTGATAGATCGAGCTTCTCCATTAAACTTCGATTACAAGTTCTATCAAGTTTGTGCCAAGACTTAATAAAACAACTTTTCTTCACTTGTTTCATGGATCAACCTTCATGTCTTTAGTTATACCACTGCATATGTTTGAACAACATAATTTTTGATACATTAAACTCTATTTAGATCTACCCAATTAAAAGTAAAGTGTGTTTTGTCAAATGATTAACCAATTACATAGAAAATATGACCCTAACAAAAATCAATCATAAAAATTGCATGAGAAACACATGGAGAACAATTCCAACAATCACTACTAATATAAATATTAATAAGCAAAGCTTAGAGAAAGTTCAATTAGAATTTGAAATTAAAATCCAATTTTGCACCACGTGTCTAAATTTATGTAGAATCCACTTAAGTCTGTGGCATGTTTTCACATAAGTTTTTTAAATCTTTGTGCCAAGTGAGTTAACGAGTGCAAAATACTAAGAATCAAATTAATAAACAATTAAATTATAATTAAAAAAAAAACCACACGTTCTACCTTATTAAAAATTAGGAAAAAAAATGATCATAAGTAGTATTAAATTTAGGTAAGAATTTTAATATGTGACTAATTATGCTTACTTTAAAAAGAAATAATTGGACTAATTATTTTATATTTTTATGATAAAATTTGTGTTTAATTTTAAATGTATCTAATTATTGTTTCGAACTTTATCTTTTTGGAATGGAATATTTACGGAATCCCCATGAATGGGATCAAACCTTATTCCATGTTATTTACATGAGATTCTTCTTTCTTATTCTTAATCTTGTCCCCAAGAGGGCTTAGTTGATACGTGATTTATGTTTCGTCTTTCATTTCTTTTTATTTGTTTTGATAAATATGATCGTATTGTAATTATAAACGGGTGGGTGGCTTCCTAATTTAAGATATGTACAGAAAATATGTTGATAAAATTTGTGTTTAATTTTAAGTGTATATATACGTATGCATTAATGCAAGTGTTACATGCCATTATTTTTTAATAATTTGACTAATTATTTATATTTTTATAATAAAAATTGTGTTTAATTTTAAATACATCCATGCATTTGCATTGGTTACATGCTAGGGATACTTCAAATCTCTCTTTTTTTTAGAGGCATTTTTCGAGGTCTATCACACTAGGGTTAGGTTTTTCTTTTTACACCTCCTTGTTTAAATAGGAGCGCAGTGGGCTCTCCTATTCCAATTAGGTATACACAAACTTTTGACTTTCCTAGTCTAATAAGGATTATACAAACCCATAAAAAAATAGCCTTTTAGAATAAAAACATTGCTGGCCATGGACTAAAACCGTAAGCTCGATAGATCGAGACATGTGTCGAGCTTTAATGAATTTCAACATATCAAGCTTTTTCCGAGGAGGTATCAAGACCTACAGATTGCACTTTTCTTGACTAGTTTTTGAGTAATCTTCGTGTTTTCAATGTAACCACTTGTAGTGATCATCTTGAACCAACCTAGATTTATCCAAATACAGTGCGTTTTGTCAAAGGATATGCCAATTACATAAAAACGTGTCCCTTACATATAGTTTATTCCAGCTGAATGACTATGTGGAATTTAGATGATGAATATAACATTGATTTAACAAACATGAATTATAGGTTATCTATCTTATCTGCCCAATTGCCGTACCATCTAACTCCAACTGCCGAGTATAGGATGGACAATATGTCTTCTTGCATTTTATTTTTTTCTTCAAATGCATTTTTGAAACACAAAATATAATAATTATATGGTGAATAGACATTTAATAGGGTTATGATTATAAGTGATATAATCTATCTTTTATTTGGGAAAAAAAATTATGTGATAGTATTTTGTTGGATGATGCGAATGTCACTACTTAAAAGTTACACTCTATCTTTATAAAAATTAATATTTACTTTAAATGTCTAAACCAAACATGATCCTTAGGTCAAATGTCATTAACTTTTTCAATTGTAAAAGACTCTGATACTTTCAATATAAAATGGTAAATATTAGGATAAAACAAGCAGCGATGCAAAGTGGCACCTCTGTGGAACATCAATACCCTGTCACGACTAGTACGTTTATTCTCTATCGTCTCAATTGTTCAGAACTCATAACGTATATTGTTTGTAACAGTACGGACAGGGAATGAAAATACATAAATTATAGCAAATCGTCTAATTTAGAATGTGACTCATATACTGTAAAATGAGCAATCAATCCCTTACTATTAGTTCAAAATTACAAATAGTCTTTTATTTAATAAAGAAGAAGAAGGCAAAAACACTCATTATTTGCTACAACATAACAAAACGTAAAAAGAGAGAGTAGCAAATAAAGTTTCCCATGGCGCACACGTTGTATTAGTAATTATCTAAGGGAGCGGTCTATTGGCATCACAAAAAACTTCATTGTTCCATTCCGGCAATGAATGCCATCGTGCTCACCGCAAGCAAAGTAGTGAGGCTGCTTGTTTTTCAGCACAAACTGAAAGCCCTCCCCAGCTCCTTGGTTTGGATTTCCCTGCCTTTGGGCATTTTTCAAGTCACATTTAATGAAGCTGTCGTGGTCTGGTAGTAAGTAAACACTGTGAGGAAATGTTTTTGGAGTTGGTGGATCGTATTTGAAAACTGCAATCAACATCATATGAACAGTTATTTTTCATGCATATCTGCATTCAGCAAAACAAAACAAAAAATGCACATATTTTTCATGTTCCATAAGGATCAAAATTGATAACCTACGAATAAATGAATTGAAAACAAAGTTTGAAGTTAGAATTGACTATATATTTTGATACCATATTGAACTTTATAACTTGTCATAAAAACACAAGCGGTTTAAAAATATGATTTGGTCAATATATTTTACAACTTGAACTATGCATGGCAATATGTAACAAGTAGCAATAGCAAAGTAATTAAGCTCACCTAGAGTGTCATTTAAGTAGAAAGGGCCATGTTTGATTGCCCATTCGATGTAGTTAAAGCCATAATTCCAGTGGTACGAGCCACCCACGAAGATCTTGTTGGATGTTTTTGTATTAATGGAATTCCCAAATGGCCTGGCTGTGATAACTGCCATTGTGGAAGCAATCAGCAGCACTAGCATGAGTCCTTGCGTAATTGTGAAACCCATGGTATGATTTGCAACTTATGAAAGATAATAGAGAGTGAAATAATTAAGAGGGTGGACACAAAGAAAGAGCTAGCGAAATAAGATGTTAGCAATGATATTGATAGCATGATTTAAATGGGTATTTATAATGGGATAGATGGAATGAGAGAGAGAGAGAGAGAGAGAGAGAGAGAGAGAGAGAGAGAGGTGTATATTGCATTGGCTAATTACTAAAATTGTAACTTCTTTGTTATAGAGCTTTTACATTGTATTTTCCACCTCTTGACTACAAATTTTTGAAAAAGATGAGTTGTGTTTTATAAAAAATGAGTCAATTTTCAAAGATTATTTTCTATAAATATCTCATTTTCCTATGTTTTGTTGCAACATTAATTGACTGGAAAAACAAATCTCCTAATTTCCCTTATTTAGCTTGCTATAAAATAGAGTTGTTTTCAAAAAAATAGAAAGTAAAAATCCTAGAAAACACTCTTGAAAAATATGCAATATTTTTTTAGTTGACCAGAGAAAATCACTAAGCACAAGGTTTTCCATTGAAACAAATGGAACATTCTTCTTTTTTCTTTTTTTGTTATAATAAAAATAATTTTATGTAATTGTTTTAACACATTGATAGTTTGATACATGATTATTTCCTTAAAGGAAAATGTTCTGGAACACTCATTGATATAAACTATGTACATGCAACATCTATATGTTCACACTAGATATCCACATTTATTAACATTTTCTATGTTCATAATGTAAAAAGTGCAATGGAGACAACGTACAAAATAGCAAGTATATGAGAATCACTATCCCGTCCTTCGGTTCCCCAACCCCTAGAAAAGGGCAAGTACCATATCGATCAAGAGATTTACAAGCAAATTAAACATCTTAAATGACCTTACTTATGCAATAACCAAGTTTATTTAGGCAAATCCCTAAAGGGTGTATAGCAGTATAATAATGTGTCGTTAGACTTCTTAACAATATGAAAGCACTCTCTCAAATGTCAAAACTAAGAATTGGGAAAGGGAGCTCCAATATTGCGTTCATAGAGATAGAGTAGAAATTTTCCCTTAACCAAAAAGGAGTCAACAACTAGTATGATATTTTTTTTCTTATTTTGACCTTTGTATGCTAGGAATCTAGACATAAATGCACTTTGAACTAAAAGATATTGATTGAAATAGAAAAAGAGGTATAAAAAATTAAAAAGTGAAATATATTGATATCATATTCAGCGTGTTGTTGATGGAGAAGGATATAATTCAACCGGGTGATGTGATGATGACGGTTAAATTGCTCAATATATATGACATCATCCCTCAACAAATATTCATCCTGCTCTGATTCCATGTTAGAAATACTTTATGAATAGTATTGTATTTTACAGTAATAAAATATAAAATATACATGAGTGCCTTTATATAAGAGGCATTGTGTGTAGTACATATCATAGTATGCAGTACAAGTATGTGTGCTATACAAGTAAATACGGTGAGTCTAAAGCCTATAGTGTGTAGTACAAGTATGTGTGCTATACAAGTAAATATAGTGTGTAGTACAAGTATGTGTGCTATACAGGTAAATAAGGTGAGCCTAAAGCATATAGTGTGTAGTACAAGAATGTGTGCTATACAAGTAATTAAGTTGGGCCTAAAGCCCACAGTCTATTACACGTTAACACATTTTATTCTCTCTTATTAAGTATATGTTAACCAAGAAAACATGACAAAGAAGGTTAGATTTAGTGATTGCTTTTACTAAAACTTCCAATATATATATATAGTTCTCTATTTTAAAATAGAGGTCTAATAGTAATGTTGTTATAAAATGATTTCATTCATTTTCTTCTATATTACTCCAAAACAGGATTACTTACCTTCCATTTCTTTACATTCATTTATTTAATTTAAAATGTTCATACTAGAATACTTAATTTAATTCCATTCATTTCCGTTGCTTAAATACATTTCATTCACTTCTGATCATTGCATTCCATTTCTTTATAAACTCCCAAATGGAGGCTTAATGAGCTTTCCCATCATACATGAATACATGCACCTTTTACTTTGCTTCATGCGAACATATCTTAACTCTCCTTCTCCTGCATCTCATCTCTCTCAATCTTTGGTTCTTTCTGACATGTATTTCATGCAGACATGCAATAGGAAATAGGCCTTTTGCAACAGTCAAAATCACTGCAGAAAGTCTAAATAAAAGTTGCAAGATTTGCGTTATGGTTTGTATCTGTTATAAAGGTTTTGTTTTTGTGACCTCTATAATATATATATGGGTATGTATGTATGTATTTTTTTTTTTTTTTTTGGCAGTATCTTTTTTGGGTTGCAACCATGGGAAACCACTGCAATTGAAAGCAAATTCATAATCTAAAATTAAATAAGAAACTTCTAATTTGAATAAAGATGTCAATAAACCTCCTTAGGTAGAAATTTAGATAATTCTTGATTACCTTTACAAGCTGAAACAACATGTTATTATGCAGTGTTGAAATGTAGATGTAGAATTTGTAACACATACACTTTCAAAAAAAAAAAACATAAGTTCAAGAAGAATAGAAGACTATCAAGGAAAAAGATTGAGAAAATATCTCAAAAGAAATATTTTATGAATAACAATTTATGATCATTGTCTCCTTCTAAAGAGTATTTATAAGAAGAGCTTTTTCTTCTGATATTCCTTTAAGAAAAATAAATAAAAGAAGTCATAATTTAATAGGGATTTGAAATTTATGTAAAAGATTAATATCAATTATAGTTTTTGTGTTGAGGAGTTAATACGGTGTGAAAATCTAAGAGTCTAATATCAATTAAAAAAAAAATCAACATTAACAATAAGAAAGTGCTCCATCCTCTTCTCTCTCTCTCTCTTCATTGTTGTTGGGCATGGACAGTGGCGTAGGCACTTGAAGTCCAAGGCCCCCCAAAATTTTTCTGAAAAATTAATTTTTTTTTTGAAAATATCCTAAATAATTTGAAAATTTTTAAATAACCTTATTATTTTGGCCCCCATTCTTGATAATATACATATATATATATATATATATATATATATATTTAAGAATGTCCAAAAATAAACATAATTTTAATTTAAATAAAATACAATCTATAAATACATATGTCAACAAATTACAATAATCAAACATTTAGTATCTCTAAAATGAACACATAGGTATTTTAACAATTACCTCAACAAAAAATGGGATAGAAAATTATAATTTTCATCCTAACACACTTCTAGGGCTTACTTGTACGGTTGAAAATTTGAAAAGTCAAAAAGATTTTAATGTGCCACACCACCAACTCTCTCTCTCTCTCTCTCTCTCCATGCATGTTTGCCTCACCCCTTTTTTTTTTTTCGGGTACATAGGTCACCTAACTCTGCTGCCTGATACTTGTTGTTTTTAATTCTTCCTAGTTACTAATTGCTATGTTTTGTTTTATTTAATTTACTTTTCATTGCTTTCTATTTTATATTCCTTATAATATATCAAATCATTTTGTCAATCTTGTCTCATGATTGTTTAATTTTAATCGATACATTTTTGTTTATAGCACATATTGAGTTATGAAGTATTGTACGTTACTATTTTACATTTCATATACACACAAATTTATATATGGCCCCCCAAAGATAAATTCCCGGCTCCACCACTAGGCATGGAAAACATAGATTAATATATAGGAATTATATTATGCATCTAACTGTATATTATGCATAGGGTTACAAGCTAGTATATATTAATAGACAAATCTCAGAGAAATTCCAATTAGATTTTCAATTGGATTTCAATTGTGTGCTAATTTTGCACCACATATACAATGTAAATTTTTACGTTTTCTTGCTGGGGAGTTAATACGGTGAGAAATTTCAAGAGTCTAATATCAAAAAAAAAAAAAAAAAAAAAAAAATCAACCCACGTTAACAATAAAAAAGTGCTCTATCCTCTCCCCTCTCTCCATCGTTGTTGGGCGTGGAAAACACAAATTGTCAAAGCTTCCAAAGGATCTCCTCTTTCATAGGTACCTTCAACCTCTCTCTCTGTCTCTCTCTCTCTTTGTTAAGGATTTTCCATTATCTATTTTCATTTTTTTCAGATCAATATTTTCCTTGGTTTGTCAACTCCCCTCAAACTATTCGAAGAAAGGATAGAACTGAATTTTTGGTCAATTGCTTCTTATTTTTTATTTTAGTTTTAGGGGAGTGGAAGCACAAAGGCAAGTAGATGTAGAAGTTGTCCAGGATGACAGACGTAAGATAGAGCTCGAGAGATAAAGCAACATGACAAGCATTAAGCCATTGTGAGAGAACAAATATGAGGTAATGTTCTACCTTACCAAAACAATGGTTAAGTTTTCTATGTAGGTATTATACGTTGGATTCGATTTATAGATTTGGATAACTACAATACTAATTTTTAAATTTAAACTACAAGATCAACGTAAATAAAACTTCTAGAATATTGCTTTTGCTTCAGCATCTTTCTATCTTATCTCTTCAATTTGAAAGTGATTGGGATCACATAGTCTTTGAATTTGAGTAGACTGACTTCATTTGTGGTTGCACCTTATCATTATTAGTAACTGCCACAAGCGCAAAAGCTTAGAATACGAAAACTATTTTTTTCTCTTCCAATTTTTCCTATTTTCTTATTTATAATTATTTTTGGGCTTGAGAAAAAAGAATCTTATGGCTTGATTTGTAGGAGGATTTTTGTTTTTATTTTCAAAAGAGTATAAAAACAATTTTCAAAAAATTGAACTTAAAAATAGTTTTCAGATAATAATTTTTATATCATACGTGTTTGACTCTCATTTTTAAGAATAATTTTCAAAATACTAAAAAAAAAAATATATATATATATATATATTTGTTTGGAAGACCTTTTCTATTATTGTGATTTTAAAAAGTAATATGTAGAATCTGTGGATTTCTTTTTTTTTTTTTTTTGGGATAATGATAAGGGAATAGAGCTCATCATGTACTTTTTTTTAATGATAAGTTTCAAATTTGAAGTGTGAGAATTCTTTTTGTGATAAAGATAAGCTCCATAATGTAAGAGATAAAGAAGAGTTTGGATAAATATGTAGGGTCTACTGTTTTCAATTTATTTACAACTATGTCATCAAAAACATTTTTTGAATCCTAAACACACCCCCAAGGCGTTTTTAAAATCTTGTTCTAAACCCCAGGAAAAGATGATATAGTTTAAAAATATATATATTTAGAAAATGTTAGCCAAACAATAAATTTAAGTGTGGGACTCACCATTTTATGAATTGTAAAAAATATATATATATATATATATATATTTAAAAACACTTACCAAACAGACCATTATATATCTTAGCTTAATCCATTTGGGTTATTTCAAATTTGGAAGAAAAGTAAATGTAAGACTCAAGTAATTTTCCTTTTTCCTTTTCCTACAAACATAGCAAGAATTGATATGGTTTCTTGGCGTTTAAAGTATTTTGTTTTAATTTTTAATTTTTAATTTTTTAGGGATAGCTGAATTTGACTTTGATTTTGCCTTTTATTTTATTTTAGGGTGCAAAATGTAATTGGACTATTTGCGTGCCTTTTTTTCTTCTATATCACACAAGACTGATTGTTTTGAAATTCGTCAATATATATTTGTCACATAAAATAAAGTCTCATTGTTTAGGAATTTAATATAGACAAGTTGCAATTGGTGGAGGCAGAGAAGAAGAAGATAAGTCAAGAGTACAATCAGAAAGAGAAGCAAGGTGATATATGAAATAAGTAATTTCTTTTTCTAAAATTTCAATTCATTTTTTATTTTATTGATCTAAAAAAAGTGTTTTGAATAATATGTGAGATGAAATTTTAAGATTAAGCAGCTCACAATCATGGTGGGAAAAGATTGAAACTTAGAATTTAGGACACAGGTAATTGCTGAAATTATTTTGAATTGTATTTTCACTTCAAAGATGCTTTGGAAGTGGTAGTTTATGGTAACATGTAATCTTTCTATTCCTTCAAGTTAGTCACAACTTTGATGCATAAATAGATTATTTGTACATTAGCCAATCTCCACATTAGCCCCTCCACTTTTTTTTAGAGTGTATATCTCACTAATTGGTTGATTACCATAAGAAGTAGAAACTGTTCATTACACATATTATATAACTGTTGGGAAATTTAGGAATAAAACTTGTTAAAACAAACAAACATCAATATCATATCAAAATCATGAAGTGGAAAAAAAAAAAAAAAGACAAGATATGATGACCTAGGAAAACCAACAAAACAAACTAGTTTCACAGTAAAAAACCTGGGGGGAAACCTTCCCGAATAGCAATTCACTATAGTAAAGAGAAGTTTCACATCTAATACAAAACCTTTGTCCCTAGACTCTACAATCCCGTAGATGAACTCACAGCAGAAACCTTTTACCGCTTCAGAACCTCTAAACTCTTCAATATATGAACGCCACCCTTTTTGCGTGGATCCCAGTACGTGACTAACCAATGATGCACGACTCCCAGTATGTGACTAACACACTAACTTGGAGAAGATGTTGGCTGCAAAGTTCTTCACTTCATCAACAATGAAGATCAAGAAGCACTTGGTTACAAAACCCTAAAGCGCAAAGACGCAGTAGCTTCTTTCAGAGAGAATAAGGCATCAGTCACCTTTTGCATATATTCTCCTTGTATTCTCTTATGTGACGGCCTCCAAAATAAGCCTTATAAATGTCTAGAGTTGTGAGAAAAGAAACCCCACACAAATACATAAGCATGGGCCGAAAATCAGATTTGAAAATCTAAATTCTCGTAAACTCGACAAATAGTATTCGTCGAGCCTCATTAAACCTCGATAGATAGCTATCTGTCAAGCAACTTGTTGGTTTTTAGACCCCTTAAAACCACAATTGGATTAACCTAGGTAATTAGCCAAGTTGTTACTTAGTCAAATTAAATAGATCTATGTTATCACAAACAAACAATCATATCATGTAAAGTAGTGGAAATATAAAAGACACAAGATATGATCACCCGCTGCCTTGCTCGTAGCTCCGTATTAATATAAAAGGGGATGCAGGGTGAAAGAAAAATAAGAAGCAAGTCTTGACAGAGTAAAGAGCCACCTAATGGTGGTTTTGCGCCAAGTGCGATCGATTGTCCTTCCTTTATAGATTGAACCAAATCGGTAAAAACCTGGGGAGGATTTAACCTAGCTATCCTCAAGGTAAACTTGAATCCACTATCTTGAAAGAATTGAAGTTCATACAATAAGACTTACAAGCCCCCACGCTCGACTTCTTATTGCTACCCACTAGTAGAACTTACAGACACAACCCCGTGCAAGCTCCGAATCCACGGACTCCTTCTTTCTTGGATTCACCACCAGATACTAGCACCCACGCTTGTGTTTCTTTAGGCTTCAATGGCAGCAATTGGATTGATCATCAAGGTGTAGAAAACTTCTTCTCCTTAGAAACCCTAAGTTTATGTGAAGGGAAGCTCCTCAAAAATCTCACAAGAAATTCACACAAACCGCAATATGAGCAACCAAGTCCTTAGAGAACTTTTGGATACAAAACCCTAAAATACAAAAGGAGGCACACTCTTTACTCTCTAAAAAACTTATAAAAACATTTTAGGGTTTTCCTTATATATAGGAGTGTTTTACTTGAACCCTAATACGTTTAAGTAGAGTTTGGGCTGAACTAGAACTCTGCAGAAAAATAAATCTGTACGTGGTTCGATCGATCGAGTCTAATTTTCGATCGATCGAGCCTTGCAGATTTAGTCCAATAAGTTCTGCAATCACTCGATTCCAATTTTACAAATAAACATACTTTGAGAAAGCATAAACCTAGACTCTATGTTTTGATCATGGTTTGCCAACATAATACAAATTGATGTTCTAATACATTAGTTCCTAAAGTCTTAGAACCTAACAGAGCTGTCAAGCTATCTATCTGCAGGCGTCGAGCTACCTATCTAGCTTTAGTGAACAGCTTTTCTTCACTTGTTTCTTGGTCCAATCTTCATGGCTTTAATACCAGACTTGAACAACATCTTTCTCAAACTATTAAACACATCCTAGATCTACCCAAATGCAAGTAAAATGTGTTTTATCAAAGGATTAGCCAATTACACAAAATAGTGACATATATTCTTAACAAGAGAATCACATATGTCCTAACAAAAACTATGAAAATGATTGCAAAGGAAATCAAAATGATAATTGCTTTAATTATATTTGTAGAATAAGATTATTACATTTTCTAATTTCTTTCATTATTATATTTAGTTATAGAGTGCAAATCCAAGTGAAAGATCAGTTGTGACTCATAAAGTAGCAGAAAATAATAATTCACTCTAACAATTTCTTATAAAATATATAATCTTAGTTCTTAAGTCTTAACCACTTCCAATTTTATACTTATGCCTAAAGTTCTTATAATACTAACAAACTTTAAATTTTTCATCACAATGTGTAGAATTTGGAACAAAATAAGTACCTCAAGAAATTCATAACTTGATTGGAAAATCTTATACGTCCCAAATAAAAGTTGACGATTACAATTTCAAAGAGGGGTGCGAAGTTTACACCATCACAAGTGCCTTTAAATCTAAGTCTAAAAACCACTGCAGAGATATTGTTGCTATTAGCATTCATATTAAACATTTAGAAACACCGGTTAGCAATAATCAAACTATTGCAAATGATCCTATCAGTGCATCAAATGTTAAATTGCTTGCCAGCTTGAAGGATATAACAAATGACAACATAGTAGACAATCTTTCTAGAACTACAAAATTGGTAAGAAAACAAAAACTCATTACTAATTTTATATTATTTGCTTCATCATAACCTTTCTTTCTCATAATGTGATTTTTTTTTTTACTCTTATTACAATTTTAAATATAAATGCAAAATAAACAATAATCTAAAAGTGTTTTTTTCCATTATTTTCTAAAATGTGCAATAATATCTTTAAAAAAAAAAAAAAAAAAAAAAAAAAACCTCTAAGCATATAGCAACATAGGCAGCTCCTAAAGAAGAAGAAGTAATTCCATACGATATGTCATAATTGTGTTAATTGAGTTCCTACAACTTAATAGCATAGTTTTTGAGTTGCTTTTAGTGTTAGAAACTGTTTATGAACTTCAAATTCTCTTTAGTGACAATTCAACATGCATTTACTATAAAAAAAGGCTAAAACCAAAATATCAAATTTTGGTTAACAATTGTTGGGTTAAAATAAATTGACCCTTTTTAATTAATTCAATTACCCAAGTTCATTAATTAGGTCAAATTACATGCAAATCGTGGAGGCCTATCCCAAAATACCAACCAATAGTCGAACTTTTGTTCCAATACCAAATTGGACTTGATCTTGTTGTAGACTTCTTTCATTTGTTACACAAATCTCTAATCTTTGACTAACTCCAGCAACATGATTTATTGTTGTTGTTTGCAAAGTTCTTCATTTCATAAATGATGAAGATCAGGAAGTACTTGGTTACAAAACCCTAAGGTGTCCAGACACAATAGCCTCATACAAAGTATATGAGTTCTAGGTCTCTATTTCAGTGTTTGATGGCTTTTTAAAATAAGTCCTATATATGACTAGGGTTGTGATAAAAGAAACCCTAATCATCCAAGTCAACATGGGCTGAATTTTGGATTTGGAAATTTTGAAATGGTACATATTGATAGATCGAGCTTCTCCATTAAACTTCGATTACAAGTTCTATCGAGTTTGTGTCAAGACTTAATAAAACAGCTTTTCTTCACTTGTTTCATGGATCAACCTTCATGTCTTTAGTTATACCACTGCATATGTTTGAACAACATAATTTTTGATACATTAAACTCTATTTAGATCAACCCAATTATAAGTAAAGTGTGTTTGGTCAAATGATTAACCAATTACATAGAAAATATGACCCTAACAAAAATCAATCATAAAAACAACATGAGAAACACATGGAGAACAATTCCAACAATCACTACTAATATATATATATATTAATAAGCAAAGCTTAGAGAAAGTTCAATTAAAATTTGAAATTAGAATCCAATTTTGCACCATGTGTCTAAATTTATGTAGAATCTACTTAAGTCTGTGCCATGTTTTCACATAAGTTTTTTAAATCTTTGTGCCAAGTGAGTTAACGAGTGCAAAATACTAAGAATCAAATTAATAAACAATTAAATTATAATTAAAAAAAAAAACCACACGTTCTACCTTATTAAAAATTAGGAAAAACAATGATCATAAGTAGTATTAAATTTAGGTAAGAATTTTAATATGTGACTAATTATGCTTACTTTAAAAAGAAATAATTGGACTTATTATTTATATTTTTATGAGAAAAGTTGTGTTTAATTTTAAATGTATCTATACGTATGCATTAATACATGTGTTACATGTGTTTAATTTTAAATGTATCTAATTATTGTTTCAAACTTTATCTTTTTGGAATGGAATATTTACAGAATCCCCATGAATAGGATCAAACCTTATTCCATGTTATTTACATGAGATTCCTCTTTCTTATTCTTAATCTTGCCCCCAAGAGGGCTTTGTTGATACTTGATTTATGTTTCGTCTTTCATTTCTTTTTATTTGTTTCGATAAATATGATCGTATTGTAATTATAAAAGGGCGGGTGGCTTCCTAATTTTAAATATGTGCAGAAAATATGTTGATAAAATTTGTGTTTAATTTTAAGTGTATATATACGTATGCATTAATGCAAGTGTTACATGCCATTATTTTTTAATAATTTGACTAATTATTTATATTTTTATAATAAAAATTGTGTTTAATTTTAAATACATCCATGCATTTGCATTGGTTACATGCTAGGGATACTTCAAATCTCTCTTTTTTTTAGAGGCATTTTTCGAGGTCTATCACACTAGGGTTAGGTTTTTCTTTTTCCACCTCCTTGTTTAAATAGGAGCACAGTGGGCTCTCCTATTCCAATTAGGTATACACAAACTTTTGACTTTCCTAGTCTAATAAGGATTATACAAACCCATAAACAAATAGCCTTTTAGAATAAAAACATTGCTAGCCATGGACTAAAACCGTAAGCTCGATAGATCGAGACATGTGTCGAGCTTTAATGAATTTCAACATATTGAGCTTTTTTTGAGGAGGTATCAAGACCTACAGATTGCACTTTTCTTGACTAGTTTTTGAGTAATCTTCGTGTTTTCAATGTAATCACTTGTAGTGATCATCTTGAACCAACCTAGATTTATCCAAATACAGTGCATTTTGTCAAAGGATATGCCAATTACATAAAAACGTGTCCCTTACATATAGTTTATTCCAGCTGAATGACTATGTGGAATTTAGATGATGAATATAACATTGATTTAACCAACATGAATTATAGGTTATCTATCTTATCTGCCCAACTGCCGTACCATCTAACTCCAATTATGGAGTATAGGATGGACAATATGTCTTCTTGCATTTTATTGTTTTCTTCAAATGCATTTTTGAAACACAAAATATAATAATTATATGGTGAATAGACATTTAATAGGGTTATGATTATAAGTGATATAAGCTATCATTTATTTGGGGAAAAAAATTATGTGATAGTATTTTGTTGGATGATGCGAATGTCACTACTTAAAAGTTACACTCTATCTTTATAAAAATTAATATTTACTTTAAATGTCTAAACCAAACATGAACCTTAGGTCAAATGTCATTCACCTTTTCAATAGTAAAAGACTCTGATACTTTCAATATAAAATGGTAAATATTACGATAAAACAAGTAGGGATGCAAAGTGGCACATCTGTGGAACATCAATACCCTGTCACAACTAGTACATTTATTCTCTATCGTCTCAATTGTTCAGAACTCATAACATATATTGTTTGTAACAGTACGGATAGGGAATGAAAATACATAAATTATAGCAAATCATCAAATTTAGAATGTGACTCATATACTGGAAAATGAGCAATCAATCCCTTACAATTTGTTCAAAATTACAAATAGCCTTTTATTTAATAAAGAAGAAGACGAAAACACTCATTATTTGCTACATCACAACAAAATGTAAAAAGAGAGAGTAGCAAATAAAGTTTCCCATGGCGCACACGTTGTATTAGTAATTATCTAACGGAGCGGTCTATTGGCGTCACAAAAAACTTCATTGTTCCATTCCGGCAATGAATGCCATCGTGCTCACCGCAAGCAAAGTAGTGAGGCTGCTTGTTTTTCAGCACAAACTGAAAGCCCTCCCCAGCTCCTTGGTTTGGATTTCCCTGCCTCTGGGCATTTTTCAAGTCACATTTAATGAAGCTATCGTGGTCTGGTAGCAAGTAAACACTATGAGGAAATGTTTTTGGAGTTGGTGGATCGTATTTGAAAACTGCAATCAACATCATATGAACAGTTATTTTTCATGCATATCTGCATTCAGCAAAACAAAACAAAAAATGCACATATTTTTCATGTTCCATAAGGATCAAAATTGATAACCTACGAATAAATGAATTGAAAACAAAGTTCGAAGTTAGAATTGACTATATATTTTGATACCATATTGAACTTTATAACTTGTCATAAAAACACAAGCGGTTTAAAAATATGATTTGGTCAATATATTTTACAACTTGAACTATGCATGGCAATATGTAACAAGTAGCAATAGCAAAGTAATTAAGCTCACCTAGAGTGTCATTTAAGTAGAAAGGGCCATGTTTGATTGCCCATTCGATGTAGTTAAAGCCATAATTCCAGTGGTACGAGCCACCCACGATGATCTTGTTGGATGTTTTTGTATTAATGGAATTCCCAAATGGCCTGGCTGTGATAACTGCCATTGTGGAAGCAATCAGCAGCACTAGCATGAGTCCTTGCGTAATTGTGAAACCCATGGTATGATTTGCAACTTATGAAAGATAATAGAGAGTGAAATAATTAAGAGGGTGGACACAAAGAAAGAGCTAGCGAAATAAGATGTTAGCAATGATATTGATAGCATGATTTAAATGGGTATTTATAATGGGATAGATGGAATGAGAGAGAGAGAGAGAGAGGTGTATATTGCATTGGCTAATTACTAAAATTGAAACTTTTTTGTTATAGAGCTTTTACATTATATTTTCCATCTCTTGACTACAAATTTTTGAAAAAGATGAGTTGTGTTTTATAAAAAATGAATCAATTTTCAAAGATTATTTTCTATAAATATCTCATTTTCCTATGTTTTGTTGCAACATTAATTGACTGGAAAAACAAATCTCCTAATTTCCCTTATTTAGCTTGCTATAAAATAGAGTTGTTTTCAAAAAAATAGAAAGTAAAAATCCTAGAAAACACTCTCGAAAAATAAGCAATATTTTTTTAGTTGACCAGAGAAAATCACTAAGCACAAGGTTTTCCATTGAAACAAATGGAACATTCTTCTTCTTTTTTCTTTTTTCTTTTTTTGTTTTTTTGTTATAATAAAAATAATTTTATGTAATTGTTTTAACACATTGGTAGTTTGATACATGATTATGTCCTTAAAGGAAAATGTTCTCGAACACTCATTGATATAAACTATGTCCATGCAACATCTATATGTTCACACTAGATATCCACATTTATTAACATTTTCTATGTTCATAATGTAAAAAGTGCAATGGAGACAAAGTACAAAAAAGCAAGTATATGAGAATCACTATCCCGTCCTTCGATTCCCCAACCCCTAGAAAAGGGCAAGTACCATATCGATCAAGAGATTTACAAGCAAATTAAACATCTTAAATGACCTTACTTATGCAATAACCAAGTTTATTTTGGCCAATCCCTAAAGGGTGTATAGCAGTATAATAAAGTGTCGTTAGACTTCTTAACAATATGAAAGCACTCTCTCAAATGTCAAAACTAAGAATTGGGAAAGGGAGCTCCAATATTGCGTTGGTAGAGATAGAGTAGAAATTTTCCCTCAACCAAAAAGGAGTCAACAACTAGTATGATCTTTTGTTTTCTTATTTCGACCTTTGTATGCTGGGAATGAAGACATAAATGCACTTTGAACTAAAAGATATTGATTGAAATAGAAAAAGAGGTGTAAAAAATTAAAAAGTGAAATATATTGATATCATATTCAGCGTGTTGTTGATGGAGAAGGATATAATTCAACCAGGTGTTGTGATGATGACGGTTAAATTGCTCAATATATATGACATCATCCCTCTACAAATATTCATCTTGCTCTGATTCCATGTTTGAAATACTGAATGAATAGTATTGTATTTTACAGTAATAAAATATAAAATATACATGAGTGCCTTTATATAAGAGGCATAGTGTGCAGTACATATCATAGTGTGCAGTACAAGTATGTGTGCTATACAAGTAAATAAGGTGAGTCTAAAGCCATTAGTGTGTAGTACAAGTATGTGTGCTATACAAGTAAATATAGTGTGTAGTACAAGTATGTGTGCTATACAGGTAAATAAGGTGAGCCTAAAGCATATAGTGTGTTGTACAAGAATGTGTGCTATACAAGTGAATAAGTTGGGCCTAAAGCCCACAGTCTATTACACGTCAACACATTTTATTCTCTCTTATTGAGTATATATTAACCAAGAAAACATGACAAAGAAGGTTAGATTTAGTGATTGTTTTTACTAAAACTTCCAATATATATATATATAGTTCTCTATTTTAAAATAGAGGTCTAATAGTAATGTTGTTATAAAATGATTTCATTCATTTTCTTCTATATTACTCCAAAACAGGATTACTTACCTTCCATTTCTTTACATTCATTTATTTAATTTAAAATGCTCAAACTAGAATACTTAATTTAATTCCATTCATTTCCGTTACTTAAATACATTTCATTCACTTCTGATCATTGCATTCCATTTCTTTGTAAACTCCCAAATGGAGGCTTAATGAGCTTTCCCATCATACATGAATACATGCACCCTTTACTTTGCTTCATACAAACATATCTTAACTCTCCTTCTCCTGCATCTCATCTCTCTCAATCTTTGGTTCTTTCTGACATGTGTTTTGTGCAGACATGCAATAGGAAATAGGCCTTTTGCAGCAGTCAAAATCACTGCAGAAAGTCTAAATAAAAGTTGCAAGATTTGCGTTATGGTTTGTATCTGTTATAAAGGTTTTGCTTTTGTGACCTCTATAATATATATATAAATATATATATATATATATATATGTATGTATGTATGTATGTATTTTTTTTTTGGCAGTATCTTTTTTGGGTTGCAACCATGGGAAACCATTGCAATTGAAAGCAAATTCATAATCTAAAATTAAATAAGAAACTTCTAATTTGAATAAAGAAGTAGATAAACCTCCTTAGGTAGAAATTTAGATAATTCTTGATTACCTTTACAAGCTGAAACAGCAGGTTATTATGCAGCGTTGAAATGTAGAAGTAGAATTTGTAACACATACACTTTCAAAAAAAAAAAAAAAAACATAAGTTCAAGAAGAATAGAAGACTATCAAGGAAAAAGATTGAGAAAATATCTCAAAAGAAATATTTTATTAATAACAATTTATTATCATTGTCTCCTTCTAAAGAGTATTTATAAGAAGACTTTTTCTTCTGATATTCCTTTAAGAAAAATAAATAAAAGAAGTCATAATTTAATAGGGATTTGAAATTTATATAAAAGATTAATATCAATTATAGTTTTTGTGCTGAGGAGTTAATACGGTGTGAAAATCTAAGAGTCTAATATCAATTAAAAAAAAAAAATCAACATTAACAATAAGAAAGTGCCCCATCCTCTTCTCTCTCTCTCTTCATTGTTGTTGGGCATGGACAGTGGCGTAGGCACTTGAAGACCAAGGCCCCCCCCAAATTTTTCTGAAAAATTAAAATTTTTTTTAAAAATATCCTAAATAATTTGAAAATTTTTAAATAACCTTATTATTTTGGCCCCCATTCTTGATAATATACATATATATATATATATATATATATATATATATATTTAAGAATGTCCAAAAATAAACATAATTTTCATTTAAATAAAATACAATCTATAAACACATATGTCAACAAATTACAATAATCAAACATTTAGTATCTTTAAAATGAACACATAGGCATTTTAACAATTACCTCAACAAAAAAATGGGATAGAAAATTATAATTTTCATCCTAACACACATCTAGGGCTTACTTGTACGGTTGAAAATTTGAAAAGTCAAAAAGATTTTAATGTGCCACACCACCAACTCTCTCTCTCTCTCTCCATGCATGTTGGCCTCACCCTTTTTTTTTTTTTTCGGGTACATAGGTCACCTAGCTCTGCTGCCTGGTACTTGTTGTTTTTAATTCTTCCTAGTTACTAATTGCTATGTTTTGTTTTATTTAATTTACTTTTCATTGCTTTCTATTTTATATTCCTTATAATATATCAAATCATTTTGTCAATCTTGTCTCATGATTGTTTAATTTTAATTGATACATTTTTGTTTATAGCACATATTGAGTTATGAAGTATTGTACGTTGCTATTTTACATTTCATATACACACAAATTTATATATGGCCCCCCAAAGATAAATTCCCGGCTCCACCACTAGGCATGGAAAACATAGATTAATATATAGGAATTATATTATGCATCTAACTGCATATTATGCATAGGGTTACAAGCTAGTATATATTAATAGACAAATCTCAGAGAAATTCCAATTAGAATTTCAATTGGATTTCAATTGTGTGCTAATTTTGCACCACATATACAATGTAAATTTTTAAGTTTTTCTGCTGAGGAGTTAATACAGTGCAAAAGTTCAAGAGTCTAATATCAAAAAAAAAAAAAAAAAAACAATCAACCCACGTTAACAATAAAAAAGTGCTCTATCCTCTCCCCTCACTCCATCGTTGTTGGGCTTGGAAAACAAAAATTGTCAAAGCTTCCAAAGGATCTCCTCTTTCATAGGTACCTTTAACCTCTCTCTCTGTCTCTCTCTCTCTTTGTTAAGGATTTTCCATTATCTATTTTCGTTTTTTTCAGATCAATTTTTTCCTTGGTTTGTCAACTCCCCTCAAACTATTCGAAGAAAGGATAGAACTGAATTTTTGGTCAATTGCTTCTTATTTTTTATTTTAGTTTTAGGGGAGTGGAAGCACAAAGGCAAGTAGATGTAGAAGCTGTCCAGGATGACAGACGTAAGATAGAGCTTGAGAGATAAAGCAACACGACAAGCATTAAGCCATTGTGAGAGAACAAATATGAGGTAATGTTCTACCTTACCAAAAAAATGGTTAAGGTTTCTATGTAGGTATTATACGCTGGATTCGATTTATAGATTTGGATAACTACAATACTAATTTTTAAATTTAAACTACAAGATCAACGTAAATAAAACTTCTAGAATATTGCTTTTGCTTCAGTATCTTTCTATCTTATCTCTTCAATTTGAAAGTGATTGGGATCACATAGTCTTTGAATTTGAGTAGGCTAACTTCATTTGTGGTTGCACCTTATCATTATCTGTAACTGCCACAAGCGCAAAAGCTTAGAATACGAAAACTATTTTTTTCCCTTCCAATTTTTCCTTTTTTCTTAATTATAATTATTTTTGGGCTTGAGTAAAAAGAATCTTAGGGCTTGATTTGTAGGAGGATTTTTGTTTTTATTTTCAAAACAGTATAAAAACAATTTTCAAAAAATTGAACTTAAAAATAGTTTTCAGATAATAATTTTTATATCATACGTGTTTGGCTCTCACTTTTAAGAATAATTTTCAAAATACTAAAATATATATATATATATATATATATATTTGTTTGGAAGACCTTTTCTATTATTGAGATTTTAAAAAGTAATATGTAGAATCTGTGGATTACTTTTTTTTTTTTTTTTTTTTGGGGATAATGATAAGGGAATAGAGCTCATCATGTACTTTTTTTTAATGATAAATTTCAAATTTGAAGTGTGAGAATTCTTTTTGTGATAAAGATAAGCTCCATAATGTAAGAGATAAAGAAGAGTTTGGATAAATATGTAGGGTCTATTGTTTTCAATTTATTTACAACTATGTCATCAAAAACATTTTTTGTATCCTAAAAACACCCCCAAGGCGTTTTTAAAATCTTGTTCTAAACCCCAGGAAAAGAGGATATAGTTTAAAAAAATATATATTTAGAAAATGTTAGCCAAACAATAAATTTAAGTGTGGGACTCACCATTTTATGGATTGTAAAATATATATATATATATATATATATTTAAAAACTCTAATAAAAAAGACCATTATATATCTTAGCTTAATCCATTTGGGTTATTTCAAATTTGGAAGAAAAGTAAATGTAAGACTCAAGTAATTTTCCTTTTTCCTTTTCCTACAAACATAGCAAGAATTGATATGGTTTCTTAGCGTTTAAAGTATTTTGTTTTAATTTTAAATTTTAAATTTTTTAGGGTTAGCTGAATTTGACTTTGATTTTTCCTTTTATTTTATTTTTGAGTGCAAAATGTAATTGGACTATTTGCCTGCCTTTTTTCCTCTATATCACACAAGACTGATTGTTTTGAAATTCATCAATATATATTTGTCACATAAAATAGAGTCTCATTGTTTAGGAATTTAATATAGACAAGTTGCAATTGGTGGAGGCAAAGAAGAAGAAGATAAGTCAAGAGTACAATCAGAAAGAGAAGCAAGGTGATATATGAAATAAGTAATTTCTTTTTCTAAAATTTCCCTTCATTTTTTATTTTATTGATCTAAAAAAAGTGTTTTGAATAATATGTGAGATGAAATTTTAAGATTAAGCAGCTCACAATTGCTGAAATTATTTTGAATTGTATTTTCCACTTCAAAGATGCTTTGGAAGTGGTAGTTTATGGTAACATGTAATCTTTCTCTTCCTTCAAGTTAGTCACAACTTTGATGCATAAATAGATTATTTGTACATTAGCCAATCTCCACATTAGCCCCTCCACTTTTTTTTAGAGTGTATATCTCACTAATTGGTTGATTACCATAAGAAGTAGAAACTGTTCATTACATATATTATATAATTGTTGGGAAATTTAGACCACGGTTGATTGAATTAACTAGTTTTAAACCCAAGTAGTTAATTAGATTTATTATGAATAAAACTTGTTAAAACAAACAAACATCAATATCATATCAAAATCATGAAGTGGAAAAAAGAAAAAAAAAAACAGACAAGATATGATGACCTAGGAAAACCAACAAAACAAACTAGTTTCACAGTAAAAAACCTGGGGGGAAACTTTCCCGAAAAGCAATCCACTATAGTAAGGAGAAGTTTCACATCTAATACAAAACCTTTGTCCCTAGACTCTACAATCCCGTAGATGAACTCACAGCAGAAACCTTTTACCGCTTCAGAACCTCTAAACTCTTCAATATATGAACGCCACCCTTTTTGCGTGGATCCCAATACGTGACTAACCAATGATGCACGGCTCCCAGAATGTGACTAACACACTAACTTGGAGAAGATGTTGGCTGCGAAGTTCTTCACTTCATCAACAATGAAGATCAAGAAGCACTTGGTTACAAAAGCCTAAGGCGCAAAGACGCAGTAGTTTCTTTCAGAGAGAATAAGGCATCAGTCACCTTTTGCATATATTCTCCTTGTATTCTCTTATGTGACGGCCTCTAAAATAAGCCTTATATATGTCTAGGATTGTGAGAAAAGAAACCCCACACAAATACATAAGCATGGGCCGAAAATCAGATTTGAAAATCTAAATTCTCGTAACCTCGATAAATAGTATTCGTCGAGCCTCATTAAATTACGATAGATAGCTATCTGTCAAGCAGCTTGTTGGTTTTTAGACCTCTTAAAACCACAATTGGATTAACCTAGGTAATTAGCCAAGTTGTTACTTAGTCAAATTAAATAGATCTATGTTATCACAAACAAACAATCATATCATGTAAATTAGTGGAAATATAAAAGACACAGGATATGATCACCCAGGAAACGAAACTGATAAAAACCTAGGGAGGATTTAACCTAGCTATCCTCAAGGTAAACTTGAATCCACTATCTTAAAAGAATTGAAGTTCATACAATAAGACTTACAAGCCTCCACGCTTGACTTCTTATTGCTACCTACTAGTAGAACTTACTAACACAACCCCCTGCAAGCTTCGAATCCACGAACTCCTTCTTTCTTGGATTCACCACCAGATACAAGCACCCACGCTTGTGTTTCTTTCGGCTTAAATGGCAGCAACTGGATTGATCATCAAGGTGTAGAAAACTTCTTCTCCTTGGAAACCCTATGTTTATGTGAGGGAAAACTCCTCAAAAATCTCACAAGAGACTCACACAAACCGCAATATGAGCAACCAAGTCCTTAGAGAACTTTTGGGTACAAAACCCTAAAATACAAAAGAAGGCGCACTATTTTCTCTCTAAAACACATATAAAAACATTTTAGGGTTTTCCTTATATATAGGAGTGTTTTACTTGAACCCTAATACTTTTAAGTAGAGTTTGGGATGAACTAGAACTCTGTAGAAAAATAAATCTGTATGTATTGTAATTAAGAGGGCTTAGTTGATACTTGATTTATGTTTCGTCTTTCATTTCTTTTTATTTGTTTCGATAAATATGATCGTATTGTAATTATAAAAGGGCGGGTGGCTTCCTAATTTAAGATATGTACAGAAAATATGTTGATAAAATTTGTGTTTAATTTTAAGTGTATATATACGTATGCATTAATGCAAGTGTTACAAGCTATTATTTTTTAATAATTTGGCTAATTATTTATATTTTTATAATAAAAATTGTGTTTAATTTTAAATACATCCTTGCATTTGCATTGGTTACATGCTAGGGATACTTCAAATCTCTCTTTTTTTTAGAGGCATTTTTCGAGGTCTATCACACTAGGGTTAGGTTTTACTTTTTCCACCTCCTTGTTTAAATAGGAGCGCAGTGGGCTCTCCTATTCCACTTAGGTATACACAAACTTTTGACTTTCCTAGTCTAATAAGGATTACACAAACCCATAAACAAATAGCCTTTTAGAATAAAAACATTGCTGGCCATGGACTAAAACCGTAAGCTCGATAGATCGAGACATGTGTGGAGCTTTAATGAATTTCAACATATCGAGCTTTTTCCGAGGAGGTATCAAGACCTACAGATTGCACTTTTCTTGACTAGTTTTTGAGTAATCTTCGTGTTTTCAATGTAATCACTTGTAGTGATCATCTTGAACCAACCTAGATTTATCCAAATACAGTGCGTTTTGTCAAAGGATATGCCAATTACATAAAAACGTGTCCCTTACATATAGTTTATTCCAACTGAATGACTATGTGGAATTTAGATGATGAATACAACATTGATTTAACAAACATGAATTATAGGTTATCTATCTTATCTGCCCAACTGCCGTACCATCTAACTCCAATTATGGAGTATAGGATGGACAATATGTCTTCTTGCATTTTATTTTTTTCTTCAAATGCATTTTTGAAACACAAAATATAATAATTATATGGTTAATAGACATTTAATAGGGTTATGATTATAAGTGATATAATCTATATTTTATTTGGGGAAAAAAATTATGTGATAGTATTTTGTTGGATGATGCGAATGTCACTACTTAAAAGTTACACTCTATCTTTATAAAAATTAATATTTACTTTAAATGTCTAAACCAAACATGATCCTTAGGTCAAATGTCATTAACCTTTTCAATTGTAAAAGACTCCGATACTTTCAATATAAAATGGTAAATATTATGATAAAACAAGCACGGATGCAAAGTGGCACATCTGTGGAACATCAATACCCTGTCACAACTAGTACATTTATTCTCTATCGTCTCAATTGTTTAGAACTCATAACATATATTGTTTGAAACAGTACGGACAGGGAATGAAAATACATAAATTATAGCAAATAATCAAATTTAGAATGTGACTCATATACTGGAAAATGAGCAATCAATCCCTTACTATTTGTTCAATATTACAAATAGTCTTTTATTTAATAAAGAAGAAGAAGACGAAAACACTCATTATTTGCTACATCACAACAAAACGTAAAAAGAGAGAGTAGCAAATAAAGTTTCCCATGGCGCACACGTTGTATTACTAATTATCTAACGGAGTGGTCTATTGGCGTCACAAAAAACTTCATTGTTCCATTCCGGCAATGAATGCCATCGTGCTCACCGCAAGCAAAGTAGTGAGGCTGCTTGTTTTTCAGCACAAAATGAAAGCCCTCCCCAACTCCTTGGTTTGGATTTCCCTGCCTCTGGGCATTTTTCAAGTCACATTTAATGAAGCTGTCGTGGTCTGGTAGCAAGTAAACACTGTGAGGAAATGTTTTTGGAGTTGGTGGATCGTATTTGAAAACTGCAATCAACATCATATGAACAGTTATTTTTCATGCATATCTGCATTCAGCAAAACAAAACAAAAAATGCACATATTTTTCATGTTCCATAAGGATCAAAATTGATAACCTACGAATAAATGAATTGAAAACAAAGTATGAAGTTAGAATTGACTATATATTTTGATACCATATTGAACTTTATAACTTGTCATAAAAACACAAGCGGTTTAAAAATATGATTTGGTCAATATATTTTACAACTTGAACTATGCATGGCAATATGTAACAAGTAGCAATAGCAAAGTAATTAAGCTCACCTAGAGTGTCATTTAAGTAGAAAGGGCCATGTTTGATTGCCCATTCGATGTAGTTAAAGCCATAATTCCAGTGGTACGAGCCACCCACGATGATCTTGTTGGATGTTTTTGTATTAATGGAATTCCCAAATGGCCTGGCTGTGATAACTGCCATTGTGGAAGCAATCAGCAGCACTAGCATGAGTCTTTGCGTAATTGTGAAACCCATGGTATGATTTGCAACTTATGAAAGATAATAGAGAGTGAAATAATTAAGAGGGTGGACACAAAGAAAGAGCTAGCGAAATAAGATGTTAGCAATGATATTGATAGCATGTTTTAATTGGGTATTTATAATGGGATAGATGGAATGAGAGAGAGAGAGAGAGGTGTATATTGCATTGGCTAATTACTAAAATTGAAACTTTTTTGTTATAGAGCTTTTACATTGTATTTTCCATCTCTTGACTACAAATTTTTGAAAAAGATGAGTTGTGTTTTATAAAAAATGAGTCAATTTTCAAAGATTATTTTCTATAAATATCTCATTTTCCTATGTTTTGTTGCAACATTAATTGACTGGAAAAACAAATCTCCTAATTTCCCTTATTTAGCTTGCTATAAAATAAAGTTGTTTTCAAAAAAATAGAAAGTAAAAATCCTAGAAAACACTCTCGAAAAATAAGCAATATTTTTTTAGTTGACCAGAGAAAATCACTAAGCACAAGGTTTTCCATTGAAACAAATGGAACATTCTTCTTCTTTTTCTTTTTTCTTTTTTCTTTTTTTGTTATAATAAAAATAATTTTATCTAATTGTTTTAACACATTGATAGTTTGATACATGATTATGTCCTTAAAGGAAAATGTTCTCGAACACTCATTGATATAAACTATGTACGTGCAACATCTATATGTTCACACTAGATATCCACATTTATTAACATTTTCTATGTTCATAATGTAAAAAGTGCAATGGAGACAAAGTACAAAAAAGCAAGTATATGAGAATCACTATCCAGTCCTTCGATTCCCCAACCCCTAGAAAAGGGCAAGTACCATATCGATCAAGAGATTTACAAGCAAATTAAACATCTTAAATGACCTTACTTATGCAATAACCAAGTTTATTTAGGCAAATCCCTAAAGGGTGTATAGCAGTATAATAAAGTGTCGTTAGACTTCTTAACAATATGAAAGCACTCTCTCAAATGTCAAAACTAAGAATTGGGAAAGGGAGCTCCAATATTGCGTTGGTAGAGATTGAGTAGAAATTTTCCCTCAACCAAAAAGGAGTCAACAACTAGTATGATCTTTTTTTTTTCCTTATTTCGACCTTTGTATGCTGGGAATCAAGACAAAAATGCACTTTGAACTAAAAGATATTGATTGAAATAGAAAAAGAGGTATAAAAAATTAAAAAGTGAAATATATTGATATCATATTCAGCGTGTTGTTGATGGAGAAGGATATAATTCAACTGGGTGTTGTGAAGATGACGGTTAAATTGCTCAATATATATGACATCATCCCTCTACAAATATTCATCCTGCTCTGATTCCATGTTTGAAATACTGAATGAATAGTATTGTATTTTATAGTAATAAAATATAAAATATACATGAGTGCCTTTATATAAGAGGCATAGTGTGCAGTACATATCATAGTGTGCAGTACAAGTATGTGTGCTATACAAGTAAATAAGGTGAGTCTAAAGCCATTAGTGTGTAGTACAAGTATGTGTGCTATACAAGTAAATATAGTGTGTAGTACAAGTATGTGTGCTATACAGGTAAATAAGGTGAGCCTAATGCATATAGTGTGTAGTACAAGAATGTGTGCTATACAAGTAAATAAGTTGGGCCGAAAGCCCACAGTCTATTACACGTTAACACATTTTATTCTCTCTTATTGAGTATATATTAACCAAGAAAACATGACAAAGAAGGTTAGATTTAGTGATTGTTTTTACTAAAACTTCCAATATATATATATAGTCCTCTATTTTAAAATAGAGGTCTAATAGTAATGTTGTTATAAAATGATTTCATTCATTTTCTTCTATATTACTCCAAAACAAGATTACTTACCTTCCATTTCTTTGCATTCATTTGTTTAATATAAAATGTTCTAACTAGAATACTTAATTTAATTCCCTTCATTTCCGTTGCTTAAATACATTTCATTCACTTCTGATCATTGCATTCCATTTCTATATAAACTCCCAAATGGAGGCTTAATGAGCTTTCCCATCATACATGAATACATGCACCTTTTACTTTGCTTCATGCGAACATATCTTAACTCTCCTTCTCCTGCATCTCATCTCTCTCAATCTTTGGTTCTTTCTGACATGTATTTTGTGCAAACATGCAATAGGAAATAGGCCTTTTGCAACAGTCAAAATCACTGCAGAAAGTCTAAATAAAAGTTGCAAGATTTGCATTATGGTTTGTATCTGTTATAAAGGTTTTGTTTTTGTGACCTCTATAATATATATATATATATATATATGTATGTATGTATGTATTTTTTTTTTGTCAGTATCTTTTTTGGGTTGCAACCATGGGAAACCATTGCAATTGAAAGCAAATTCATAATCTAAAATTAAATAAGAAACTTCTAATTTGAATAAAGAAGTTGATAAAACTCCTTAGGTAGAAATTTAGATAATTCTTGATTACCTTTACAAGCTGAAACAACAGGTTATTATGCAGCGTTGAAATGTAGAAGTAGAATTTGTAACACATACACTTTCAAAAAAAAAAAAAAAAAAAAAAAAAAACAGAAGTGTTAGTTTTTAGACCCCTTAAAACACAATTGGATTAACCTAGGAATTTAGCCAAGTTGTTACTTAGTCAGATTATTTAAATCTAGGTTAACACAATCAAATAATCATATCAAGTATAGCAGCGAAAATATAAAGAACACAAAGATATGATCACCTAGGAAACCAAACCGGTAAAAACCTGGGAAAGATTTAACCTAGCTATCCTCAAGGTAAACTTGAATCCACTATCTTGAAAGAATCGAAGTTCATACAATAAGACTTACAAGCCCCCACGCTCGACTTCTTATTGCTCCCACCAGTAGAACTTACTGACCCGACCACGTGCAAGCTCCGAATCCACGGATTCCTTCTTTCTTGGATTCTCCACCAAATACAAGCACATCCGCTTGTGTTTTCTTTAAGCTCCAATGGCAGCAACTGGAATGATCAATAAGGTGTAGAAAAATCTTCTCCTTGAAAACCCTAAGTTTTTGTGAAGGAAACCTCCTCAAAGATCTCACAAGAGATTCACATAAACCGCAATATGAGCAACACAAAAACGTGGTTAGGGTTTTCCTTATATACCTAGGGTAAATTAGAAACCTAAACCAATTAAAACACTTTAGGGCTGAGTTGGAAAACCTAATTAAAAAACGTCAGGTGCGATTTTCGATTGATCGAGCCTAAGCTTCGATCGATCGAAATGCACTAAATCAGTTTTTTTAATTAGCTTAGTATTTCATTCCAACTTTACAACAAAGAACCAACTTTGAGCACTTATAAAACAACTTAAATATATTGTTTTGATCATGGTTTGCCAACAATACAAATTAGGATTCTAAATACATAAAACCTAAGTTTTTAGAACCTAACAAACTCCCCCTTTGGCAATCCGTGACAAAACACAACTTAAATAGCTCAAAGTTTACAAGTAAAAGCCCTTTACGAAATAATGCTCAAAAACACAAATTCAATCCTAACTACTATCCATCAGTTGTAAGAGTAGACAGCAGCTTAATTGAATCAACCTGTATATTTCTTGAAACACTTAAACAAAATGCATAACCGCATGTGTGGAAAAAATACAAGTAAAGAAAAATAAAAATCTTGATTTCAAACACAAACAATAAAGACATTTAATAATGAAGAACTCATAATCATAAATCAATAAGAAGTTTGAAACAAGAAACACAAAATATACTCCCCCTAACATGAATAACCCAACAAGTAAAAACAATGTGGCAATAGCTAAAAAGGTAAAATACAATGTGAAGCACCTAGATACAATCTAAACAACTCCACAAGCTCCAACCAATCAAAAAATAAAGTCTCCCCCTAAAAACAAAAACAGGTACAAAGAAGGGCAATCAAAATCCATCATCAAAAGGAGGTGGTGACGAAGAACTCCGAAACCGTGCCAAATCTGCTCGTAGACCTCTAATCTCATCCAAAATGTCCACCAAAACCTGTCCTTGAGCCGCCTGAATAGTCAAGACATGATCCAACGTACGTCGAATGTCGGAATCATCTGAAGTAGTTGGTGGAGGAACATCAATAGCAACAGCAGCACCAGAAGTCTCAGCAGCACCTGTAGAGGAGGGAAGAGGGGGGACACTACTAGAGGATGCACCACGAGAGACCGAAGGATCAGCTCTCAAATGAGCAGCCCTCTGACGAAGGAAAGTAGCACCTAGGGGACCAACAACATGGACAGGCTCACTAGAGGGAAAGTCAGCTAGACCTAAAAACAAAAGTATCCTATGAATGAAAATAGGATATATAAGCGCATGTCCTACGACAGAACTCCTATGAACTTCGTTCAAAGAACAAAGGAACAAGTGAGGAAAACTGATAGAAGCACCAGACATAAACGCATATAAAAACACACATCGCTCCAAAGGGATGGTGTGGAGACGAGAAATGGGCCATAAGGAATGACACCAACTCTAAGAAACAAATATGCGGTCTCAGAAAGCGCAGAAGACGTGATCCGAGGATCAGAACCCCACTGGATAGATGATCCAGTGATGTGTGACATGACCTCATCAATAGGAGGTGACTCATCATAGGGATAGATCGGATCAGTGACAATCGGAACCCCAAGAGCCTTAACCACTACCCTAGGGGTAATGGTGAACTCCTCACCTCGTATCCAACTCCAAACAACGGTGTTAGAATCATAGATGTGACATGAGAAGTTAGAGAAGAACTCTCTAATCAAAGCAGTTGGGGGTGGATGATCTATTTCTAAGAGTGATAGCCAACCTCTAGACTCAAGATTAGCCCTAATGGCTGGATCGACCTCATCTAGAATCACAGAACGCTCAGCCCAAATCTTACGTTTACTATTAAGTTTCTCATAGGCCTCACGCGCACACTCATTCCTAAACAACTGAACCCTAGAAGGAGACACAGCAGGGGTAGAGGGAACCCTATTAGCTCTAGTCTTCCTAGGCATGGTGCTAGAATAAGGAACAAGAGCACAAAAAAAGGGGGAAAAACAACAAAAACAAAACCAAGGGCAGACTGCAAGTTAGCAAAACAAATATAGAACAAGAAGAACTATATGATGCATGAACAGATTAAATGATATGATGCATGAGCTAATGCAGAAAATTAAGTCCAAATTAAGTTCAAACTCACAAAATTGGCTTGAGCATAGAGTTTCTAACTAAAACCCAAAAAAAATTCAACCACTTGTTAATTTTTCAAAATAAATTGACCAATTGACCATTACACAAGTTAGAAAACAATTAGAATGATCAATTACATCAAAACAACAAGCCAATTTCATCAATTTCAACTCAATTGAACAAAATCCCCAAATCGAATTCAATCATAAACCCTAGAATTTTCAATTTTTCATAAAACCCCAAATTGATCAAATTAATCAACACCAATCATGAATATAACAATATCCCATCAAAACCCAATGATCAATTTCAGAAAACAAGCCTTGAATCATCAAAAATCCCAAAAATCAAAAGTTCTGAAAATATCCCTTAAATGCATGAAAGTATGCATGAAAACATGAAAATAAAACCAAAAGGAGGGATAGAATGGTCTTACTGGCCTTGAGGGAGGAAAACCTTGCAAAAAGTTTGGAGGAAAACGACAAAAAAATGTAGTGAATCCTTGCCAAGTCGGAGAGAGAAGAAAAGTTGAAAAACTTTTTGAAAAAGATGTTTTTGAAATAGTCAAAGAACTGTTTTAAAAAACCAGAAATACGATCTTTGATTGATCGAAAAACAAGTTTGATCAATCTAACCAGGCAAAGGCTCACATAAATTTTAAAGCAAGATTTCGATTGATCGAAAAATAGATTGGATCAATCGAAATTCTGGAAAAACAGCTTTTTAAGAGAAAAAACCAGATTTTTTGAACAGTTACCTCAAAGCATTGAATATAACAAAACAAATACATGAGTATGAGATTAAAAGCTCTCCCAAAAACAAGATTTAAACCCAATTTTCCAGAAATTTAGATTTTAAACAATCTCTCCCATTTTTAAAGCAACAAAAACAGTTTTGCATAAAACTCAAGGTATTTTTCAAACGTGGTTGGTCAGACCATTAACACAAACAATTACTTGTACAAAGTTTAGCAAAGAGTAACTTGTGTTGTATGTGCAACTAGCAAAAAGTTTGAGATACATGTGAGGTGATATGAGAACAGAAATCAATCACAAAGTCTACACAATTCATCACATAGAATTTAAAAGAGACTAACACCTAAAGAGTTACATCATATAACTCCCACATCTCCTAGAACATAAGCTTGCAATCATGTAAGTTTCTTGAATTTTGCCTCATAATATACACACAAATTTTTAATTTAAGTGATTTGGCATTCAGCCTAATAGTACACACCAATTTTTAATGTAAGAGATTTATCATTTAAACCGAGGCTTCACCTTATGTTCTTTTTGTGCATGTGCTACACTTTCTCGAGCACAAAATCTTATGATATGCACTAAGGTGTTCATGATTGGCTAGTGCACAGTGGTGAGATGGTTATTCTGACAGTCAAACAACATGTGACTTTAAGATTAAGACAAAGTGATAAACACCATAAACATCTTTCCCACACAACATGTTCTACAAAACTTCCACTAGTGAAGTGCAATAAATAAGCTCATCAAAGCTAAACAAAGTACAACAAAACATGTCATGTGAAAATAAATTGACCAACCTTGTTTTCAAAAACAAAGAGAATAGTGCAAGAATAATAATGTGCTTCCTTTTTCTTTCCTTTCTTTCCCCTTTTATATATATATATATATATATATATATTTAATATTAAATAAAAAACACCTAGAATGAAATGCATGAATGTAATGCAATGCAAATCCTAGAGACAAAAAGGAAAAACACAAAAACCAAAGAACAATGGTCACAAAGGAAAAGCAGTGAAGCACAAGGACCAGGATAAAAAAATAGTTCAGGGACACAGAATCACACCAATTACTTGACGAAGGGTTTCAAACTTACTTCTATCAAGAGGTTTGGGGAAAATGTCGGCATTTTAACGCTCAATAGGAATATACTCAAGTCACATAATCTTTCTTTCAACAAGATCCCTAATGAAGTGATACCTAATCTCAATGTGTTTAGTCTTAAAATGTTGCACAGGGTTCTTAAATATATCAATAGCACTAGAGTTATCACAGTAAACAACCATGGTATCTTGGGATATCCCATAATCAGTTAAAACCTTTTTCATCCAAAGAAGTTGTGAGCAACAACTTCCAGCAGTAATATATTCTACCTCTGCAGTAGACAAAGACATAGAATTTTGCTTTTTACTCATCCAAGCAACAAGATTGGCTCCTACATAAAAACACCCACTAGTGGTGCTTTTTCTATTATCAGCATTACCAGCCCAATCAGAATCAGAAAAACCAGCAAGGGACAGATTAGACTCTTTACTATAAAATAATCCATAATCACAAGTTCCACCAACATATTTAATAATTCTTTTGACAGCATTCAAATGTAAAACTTTAGGATTAGATTGAAATCTAGAACAAACACCAACACTAAAGGCAATATCAGGCCTACTAACAGTCAAATATAACAAGCATCCAATCATACTTCTGTATATGTAACATCAACAGACTCACCTGAAGGATCATTCGTTAATTTGACATTGGCAGCAATTGGTGTTCTAGAATGTGCAGCGTTGTCCAATCTAAAACGCTTGACTAGATTCCTTGCATATTTTGCTTGGTTGATGTAGATTCCTAAGTCCGTTTGTTTTACCTGTAATCCCAAAAAATAAGTTAGTTCTCCAACCATACTCATTTCAAACATGGCCTTCATTTCATCTGCAAAAGAATGAGCAAGAGAGTCATTAGTAGCACCAAAAACAATAGCATCAACATATATTTGAGCTACAACAAAACTATTCTTATCCTTTCTTATGAAGAGAGTAGTGTCTGCAAATCCCCTTTTGAATCCATGCTCAGTGAGATATGCAGTCAATCTATCATACCAGGCTCACGGAGTTTGTTTCAACCCTTACAATGCTCTCTTCAGTTTGTACACATCATCCGGTCTGTGAGGATCAATAAAACCCTTAGGTTGTTCCACATAAACTTCTTCTTGCAACATCCTGTTCAAGAAAGCACTTTTCACATCCATTTGGTATAGCTTGAAATTTAGATGACTAGTTATAGCCAAAAGTATCCTAATGGATTCCAGTCTTGCTACCGGTGCAAATGTCTCATCAAAATCAACCCCTTCCACTTGTGTGTAACCTTGAGCAACAAGTCTAGATTTATTTCTGATAACTGTGCCATGTTCATTAGACTTGTTCTTAAAGATCCACTTAATTCCAATCACATTTACTCTCTTTGGTCTTGGAACTAATTCCCACACATCATTTCGAACAAACTGGTGAAGTTCTTCATGCATGGAGTTTACCCAGTCAGCATCTTGAAGAGCTTCATCTACCTTTTTTGGTTCGAATTGGGACAGATAGCATGAGTGAGTAATTACACTTAAGGCTTTTGACCTTAATCTCATGTTATCATTTAGACTTCCCAATATGTTTGAGGAGGGATGGTTAAGTCTTATTCTAGAGGAAGGACCCTTGACTAGGGATGTTGATGTACCTTTTTGTTCCGGTGAAGGGTTGAACTCATGTAGTGCTTGTTGAGTCTCATGTACCGGTGTGGATGGTTCCGAACTTGATGGAACAGACACAACATCATTTAGCACCATCAACTCTTCATCACTATGCTTACAAACATAATCAACAGGAAGCGAGTCACCATTCTCCATAGGCATATCTTGAACAGGAGTGACATTTTCTGATTGTGCTTCAGAACATACTTCATCATTGATCACAACATTTGATGATTCCATCACAGTCTTGGTTCTCAGATTGTACACTCTATATGCTCTACTAGTAGAGGAGTACCCTAAAAAATATCCCTTGTCACTCTTAGCATCAAATTTTTCTAGGTTCTCTCCATCACGTAGAATGTAACAATCACTACTAAAAATTCTGAAATACTTAACAACAGGTTTCTTTCCTTTCTAGAGTTCATAAGGAGTCTTCTTTGAATCAGGTCTGAAATACACTCAGTTGAGTGTATGACAAGCAGTATTAACTGCTTCTCCCCAGAAGGATTTAAGCAACTTTTTATTGTGTAGCATGACATGTGTCATCTCTTGAACAACTCTATTTTTTCGTTCCACTATTCCATTATGTTGAGGAGTCTTGGGTGAGGAGAACTCTTGATGTGTGCCTTGATCATTGCAGAAGGTGGCCAGCTTGGTATTCTCAAATTCTCTTCCATGGTCACTTTTGATTCTGGCTACTACAGTATCTTTCTCAACCTGCAACTTTTTGCATAAATGTATCATCTTCTCAGGAGCCTCAGCTTTGTCTTTCAACAGCACCACCTAAGTGTATCTAGTGAAATCATCCACAACCACCAGAATATATTTCTTTCCACCTAAACTCTGAACTCTAACAGGATCCATGAGATCAATGTGGAGAAGCTCCAAAGGCCTTGAAGTTTGTACACTTGCCATAGACGGATGTTTAGACTTTATCTATTTACCTATCTGACATGGTCCACAAATGCACTTATCTATCTTCCCAAACTTAGGTAAACCAACAACTGCATCACATCTGGAGATTTTTTCTAACTGTTTATGACTACCATGCCCCAAACGTTGATGCCACAAATCAACTTGATCTATCTCTGCACTAAAACACTTGTTGCTTATGCTTGGTGTCAATCCATAACAATTGTCTGCAGTCCTTACACCAACGCACATACAGTCACCTCCACCATCAAGAATTTCACATTCATACTTGGTGAAGAGAACATTTAGTCCATTATCACAAATCTAACTAATGCTGAGTAGGTTTGCCTTCAGTCCATCAACATACCAAACATCTTCAAAGACCGGCAATCCTGGGATGTCCACGGTTCCAATCCCTTTGATTACAGATTTGCTTCCATCACCAAAAGTGACTGTTCCAATCTTTCCTTCAAAGAGAGTTTTGAATAGTCCTTTATTACCAGTCATATGCCTGGAACAACCACTATCCAATTACCAAAGACATGAATCACGTGCCTTTAAGGCGGTTAAGGCAGTAAAACACAAATAATCATTATCACATATGATAAGCAGTCTAAGGAAGGATTTAACATGTGCAACAAGGAACAAATATCCAAAGTAAGCAAATTGATAGATAAGCATTATACTTTGCAAAAAATCCATAATAAAGGAGTCAAGGATCAGCTCAGTGATCAAAATATCAACAACAAAAGAGCTACCCGCTCTGATACCACTTGTCAGTTTTTAGACCTCTTAAAACACAATTGGATTAACCTAAGAATTTAACCAAGTTGTTACTTAGTCAAATTAATTAAATCTAGGTTAACACAATCAAATAATCATATCAAGTATAGCAGCGGAAATATAAAGAACACAAAGATATGATCACCCAGGAAACCAAACCAGTAAAAACCTGGGGAGGATTTAACCTAGCTATCCTCAAGGTAAATTTGAATCCACTATCTTGAAAGAATCGAAGTTCATACAATAAGACTTACAAGCCCCCATGCTCGACTTCTTATTACTACCCACTAGTAGAATTTACTGACACGGCTACATGTAAGCTCCGAATCCACAGACTCCTTATTTCTTGAATTCTCCACCAAATACAAGCACAACTGCTTGTGTTTTCTTTAAGCTTCAATGGCAGCAACTGGAATAATCATCAAGGTGTAGAAAAATCTTCTCCTTGAAAACCCTAAGTTTATGTGAAGAAAACCTCCTCAAAGATCTCACAAGAGATTCACATAAACCGCAATATGAGCAAAACAAAAACGTGGCTTGGGTTTCCCTTATATACCTAGGGTAAATTAGAAACCTAAACCAATTAGAACACGTTAGGGCTGAGTTGGAAAACCTAATTAAAAAACTTCAGGTACGATTTTCGATTGATCGAACCAAAGCTTCGATCGATCGAAATGTACTAAATCAGTTTTTTTAATTAGCTTAGTATTTCATTCCAACTTTACAACTAAGAACCAACTTTGAGCACTTATAAAACAACTTAAATACATTGTTTTGATCATGGTTTGCCAACAATACAAATTAGGATTCTAAATACATAAAACCTAAGTCTTTAGAACCTAACAATAAGTTCAAGAAGAATAGAAGACTATCAAGGAAAAAGATTGAGAAAATATCTCAAAAGAAATATTTTTTTAATAACAATTTATTATCATTGTCTCCTTCTAAAGAGTATTTATAAGAAGAGCTTTTTCTTCTGATATTCCTTTAAGAAAAATAAATAAAAGAAGTCATAATTTAATAGGGATTTGAAATTTATGTAAAAGATTAATATCAATTACATTTTTTGTGCTGAGGAGTTAATAGAGTGTGAAAATCTAAGAGTTTAATATCAATTAAAAAAAAAATCAACATTAACAATAAGAAAGTGCTTCGTCCTCTTCTCTCTCTCTCTTCATTGTTGTTGGGCATGGACAGTGGCGTAGGCACTTGAAGACCAAGGCCCCCCCAAATTTTTCTAAAAAATTAAATTTTTTTTTTGAAAATATCCTAAATAATTTGAAAATTTTTAAATAACCTTATTATTTTGGCCCCCATTCTTGATAATATACATACATATATATATATATATATATTTAAGAACGTCCAGAAATAAACATAATTTTCATTTAAATAAAATACAATCTATAAATACATATGTCAACAAATTACAATAATCAAACATTTAGTATCTTTAAAATGAACACATAGGTATTTTAACAATTACCTCAACAAAAAATGGGATAGAAAATTATAATTTTCATCATAACACACATCTAGGGCTTACTTGTACGGTTGAAAATTTGAAAAGTCAAAAAGATTTTAATGTGCCACACCACCAAGTCTGTCTCTCTCACACACACACACACACACTCTCTCTCTCTCTCTCTCCATGCGTGTTTGCCTCACCATTTTTTTTTTTTCCGGGTACATAGGTCACCTAACTCTGCCGCCTGATACTTGTTGTTTTTAATTCTTCCTAGTTACTAATTGCTATGTTTTTTTTTATTTAATTTACTTTTCATTGCTTTCTATTTTATATTCCTTATAATATATCAAATCATTTTGTCAATCTTGTCTCATGATTATTTAATTTTAATTGATACATTTTTGTTTATAGCACATACTGAGTTATGAAGTATTGTACGTTACTATTTTACATTTCATATATACACACAAATTTATATTACTTGTACGTCAATCTTGAGTATAGCACATATTGAGTTATGAAGTATTGTACGTTACTATAATTTATACTGTTTGTACGTTATGAAGTATTGTACGTCAATCTTATCTCTTCAATTTAAAAGTGATTGGGATCACATAGTCTTTGAATTTGAGTAGGCTGACTCCATTTGTGGTTGCACCTTATCATTATTTGTAACTGCCACAAGCGCAAAAGCTTAGAATACGAAAACTATTTTTTTCTCTTCCAATCAGAAAGAGAAGCAAGGTGATATATGAAATAAGTAATTTCTTTTTCCAAAATTTCCCTTCATTTTTTATTTTATTGATCTAAAAAAAGTGTTTTGCATAATCTGTGAGATGAAATTTTAAGATTAAGCAACTCATAATTGGTGGGAAAAGATTGAAACTTAGAATTTAGGACATAGGTAATTGCTGAAATTATTTTGAATTGTATTTTCACTTCAAAGATGCTTTGGAAGTGGTAGTTTATGGTAACATGTAATCTTTCTCTTCCTTCAAGTTAGTCACAACTTTGATGCATAAATAGATTATTTGTACATTAGCTAATCTCCACATTAGCCCCTCCACTTTTTTTTAGAGTGTATATCTCACTAATTGGTTGATTACCATAAGAAGTAGAAACTGTTCATTACATATATTATATAACTGTTGGGAAATTTAGACCATGGTTGATAGAATTAACAAGTTTTAATCCCAAGTAGTTAATTAGATTTATTATGAATAAAACTTGTTAAAACAAACAAACATCAATATCATATCAAAATCATGAAGTGGAAAAAAAAAAAAAAAAAAAGACAAGATATGATGACCTAGGAAAACCAACAAAACAAACTAGTTTCACAGTAAAAAACCTGGGGGGAAACCTTCCCAAAAAGCAATCCACTATAGTAAAGAGAAGTTTCACATCTAATACAAAACCTTTGTCCCTAGACTTTACAATCCCGTAGATGAACTCACAGCAGAAACCTTTTACCGCTTCCGAACCTCTAAACTCTTCAATATATGAACGCCACCCTTTTTGCGTGGATCCTAGTACGTGAATAACTAATGATGCACGGCTCCCAGTATGTGACTAACACACTAACTTGGAGAAGATGTTGGCTGCGAAGTTCTTCACTTCATCAACAATGAAGATCAAGAAGCACTTGGTTACAAAACCCTAAGGCGCAAAGATGCAGTAACTTCTTTCAGAGAGAATAAGGCATCAGTCACTTTTTGCATATGTTCTCCTTGTATTCTCTTATGTGACGGCCTCTAAAATAAGCCTTATATATGTCTAGGGTTGTGAGAAAAGAAACCCCACACAAATACATAAGCATGGGCCGAAAATCAGATTTGAAAATCTAAATTCTCGTAACCTCGATAAATAGTATTCGTCGAGCCTCATTAAACCTCGATAGATAGCTATCTGTCAAGCAACTTGTTGGTTTTTAGTCCTCTTAAAACCACAATTGGATTAACCTAGGTAATTAGCCAAGTTGTTACTTAGTCAAATTAAATAGATCTATGTTATCACAAACAAACAATCATATCATGTAAATTAGTGGAAATATAAAAGACACAAGATATGATCACCCAGGAAACCAAACCGAAAAAAACCTGGGGAGGATTTAACCTAGCTATCCTCAAGGTAAACTTGAATCCACTATCTTAAAAGAATTGAAGTTCATACAATAAGACTTACAGCCTCCACGCTCGACTTCTTATTGCTACCCACTAGTAGAACTTACTGACACAACCCCGTGCAAGCTCCGAATCCACGGACTCCTTCTTTCTTGGATTCACCACCAGATACAAGCACCCACGCTTATGTTTCTTTAGGCTTAAATGGCAGCAACTGGATTGATCATCAAGGTGTAGAAAACTTCTTCTCCTTGGAAACCCTAAGCTTATGTGAAAGAAAGCTCCTCAAAAATCTCACAAGAGACTCATACAAACCGCAATATGAGCAACCAAGTCCTTAGAGAACTTTTGGGTACAAAACCCTAAAATACAAAAATAGGCTCACTCTTTTCTCTCTAAAAAACATATATAAACATTTTAGGGTTTTCCTTATATATAGGAGTGTTTTACTTGAACCCTAATACGTTTAAGTAGAGTTTAGGATGAACTAGACCTCTGTAGAAAAATAAATCTGTACGTAGTTCGATCGATCGAGTCTAATTTTCGATCAATCGAGCCTTGCAGATTTAGTCGAATAAGTTCTGCAATCACTCGATTCCAATTTTACAAATAAACATACTTTGAGCAAGCATAAACCTAGACTCTATGTTTTGATCATGGTTTGCCAACATAATACAAATTGAAGTTCTAATACATTAGTTCCTAAAATCTTAGAACCTAACAGAGCTGTCAAGCTATCTATTCGCAGGCGTCGAGCTACCTGCCTAGCTTTAGTGAACAGCTTTTCTTCACTTGTTTCTTGGTCCAATCTTCATGGCTTTAATACCATACTTGAACAACATCTTTCTTGAACTATTAAACACATCCTAGATCTACCCAAATGCAAGTAAAGTGTGTTTTGTCAAAAGATTAGCCAATTACACAAAATAGTGACATATGTTCCTAATAAGAGAATCACATATGTCCTAACAAAAACTATGAAAATGATTGCAAAGGAAAACAAAATGATAATTGCTTTAATTATATCTGTAGAATAAGCTTATTACATTTTCTAATTTCTTTTATTATTATATTCAGTTATAGAGTGCAAATCCAAGTAAAAGATCAATTGTGACTCATAAAGTAGCAGAAAATAATAATTCACTCTAACAATTTCTTCTAAAATATATAATCTAAGTTCTTAAGTCTTGACCACTTCCAATTTTATACTTATACCTAAAGTTCTTATAATACTAACAAACTTTAAATTTTTCATCACAATGTGCAGAATTTGGAACAAAATAAGTACCTCAAGACATTCATAACTTGATTGGAAAATCTTATACATCCCAAATAAAAGTTGACGATTACAATTTCAAAGAGGGGTGCGAAGTTTACACCATCACAAGTGCCTTTAAATCTAAGTCTAAAAACCACTACAGAGATATTGTTGCTATTAGCATTCATATTAAACATTTAGAAACACCGGTTAGCAATAATCAAACTATTGCAAATGATCCTATCAGTGCTTCAAATGTTAAATTGCTTGCCAGCTTGAAGGATATAACAAATGACAACATAGTAGACAATCTTTCTAGAACTACAAAATTGGTAAGAAAACAAAAACTCATTACTAATTTTATATTATTTGCTTCATCATAACCTTTCTTTCTCATAATGTGATTTTTTTTTTTTTTTAACTCTTATTACCATTTTAAATATAAATGCAAAATAAACAATAATCTAAAAGTGTTTCTTTCCATTATTTTCTAGAATGTGCAATAATATCTTTAAAAAAAAAAAAAAAAAAAAAAAACCTCTAAGCATACAGCAACATAGGCAGCTCATAAAGAAGAAGAAGTAATTCCATACGATTTGTCATAATTGTGTTAATTGAGTTCCTACAACTTAATAGCATAGTTTTTGAGTTGCTTTATTTGTTAGAAACTGTTTATGAACTTCAAATTCTCTTTAGTGACAATTCAACATGCATTTACTATAAAACAAAGGCTAAGACCAAAATATCAAATTTTGGTTAATAATTGTTGGGTTAAAATAAATTGACCCTTTTTAATTAATTCAATTACCCAAGTTCATTAATTAGGTCAAATTACATGCAAATCGTGGAGGCCTATCCCAAAATACCAACCAATAGTCGAACTTTTGTTCCAATACCAAATTGGACTTGATCTTGTTGCAAACTTCTTTCATTTGTTACACAAATCTCTAATTTGTGACTAACTCCAGCAACATGATTGATTGTTGTTGGTTGCAAAGTTCTTCATTTCATAAATGATGAAGATCAGGAAGTACTTGGTTACAAAACCCTAAGGTGTCCAGACACAATAGCCTCATACAAAGTATATGAGTTCTAGGTCTCTATTTTAGTGTTTGATGGCTTTTTAAAATAAGTCATATATATGACTAGGGTTGTGATAAAAGAAACCCTAATCATCCAAGTCAACATGGGCTGAATTTTGGATTTGGAAATTTTGAAATGGTACATCTGGATAGATCGAGCTTCTCCATTAAACTTCGATTACAAGTTCTATCGAGTTTGTGTCAAGACTTAATAAAACAAATTTTCTTCACTTGTTTCATGGATCAAACTTCATGTCTTTAGTTATACCACTGCATATGTTTGAACAACATAATTTTTGATACATTAAACTCTATTTAGATCTACCCAATTATAAGTAAAGTGTGTTTTGTCAAATGATTAACCAATTACATAGAAAATATGACCCTAACAAAAATCAATCATAGAAACAGCATGAGAAACACATGGAGAACAATTCCAACAATCACTACTAATATATATATTAATAAGCAAAGCTTAGGGAAAGTTCAATTAGAATTTGAAATTAGAATCCAATTTTGCAATATGTTTCTAAATTTATGTAGAATCCACTTAAGTCTGTGCCATGTTTTCACATAAGTTTTTTAAATCTTTGTGCCAAGTGAGTTAACGAGTGCAAAATACTAAGAATAAAACTAATAAACAATTAAATTATAAAAAAAACAAAAAAAAAACCACATGTTCTACCTTATTAAAAATTAGGAAAAAAAATGATCATAAGTAGTATTAAATTTAGGTAAGAATTTTAATATGTGACTAATTATGTTTACTTTAAAAAGAAATAATTGGACTAATTATTTATATTTTTCTGATAAAAGTTTTGTTTAATTTTAAATGTATCAATACGTATGCATTAATACATGTGTTTAATTTTAAATGTATCTAATTATTGTTTCGAACTTTATCTTTTTGGAATGGAATATTTACCGAATCCCCATGAATAGGATCAAACCTTATTCCATGTTATTTACATGAGATTCCTCTTTCTTATTCTTAATCTTGTCCCCAAGAGGGCTTAGTTAATACTTGATTTATGTTTCGTCTTTCATTTCTTTTTATTTGTTTCGATAAATATGATCGTATTGTAATTATAAAAGGGCAGGTGGCTTCCTAATTTAAGATATGTACAGAAAATATGTTGATAAAATTTGTGTTTAATTTTAAGTGTATATATACGTATGCATTAATGCAAGTGTTACATGCCATTATTTTTTAATAATTTGACTAATTATTTATATTTTTATAATAAAAATTGTGTTTAATTTTAAATTCATCCATGCATTTGCATTGGTTACATGCTAGGGATACTTCAAATCTCTCTTTTTTTTAGAGGCATTTTTCGAGGTCTATCACACTAGGGTTAGGTTTTTCTTTTTCCACCTCCTTGTTTAAATAGGAGCGCAGTGGGCTCTCGTATTACAATTAGGTATACACAAACCTTTGACTTTCTTAGTCTAATAAGGATTATGCAAACCCATAAACAAATAGCCTTTTAGAATAAAAACATTGCTGGCCATAGACTAAAATCGTAAGCTCGATAGATTGAGACATGTGTCGAGCTTTAATGAATTTCAACATATCGAGCTTTTTTTGAGGAGGTATCAAGACCAACAGATTGCACTTTTCTTGACCAGTTTTTGAGTAATCTTCGTGTTTTCAATGTAACCACTTGTAGTGATCATCTTGAACCAACCTAGATTTATCCAAATACAGTGCGTTTTGTCAAAGGATATGCCAATTACATAAAAACGTGTCCCTCACTTATAATTTATGCCAGCTAAATGACTATGTGGAATTTAGATGATGAATATAACATTGATTTAACAAACATGAATTATAGGTTATCTATCTTATCTGCCCAATTACCGTACCATCAAACTCCAATTATGGAGTATAGGATGGACAATATGTCTTCTTGCATTTTATTTTTTTCTTCAAATGCATTTTTGAAACACAAAATATAATAATTATATGGTGAATAGACATTTAATAGGGTTATGATTATAAGTGATATAATCTATCTTTTATTTGGGAAAAAAAATTATGTGATAGTATTTTGTTGGATGATGCGAATGTCACTACTTAAAAGTTACACTCTATCTTTATAAAAATTAATATTTACTTTAAATGTCTAAACCAAACATGATCCTTAGGTCAAATGTCATTAACCTTTTCAATTGTAAGAGACTCTGATACTTTCAATATAAAATGGTAAATATTACGATAAAACAAGCAGGGATGCAAAGTGGCACCTCTGTGGAACATCAATACCCTGTCACAACTAGTACATTTATTCTCTATCGTCTCAATTGTTCAGAACTCATAACATATATTGTTTGTAACAGTACGGATAGGGAATGAAAATACGTAAATTATAGCAAATCAACTGATTTAGAATGTGACTTATATACCGTAAAATGAGCAATCAATCCCTTACTATTAGTTCAAAATTACAAATAGTCTTTTATTTAATAAAGAAGAGGTAGACGAAAACACTCATTATTTGCTACAACACAACAAAATGTAAAAAGAGAGAGTAGCAAATAAAGTTTCCCATGGCGCACACGTTGTATTAGTAATTATCTAACGGAGCGGTCTATTGGCGTCACAAAAAACTTCATTGTTCCATTCCGGCAATGAATGCCATCGTGCTCACCACAAGCAAAGTAGTGAGGCTGCTTGTTTTTCAGCACAAACTGAAAGCCCTCCCCAGCTCCTTGGTTTGGATTTCCCTGCCTCTGGGCATTTTTCAAGTCACATTTAATGAAGCTGTCATGGTCTGGTAGCAAGTAAACACTGTGAGGAAATGTTTTTGGAGTTGGTGGATCGTATTTGAAAACTGCAATCAACATCATATGAATAGTTATTTTTCATGCATATCTGCATTCAGCAAAACAAAACAAAAAATGCACATATTTTTCATGTTCCATAAGGATCAAAATTGATAACCTACGAATAAATAAATTGAAAACAAAGTTCGAAGTTAGAATTGACTATATATTTTGATACCATATTGAACTTTATAACTTGTCATAAAAACACAAGCGGTTTAAAAATATGATTTGGTCAATATATTTTACAACCTGAACTATGCATGGCAATATGTAACAAGTAGCAATAGCAAAGTAATTAAGCTCACCTAGAGTGTCATTTAAGTAGAAAGGGCCATGTTTGATTGCCCATTCGATGTAGTTAAAGCCATAATTCCAGTGGTATGAGCCACCCACGATGATCTTGTTGGATGTTTGTGTATTAATGGAATTCCCAAATGGCCTGGCTGTGATAACTGCCATTGTGGAAGCAATCAGCAGCACTAGCATGAGTCCTTGCGTAATTGTGAAACCCATGGTATGATTTGCAACTTATGAAAGATAATAGAGAGTGAAATAATTAAGAGGGTGGACACAAAGAAAGAGCTAGCGAAATAAGATGTTAGCAATGATATTGATAGCATGATTTAAATGGGTATTTATAATGGGATAGATGGAATGAGAGAGAGAGAGAGAGGTGTATATTGCATTGGCTAATTACTAAAATTGTAACTTTTTTGTTATAGAGCTTTTACATTGTATTTTCCATCTCTTGGCTACAAATTTTTGAAAAAGATGAGTTGTGTTTTATAAAAAAATGAGTCAATTTTCAAAGATTACTTTCTATAAATATCTCATTTTCCTATGTTTTGTTGCAACATTAATTGACTGGAAAAACAAATCTCCTAATTTCCCTTATTTAGCTTGCTATAAAATAGAGTTGTTTTCAAAAAAATAGAAAGTAAAAATTCTAGAAAACACTCTTGAAAAATAAGCAATATTTTTTTAGTTGACCAGAGAAAATCACTAAGCACAAGGTTTTCCATTGAAACAAATGGAACATTCTTTTTTTTTTCTTTTTTCTTTTTTCTTTTTTTGTTATAATAAAAATAATTTTATGTAATTGTTTTAACACATTGATAGTTTGATACATGATTATGTTCTTAAAGGAAAATGTTCTCGAACACTCATTGATATAAGCTATGTACATGCAACATCTATATGTTCACACTAGATATCCACATTTATTAACATTTTCTATGTTCAAAATGTAAAAAGTGCAATGGAGACAAAGTACAAAAAAGCAAGTATATGAGAATCACTATCCCGTCCTTCGATTCCCCAACCCCTAGGAAAGGGCAAGTACCATATCGATCAAGAGATTTACAAGCAAATTAAACAGCTTAAATGACATTACTTATGCAATAACCAAGTTTATTTAGGCAAATCCCTAAAGGGTGTACAGCGGTATAATAAAGTGTCGTTAGACTTCTTAACAATATGAAAGCACTCTCTCAAATGTCAAAACTAAGAATTGGGAAAGGGAGCTCCAATATTGCGTTCGTAGAGATAGAGTAGAAATTTTCCCTCAACCAAAAAGGAGTCAACAACTAGTAAGATCTTTTTTTTCTTATTTCGACCTTTGTATGCTGGGAATCAAGACATAAATGCACTTTGAACTAAAAGATATTGATTGAAATAGAAAAAGAGGTATAAAAAATTAAAAAGTGAAATATATTGATATCATATTCAGCGTGTTGTTGATGGAGAAGGATATAATTCAACCGGGTGATGTGATGATGACGGTTAAATTGCTCAATATATATGACATCATCCCTCAACAAATATTCATCCTGCTCTGATTCTATGTTAGAAATACTGAATGAATAGTATTGTATTTTACAGTAATAAAATATAAAATATACATGAGTGCCTTTATATAAGAGGCATAGTGTGCAGTACATATCATAGTGTGCAGTACAAGTATGTGTGCTATACAAGTAAATAAGGTGAGTCTAAAGCCTATAGTGTGTAGTACAAGTATGTGTTCTATACAAGTAAATATAGTGTGTAGTACAAGTATGTGTGCTATACAGGTAAATAAGGTGAGCCTAAAGCATATAGTGTGTAGTACAAGAATGTGTGCTATACAAGTAAATAAGTTGGGCCTAAAGCCACAGTCTATTACACGTTAACACATTTTATTCTCTCTTATTAAGTATATATTAACCAAGAAAACATGACAAAGAAGGTTAGATTTAGTGATTGTTTTTACTAAAACTTCCAATATATATATAGTCCTCTATTTTAAAATAGAGGTCTAATAGTAATGTTGTTATAAAATGATTTCATTCATTTTCTTCTATATTACTCCAAAATAGGATTACTTACCTTCCATTTCTTTACATTCATTTATTTAATTTAAAATGTTCAAACTAGAATAGTTAATTTAATTCCATTCATTTCCGTTGCTTAAATACATTTCATTCACTTCTGATCATTCCATTTCATTTCTTTATAAACTCCCAAATGGAGGCTTAATGAGCTTTCCCATCATACATGAATACATGCACCTTTTACTTTGCTTCATGCGAACATATATTAACTCTCCTTCTCCTGCATCTCATCTCTCTCAATCTTTGGTTCTTTCTGACATGTATTTCGTGCAGACATGCAATAGGAAATAGGCCTTTTGCAACAGCCAAAATCACTGTAGAAAGTCTAAATAAAAGTTGCAAGATTTGCGTTATGGTTTTTATCTGTTATAAAGGTTTTGTTTTTGTGACCTCTATAATATATATATATATATATATATATGTATGTATGTATGTATTTTTTTTTTTTTTGGCAGTATCTTTTTTGGGTTGCAACCATGGGAAACAATTGCAATTGAAAGCAAATTCATAATCTAAAATTAAATAAGAAACTTCTAATTTGAATAAAGAAGTAGATAAACCTCCTTAGGTAGAAATTTAGATAATTCTTGATTACCTTTACAAGCTGAAACAACAGGTTATTATGCAGCGTTGAAATGTAGAAGTAGAATTTGTAACACATACACTTTCAAAAAAAAAAAAAAAACATAAGTTCAAGAAGAATAGAAGACTATCAAGGAAAAAGATTGAGAAAATATCTCAAAAGAAATATTTTATTAATAACAATTTATTATCATTGTCTCCTTCTAAAGAGTATTTATAAGAAGAGCTTTTTCTTCTAATATTCCTTTAAGAAAAATAAATAAAAGAAGTCATAATTTAATAGGGATTTGAAATTTATGTAAAAGATTAATATCAATTATAGTTTTTGTGCTGAGGAGTTAATACAGTGTGAAAATCTAAGAGTCTAATATCAATTAAAAAAAAAAATCAACATTAACAATAAGAAAGTGCTCCGTCCTCTTCTCTCTCTCTCTTCATTGTTGTTGGGCATGGAAAGTGGCGTAGGCACTTGAAGACCAAGGCCCCCCCAAATTTTTTTGAAAAATTAAAATTTTTTTTGAAAATATCCTAAATAATTTGAAAATTTTTAAATAACCTTATTATTTTGGCCCCCATTCTTGATAATATACATATATATATATATATATATATATATATATTTAAGAATGTCCAAAAATAAACATAATTTTCATTTAAATAAAATACAATCTATAAATACATATGTCAACAAATTACAATAATCAAACATTTAGTATCTTTAAAATGAACACAAAGGTATTTTAACAATTACCTCAACAAAAAATGGGATAGAAAATTATAATTTTCATCCTAACACACATTTAGGGCTTACTTGTACGGTTGAAAATTTGAAAAGTCAAAAAGATTTTAATGTGCCACACCACCAAGTCTCTCTCTCTCTCTCTCTCTCTCTCTCTCTCTCTCTCCCTCTCCATGTGTGTTTGCCTCACCATTTTTTTTCTTTTTTTTCTTTTTCAGGTACATAGGTCACCTAACTCTGCGGCCTGATACTTGTTGTTTTTAATTCTTCCTATTTACTAATTGCTATGTTTGGTTTTATTTAATTTACTTTTCATTGCTTTCTATTTTATATTGCTTATAATATATCAAATCATTTTGTCAATCTTGTCTCATGATTGTTTAATTTTAATTGATACATTTTTGTTTATAGCACATCTTGAGTTATGAAGTATTGTACGTTACTATTTTACATTTCATATACACACACAAATTTATATATGGCCCCCCAAAGATAAATTCCTGGCTCCACCACTAGGCGTGGAAAACATAGATTAATATATAGGAATTATATTATACATCTAATTGTATATTATGCATAGGTTTACAAGCTAGTATATATTAATAGACAAATCTCAGAGAAATTCCAATTAGATTTTCAATTGGATTTCAATTGTGTGCTAATTTTGCACCACATATACAATGTAAATTTTTAAGTTTTTTTGCTGAGGAGTTAATACGGTGCAAACGTTCAAGAGTTTAATATCAAAAAAAAAAAAAAAAGACAATCAACCCACGTTAACAATAAAAAAAGTGCTCTATCCTCTCCCCCCTCTCCATCGTTGTTGGGCGTGGAAAACACAAATTGTCAAAGCTTCCAAAGGATCTCCTCTTTCATAGGTACCTTCAACCTCTCTCTCTGTCTCTCTCTTTCTTTGTTAAGGATTTTCCATTATCTATTTTTGTTTTTTTCGGATCAATTTTTTCCTTGGTTTGTCAACTCCCCTCAAACTATTCGAAGAAAGGACAGAACTGAATTTTTGGTCAATTGATTCTTATTTCCGATTTTAGTTTTAGGGGAGTGGAAGCATAAAGGCAAGTAGATGTAGAAGCTGTCCAGGATGACAGACGTAAGATAGAGCTTGAGAGATAAAACAACACGACAAGCATTAAGCCATTGTGAGAGAACAAATATGAGGTAATGTTCTACCTTACCAAAACAATGGTTAAGGTTTCTATATAGGTATTATACGCTGGATTCTATCTATAGATTTGGATAACTACAATACTAATTTTTAAATTTAAACTACAAGATCAACGTAAATAAAACTTCTAGAATATTGCTTTTGCTTCAGCCTCTTTCTATCTTATCTCTTCAATTTGAAAGTGATTGAGATCACATAGTCTTTGAATTTGAGTAGGCTGACTCCATTTGTGGTTGCACCTTATCATTATTTGTAACTGCCACAAGCACAAAAGCTTAGAATACGAAAACTATTTTTTTCTCTTCCAATTTTTCCTTTTTTCTTATTTATAATTATTTTTGGGCTTGAAAAAAAAGAATCTTAGGGCTTTATTTGTAGGAGGATTTTTGTTTTTATTTTCAAAACAGTATAAAAACAATTTTCAAAAAATTGAACATAAAAATAGTTTTCAGATAATAATTTTTATATTATACGTGTTTGGCTCTCACTTTTAAGAATAATTTTCAAAATACTAAAATATATATATATATATATATATATATATATATATATATATATATTTGTTTGGAAGACCTTTTCTATTATTGAGATTTAAAAAAGTAATATGTAGAATCTGTGGATTACTTTTTTTTTTTTTGTTGGGATAATGATAAGGGAATATAGCTCATCATGTACTTTTTTTTAATGATAAATTTCAAATTTGAAGTGTGAGAATTCTTTTTGTGATAAAGATAAGCTCCATAATGTAAGAGATAAAGAAGAGTTTGAATAAATATGTAGGGTCTACTATTTTCAATTTTTTTACAACTATGTCATCAAAAACATTTTTTGTATCCTAAAAACACCCCCAAGGCGTTTTTAAAATATTGTTCTAAACCCCAAGAAAAGAGAATATAGTTTTAAAAAAAATGTACTTAGAAAATGTTAGCCAAACAATAAATTCAAGTGTGGGACTCACCATTTTATGGATTGTAAATATATATATATATATATTTAAAAACTCTTACCAAGCAGACCATTATATATCTTAGCTTAATCCATTTGGGTTATTTCAAATTTGGAAGAAAAGTAAATGTAAGACTCAAGTAATTTTCCTTTTTCCTTTTCCTACAAACATAGCAAGAATTGATATGGTTTCTTGGCGTTTAAAGTATTTAGTTTTAATTTTTAATTTTTAATTTTTTAGGCATAGCTGAATTTGACTTTGATTTTGCCTTTTATTTTATTTTAGAGTGCAAAATGTAATTGGACTATTTCTGTGCCTTTTTTCTTCTATATCACACAAGACTGATTGTTTTGAAATTCATCAGTATATATTTGTCACATAAAATAGAGTCTCATTGTTTAGGAATTTAATATAGACAAGTTGCAATTGGTGGAGGCAGAGAAGAAGAAGATAAGTCAAGAGTACAATCAGAAAGAGAAGCAAGGTGATATATGAAATAAGTAATTTCTTTTTCTAAAATTTCCCTTCATTTTTTATTTTATTGATCTAAAAAAAGTGTTTTGAATAATTTGTGAGATGAAATTTTAAGATTAAGCAACTCATAATTGGTGGGGAAAGATTGAAACTTAGAATTTAGGACACATGTAATTGCTGAAATTATTTTGAATTGTATTTTAACTTCAAAGATGCTTTGGAAGTGGTAGTTTATGGTAACATGTAATCTTTCTCTTCCTTCAAGTTAGTCACAACTTTGATGCATAAATAGATTATTTATACATTAGCCAATCTCCACATTAGCCCCTCCACTTTTTTTTAGAGTGTATATCTCACTAATTGGTTGATTACCATAAGAAGTAGAAACTGTTCATTACATATATTATATAACTGTTGGGAAATTTAGACCACGATTGATAGAATTAACAAGTTTTAAACCCAAGTAGTTAATTAGATTTATTATGAATAAAACTTGTTAAAACAAACAAATATCTATATCATATCAAAATCATGAAGTGGAAAAAAAAAAAAAAAAAAAAAAAAAGACAAGATATGATGACCTAAGAAAACCAACAAAACAAACTAGTTTCACAGTAAAAAACCTGGGGGGAAACCTTCCCGAAACGCAATCCACTATAGTAAAGAGAAGTTTCACATCTAATACAAAACCTTTGTCCCTAGACTCTACAATCCCGCAGATGAACTCATAGCAGAAACCTTTTACCGCTTCAGAACCTCTAAACTCTTCAATATATGAACGCCACCCTTTTTGCGTGGATCTCAGTACGTGACTAACCAATGATGCGCGGCTCCCAGTATGTGACTAACACACTAACTTGGAGAAGATGTTGGCTGCGAAGTTCTTCACTTCATCAACAATGAAGATCAAGAAGCACTTGGTTACAAAACCCTAAGGCGCAAAGATGCAGTAGCTTCTTTCAAAGAGAATAAGGCATCAGTCACCTTTTGCATATGTTCTCCTTGTATTCTCTTAGGTGACAGCCTCTAAAATAAGTCTTATATATGTCTAGGGTTGTGAGAAAAGAAACCCCACATAAATACATAAGCATGGGCCGAAAATCAGATTTGAAAATCTAAATTCTCGTAACCTCGATAGATAGTATTCGTCGAGCCTCATTAAACCTCGATAGATAGCTATTTGTCAAGCAGCTTGTTAGTTTTTAAACCCCTTAAAACCACAATTGGATTAACCTAGGTAATTAGCCAAGTTGTTACTTAGTCAAATTAAATAGATCTATGTTATCACAAACAAACAATCATATCATGTAAAGCAGTGAAAATATAAAAGACACAAGATATGATCACCCAGGAAACCAAACCGGTAAAAACCTGGGGAGGATTTAACCTAGCTATCCTCAAGGTAAACTTGAATCCACTATCTTGAAAGAATTGAAGTTCATACAATAAGACTTACAAGCCTCCACGCTCAACTTCTTATTGCTACCCAGTAGTAGAACTTACTGACATGACCACGTGCAAGCTCCGAATCCACGGACTCCTTCTTTCTTGGATTCACCACCAGATACAAGCACCCACGCTTGTGTTTCTTTAGGCTTCAATAGCAGCAACTGGATTGATCATCAAGGTGTAAAAAACTTCTTCTACTTGAAAACCCTAAGTTTATGTGAAGGAAAGCTCCTCAAAAATCTCACAAAAGATTCACACAAACCGCAATATGAGCAACCAAGTCCTTAGAGAACTTTTGCGTACAAAACCATAAAATACAAAAGGAGGCACACTCTTTTCTTTCTAAAAAACTTATAAAAACATTTTAGGGTTTTCCTTATATATAGGAGTGTTTTGCTTGAACCCTAATACGATTAAGTAGAGTTTGGGCTGAACTGGGACTCTGCAAAAAAATAAATATGTACGTGGTTCGATTGATCGAGTCTAATTTTTGATCGATCGAGCCTTGCAGATTTAGTCCAATAAGTTCTACAATCACTCGATTCCAATTTTACAAATAAAAATACTTTGAGCAAGCCTAAACCTAGACTCTATGTTTTGATCATGGTTTGCCAACATAATACAAATTGAAGTTCTAATACATTAGTTCCTGAAGTCATAGAACCTAACACAGCTGTCGAGCTATCCATCCGCAGGCGTCAAGCTACCTGTCTAGCTTTAGTGAACAGCTTTTTTTCACTTGTTTCTTGGTCCAATCTTCATGGCTTTAATACCAGACTTGAACAACATCTTTCTTGAACTATTAAACATATCCTAGATCTACCCAAATGCAAGTAAAGTGTGTTTTTTCAAAGGATTAGCCAATTACACAAAATAGTGACATATGTTCCTAACAAGAGAATCACATATGTCCTAACAAAAACTATGAAAATGATTGCAAAGGCAAACAAAATGATAATTGCTTTAATTATGTCTATAGAATAAGCTTATTACATTTTCTAATTTCTTTCATTATTATATTCCGTTATAGAGTGCAAATCCAAGTGAAAGATCAATTATGACTCATAAAGTAGCAGAAAATAATAATTCACTCTAACAATTTCTTATAAAATATAATCTAAGTTCTTAAGTCTTAACCACTTCCAATTTTATACTTATGCCTAAAGTTCTTATAATACTAACAAACTTTAAATTTTTCATCATAATGTGCAGAATTTGGGACAAAATAAGTACCTCAAGAAATTCATAACTTGATTGGAAAATCTTATACGTCCCAAATAAAAGTTGACGATTACAATTTCAAAGAGGGGTGCGAAGTTTACGCCATCACAAGTGCCTTTAAATCTAAGTCTAAAAACCACTACAGAGATATTGTAGCTATTAGCATTCATATTAAACATTTAGAAACGCCGGTTAGCAATAATCAAACTATTGCAAATGATCCTATCAGTGCTTCAAATGTTAAATTGCTTGCCAACTTGAAGGATATAACAAATGACAACATAGTAGACAATCTTTCTAGAACTACAAAATTGGTAAGAAAACAAAAACTCATTACTAATTTTATATTATTTGCTTCATCATCACCTTTCTTTCTCATAATGTGATTTTTTTTTTTATACTCTTATTACAATTTTAAATATAAATGCAAAATAAAAAATAATCTAAAAGTGTTTTTTTCCATTATTTTCTAGAATGTGCAATAATATCTTAAATAAAAAAAATAAATAAAAAATAAATAAAAAAACCTCTAAGCATACAGCAACATAGGCAGCTCATAAAGAAGAAGAAGTAATTCCTTACGATATGTCATAATTGTGTTAATTGAGTTCCTACAACTTAATAGCATAGTTTTTGAGTTGCTTTTAATGTTAGAAACTGTTTATGAACTTGAAATTCTCTTTAGTGACAATTCAACATGCTTTTACTATAAAACAAAGGCTAAAACCAAAATATCAAATTTTGGTTAATAATTGTTGGGTTAAAATAAATTGACCCTTTTTAATTATTTCAATTACCCAAGTTCATTAATTAGGTCAAATTACATGCAAATCGTGGAGGCCTATCCCAAAATACCAACCAATAGTCGAACTTTTGTTCCAATACCAAATTGGACTTGATCTTGTTGCAGACTTCTTTCATTTGTTACACAAATCTCCAATCTGTGACTAACTCCAGCAACATGAATGATTGTTGTTGGCTGGAAAATTCTTCATTTCATAAACAATGAAGATTAGGAAGTACTTGGTTACAAAACCCTAAGGCGTCCAAACATAGTAGCCTCATACAAAGTAGATGAGTTCTAGGTCTCTATTTTAGTGTTTGATGGCTTTTTAAAATAAGTCTTATATATGACTAGGGTTGTGAGAAAAGAAACCCTAATCATCCAAGTCAACATGGGCTGAATTTTGGATTTGGAAATTTTGAAATCGTACATCTCGATAGATCGAGCTTCTCCATTAAACTTCAATTACAAGTTCCATCGAGTTTGTGTCGAGACTTAATAAAATAGCATTTCTTCACTTGTTTCTTGGATCAACCTTCATGTCTTTAATTATACCACTGCATATGTTTGAACAACATACTTCTTGATAATTTAAACTCTATTTAGATCTACCAAATTATAAGTAAAGTGTGTTTTGTCAAATGATTAACCAATTACATAGAAAATATGACCCTAACAAAAATCAATCATAGAAACAGCATGAGAAACACATGGAGAACAATTCCAATAATCACTACTAATCTATATATATATATATATATATATATATATAAAACCGAAGCCTCTGAAGCTCTCACAATTTTTCACATCAGCATAATATATAAATCATTATCATTTTTTTTTTAAATAAAATAATTTTTTTTAGTCCAAACTTAACAATGAGTGAAACTTTATCTCTTTAGCAAATCCAACTTAAACTCAAACACATCATTATCATTTATTTTAAACACACACATCCTTTCCTCTTCACTCAAACTCTATTGTTTTGCAAGCACTTTTTCTATCTTGAAAAAAGAAAAAAAAGAGATAAGCACATTTAAAGTTCTTGATAAAATACTATTTAGTTTGTTTTCTTGGTTAGAGAAGTTTGACCCAAAACAAATGCTACACTCCGGTTAGAGAGGTTTGGATCCAATAAATCTCTATAGTCTATATCGCATCTAAATTCAAACCTATAAATATGTTACATCAATGCTTCGGATAAAAAAGCATCATTTGAAGTAGAAAATAGAAGAGAGAATTTGAGAAGAGCATTGAGCTTTGACTGTGGGAGTATGTGATGGCAAGTCATCAATTATTATGTATATGGTAATTTTATTTATATATCTTTTGTTTTTTTGATTTGGATGGATTCACAAATTTGTATGTTTCAATTGCTTCTTTGTTATTTATTCTTGAAGTTTGGATATCAATTATCAAGTACTAAACAATTAAAATCCAACAATTAAACTAATAGATATACTCTTATTCAATAATATTCTATATACTCAATAGTAGATTTTAAATCACTTTTGAAAGAACTGGGATTTGTCTCAACTCTTTCTTCTTCTTTTTTATATGAACTTTTGGTCTCAATTTTAGCCATTTCTTTGTTTTGGATTACAGGTTTGGCCATATAGTGGATCTCACTAGCATTACATCGGTTCTTTATCTTAAAAATAAGGCTTCTATTGCCATAGCAGGAACTATTTAGGTATGTATCCCTTGCAAGCATTCATGAACTTAAATTGTCTTTTAACACATGTATGCTTAATTATTTTCCAATATTTTTCCCGTGCATCACACGGGTTAGCAACTAGTATATATATTAATAAGCAAAGCTTAGAGAAAGTTCAATTAGAATTTGAAATTAGAATCCAATTTTGCACCATGTGTCTAAATTTATGTAGAATCCACTTAAGTCTGTGCCATGTTTTCACATAAGTTTTTTAAATCTTTGTGCCAAGTGAGTTAACGAGTGCAAAATACTAAGAATCAAATTAATAAACAATTAAATTATAACAAAAATAAAATATAAAATAAAACAAAACCACACGTTCTACCTTATTAAAAATTAGGAAAAAAAAAAGATCATAAGTAGTATTAAATTTATGTAAGAATTTTAATATGTGACTAATTATGTTTACTTTAAAAAGAAATAATTGGACTACTTATTTATATTTTTATGATAAAAGTTGTGTTTAATTTTAAATGTATCTATACGTACGCATTAATACATGTGTTACATGTGTTTAAATTTAAATGTATCTAATTATTGTTTCGTACTTTATCTTTATGGAATGGAATATTTACAGAATCCCCATGAATAGGATCAAACCTTATTCCATGTTATTTACATGAGATTCCTCTTTCTTATTCTTAATCTTGTCCCCAAGAGGGCTTAGTTGATACTTGATTTATGTTTTGTCTTCCATTTCTTTTTATTTGTTTCGATAAATATGATCGTATTGTAATTATAAAAGGGCGGGTGGCTTCCTAATTTAAGATATGTAAAGAAAATATGTTGATAAAATTTGTGTTTAATTTTAAGTGTATATATACGTATGCATTAATGCAAGTGTTACATGCCATTATTTTTTAATGATTTGACTAATTATTTTTATTTTTATAATAAAAATTGTGTTTAATTTTAAATACATCCATGCATTTGCATTGGTTACATGCTAGGGATACTTCAAATCTCTCTATTTTTTAGAGGCATTTTTCAAGGTCTCTCACCCTAGGGTTAGGTTTTTCTTTTTCCACCTCCTTGTTTAAATAGGAGCGCAGTGGGCTTTCCTATTCCAATTAGGTATACACAAACCTTTGACTTTCCTAGTCCAATAAGGATTATACAAACCCATAAACAAATAGCCTTTTAGAATAAAAACATTGCTGGCCATAGACTAAATCTCGTAAGCTCGATAGATCGAGACATGTGTCGAGCTTTAATGTAACTTGGTTACAAAATCCTAAGGCACAAAGACATAGTAACTTCTTTCAGAGAGAATAAGGCATCAGTCACGTTTTGCATATGTTCTCCTTGTATTCTCTTATGTGACGGCCTCTAAAATAAGCCTTATATATGTCTAGGGTTGTGAGAAAAAAAAAACCCCACACAAGTACATAAGCATGGACCAAAAATCATATCTGAAAATCTGAATTCTCGTAACCTCGATAGATAGTATTCATCGAGCCTCATTAAACCTCAATAGATAGCTATTTGTCAAGTAGCTGTCAAGCTATCTGTCTGCAGGTGTCGAGCTACCTGTCCAGTTTTAGTGAACAACTTTTCTTCACTTTGTTTCTTGGTCCAATCTTCATGGCTTTAATACTAGACTTGAACAACATCTCTCTTGAACTATTAAACACATCCTAGATCTACCCAAATACAAGTAAAGTGTGTTTTGTCAAAGGATTAGCCAATTACACAAAATAGTGACATATGTTCCTAACAAGTAAATCACATATGTCCTAATAATAATTATGAAAATGATTGCATAGGAAAACAAAATGATAATTGCCTTAATTATATCTGTAGAATAAGCTTATTACATTTTCTAATTTCTTTCATTATTATATTCAATTATAGAGTGCAAATCCAAGTGACAGATCAATTGCAACTCATAAAGTAGCAAAAAATAATAATTCACTCTAACAATTTTTTATAAAATATAAAATCTAAGTTCTTAAGTCTTAACCATTTCCAATTTTATACTTCTGCCTAAAGTTCTTATAATACTAACAAACTTTAAATTTTTCATCACATTGTGCAGAATTTGGAACCAAATAAGCACCTCAAGAAATTCATAACTTGATTGGAAAATCTTATACATCCCAAATAGAAGTTGATGATTACAATTTCAAAGAGGGGTGCGAAGTTTACACCATCACAAGTGCCTTTAAATCTAAGTCTAAAAAACACTACAGAGATATTGTTGCTAATAGCATTCATATTAAACATTTAGAAACACCGGTCAGCAATAATCAAACTATTGCAAATGATCCTATTTGTGCTTCAAATGTTAAATTGCTTTCCAGCTTGCAGGATATAACTAATGACAATGTAATAGATGATCTTTCTGGAACTACAAAATTGGTAAGAAAACAAAAACTCATTACTAGTTTTATATTATTTGCTTCATCATAACCTTTCTTTCTCATAATGCTTTTTTGTTTATTTTTACTCTTATTACAATTTTAAATATAAATGCAAAATAAAAAATAATCTGAAGGTGTTTTTTACCATTATTTTCCAGAATGTGCAATAATATCTTAATAAAAAATTAAAAAAAAACCTTTAAGCATACTTTTGACAGCAACACAGTCAGCTCCTAGAAAAGAAGAAGTAATTACATATGATATGTCATAACTGTGTTAACTGAGTTCCTACAACTTAATAGCATTGTTTTTGATTTGCTTTTAATGTTAGAAAATGTTTATGAACTTCAAATTCTCTTTAGTGACAATACAACATGCTTTACTAAAAAACAAAGGCTTAAACCAAAATATCAAATTTTGGTTAATAATTGATGGGTTAAAATAAATTGACCATTTTTAATTAATTCAATTACCCAAGTTAATTAATTAAGTCAAATTACATTCAAATCGCAGAGGCCTATCCCAAAATACCAACCAATAGTTGAACTTTTGTTCCAATACTGAATTGGACTTGATCTTGTTGCAGACTTCTTTCATTTATTACACAAATCTCCAATCTGTGACTAACTCCAGCAACATGAATGATTGTTGTTGGCTGGAAAATTCTTCATTTCATAAACAATGAAGATTAGGAAGTACTTGGTTACAAAACCCTAAGGCGTCCAAACATAGTAGCCTCATACAAAGTAGATGAGTTCTAGGTCTCTATTTCAGTGTTTGATGGCTTTTTAAAATAAGTCTTATATATGACTAGGGTTGTGAGAAAAGAAACCCTAATCATCCAAGTCAACATGGGCTGAATTTTGGATTTGGAAATTTTGAAATCGTACATCTCGATAGATCGAGCTTCTCCATTAAACTTCAATTACAAGTTCCATCGAGTTTGTGTCGAGACTTAATAAAATAGCATTTCTTCACTTGTTTCTTGGATCAACCTTCATGTCTTTAATTATACCACTGCATATGTTTGAACAACATACTTCTTGATAATTTAAACTCTATTTAGATCTACCAAATTATAAGTAAAGTGTGTTTTGTCAAATGATTAACCAATTACATAGAAAATATGACCCTAACAATAATCAATCATAGAAACATCATGAAAAACACTTGGAGAACAATTCCAACAATCACTACTAATATATATATATATATATATATTAATAAGCAAAGCTTAGAGAAAATTCAATTAGAATTTGAAATTAGAATCCAATTTTGCACCATGGACCATACCAAAATTATCCACTTAAATTTAGGTAAGAATTTTAGTATGTAACTAATTATGTTTACTTTAAAAAGAAATAATTGGACTAATTATTTATATTTTTATGATAAAAGTTGTGTTTAATTTTAAATGTATCTGTACGTATGCATTAATGCATGTGTTACATGCTTTTTTTTTTTTTTTTTTTATAATTTGCCTAATTATTTATGTTTTTATAGTAAAAACTTTCATTCTACACATGCCAGATCATGAATTACTAACTGCATCCAATCTCCAAAAAAATCCCTATTGTTTCAAACTTTATCTTTTTGGAATGGAATATTTACGGAATCCCCATGAATAGGATCAAACCTTATTCCATGGTATTTACTTGAGATTCCTCTTTCTTATTCTTAATCTTGTCCCCAAGAGGGCTTAGTTGATACTTGATTTATGTTTTGTCTTTCACTTCCTTTTATTTATTTCAATAAATATGATCGTATTGTAATTATAAAAGGGTGGGTGGCTTCCTAATTTAAGATATGTAAAGAAAATATGTTGATAAAAATTGTGTTTAATTTTAAATACATCCATGCATTTGCATGGGTTACATGCTAGGGATACTTCAAATCTCTCTTTTTTTGAGAGGCATTTTTCGAGGTCTCTCACACTAGGGTTAAGTTTTTCTTTTTCCACCTCCTTATTTAAATAGAAGGGCAATGGGCTCTCCTATTCCAAATATGTAAGGTTGAATTTAATCAACCATCTTGTTGACTTTATTTCGTGCCAAATTTGCTTGTATTTTAGCAATTATAACCCTGTATTTAGGTGGGAATCATGTAAGGGTAGTGTGTGAGAGAGTGTAAAGAAATGCTCAAGTTTGTGTAAAGTAGCAGGGACTCACGACTGGATCTCACGGGTAGCTTGCGTCTTGCAAGCCGCCAAAAGTTGTACACATGCCAAGCATGTAGAAAAACTGAAGTGTCATGCCAGCTGGAGCACTACAGGGCAAAAGTCCAGATTAGCCATTCAGTTAGTTCACAGCTTGAACTAGTAGCTCAGTCAAGTTACAAGGCCAAGCCGCCAACCAGCTCTGTTTTGGAAAAACTAACTCTTCGCATTCTAAACACACACAAATATAAATACCCCTCATACCCCTAAAATATTCAAAGCTGCCAAAGAGAATACTGAGAAAGAAACCCTATAGAAAAACAAGATTGACTTATCCACAATCTTCACATAGAGACTCTTCAAATTCCTCTACTCTCACCCTCTCCATTGTTACATCCTTGAGAGGTTCATTACCAAAACCTTTCTCGCCATACCCACATCTGTGAGAAGGCCATTTGGTGCTTGGGAAGTAGTTAGAAATGGACTAATTTCATATTGGTTGATGCTATGGGCTATAGCAGAGTTCGGTAAGCTAAAGAAGAAATAGGTTCGATGTAACCTCATTGGAGTAGGAGCTTGGAGGGCTTAAGTACACTGGGTAGATTAGGCTTGAAGGGTCTTTTGTTGTTCATGTATCCCAACTACAATCTTTAGTGGATTATTTACTATTTAGAGGGCGACGGAGAGGTTTTATGCTGAGGGCTTCAGTTTCCTCTTCGATAACACCTCATGTGTTGTCCTTATGTTTGCATCTCTCTTTCCTTAATCTTTGCCATTTTATTTCTACTATGGATATGATTTTATTTGGTTTAGATTTTTTATCAGTTCTGTATTAAGCTTATGTTCATATTCCGCAAATTAATTGTTTGATATTAAGCTTGAATTGGTAATTTATTAATTGGGGGTCTCAACGTTCATAGTGTTTTATACGCTATTTGAACATTCAATTTGGATCAAAGTGGGTGTACTTGCTGTTGTTTAATTACCCTAGTGCGATCCTAGACCCCTCTTACTATGGATGAAGCTATGGAAAAGGCTATGCTGAGTTGTGATTTAAATGTTTGTGATAATGACTCTATGAGTTTATTTGAAGGGTGTCCTAACAATGAACACCTAGAGTTATTGAAAACAAAGAAACATGCTCGGATGTTTATTCACATGCTAAAGTATTTTGAAAATGAGAATCACGTCTTACACAATAGCCTATGTGAGTCTAATTCTTTAATTAAGTAGTATAAAATAAGAAATAGAATTTTGTGTGATAAGATTGATAATCTGAAAAAGAAAAGTCAATCCAACAAGAGCATGGAAAATGAAGATAAGTTTCTATTTGAAGGTCAAGAGTGCTTGTCTCATGCTTGCTTGTTTGTACATACTTCTTTGAAGGTTTTTAATTCATGCCTATGGATAGCGGATGCTCTCGCCATATGACAGGAGATAAAGCATTGTTTAAGTCACTCAAAGAAAAGGTTGGTTACTATGTGACATTTGGGGATGGAAGTCATGCTCAAGTTCTCGGCAAGGGGACTGTCGAGATTCCTTGATTACCTCTGCTGAAGGATGTCTTATACATCAAATGGCTGAAGACAAATCTCTTAAGCATCACTCAAATATGTGATGAGGACTTTCTTGTTCAATTCTTAAAGACGGGGTGTGTAATTATTGATGAAGAAGGGATTCAGGTCTTGGAAGGGAATAGGACTACCGACAATTGTTATGGAGTAGTCCCTACTGCACTAATTTCCTGTAGAAGTGCTCGAGTTGACATGTTGGAACTTTAGCATCAAAGGTTCGGTCATGCAAACTTCAAACAAATGGCTAAAGTTTCAAAACTTAAGGTGGTTGAAGGACTTCCAAAATTTGGAAAGGTCAAGAAAACTATGTGCAATGCATGTCAAATGGGGAAGCAAACAAAGGCAAATCATCAAAAGGTGAATGTGATTGCAACTTCTCGATGCTTAGAGCTCTTCCATGCTCATCTAATGTGGGCCACAATAACTGAAAGTCTAGGAGAAAAAAGATGCATTATGGTTATTGTTGATGACTTCTCAAGATACACATGGGTGGAATTCCTTAGGGAAAAATCAAAAACATGTGAGAAAATGGAGGTTCTATGCAAGAGGCTTCAAAATGAAAATGGGGTGTCTATTGTCAAGATAAGAAGTGATCATGGCAAGGAATTTAAGAATGCAAGATTTGATTCTTTTTGTAAAAAGAATGGGATTAAAAAGGAATTTTTGGCTCCTAAGACTCCTCAACAAATGGGGTAGTTGAGAGGAAAAACCGGGTAATTCAAGATGTAATAGCCCGAAAAAAAAATAAAATAAATAAATAAATAAAAGAAAAGGAGGGGTATTTAAGTAAAGTTGTTTATGGGGTCAACTTTTATAATTAATATTACTAAGGGTTTTTTAGAAAATAAGGTTGAAACCCTAGTTTATATAGTCTAATTTTAAGTCAGTGTATACTGACAGATGTTTTGAGAGAGGAGGCTACCCAAAATACTGAAATAGAGAAGATTTGACTGCACAATAGAGGTAAGAGCCTAAGAACTTCTTCTTGTCAAATCTAAACTTTATTTAGAATTAGAGTATTTTATTCTTGTGGATATTTTGACCAGTAGTAAAATTATTTATTCAAGAGTTTTAATGATGCAAACGAAAAAAAAAAAAAAAATTAGATTTATGTTCGGTCAATGGATGCTTCTACCTACAGATTTTCTGCGCTCAGTATATATATATATATACTCACACGCTCATGCTTCGTTATGATAAGCGTAGCTGGAAGTAGTAAAGTTTGGGCATGATGGGTCTAAAGTTTGCTTTCTGCACAGTTTGGATTGTTTAAGAAACTGTGCCCGAATTGAAAAAAAAAAAAAAAAAAACTCTTAAGTGAGGACAGTACACGTCCTTGTCATTCCTAGAGTGGCATAGTACTACACCTAGGTGCTAGCCTTCTCTTGTAAGGCATAAGTGGTGGCAGTATATATATATATATATAAAATAATGTGATTAGGTGGAATTTTTGGGTGAGATAGGCAGACAATTAGGAGAGATTTTTTTTGATACCGTTACAAGTCTTTCTTGAATTTTTTTATGATTATTAAGTAGATGGTACTTGCAAATTGTTAGGTGAAATCTAAGGATTTTAGAGAAAGTGTTAAAGAGAAGTTCTTTGTGGTGAGTTAGCTGAGGTAAGTAACCTTGTCCTAATTGGTTTTATCCTTGCTTATACTACTATATTTTAACTACTGGAATTTGTTTACAATTGTTACTATTCTATTTAATTGTTCAGCTACATTGATTTACAGTAAAGAATAGAGAAATTTCACAGATAAATATAAGCATTGAGTACAAGATTTATTTTATTTAATTGTTTCTTTAGCTATATTGATTTAAAGTAATGAATATAGAAATATCCCAAATATATTGAATATTGAATATATGATTATATATGGAGATATGTGTACTTGAATAAGATATATTTTTGGTTAGAAACTATGATTTCATATGATTTTTGAACAAAATGACTATGAATTAATTTTGATACCCAAACCAATGGGGGTTATTTATTGGTACTCTGATACCCAACCAATGGGGGTCGTTCATTGGTACTCTGATACCCAAACCAATGGGGGTCGTTCATTGGTATTCCGATACCCGAACCAATGGGGGTCGTTCATTGGTACTCTGATACCCAAACCAATGGGGGTCGTTCATTGGTATTTGATACCCAAACCAATGGGGTTTGTTCATTGGTACTTTGATGCCCAGTCACGGGGATATAGCGTGACCATAGTCATAAGATTGTTAATAATATGGATTACGTTTGAATATTTAATTATATTAAGTCATTAGAACTGCTTATTTATTTTTGAAACATATTGTAAGTTATAGCTTTGATATACGGAAATCTGACTACTTTTTAAACCTTCTATGATATAATTATAAGATTAAAGTATGTGATCTATTTGTAAAGTATTATTTTAAGATCATGAAGCTTCTTTAGCTATTTTGAAAACCCATAGTATATTATAACTCTTGAAGATTCATATTACATCTTATTACTTTATAGATCTATTGTTGGATAGAACTTATTTGGATTTTGGTTACTTATTGAGTTGTCAACTCACCCCCCCCCCCCCTTTCTCCTTTCAGATTCTGATCAGGAAGAGTAGCATAAGTTTGGGCTTTCGCTGGGATGTGCGCATGAGTGAAGTTTAGGAAATCAATGGAATAAGATTTGAACTTTTATGTTTTAAGATTACCATTTGTGTAATCCTTTAGACTTAAAGATTTAGTTTATTTTTATTTGATGTTGGAAGATTATTTTTGGATATCTTTTGAAAATTGCTTTTTGAGGATATTTTTAAATTTAATGATGAAATTTTCTTGAGGATAATTCTTTAATTGTTAAGAAAGCCTTACGCACTTGTAGGGTGTAAACTTTATAAGTGTGTGGCTGTTGTCACGTGCCTAGCTCTTACTTGGGTTCGGGGCGTGACAATATTTATGGTATCAGAGCTCTAGGTTGGATCCTTAGGCATTGATTTGTGAAACTAATTGGTGAGAGGGGTAGAAATTAGGTATAGGGAATACGTTGTATGATATAAATACTATATGAGTTTTTGATCTGTTTTCTTTATGTTCATATTTTAATTAGAAGTTTGATAACATGCTAGCTTGTCATGTGCATATTGAACAGAGGTTAGGATGCCACCTCGCAGTAGAAACACTGGGAACACTCCCAACAACTCTGGCAATGGTAGGAATCAGCAAGATGGGAACCGAGACTCTAGGCACGACCAAGGCCAACCACCAGAGATGATCCAGATGATGCAGACCTTAGTTGGAGTGGTCCAACAACAGGTCACTACTGGAGATAACTTGGCTAGGATGATGGAGCAACGCCGAAGTCATCATGGTGGGATGATTGAATTCAAGAGGTTGTCTCCTCCAACTTTTGAGGGGACTACTGAGCCTATGGAAGCAGAAAAATGGATCATTGAGATGGAGAAAGTATTTAGAGTTCTTGAATGCTCTGAAGATGAGAGAGTGGCTTATGCAGCTTATATGTTGCGTGGAGATGCTTATGATTGGTGGCGGTTGGAAGAAGAAAAACGTGGCCAAGAGACTGAGCCTTGGACTTGGGAGCTATTTAAGTCTGCATTCTATGAGAAATATTTTCCTAAGAGCATCCGCTTTCAGAAGGAAAAAGAGTTCATCAAGCTGACACAAGGTAACATGACAGTTGCTCAGTATGAAGCAGAATTTTCCAGGTTAGCCAAATTTGCTCCAACAATGGTGGTGGATGAAGAAGCTAAGGCTCGAAGGTTTGAAGATGGATTAAGGTTTCGAATCAAGCAAGGAGTTGTGCCCTTTGAGTTGACTACCTTTAGGGCGGTGGTGAGTAAGGCCTTACTAGTGGAGATGGGGCTCAATGAGGCTCAAGCAGATAGAGATAATAACCAAAAGAAGAGGCCTAGGCAAGGAGAGCAAAGCTCTAGCTTTCAAGCCAAGAAGCAAGGAACACAACGTGCTGATACCAAGGCACTGCCAAAGTGCTCTCGATGTGGTAGGCCTCATGCAGATAAGGATTGCCGCTGGAATACTGGAGCATGTTTCTCATGTGGACAAAAGGGTCACAGGATTGCTGAGTGTCCCCAACGGAAGGAGGTTCAGACCACCCCAAGACCTACAATAGGACAGAATCAGGGAGCAGGCCAAAAGCCCAAGATACAAGGGAGGGTTTATGCACTCACTCAACAGGATGCTAATACTTCTAATGCTGTGGTAACAGGTATTATTCCGGTTTCCACAACTTATGCTTATGCATTGTTTGATCCCGGTGCCACTCACTCCTTCATATCTTCTAATTTTGCAAAGAAACATAATTTTAAATTTGAACTCATGGAGTCTGAATTATGTGTGGATACCCCAGTTGGGGGTGTAGTAGTTACTGATAGTGTTTGCAAGTCTTGTGTTGTCAAAATAGCAGATAGAGAGTTACTAGCAGATCTAACTTTGTTGGAGATGTGGGATTTTGACATAATCTTGGGAATGGATTGGTTGGCTACCCATTATGCCATGGTTGATTGTCATAGGAAGAAGGTAATTTTCCAAGTACCTGGTGAGATTGAGTTCTGTTTTGTGGGAAGTGGGGCATATACTTCTCCACGGGTGATTTCAGCTTTACAAGCTAGACGTATGATGAAGAAAGGGTGTAAAGGATATCTAGCCACTGTGAGAGACACACAACAAGGTGAATTGAAGCTGGAGGACATTCCTATAGTGAGAGAGTTTCCAGAAGACTTGTCAGGGTTACCACCAGATAGGGAGATAGAGTTTTCTATTGACCTATTACCAGGTTCTAACCCAATTTCTAAAGCCCCATACCGAATGGCACCTGCTGAGTTAAGGGAATTAAAAGCACAGTTGCAAGAGCTGCTTGACAAAGGCTTCATCAGGCCTAGTGTTTCCCCTTGGGGTGCACCTGTGTTGTTTGTAAAGAAAAAGGATGGAAGCATGCGACTTTGCATTGATTATAGGGAGCTAAATAGGGTGACAGTGCGAAATAAATACCCTTTACCAAGGATAGAGGATTTGTTTGATCAACTCCAAGGAGCACAGGTTTTCTCTAAGATTGATCTGCGTTCTGGTTACCATCAATTGAAGATTAAGACTGCTGATATGCCCAAGACAGCCTTCCGTACAAGATATGGTCATTATGAATTTTTGGTGATGCCTTTTGGCTTAACCAATGCACCGGCAGCCTTTATGGACTTGATGAATAGGGTGTTTAAACCCTTCTTAGATAAATTTGTTGTGGTTTTTATTGATGATATTTTGATATATTCCAAGAGTGTGGAGGAGCATGAGAATCACTTGAGGATTGTACTACAACTATTGCAGGAGAAGAAGTTGTATGCAAAACTTAAAAAATGTGAATTTTGGCTAGACAGTGTTGCATTCCTTGGGCATGTTGTATCTAAAGATGGGATTGCTGTTGACCCTAAGAAAGTGGAAGCAGTAGTAGAATGGAATAGACCAAACAGTGTGACAGAGATTCGTAGCTTTTTGGGATTGGCTGGTTATTACAGGAGGTTTGTTGAAGGATTTTCTCACTTAGCCATGCCTTTGACTCGCTTGACCCAAAAGGGAGCTAAGTTTGAGTGGACCGGAAAGTGTGAAGAAAGCTTCCAGGAATTGAAGAAAAGGTTGGTGTCAGCACCCATTCTCACCATACCCTCAGGTAGTGGAGGTTTCACTATTTATAGTGATGCCTCTAGGAAAGGCTTGGGGTGTGTTCTTATGCAGCATGGGAAGGTAGTGGCTTATGCCTCTAGACAGTTGAAGCCTTATGAGCAAAATTATCCCACACATGACTTGGAGTTAGCTGCAGTGGTTTTTGCTCTAAAAATTTGGAGGCACTATTTGTATGGAGAACAGTGTGAGATATTCACTGACCACAAGAGCCTCAAGTACCTCTTTACTCAAAAAGAGTTGAATATGAGACAAAGAAGATGGTTGGAGCTATTAAAGGACTATGACCTGACTATTAGTTACCATCCTGGAAAAGCCAATGTGGTAGCTGATGCCTTAAGTAGAAAGTCTGCAGGAAATTTGGCAGCTTTGTTGACTACACAAAAACACATCCTGGAAGATTTGAGGAAAATGAGGATAGAAGTACAGTTTCATGAAGTAAAGGCACATTTAGCAAACCTTAGAGTTCAGCCTACCTTGATTGAAAGGATAAAGATTGCACAAAGTAACGATCCACAGTTGCAGAAGATAAGAGATTTGATAAAGCTAGGCTCTCAATCTGAGTTTTGCATTCATGAGGATGGATCCTTAAGGTTTGGTAATCGGCTTTGTGTACCAAATGATTCAGACCTTAAGGTAGAAATTCTAAAGGAGGCTCATAACACGAGTTACACGATACACCCAGGAGGCACTAAAATGTATCGGGATTTAAGGGAGACTTTTTGGTGGAACAACATGAAGAGGGAGATTGCTCAATATGTTGCTCAATGTCTAGTGTGTCAACAAGTTAAGATGGAGCATCAAAGACCAGCTGGATTTTTGCAACCTCTTCCCATTCCAGAACGGAAGTGGGAGGACATTACTATGGACTTTGTGACGGGGCTGCCTAGAACCCCTACTGGTAAAGATGCAATTTGGGTGATTGTGGATCGATTGACAAAATCTGCACACTTTTTGGCCATCAGGGTGGATTTCCCACTTGAAAGGTTAGCCAGATTATATATTAAGGAAATAGTGAGATTGCATGGTGCACCTGCATCCATTGTGTCTGATAGAGACCGAAGATTTGTGTCTCAATTTTGGGAGAGCGTGCATAAGGCAATGGGTACTAACTTGAAGTTTAGCACAGCCTTTCACCCTCAAACAGATGGACTTTCAGAAAGAACTATACAAACATTGGAAGATATGCTAAGAGCTTGTGTAATTGATTTCAAAGGTTCATGGGATGAACATCTACCTTTGGTGGAGTTTGCATATAATAATAGTTACCAATCAAGCATTAAAGCAGCACCATATGAGGCTTTGTATGGTAGGAAGTGTAGGTCTCCTATATGTTGGGATGATGTTGGAGAAAGAAGATTGTTGGGTCCTGAGATTGTACAGCAAACAATAGATAAAATTCAAGTGATTAAAGAGCGGCTCCAAACAGCTCAGAGTAGGCAGAAGAGTTATGCAGATGTTAGAAGAAGGAAATTAGAGTTCCAAGTGGGTGATCATGTGTTCTTGAGGATTTCACCTACTAAAGGAGTTATGAGATTTGGTTTTCGAGGTAAGTTGAGCCCTCGTTTTGTAGGACCTTTTGAAGTCTTGGAGAGGATGGGTAAAGTTGCTTATAGGCTCGCCTTACCACCTTCTTTATCAGGGGTACATAATGTTTTCCATGTCTCAATGTTAAGGAAATATATTCCAGACCCCAGTCATGTAGTGGATTATGAGCCTCTAAAATTAAGAGATGATTTAACTTATGAAGAGCAACCAGTTAAAATTGTGGACAAGAAGGAACAAGAGTTGAAGCGTCGTACCATACGTTATGTCAAGGTTCAATGGAGGAACCAGTCTGTGAGAGAGGCCACATGGGAGTTAGAAGATGAAATGAAGGAGAAATACCCATATCTTTTTGAGGACTCAGGTATGTCAAGTTTAGAGGACTAAACTTCTTTTAAGGGGGGGAGAATGTAATAGCCGAAAAAAAAAAAAAAAAAATAAATAAATAAAAGAAAAGGAGGGGTATTTAAGTAAAGTTGTTTATGGGGTCAACTTTTATAATTAATATTACTAAGGGTTTTTTAGAAAATAAGGTTGAAACCCTAGTTTATATAGTCTAATTTTAAGTCAGTGTATACTGACAGATGTTTTGAGAGAGGAGGCTACCCAAAATACTGAAATAGAGAAGATTTGACTGCACAATAGAGGTAAGAGCCTAAGAACTTCTTCTTGTCAAATCTAAACTTTATTTAGAATTAGAGTATTTTATTCTTGTGGATATTTTGACCAGTAGTAAAATTATTTATTCAAGAGTTTTAATGATGCAAACGAAAAAAAAAAAAAAAAATTAGATTTATGTTCGGTCAATGGATGCTTCTACCTACAGATTTTCTGCGCTCAGTATATATATATATATACTCACACGCTCATGCTTCGTTATGATAAGCGTAGCTGGAAGTAGTAAAGTTTGGGCATGATGGGTCTAAAGTTTGCTTTCTGCACAGTTTGGATTGTTTAAGAAACTGTGCCCGAATTGAAAAAAAAAAAAAAAAAAACTCTTAAGTGAGGACAGTACACGTCCTTGTCATTCCTAGAGTGGCATAGTACTACACCTAGGTGCTAGCCTTCTCTTGTAAGGCATAAGTGGTGGCAGTATATATATATATATATAAAATAATGTGATTAGGTGGAATTTTTGGGTGAGATAGGCAGACAATTAGGAGAGATTTTTTTTGATACCGTTACAAGTCTTTCTTGAATTTTTTTATGATTATTAAGTAGATGGTACTTGCAAATTGTTAGGTGAAATCTAAGGATTTTAGAGAAAGTGTTAAAGAGAAGTTCTTTGTGGTGAGTTAGCTGAGGTAAGTAACCTTGTCCTAATTGGTTTTATCCTTGCTTATACTACTATATTTTAACTACTGGAATTTGTTTACAATTGTTACTATTCTATTTAATTGTTCAGCTACATTGATTTACAGTAAAGAATAGAGAAATTTCACAGATAAATATAAGCATTGAGTACAAGATTTATTTTATTTAATTGTTTCTTTAGCTATATTGATTTAAAGTAATGAATATAGAAATATCCCAAATATATTGAATATTGAATATATGATTATATATGGAGATATGTGTACTTGAATAAGATATATTTTTGGTTAGAAACTATGATTTCATATGATTTTTGAACAAAATGACTATGAATTAATTTTGATACCCAAACCAATGGGGGTTATTTATTGGTACTCTGATACCCAACCAATGGGGGTCGTTCATTGGTACTCTGATACCCAAACCAATGGGGGTCGTTCATTGGTATTCCGATACCCGAACCAATGGGGGTCGTTCATTGGTACTCTGATACCCAAACCAATGGGGGTCGTTCATTGGTATTTGATACCCAAACCAATGGGGTTTGTTCATTGGTACTTTGATGCCCAGTCACGGGGATATAGCGTGACCATAGTCATAAGATTGTTAATAATATGGATTACGTTTGAATATTTAATTATATTAAGTCATTAGAACTGCTTATTTATTTTTGAAACCTATTGTAAGTTATAGCTTTGATATACGGAAATCTGACTACTTTTTAAACCTTCTATGATATAATTATAAGATTAAAGTATGTGATCTATTTGTAAAGTATTATTTTAAGATCATGAAGCTTCTTTAGCTATTTTGAAAACCCATAGTATATTATAACTCTTGAAGATTCATATTACATCTTATTACTTTATAGATCTATTGTTGGATAGAACTTATTTGGATTTTGGTTACTTATTGAGTTGTCAACTCACCCCCCCCCCCCCTCTTTCTCCTTTCAGATTCTGATCAGGAAGAGTAGCATAAGTTTGGGCTTTCGCTGGGATGTGCGCATGAGTGAAGTTTAGGAAATCAATGGAATAAGATTTGAACTTTTATGTTTTAAGATTACCATTTGTGTAATCCTTTAGACTTAAAGATTTAGTTTATTTTTATTTGATGTTGGAAGATTATTTTTGGATATCTTTTGAAAATTGCTTTTTGAGGATATTTTTAAATTTAATGATGAAATTTTCTTGAGGATAATTCTTTAATTGTTAAGAAAGCCTTACGCACTTGTAGGGTGTAAACTTTATAAGTGTGTGGCTGTTGTCACGTGCCTAGCTCTTACTTGGGTTCGGGGCGTGACAATATTTAAGTGGGGGAGATTGTGATACCCCAATTTGATTGATTGTGTGATGTGTGTGGGTGTGTAATGAGTCCCACATCGGGTATTTACTGGGTTGAACTGGGCTTTATTAACAACTACAAGGAGCCTCAATTGCGACTAGTCCTTTTGAGGTATAGCGCAGATGTGGCTAGCGCTTTTCCTTGGGTCGTTACATATGGTATCAGAGCCGGCCCGGTAATCCCGTGTGGGCTCAGAGACACTACCCCACAAAGTGGGCCCTAACGAGGACGTTAGGGATTTAAGTGGGGGAGATTGTGATGCCCCAATTTGATTGATTGTGTGATGTGTGTGGGTGTGTGATGAGTCCCACATCGGGTATTTACTGGGTTGAACTGGGCTTTATTAACAACTACAAGGAGCCTCAATAGTGACTAGTTCTTTTGAGGTATAGCGCAGATGTGGCTAGCGCTTTTCCTTGGGTCGTTACACAAGAGATGGCAAAGGTCATGCTGCATAACAAGAAAATTCCACAAAAGTTTTGGGGAGAAGCTATGAACACTTCATGTCACATTGGCGATAGAATATACTTTCAAGTAGGAACAAAGAAGACCACATATGAAAGGAATGGAAAGAAGCTAAAAGTGAAGTACTTCCGAGTATTCGGAAGCAAGTCCTGCATTCTCAATGATCAGGAGAATCTTGGGAAGTTTGATGCTAAAAGTGATGAAGGTATCTTCCTTGGGTATTCTACTAGTAGCTGGGCATACAGAGTTTACAACAAGAGACCAAAGACAGTAATGGAGTCCGTCAACATGAAAATTGATTATGCTATAACAAAAGTAGAAATGGTTGATGATGGAGAAGGGTCGAGCACTAAAGAACCCATTGTTGGGGTCGAAGCCCTTGATGTTGAGGTTGAAGAATATACACCGGAAAAGGAATCAACTCCCGTAAACTCAAGAGTGGAGACTAGAACAATGTTTAGAATGGCAAGTCCTCTCACTCCTTCGGATGTTCATCCTCCTATCTCTCAGAATGATGAAGTGTCCACTTCAAAGAAATCATCATCACGAGTGGTTAAAAACCATCTGAAAAGTAACATTATTGGTTCTTTAGATGAAGGTCTTCGCCTTAGAAAGGGAAACAAACTTCTGGCTAATCATGTGACATATCATTGCTACCTAGCTCAATTTGAGCCGAAAAAGGTAGAAGAAGAACTTCAAAATGACAATTGGGTTGAGTCAATGCATGAAGAGTTGAATCAATTTATGAGGAATGATGTATGGGAACTTGCTCCTAGGCCTGAAGGTGTTCATGTTATCGGCACCAAATGGATCTTAAAAAACAAGACCGATGAAGATGGAGAGATTATCTGGAATAAATCTCAATTAGTGGCTCAAGGATACACTCAAGTAGAAGGAGTTGATTTTGATGAATCCTTCGCTCCCGTGGCAAGGCTTAAGTCTATTCGCATTCTCATGTCAATTGCATACACCATGAACTTCAAACTCTACCAGATGGATGTGAAATGTGCATTTCTAAATGGCTATCTGAATGAAGAAGTGTTTTTTGAACAACCCAAAGGCTTCAAAGATCCTCACTTTTCGGCCCATGTGCTCTGATTGAAGAAAGCACTTTATGGCTTGAAACAAGCTCCAAGAGCTTGGTATGATCAGCTTACTTAGTACCTCCTGGATAGAGGATTCAAAAGAGGGTATGCTGACCTAGCTCAAGTATATGTTGATGACATAGTATTTGGAGCTACTATTGATGCTGGAGCCATAGAATTTTCTGAGGAAATGAAGAAAGAGTTTGAAATGAGTATGGTAGGGGAGCTTACATTCTTTTTAGGTTTTCAAGTCAAGCAAAGGAAGGAAGGCATATTCATTTCTCAAGAAAAATATGCTAGAAATATAGTCAAAAAGTTTGGATTAGACTCCAAGAAGCATGCATCTACTACCATGAGTTCATCTACAAAGCTCAATGTTGATTCTTCTGGGGTAGAAGTGAGTCCAACATTGTATAGGAGTATCATTGGGAGTTTACTCTATCTCAAGGCAAGTAGACTAGATATTGCTTTTAGTGTGGGTGTTTATGCTTGATATTAAGTTGCTCCGAAAGAATCTCACTTGACTGGGGTGAAGCGAATCATAAGATATGTTAATGGAACTCCGGATTATGGATTGTGGTACTCAAAGGACTCTAATGCTTGTCTTGCTAGTTATTCGGATGCCGATTGGGCTGGAAGTGTGGATGATAGAAAGAGTACTTTAGGTGGCTGCTTCTATCTTGGAAACAATCTTGTTTCTTGGATGAGCAAGAAAAAAAAATTCGTAACTCTTTCTACAGCTGAAGCCGAGTATATAGCTGCTGGAAGTTGATGTACATAACTACTTTGGATGAAGAAGCTACTTCAGAACTATGGGATTCCACAAGATACAATGTGTGTTTTCTGTGATAACACCAGTGCTATAAATCTCTCTAAGAATCTGGTTCAGCATTCCAAGCCAAAACACATAGAGATACGTTACCACTTCATCCGGGATTTGGAGGAAGATAAAGTTGTATGTCTTGAGTTCATTCATATGGACAACCAAAGGCGGACATCTTCACCAAGCCTCTTGATGGTCCACGGTTTGAATCACTCCGTAAGACCATTGGTGTTGGTACAATTCCTTGAATCTCATGTGTGATGTCGCTTTGTTTATTTGTCTTGAGTTGATTACTCTAGTTTAAAGCACACACTACTTTGTTGGCTGTTTGTATAGCTTGTTTTGCTTTTTTTTTTTTTTTTGCTTTAAATGTTTTTACATTGTTGTTTTTAATCAATCTTTTCCTTTTTTATGTCAAAAATCCAAAAATGCATAAAAAGTTGAAAATCAAAAAGTTTGATCGACTTTGTTGAGTTTTGTCTTGAAGCATGTTTTGCCTTATACCTTTGTACTAATGGCTTTGTGCTTTTACGAGTGTAGCTTGGTCCCTATGCACTTATATTATTGTGGGAGAACTCTTGACATCTATGTGACTGTTGTAAATAGATCTTCAAACTTGTTATGAATGATTAGTGAATGGTTTTGTTGATCTTAAGACATGCATAGACTTGTGCCTATATATCTTCCCACTCATTTATTTTATTGTCTTTGCTTAAAGAGCTCACCAAATGTAAATCTCCAAATGAAAAGAGATATTCAACTACAAAAGCCTATCGAACATACTAGTATTTGACTAGGAAAAAAGGAAAGCGACCTAAAATAAAATGTATGATGCCCAAAAAGCCAAAGGCTTGCTCATCAATTGAAATATCAAAAATTTCAAGCATCGATCTCACATTGAGATGTTTTAATTCAAAAAGATCAAATGTTATGATGAATATGAAGCCAAATGAAAAGTTTCAAAATTATATTATCAAGTTTTGTGGGAGGTCATATATGCATATTTCTATAATTGAGATGGGTCACATTATCTAATGCTAATTGTGTATGTCTTAGTTGAATTGATCATTGAAGTTTCACATTAGACTAAGGACTATCTCATTTTTGATATCCACACACTTCACACAAGTCTATGTTCAATGAATGCCATATTCATTTGTGTGATTGTACTTGTTTAAATATGTTTTCGCATGCTTAATCTTGGTTGATCAAACACAAAAAGATTTTTGAGTGTTTTAGTTGTTTTTGGAAAGTATTTTGTTTTTTTTTTTTTTTTTTTTTGGGGTGCAAAAATGTCAAAATTTTGAAAAAAACTGTGTTGCCTTGTTTTGGTGACTCAGTCGCAAGTTGATCCAGTCGCATGCCCTAGTCGCAAGCCCACACAGAAATTTGATTCCTTTTGCAAAAAGAATGGGATTAAAAAGGAATTTTTGGCTCCTAGGACTCCTCAACAAAATGGGGTAGTTGAGAAGAAAAATCAGGTAATTCAAGAGATGGCAAGGGTCATGCTGCTTAACAAGAAAATTCCACAAAAACAAGACCGATGAAGATGGAGAGATTATCCTGAATAAATCTCTGTTAGTGGCTCAAAGATAGGCTCAAGTAGAAGGAGTTGATTTTGATGAATCCTTCACTCCCGTGGCAAGGCTTGAGTCTATTCGCATTCTCATGTCAATTGCATGCATCATGAACTTCAAACTCTACCAAATGGATGTGAAATGTGCATTTCTAAATGGCTATCTGAATGAAGAAGTGTTTATTGAACAACCCAAAGGCTTCAAAGATCCTCACTTTTCGAACCATGTGCTGAGATTGAAGAAAGCACGTTATGGCTTGAAACAAGCTCCAAGAGCTTGGTACGATCAACTTACTTAGTACCTCCTGGATAGAGGATTCAAAAGAGGGTATGTTGACCGAGCTCTGTTTGTCAGGAATGATGAAGATTATCTTCTCGTAGCTCAAGTATATATTGATGACATAGTATTTGGAGCTACTATTGTTGCTCGAGCCATAGAATTTTCTGAGAAAATGAAGAAAGAGTTTGAGATGATTATGGTGGGGGAGCATACATTCCTTTTAGGTCTTCAAGTCAAACAAAGGAAGGAAAGCATATTCATTTCTCAAGAAATATATGCTCAAAATATAGTCAAAAAGTTTGGATTAGACTCCAAGAAGCATGCATCTACTCCTATAAGTTCATCTATAAAGCTCAATGTTGATTCTTCTGGGGTAGAAGTGAGTCCAACATTGTATAGGAGTATCATTGGGAGTTTACTCTATCTCACGGCAAGTAGACCAGATATTGCTTTTAGTGAATTTCAACAGATCGGGCTTCTGTTGAGGAGGTATCAAGACCTATAGATTGCACTTTTCTTGAGCAGCTCTTGAGTAATCTTTGTGTTTTCAATGTAACCACTTGTAGTGATCATCTTGAACCAACTTAGATTTATCCAAATACAGTGCATTTTGTCAAAGGATATGCCAATTACATAAAAATGTGTCCCTTACATATAATTTATGCCAGCTGAATGACTATGTGGAATTTAGATGATGAATACAACATTGATTTAACAAACATGAATTATAGTTTATCTATCTTATCTCATACTAGTCCAAAAGAGAAATAAAGAACTTAAAATAAAAAATAAAAAAAGGTTTCTCTTATGTGGCATGTCCCTTTAAGCACAAATTGATTATCAATGGGAACATAATATGGGTGCTTTTAATGATCTTAGCATCTTCTTGTCATAGATCTCTTTGTGTGCTTGTGAAAGTGTATTCATTTGAACTCTTCCAACTTGTTTGGGAGAGAATAAAAGTAAAATATATTGAAAAGGAATTTGCCTATTTAAAAGTATAAAATGATTAGAAGAATAAACATCTCATCTTTACATAATTTTACCTCAGGATCCCAAAAAGAAAAAAGAAAAAGAAAAAGCTAATTCCTCTTAAAAGTGGGATATACACTATTTCCTTTATTCAAATAAAGTAACATATCGATTTTATCCTTATTAATTGTAAGGTTGAATTTAATCAACCATCTTGTTGGATTTATTCCGTGCTAAATTTGCTTGTATTTTAGCAATTAGTAACCCTGTATTTAGGTGGGAATCATGTAAGGGTAGTGTGTGAGAGAGTGAAGAATTGCTCAAGTTTGTGCAAAGAAGCAGGGACTTGCGGCTGGATCTCGCGGGTGGCTCACGACTGCAAGCCGCCAGAATGATGCACACGTGCCAAGCATGCCAGAAGCTGAAGCGTCACGCCAGCTGTTGCACTACAGGACAAAAGTCCCAGGCTAGCCAGGTCATTTGCTCACGGCTTGAACTCGCAACTCAACCCAGTCGCGAGGTCAAGTTGCCAGAACAGCCTGTTTGGGAATATCTAACTTTTCACATTCCCTCTCACCCTACTATATATATATACCCTTATACCCACGATTTAGAGAGAGCTTCTAGAGAGAATTTTGAGAGAGAAACCCTAGAGAAAACAAGATTGACTCATCCACAATCTTTACCTAAGAGACTCTTCAAATTCCTCTACTCTCTTCCTTTCCATTGTCAAATCCTTGAGAGGCTCATTACCAAAACCTTCTCTCACCATATCCATTTCTGTGAGAAGGCGGTTTGGTGCTTTGGGAAGCAGTTTGGAAGGAACCAATTTCACATTGGTTGATGCTATGGTCAAGTAGCGGAATCTGGGAAGCTAGAAAAGAAATAGGTTCGACGCAACCTTGTTGGAGCAAGAAGCTTGGAGGGCTTAGATACATTGGGTAGATTAGGCTTGAAGGGTCGATTGATGTTCATATATCCCAACTACATTTCTAGTGGATTACTTATCGCTTGGAAGGCGGCGGAGAGGTTTTACGCCGAGGGCTTTGGTTTCCTCTTCGATAACACATTGTTGTGTTGTCCTTGTCTCTTCCCTTATCTTTGCCTTTTATTTTTTGCTGTGGATGTGATTTTAAATTGGCTTAGATTGTTTATCAATTCTGTTTATAGCTTGTGTTCATTTTCCGCACACTTTGTGTTTGTCATAAAGCTTGAATTGGTAATTTTATTTTGGGGGTCTAAACATTCATAGTGTATTTTACACTATTTGAACTTTCAATTGGTATCAGAGATGGTGCACACTTTGTGGTTTAAACACCTTAGTGCGATCCTTGACCTTATATTGAGATGGACTGGTCTCAATCTTTGAATGTTCCACCATTTTTTTATGGAAACAATTATGCTTTTTGGAAAGTCTGGATGAGGGCATTCTTGTGTTCAATTGATGATACTGTTTGGGATGCCGTAGAAACAGGTTGGACTAGGCCGAAGGCTGCTAAATCCACTTGGGATAAAGTAGCCCTTGCAGCAGCTAATGTTAACAGTAAAGCCTTGAATGCAATTTTCTGTGGTGTTTCTCCAGATGAGTTTCACAGGATTTCACACATTACCGTTGCCAAAGAAGCATGGGAGATATTGGAAACCACCTATGAAGGAATGAAGAAAGTGAAAGACACCAAGTTGCAAATGCTGACCACTCGGTTCGAGGAGCTCAAAATGAGTGAGGATGAGTCGTTTGACTCTTTCTATAGCAAGCTGAATGAAGTAGTTGTTAGCAAATTCAATTTGGGGGAGAAAACGGAGGATTCTAAAATAGTAAGGAAGATCCTTCGATCATTGCCGGAAAGCTTTCGTGCCAAGGTGACAGCGATTGAAGAGAGCAAGTACCTTGATGATATCAAAGTCCAAGATTTGATTGGTTCTCTTCTGACCTACGAATTGTCATTGCCCAATCAAAGAAAGAGCAAATCCCTTGCTCTCAAGACTGGAAATGAAAGGGTGGATGTTCATGACTCTTCGGATGATGATGCAGTCGAGAAGGACGTTGCCTATCTTGTAAAGAATTTCTGAAAATTTTTGACATTCAAGAATAGTGGTAAATTTGCTGATAAATGGAAATTCCAAAGTCCAGGAAGGGAGAAAAGGGAATTCAAAAAAAAAGATGGAAAAGAATCCCAATCTACATAAGGTGTCACTTGTTTTGAATGCAACGGGCATGGACACTTTAAGAAAGAATGTTCGAATTATTTGAAATTGAAAGGCAAGGTGTATGCCACAACACTTAGTGACTCAAACTCTTCAAATTCTGATTCTGATGAGAGCTATGACAGAGAAGGAAATTACTCCGCATTTATGACTATTGCTCATGTCGAGTCTTCGGAGGACTTGAATTTGCTTATGGAAGAACTTGGGGAACATAGTGATGAAGATTCCATAGGAATTGTGGAAGAGTCGGATGTTGAAGAAAACGAGAATGCAGCCTGTCTTCAAGAGAATTATAATTCTCTTTTTGAAAAATCAGGAGAATATGCACGTGTGGCCAAGGCGGTTGTGAAGAAGATGAAGAAAGCCGAGGAGGACTATAGGAGTCTTCTAATGCATCATAAGGAAGCTAAGTGTGAGATAGAGAAGCTGAATGGTGAGCTATCAGAAGTTTACACAAAAGTGAGATTTCTTGAGCAAGAGGCTGTGCAAGCCAATGCCAAGATAAAGAAGGTCTCCACCAAGGAGCTAAATGATATCATTTCATCTCAAAAACAGTTCTCAGACAAGTCTAGGTTGGGATATACCGGAGGAAGTAGTTCTTCGGGCAGTGTCATCAAAGAAGTGAAGTTTATAAAGGACAAAGAGCAAATTGAAGTTAGTCCTACTGCTAAGAAGCCCAAGATAGAGGAAAAGAGGAATGTGGATGACAAACGGATGTTGAACAACTCTCATAAGCAATCTGTGGGCAGGTTTGAATCCCGAGCCAAGTCTCGTCCCCGATCACAAAGAGGTCCTAGATCAAATTATATATGTCACCACTGCGGACTTCAAGGGCACACTCGACCAAATTGTCAAAAGCTGAGAGCAATGACTAATGCAAGCGCTCCAAGGTCTCGAGGACCTAGAAATGACAGGAGAAATTAGGTTGGTGAACCGTCAAGAGGTCGAAATGGTGATCCCGAAAAGATGGACGTGATGAAGATGATTGGTGCATTCACCAACTGCTTGGAAAGCTTCACACGAAGGTTTGAAAGCCCTAACTCTGGTACCTAATCCTATAAGGATATCACCCCAAACGCAAGTGATGTGTGGGTGAAAAAGGGTACTCATGCATAAGCATTACAACATGTCCATGCATCAATACTTCCTATGCTTTGTGACTTTATTTGGTTGTTTGCTTATTAATTATGTGATTTGAAATTTGTTTGTTTGTTTTTGCATTCTTTCACACAAATTGTTTTCACTATTACGTTTGATCAATCTTTTCATTCTCATGTGTCAAAAATCCAAAAACCACATAAAAAGTAGAAAATCAAAAGTTTGATTGACATTGTTGAGTTGTTGTCTTAAAACTTGTTTTGCCTTGTACCTTTGTGCTAATGGCTTTGTGCATTTGCCAGCATAGCTTGTTTCCTTGCACTCTTATCACTGTGAAAGAAATCTTGAAATCTATGTGATTGTTGTAAATAGATCTTCAAACTTGTCATGAATGATTAGCGAATGGTTTTGTTGATCTTGAGACATGCATAGACTTGTGCTTATATATCTTCCCACTCTTTATTTATTTATTTATTTATTTTTTGTTGCTAAAAAGAGCTCTCCAAATGTAAAGAGATATTGAGCTGCAAAAGCCTGTCGTACATTAGTATTCGACTAGGAAAAAGGGAAAGTGACCAAAAATAAAGTGTATGATTCTTCAAAAGGCCAAAGGCTATCCCATCAAGGAGAAATATCAAAAGTCATTCTCACAATGAGATGTAATTGTTTCAGAAAGATAAAAAAGATCTAATGTTATGAAAAAAAAAAAATTATATGGAGTCAAATGTAAAGCTCCAAGCTATGCTATCAAGTCTTGTGGGAGGTCATATATGCATATTTCTATAATTGAGATGGGTCACATGATCTAGTGCTAATTGTGTATGCCTTAGTTGAATTGATCATTGAAGCTTCACATTAGACTGAGAACTATCTCATTGTTGATATCCACACACAACACATAAGTTTAAGTTCAATGAATGCCATATTCATTTGTGTGATTGTACTTATTAAAATGTGTTTTCACATGCTCAATCTTTGTTGATTCAAACACAAAAAGATTTTTGAGTGTTTTAGGTGTTTTTGGAAAGTACTTTGTTTTTACAAAAACCGAAAAATTTCAAAAACAGTGTTGCCTTGTTTTGGCGAGTCAGTCACAGGTCATCCAAGTCACATGCTACAGCCGCGAGCTTGCATGTTTATTTTGGTGACTTGTTTGCGAGTGAAAGGTCCAGTCGCGAGGGGTACACAAAGATTTTCGCAACTCAGCTCGCGACTCCCTCACGAGTAGACCTTCCAGTTGTGAAAAACACTTAGAAAATTTTTTCACAATTTTGTCTTTGAGTGTTTTGGTGGCTTGCCCTGGCGACTTGTTGGCTACTCACCCCAGTTGCAAAAAATGCGTGTTTGGCAAAAAATGGGTTAGTTTTTAAACCATTTCAGTTTTCCCTTGAAATTTTTATGACTATTCACTTTCTCTCTCAACTGAAACTCATCCAAACACTCCGTGTCACTCTCTACAAACACCATTTTTGCACTTGTTCACCTCCAAATCTTCAAGAAAAAGGTATGGGTTCTTATTTCCTCACCTTATATCTCGTGTTTTGAACTTCATTTTCGTGAGTATTTATGTTGGTGTTTTTTTTTTTTTTTTTTTTTTTTTTTTTTTTTTTTTTGGTTATGGGTTTGTTTTTATGTTTTTGGGATTGTCCTTGTTTGGATTATTGAGGTATTGTTCCTATGCAAACTTTTTTTGGTTGATAGATTCATGTATTTTCCTGTGTTGGTTTTCTTAAGATAGTCTGTTGCCTGATCTGTGATTCATGTATTATCATATGTTGGTTTCTCTTACCCATTTTGTTTGAACCTAATCCGTGTGGGTCTTTTGTGCTCTATGTTATTTCATTTGTGGTGAATCTGGTTTGAAGTCATTGGCTGCTATATGATTAAAGTTGCTCATGATTAGTTGCATTAAGCCCTATCTCATTGACATGTGTTTATGACTGTTCATGTGTTGTATACACTATTTGTGGGGCTATGTGGTAGGTATCATAATATTGTGGTTGCATAATATTGTCTCTATTATACTCTGATCGTGTTTATGCTATATGGTATTTGTTTCACTAAATTGCTTATCTACTATTTACAATGCCAATGACATGATCACTAATGTTTATAATTCTATCTATTGTGCTATCTGTTTGTTGTGGCCTCTTCTGCTTGATTATAGATGGCTCCCTCACCTCCGAAGAAGAAAACTCCAACAAAGAAGGCTGACAAAAGATTGAAAATGGACTATGACCTGTTTAGGTCCGTTCAACACTTTGAGATATACAAAGATTCTTTCATGAAGGGAACTAAAATTCAAGAGAGATTTGTAGATCTAGTGGACTTAAAAGACACATTTATTCCCACCTGTTTTGAGGGCAGAGGTTGGGAAAAGTTGTTAAGTGGTTTACCTGGAGTGTGTGAGCCACTGATAAGAGAGTTTTACTCTAATGTTAAGATTAGAGAGGATTAGCTAGATTGTTGGGTAAGAGGGCATGAGTTCCCTCTAGATGCTCATGATATTGATGAGGTCCTTGGTCTTGAGGGTTTAGAGGAGTATGAGTTTATCAACTACAAAGACAGGATGTTGTCATTAGAAACTATCCAAAATCACATTGGTGGACAAAGAGAAGGGAAATGTCTCAATACCACAGCTTTTCTAGTTGACATGAGGTGCCTCACCATCATCATGATGAATAACTTGTATCCCGTGAAGAAGCTCACTACAATTAACAATGCTAGAGCCATTTTTCTTATGGAACTCAAGGAGAAAACATTCACTGATATCAGCTCTCATATATTTGATACAATAATGGATGAGACCAGAACAACTTCACGAGCAAAGCTAGTTTTTCCTAGCCTTCTCATGTGGATTTTCAAAGCAAAAGGTGTTCCAATTCCTCAAGACCTCAGCCTAATGCCTACACCCTCAGCTATTAACAAGCAAACTATCATATGGATACAAATACGTCGTTCGGGTGATGTAGATGAAGAAGGGGATGAACAAGAAGAAGGTGATCCAATGGATACTGAAGTAGAGGCTGCAGGACAGACTTCCACATCTAGAAGCAGAGCCAAAAGGAACAGGGCTTCTACCTCATCAGTTGCACCTCTAGATGCATTCCAGATCATCTTGGAAAGGATTGATGGCCTCAGAGAGGTTTAAAATCAGCATACTGAAAGGATGACAGCTATGCAAGATCAGCTTGATGTACTTTTCAGCCAAGTTTGATAGCATCTACACCAACCAAGAGCATTGACCCTTTGGCCATTCCGGTCAAAAAGGGGGAGATAATTTTTAGGGGGCAGCAACATCTGAGGGGGGAGTGCCTGTTTGAGGGGGAGAAGTTTCAGAAACTGTTTAAGTTTTTATTTTATGTTACTTTTGTTTATGTTTTGGATAATTGTTGATTGGCTTTGATACACTGTGGTTATGGTTAATGTTTGTTTTAAACTTACAACTCATGGATGGTTTTGAAACTTTGGTATATTTTATATATTGACGATGTTTTTCAGTATATAATGTGGTTTGTACCCATGTTGCTTTTGTAAGCTTTTAGGGTTTTGTTTTATGCATAGTTTGTAGGCTTTATGGTGTGTAACATGCTTTAAGCAACCTTTATGCATTGTTTATTCAGTACTTCTAACTAAATGTCATGCATTTTCCTTTTAAGTACTGTCACTTTTGTGCCCTTGTAGGATTGTTCCTAGATGCATATACTTAGTGTATTATGCATTGGTTGAGTGTTGGACATGCAAGTGATTTGCATTGAGCTTATTAGCTTGTATGTCCAAGTGTTCATTCCAAGTGTGAATCAGCATTGTGGTCACTACCTTGTAGTGATTGCTTGTTTGGTCAAGCCATGGTTTGTTTCTTAACTCCATCTTTGCTTGATCACATCATGCTTGCTTCATATGCATTCCATGCTTTTCTGCATACAATGATCATGGTGTATTATTGTGTTTCAGGAGATTCATGTTCATATGATTCAAGAGCTTCACAGTTTCTAGAATTAGGTGTGGGTGAGTTATGTTTAACTGTTCCCAACTCACATATTAAGTCTAGAGTCTGTTTTAGGGTTTTGTCACGGAATAGCCAAAGGGGGAGATTGTAAGTTTGAATTTAATCAACCATCTTGTTGGCTTTATTCTGTGCCAAATTTGCTTGTATTTTAGCAATTAATAACCCTGTATTTAGGTGGGAATCATGTAAGGGTAGTGTACGAGATAGTGTGAAGAATTGCTCAAGTTTATACAAAGAAGCAGGGACTCGCAGCTAGATCTTGCGGGTGGCTCGCGGCTGCAATCCGCCAGAATGATGCACACGTGCCAAGCATGCCAGATGCTGAAGCGTCGCGCCAGCTATTGCATTACAAGGCAAAAGTCCCAGGCTGGCCAGGCTGTTTGCTCGCGGCTTAAACTCGCGACTCAACCCAGTCACAAGGTCAAGTCGCTAGAACACCCTGTTTGGGAAAATCTGACTTTTCTCATTCCTTCTCACCCTACTATATATATACCCTTATACCCACGATTTAGAGAGAGTTTCCAAAGAGAATTTTGAGAGAGAAACCCCAGAGAAAACAAGATTGACTCATCCACAATCTTTACCTAAGAGACTCTTCAAATTCCTCTACTCTCTTCCTCTCCATTGTCAAATCCTTGAGAGGCTCATTACCAAAACCTTTTCTCACCATATCCATTTCTGTGAGAGAGCTATTTGGTGCTTTAGGAAGCAGCTAGGAAGGAACCAATTTCACATTGGTTGATGCTATGGTCAAGTAGCGGAATCCGGGAAGCTAGAAAAGAAATAGGTTCGGCGCAACCTCGTTGGAGCAAGAAGCTTGGAAGGCTTAGATACATTGGGTAGATTAGGCTTGGAGGGTCTATTGCTGTTTATGTATCCCAACTACATTTTCTAGTGGATTACTTACTGCTTGGAAGGCGGCAGAGAGGTTTTACACCGAGAGCTTTGGTTTCCTCTTCGATAACACATCGTTGTCTTGTCCTTGTGTTTGCATCTCTCTTCGCTTATCTTTGCCTTTTATTTTCTGTTGTGGATGTGATTTTAAATTGGCTTAGATTGTTTTTCAATTCTGTTTATAGCTTGTGCTCATTTTTCACACACTTTGTGTTTGTCATAAAGCTTGTATTGGTAATTTTATTTTTGGGGTCTAAACGTTCATAGTGTATTTTACACTATTTAAATTTTCAATAATTATGAGAAAAGACAAAGAAAACAAAGAAAATAAATAAATTAAGGTAATGATATAATGGTAATTTTTTATAAACCCTCAAAGGTAATAATGAAAGTACAGCAGCTTTTCATTCCAATATTCCATTGCATTCTATTTTTAATAAATTCCGAAAACACAAGTTCTCATATGATACATCTTAAGTATAACTCAATAATAATAAATATGAACATAATTGGCCTTTGCTCCTAAGTTTAACCAACATGCAGCGTAAGTTTTACAGCTCTCTTTTGCTAAGGAAATTAAGTATAGCTTATTTTACTTGGATTTATGTATGAATATATTAATGCAAGTATGTATGTTCCCTCACAGTAACACATTCAATAAAATTTTATCTCCCTACCCTTTCTCTAGACAATCTTTGTCTTCTAACACACATACCATAAAGCTACTCCACCACTTTATTTATAAAGACTACAACACTTTACATTTTTCTAATTAAAAAATAAATAAACAAGAGTAAGTGGTTAATATAATATAATTAGGTCCAAACCTACCAACTTGAACGTGTAAGGCCAAGTGATATCCTTATGTGTTATATTAACTTTTTTTTTTTTTTTTTTTTTTTTTTTGGGGAAGAATGTGTTATATGAACTCTTTAATTAAAATCTCACCATGATGTTATCTGCCCAACTGCCGTACCATATAACTCCAATTATTGAGTATAGGATGGACAATATGTCTTCTTGCACTTTTTTTTTTTTTCTCACATGCATTTTTGAAACACAAAATATAATAATTATACGGTGAATAGAAATTTAATAGGGTTATGATTATAAGTGATATAATCTATCTTTTATTTGGGAAAAAAAATTATGTGATAGTATTTTGTTGGATGATGCAAATGTCATTACTTAAAAGTTACATTCTATCTTTATAAAAATTAATATTTACTTTAAATGTCTAAACCAAACATGATCCTTAGGTCAAATGTCATTAACCTTTTCAATTGTAAAAAACTCCGATACTTTCAATATAAAATGGTAAATATTACTATAAAACAAGCAGGAATGCAAAATGGCACCTCTGTGAAACATCAATACCCTGTCACACTAGTACATTTATTCTCTATCGTCTCAATTATTCAGAACTCATAACATATATTGTTTGTAACAGTAAGGACGGGGAATGAAAATACATAAATTATAGCAAATCATCTGATTTAGAATGTGACTCATAAATTGTAAAATGAGCAATCAATCCCTTGCTATTAGTTCAAAATTACAAATAGTCTTTTATTTAATAAAGAAGAAGAAGACGAAAACACTCATTATTTGCTACAACACAACAAAACGTAAAAAGAGAGAGTAGCAAATAAAGTTTCCCATGGTGCACACGTTGTATTAGTAATTATCTAAGGGAGCGGTCTATTGGCGTCACAAAAAACTTCATTGTTCCATTCAGGCAATGAATGCCATCGTGCTCACCGCAAGCAAAGTAGTGAGGCTGCGACGTTTTCAGCACAAACTCAAAGCCCTCCCCAGCTCCTTGTTTTGGATTTCCCTGCATCTGGGCATTTTTCAGGTCCTATTTAATGAAGCTGTCATGGTTTGGTAGCAAGTAAACACTGTGAGGAAATGTTTTTGGAGTTGGTGGATCATATTTGAAAACTGCAATCAACATCATATGAATAGTTATTTTTCATGCATATTTGCATTCAGCAAAACAAAACAAAAAATGCACATATTTTTCATCTTCCATAAGGATCAAAATTGATAACCTACGAATAAATAAATTGAAAACAAAGTTTGAAGTTAGAATTGACTATATATTTTGATATCATATTGAACTTTATAACTTGTCATAAAAAGACAAGTAGTTTAAAAATATGATTTGGTCAATATATTTTACAACCTAAACTATGCATGGCAATATGTAACAAGTAGGAATAGCAAAGTAATTAAGCTCACCTAGAGTGTCATTTAAGTAGAAAGGGCCATGTTTGATTACCCATTCGATGTAGTTAAAGCCATAATTCCAGTGGTACGAGCCACCCACAATGATCTTGTTGGATGTTTGTGTATTAATGGAATTCCCAAATGGCCTGGCTGTGATAACTGCCATTGTGTCTCCTTCTAGGGTTCAGTTGTTTAGGAATGAGCGTGTGCATGAGACCTATGAGAAACTTAATAGTAAACGTAAGATTTGGGCTGAGCGTTCTGTGATTTTAGATGAGGTCGATCCAGCCATTAGGGCTAATCTTGAGTCTAGAGGTTGGTTGTCACTCTTAGAGATAGATCATCCACCTTCGACCGCTTTGATTAGAAAGTTCTTCTCTAACCTCTCATGTCACATCTATGATTCTAACACTGTTGTTCGGAGTTGGATACGAGGTGAGGAGTTCACCATTACCCCTAGGGTAGTGGCTGAGGCTCTTGGGGTTCCGATTGTCACTGATCCGGTCTATCCCTATAATGAGTCACCTCCTATTGATGAGGTCATGTCACACATCACTGGATCATCTATCCAGTGGGGTTCTGATCCTCGAATCATGACTTTTGCGCTTTCTGAGACCGCATATTTATTTCTTAGAGTTGCGTGTCATTCCTTATGGCTCATTTCTCATCTCCACACCATCCCTCTAGAGCAATGTGTGTTTTTATATGCGTTTATGTCTGGTGCTTCTATCAGTTTTACTCACTTGTTCCTTCGTTCTTTGAACGAAGTTCATAGGAGTTATGCAGTAGGACATGAGCTTATATATCCTATTTTCATTCATAGGATACTTTTGTTTTTAGGTCTAGCTGACTTTCCCTCTAGTGACCTGTCCATGTTGTTGGTCCCCTAGGTGCTACTTTCCTTTGTCAGAGGGCTGCTCATTTGAGAGTTGATCCTTCGGTCTCTCGTGGTGCATCCTCTAGTAGTGTCCCCCCTCCTCCCTCCTCTATAGGTGCTGCTGAGACTTCTAGTGCTGCTGTTGCTACTGATGTTCCTCCACTGACTACTTCGGATGATTCCGACATTCGATGTACGTAGGATCATGTCTTGACCATTCAGGCGGCTCAATGACAGGTTTTGGTGGACATTTTGGATGAGATTAGAGGTATACGAGTAGATTTGGCACGGTTTCGGAGTTCTTCGTCACCACCTCCTTTTGATGATGGATTTTGATTGCCCTTTGGCATTTGGTCACAAAAAGGGGGAGTACATATGAGAGATGTTTTTGGCATTCTTTGTACCTGTTTTTGTTTTTAGGGGGAGACTTTATTTTTTGATTGGTTGGAGCTTGTGGAGTTGTTTAGATTGTATCTAGGTACTTCACTTTGTATTTTACCTTTTTAGCTCTTGCCACATTGTTTTTACTTGTTGGGTTATTCATGTTAGGGGGAGTATATTTTGTGTTTCTTGTTTCAAACTTCTTATTGATTTATGATTATGAATTCTTCATTATTATATGTCTTTATTGTTTGTGTTTGAAATCAAGATTTTTATCTTTCTTTACTTGTATTTTTTCCACACATGCGGTTATGCATTTTGTTTAAGTGTTTCAGGAAATATACAGATTGATTCAATTAAGTTGTTGTCTACTCTTGCAACTGATGGATAGTAGTTAGGATTGAATTTGTGTTTTTGAGCATTATTTTGTAAAGGGCTTTTACTTGTAAACTTTGAGCTATTTAAGTTGTGTTTTGTCATGGATTGCCAAAGGGGGAGTTTGTTAGGTTCTAAAGACTTAGGTTTTATGTATTTAGAATCCTAATTTGTATTGTTGGCAAACCATGATCAAAACAATGTATTTAAGTTGTTTTATAAGTGCTCAAAGTTGGTTCTTTGTTGTAAAGTTGGAATGAAATACTAAGCTAATTAAAAAAACTGATTTAGTACATTTTGATCGATCGAAGCTTAGGCTCGATCAATCGAAAATCGTACCTGACGTTTTTTAATTAGGTTTTCCAACTCAGCCCTAAAGTGTTTTAATTGGTTTAGGCTTCTAATTTACCCTAGGTATATAAGGGAAACCCTAACCACGTTTTTGTGTTGCTCATATTGAGATTTATGTGAATCTCTTGTGAGATCTTTGAGGAGGTTTCCTTCACATAAACTTAGGGTTTTCAAGGAGAAGATTTTTCTACACCTTGATGATCATTCCAGTTGCTACCATTGAATCTTAAAGAAAACACAAGCGGGTGTGCTTGTATTTGGTGGAGAATCCAAGAAAGAAGGAGTCCGTGGATTCGAAGCTTTCACGTTGTCGTGTCAGTAAGTTCTACTGGTGGGTAGCAATAAGAAGTCGAGCGTGGGGGCTTGTAAGTCTTATTGTATGAACTTCAATTCTTTCAAGATAGTGGATTCAAGTTTACCTTGAGGATAGCTGGGTTAAATGCTCCCCAAGTTTTTACCGGTTTAGTTTCCTGGGTGATCATATCTTTGTGTTCTTTATATTTCCGCTGCTATACTTGATATGATTATTTGATTGTGTTAACCTAGATTTAATTAATTTGACTAACAACTTGGCTAAATTCCTAGGTTAATCCAATTGTGTTTTAAGGGGTCTAAAAACTGAGAAGTGTTTTTGCTAAGGTTTTCTCTCAGAGGCTTTCTTTCTCATTTGTGGGTAATGTAGGTATATATAGTGTAGGTGCAGAAAGTGTGTATCAGATAGTACAGTCTAGCAAAACAGAATGTCTCACGGGTGTCTCGTGGGAGGCCTTACCCGTGAGATACTCACGAGACACAGCTGTCTCCATCTGTACTGACTTTTCGCATTCCAATCATGTGTAGGGCACATACATCTTTTCATGGGATGCTTAGTTGCGTGATACTCGCGAAAACCCTCATTGCTTCAATTGCTTGAGTCTTCACACTCTCTTTCACTATCACACAACCCTTACAATAAATTCCCACAACAAATACAGGATGCATAAGATTGAATAAAATTACAATCAAATTTGGCATAGAATAAAAGCCAACAAAAATACATATTTGAAAATCACAACTTTACAATAATAAAGTGTTGTTAGACTTCTTAACAATATGAAAGCACTCTCTTAAATGTCAAAACTAAGAATTGGGAAAGGCAACTCCAATATTGGGTTGGTAGAGATAGAGTAGAAATTTTCCCTCAACCAAAAAGGAGTCAACAACTAGTATGGTTTTTTTTTTTCTTATTTCGACCTTTGTATGCTTGGAATCAAGACAAAAATGCACTTTGAACTGAAAGATATTGATTGAAATAGAAAAAGAGGTATAAAAAATTAAAAAGTGAAATATATTGATATCATATTCAGCGTGTTGTTGATGGAGAAGGATATAATTCAACCGGGTGATGTGATGATAACAGTTAAATTGCTCAATATATATGACATCATCCCTCTACAAATATTCAACTTGCTCTGATTCCGTGTTAGAAATATTGAATGAATAGTACTGTATTTTACAGTAATAAAATATAAAATATACATGAGTGCCTTTATATAAGAGGCATAGTGTGCAGTACATATCATAGTGTGCAGTACAAGTATGTGTGCTATACAAGTAAATAAGGTGAGTCTAAAGCCTATAGTGTGTAATATAAGTATGTGTGCTATAGTACAAGTATGTGTGCTATACAAGTAAATAAGGTGAGCCTAAAGCATATAGTGTGTAGTACAAGTATGTATGCTATACAAGTAAATAAAGTGGGCCTAAAGCCCACAGTCTATTACATGTTAACACATGTTATTCTCTCTTATTAAGTATATATTAACCAAGAAAACATGACAAAGAAGGTTAGATTTAGTGATTTTTTTTACTAAAACTTCAAATATATATATAGTCCTCTATTTTAAAATAGAGGTCTAATAATAATGTTGTCATAAAATGATTTCATTCATTTTCTTCTATATTACTCCAAAACAGGATTACTTACCTTCCATTTCTTTCCATTCATTTATTTAATTTAAAATGTTCAAACAAGAATACTTAATTTAATTCCATTCATTTCCGTTGCTTAAATATATTTCATTCATTTCTGATCATTCCATTCCATTTCTTTATAAACTCCCAAATGGAGGCTTAATGAGCTTTCCCATCATACATGAATACATGCACCTTTTACTTTGCTTCATGCAAACATATCTCAACTCTCCTTCTCCTGCATCTCATCTCTCTCAATCTTTGGTTCTTCCCGACATGTATTTCGTGCAGACATGCAATAGGAAATAGGCCTTTTTGTAGCGGCCAAAATCACTACAAAAAGTCTAAATAAAAGCTGCAAGATTTGCGTTATGGTTTGTATCTGTTATAAAGGTTTTGTTTTTGTGACCTCTATAATATAAATATATATATATATATACATATATATTGTTTTTTTTTGGCAGTATCTTTTTTGGGTTGCAACCATGGGAAGCCATTGCAATAGAAAGCAAATTCATAATCTAAAATTAAATAAGAACCTTTTAATTTGAATAAGGAAGTAGATAAACCTCCTTAGGTAGAAATTTAGATAATTCTTGATTACCTGTTGACACCCTATTTTGCAACCCGCATTTAACCTCATATGGAGGGTAAAAGGGTAATTTCACATTGGAAATATGCATCTTGATTTTGGTCATTACATCCTTAATCTCATTTCACTAAAATGATCTTGATGTTGTAACGATCAAATCAATTGGTCATGAGCCCTAATCGGACCACCAGATTGAAAGTTATCATCAAATCAAGTTTTAATGGCTAAAATGCACCATCACAAATTGAGTCCGACTATATGTGATTATGAACAATTGATTTCAATTGGTTATAAGTGTAATCAATTTGAGATTGATGATATGTCATAATTTGATTGATTAGGACTACATTTTATAGTGAAGTTGCATACACCTAATTAATTAGATAGTTAAACATTAATTATTCAATGAGTAATTTGTGCAATTATCTTTCAATTAGAGTAAATTTAGAACTAATTAAGTCTGAAATGGGAGTGACTAGAGCCATTTAATGTTAATTGGGAGCTAATTTGGGACCTATTAATGTTAATTGTGCTGAAACCATTTTCTAACAAATGACCTCTGCTCACAATTTCATCAATATCTTTCAGAATATTTTGAATCTATGAATGAGATTAATTTTCCCAGAAACTAGACATCCGGGGATTCAATTTGAGCATAAGAATGAGACAATTCCGATCAGAATTGAGTCAGATATGATTTTTTAAAGTTGACTCTATATGCTGTTACAGCAGTTACGGGAAAACCGAACTTTGCTTGCTCCTCACTCTCACCAATCTTTCCATTTAATGTACCAGATTTCCCCAAATGCTAAAATGAGGTCTAGGTTCATGATTCTTTTTCAACCCTCATTAAATGGCTTTCCATTCATATTTCTTCCACCACTACTATATATACCCCCCCCTCTCATTCATTCCAAGACACAAAAACCCCCCCTCTCTTCTCCTCTCTCTTGAGTTCTAGGAAGTTAAGTAGTCTTGTCATATCTTGGTCTTCCTGAGACTCAAGGTATTAAGTGAGACTCACTCTTCCCCTCCTAACTCTTCTTTTCCTCCACCCTTAGGACCTCTACCAAGAGTCTCCTCTTCCACCATATGGATTTTGCATGAAGGTATAATCCCTTTCTCTAACTTGTTTGGTGTTGCCATGATAAGAGTTTAAGATTAAAGCATGATAATAATCATTTAAATTCCTTTGAATATGTTTGAATGTTCTTAGTTGTTCTTCACATGTTCTTGGTTGTTCTTCACATGTTCTTGGTTGTTCATTACATGTTCATACATAAACACTAGTTTTGATCTTAAATCCACATCAAAAATGTGAAAAACATGTTTGTTTCATAATTCTTTCAAATTCTTGAATCTAGGATATCATTATACACACACATTCACTAGAATTTATTTTTCAATCCAAATGCAATGCTTAATAAATTGAATTAGGGTTTATCACATGCATACACATTAAATTCAACATGTAAATTGATTGACATATTGGATGATATGATATGAATGTTGGTCACCATAGTCTAGAAGACCGGTTTCACCGAGCAAGGTGGGTCCTAACACCTTCCCACCTTGTAACATAGCTTCCGAACTTAGATCAAGGGTTGATAGACCAATGTTTATCCTTGTAATTTTCAATTTCTAGATTGTAACTAGGAAACAAAGTTATGTACTTTATCTTAGATTGTATCTAGGACCAAAGCCATATAATTTCCTATGATCAATGTAAATTCAATTTCAAATTAATAAAATGAGGAATTTTTCAATTATGGTTTTCTTGTTTTTCCAATAATTAAATAAGTGACGACTCCATTATAAAACCCTTAATCTAAAGGGGAAAATATAACTAGTCGAATCTCCATTTCGAGAGGCAATAACACGACTCCACCCATTCACGTGGGTTTGGCCTAACATCCTATAAAAAAGGGGGCCGGGGGCGCGGTCTCTCACATTACCTTTACAAGTTGAAACAACAGGTTATTATGCAATGTTGGCATGTAGAAGTAGAATTTGTAACACATACATTTTCCAAAAAAAAAAAAAAACATAAGTTCAACAAGAATACAGGACTATCAAGGAAAAAGATAGAGAAAATATCTCAAAAGAAATTTTTTATTAATAACAATTTATTATCATTGTCTCCTTCTAAAGAGTATTTATAAGAAGAGTTTTTTCTTCTGATATTCCTTTAAGAAAAATAAATAAAAGAAGTCATAATTTAATAGCAATTTGAAATTGATGTAAAAGATTAATATCAATTAAAGTTTTTGTGCTGAGGAGTTAATATGGTGCGAAAATCTAAGAGTCTAATATCAATTAAAAAAAAATCAACATTAACAATAAGAAAGTGCTCAGTCCTCTCCTTCTCTCTCTTCATTGTTGTTGGGCATGGACAGTGGCGTAGGCACTTGAAGACCAAGGGGGCTTGGGGCCCCCCCAAAATTTTCAAAAAAATTAAAATTTTTTTGGAAATATCCTAAATAATTTGAAAATTTTTAAATAACCTTATTATTTTGGCCCCCATACTTGATAATATACATATATATTTAAGAAAGTCCAAAAATAAACATAATTTTCATTTAAATAAAATACAATCTATAAATACATATGTCAACAAATTACAATTATCAAACATTTAGTATCTTTAAAATGGACACATAGGTATTTTAACAATTACCTCAACAAAAAATGGGAAAAAAATTTATAATTTTCATCCTAACACACATCTAGGGCTTACTTGTACAATCGAAAAATTGAAAAGTCAAAAAAAAATTTAATGTGCCACACCACCAAGTCTCTGTCTCTCTCTCTGTCTCTCTGTCTCTCTCTCTCCATGTGTGTTTGCCTCGCTTTTTTTTTTTTTTTTTTAGGGTACATAGGTCACCTAACTATGCCGCCTGATACTTGTTGTTTTTAATTCTTCCCAGGTACTATTTGCTTTGTTTTGTTTTATTTAATTCACTTTTCATTGCTTTCTATTTTATATTCCTTATAATATATTAAATCATTTTGTCAATCTTGTCTCATGATTGTTTAATTTTAATTGATACATTTTTTTTTTATAGCACATATTGAGTTATGAAGTATTGTACATTACTATTTTACATTTCAAACACACATAAATTTATATATGGCCCCCCAAAGATAAATTCCTGGCTCCACCACCAGGCATGGAAAAGATAGATTAATATATAGGAATTATATTATGTATCTAATTGTCTATTATGTATAGGGTTACAAGCTAGTATATATTAATAGACAAAGCTCAGAGAAATTCCAATTAGATTTTCAATTGGATTTCAATTGAGTGCTAATTTTACACCACATATACAATGTAAATTTTTAAGTTTTTTTGCTGAGGAGTTAATACGGTGCAAAAATTTAAGAGTCTAATATCAAGTAAAGAAAACAAAAAAAAAAAAAAACCAGTCGACCCTCATTAACAATAAAAAAGTGCTTTATCCTCTCCCCTCTCTCCATCGTTGTTCGGCAAGGAAAACACAAATTGTCAAAGCTTTCAAAGGATCTCCTCTGTCTCTCTCTCTTTGTTAAGGATTTTCCATTATCTATTTTTGTTTTTTTCAAATCAATTTTTTCCTTGGTTTCTCAACTACCCTCAAAATATTTGAACAAAGGATTGAACAGAATTTTTGGTCAATTGCTTATTAATTCTGATTTTAGTTTTAGGGGAGTGGAAGCACAAAGGCAAGTAGATGTAGAAGCTGTCCAGGAGGATGGATGTAAGATAGAGCTTGAGAGATAAAGCAGCACGACAAGCATTAAGCCATTATAAGAGAACAAATATGAGGTAATGGTCTACCTTACCAAAACAATGGTTAAGGTTTATGTATAGATATTATACACTAGATTCAATTTATAGATTTGGATAACTACAATACTAATTTTTAAATTTAAACTACAAGATCAACATAAATAAAACTTCTAGAATATTGCTTTAGCTTCAGCCTCTTTCTATCTTATCTCTTCAATTTGAAAGTGATTGTGATCATGTAGTCTTTGAATTTGAGTAGGCTGACTCCATTTCTAGTTGCACCTTATCATTATCTGTAACTGCCATAAGCGTAAAAGCTCAAAAAATGAAAACTATTTTTTTATCTACCAATTTTTCCTTTTTTCTTATTTATAATTATTTTTGGGCCTGAGAAAAAATATTCTTAGGGCTTGATTGGTAGGAGGATTTTTGTTTTTATTTTCAAAATAGTATAAAAACAATTTTTGAAAAATTGAATTTAAAAATAGTTTTCAGATAATAATTTTTATATTATTTGTGTTTGGCTCTCACTTTTAAGAACAATTTTCAAAATACTAAAAACGAAAAAAAAAATTTAATAATTTCTTGGGAGACCATTTCTATTTTTGAGATTTTAAAAAAAAAAATATTTACAAAAAGTAATATGTAGAATTTGTAGATTACTTTTTTTTTTTTTTTTTTAATTTTTTAACGATAATGATAAGGAAATTGAGCTCATCATGTACTTTTTTTTAATGATAAGTGTAAGGTTGAATTTTATCAACCATCTTGTTGGCTTTATTCCGTGCCAAATTTGCTTGTATTTTAGCAATTAGTAACCTTGTATTATGGTGGGATTCATGTAAGGATAGTGTGTGAGAAAGTGTGAAGAAATGCTCAAGACTGTGCAAAGAAATAATGATAAGGAAATTGAGCTCATCATGTACTTTTTTTTAATGATAAGTGTCAGGTTGAATTTTATCAACCATCTTGTTGGCTTTATTCCGTGCCAAATTTGCTTGTATTTTAGCAATTAGTAACCTTGTATTTTGGTGGGATTCATGTAAGGATAGTGTGTGAGAGAACGTGAAGAAATGCTCAAGACTGTGCAAAGAAATAAGGACTTGCAACTAGATCTTGTGAGTGGCTTGCAGTTTGCAAGCCGCAAGAAGCTGCACACGTGCCAAGCATGCCAAAAGTTGAAGCGTCATGCTAGCTGGAGCACTACAGGACAAAAAGTACAGACTGGCCGTTCAATTACCTCGCGGCTAGAACTTGTAACTCAATCAAGCCGTGAGTCCAAGCCGCCAGCCAGCTCTGTTTTAAAAAACCTGACTCTTCACATTCCATTCTTACCCTAGTATAAATATCCCTTATACCCATGAAATGTAGGGGGCTTCCAGAGAGATTTTTGAGAGAGAAACCCTAGAGAAAAACAAGATTGATTCATCCACAATCTTCACATAGAGACTCTTCAAATTCCTCTACTCTCTTCCACTTCATTGTTAAATCCTTGAGAGGTACATTACCAAAACCTTTTCTCACTATACCCATATATGTGAGAAGGTTATTTGGTGCTTTGAGAAGTAGTTAAGAAGGGACCAACCTCATTGGAGTAGGAGCTTTGAGGGCTTAAGTACACTGGGTAGATTAGGTTTGGAGGGTCTTCTGCTGTTCATGTATCCCAACTACATTCTTTAATGGATTATTTACCGCTTGAAGGGCGGCGGAGAGGTTTTACACTGAGGACTTCGGTTTCCTCTTCGATAACACATCATTGTGTTGTCCTTGTGTTTGCATCTCTCTTCCCTTAATCTTTGCCATTTAATTTCTGTTGTGGATGTGATTTTATTTGGTTTAGATTGTTTATCAGTTCTGTTATATGCTTATGTTCATATTCCGCACATCAATTGTTTGATAATAAGCTTGAATTGGTAATTTGTAAATTGGGGGTCTAAACGTTCAAGGGTGTTTTATACACATTTTGAACTTTCAATAAGTTTCAAATATGAAGTATGAGTGTTAGGACATCTATGTTTCACATGATTAAGAACATTTGTTGTGATTTTATGTAATTGACTTATCCTTTGACAAAACGCGCTTTACTTGTACTTGGGTAGATTTAGGATGTGTTTAAATACTTCAAGAAACCACATTTCAAGATCAAGTGTTAAAGCCTTCAAGTCTGTTCAAGAAAACAAGCTGATAGTGCAAATTCATTAAATCTCGACAACTGCTCGATAGTTGCTCGATAGTTGCTCGATACCTCCTATCTGTCGAGGTTTAAGAATTTCAGAATTCAAATTTGATTTTCTTGGGATCCATGAATATGTCTTTAGGCCTTCTTTTCTTCTAACCCTAGATATATAAAAGGATTATTTTAAGGGCTGTCAAACTGTACACAAGTTGCAAAAACTTTGAGCAAACTCTGTTCAAGCAAATTATGACCAGAGACAAAGTTCTTGACCTAGTTCATCTTTTTCTCTTGAAAAAGTTTTTGTGTATTTTCACCGTAGGGTTTTGTGACCAAGCATCTTCTTGATCTTCATTGTGTGGATGAATTAAAGAACTTTGCAACCGACAATCTTCTTAGTTGGTGATTGAAGTTGCGTCCTGGGATCTACGCAATTGGTTAGTCACATACTTGGGAGCCGTGCATCGGAAAGGGGAAGTGTCACTACAGAACAAGTCCAATTGGGTATTGGGGTAAGGGTTCAATTATAGGTTGGTAAGGTACTTGGGATTCCTTTACTTATAACCGCTTGTTGTGATAATAGTGGAGTTTCGAGAGTGGTGACCTGAAAATCACCCGATGAGGTTTTTACCGTCAGGTTTTCCCCATTTGTAAACAAATCACCGTGTCATTTATTTTCCGTTGCATACTTTAGTTGTTTGGTGATTTGTTTGTGCTACCATGCCTTGGTATGTTAATTTATTTAATTAATAAACTTGGTTAATTAATAAATTAATTTCTATCACAATGGGTCATTTAGTTTGTGGCCTATCAAGTGGTATCAAAGCGGACACACTTTGATTAAGGTTTAATCTTTGCTATGTTGATCGATTGACCCCTGTTTGTCATGGATAGAGGTCAGTCATTAATCATTCCTCCTTTATTTGATGGCACTAACTATGCATATTGGAAAGTACGCATGAGAGCTTTCTTGCAGTCTTTAGATAAAAAAGTGTGGCAAGTTGTCGAGATTGGTTGGACTAAGCCAAAGGAAGTACTGGCCGATTGGGATGAAGTCAAGAACAAGGTGGCAAATTTCAATAGCAGGGCATTGAATGCCTTGTTCAGTGCAGTCACCAATGAGGAGTTCAAGAAGATATCTTCTACTAAAACTGCTAAGGAAGCATGGACCATCCTCCAGAAAACCTATGAGGGTACTAAGGTTGTCAAGGACTCAAAGCTTCAGAGGCTCACTACAAGCTTTGAAGAAATAAAGATGGAGGAGAATGAGTCATTCGATGAGTTCTATGCCAAGTTAAAGGATAGTGAACTCAACCTTCAATCTTGGGGAAACCATTCCTGAACCCAAGATTGTGAGGAAAGTGCTCAGATCTCTACCCGAGAGATTTCATACCAAGATCAAGGCAATAAAGGAATCAAAGGATATTGATAAGATTCCTCTGACTGAGTTGGTTGGAAACTTGCAGACCTATGAGTTAGGGTTAACAAGGATTGGCAAGACAGGTAAAGGCAAGAGCATGGCACTGAAGGCCAAGAGCAGTGAGACAAATAAGTCTTCTGATGATGAAGATTCCAAGATGAAGTCCTACATCACCAGGTAGTTCAAGAAGTTTATGAAGAACGCAAATGGAAAAGGCTTCGACAAGGACCGCAGGCAATCCAATTCTTCTCAGTTTAAAGGGCAAGACAAAGGGAAGATGAATGCTAAAGAAGGTGGTCAGTACACTGTTCCCGTAGGACCTAAGTGTTTTGGGTGTCAAGGCTTCGGTCACATGAAACATGAGTGTTCTACACATCTCAAGAGTATTGGGAAGAGCAAGGCACTTGCTACTACCTTGAGCGACACCGAGCTTGAGGATGATTCCGACAATGAGGATGACGGAATCTTGAATGCCTTCACTACCACTATTGATCCTACTGATGGGATTGTTGAAGATGTGATTAAAGAGGAGGAATTGGTGGAATCCAAATTTGAGAAGGTGGATGATCAAGATGACATTCATACAACCTATAAGAAGTTGTACAAGCTTTCTGAAAAGCATGAGAAATTATATAGGCTAACCACCAAGAAGCTCAGTGATGTGAAACTTGATCGTGAAGAGCTTTCCACAAAGTTTGATGAAGCTAATCAGACTATTAGAGCACTGAGGTTTGAGAAAAATTTCTTGGCTAAGAAGACCAAGAAGCTTGAAGCGGAGCTGTTTCAAGTCAGAGCTCAATTGGAGAGGACTTCAAGTGTGAAGCTTGATGATATGCTCAGTATACAGAAATCTGCTTCAAATCGAACAGGTTTAGGGTATGGTCTTTCTTCCTCTAATACTGCTTCTTCTAGTACTACTATTTTTGTTCCTCATGCTAATAATGTTAAAATTGAGAACAATGAGATTAAAACTAAATTAGCTAGTGAGAACTTAGACAAGGGTAAATCTATCTTAGAAGCATCCTCTAAACTTGAGAAGAAAGATATTAAAAACCATAAGGCTAAGAAGACTAACTCTCAAAAGCCTAAACAAAAGAAGCAACATCTCTGTCATCATTGTGGAGTTGTCGGTCATACTGACCAAATTGCTACAAGTGGCTTGCCACTCAACAAAGCAACGGCATGATAGCATCTGGGAACTAGAATCAGCTTCAATCCTCTCTTGCTCCTTTTGGAGATCTTCTCAAAGCCCTCATGTTCCTTTCGAACTTGAACAGTTTTAATTCTTCCCCCTCACCGCTGGTTCATGGGTTTAATCAAAGGAAAGGTTCTTCCAGGGTGTGGAAGGAAAAGGGATCCAAGTGATTCTATCACTTTCCTCTCTATCCTCTTGTTTTTGTTTGCATTTCTTGTGTGTTTTGCTTTATTTTTGAGCCAGTCTAATTTTATGCTTTACTTTGTTTAACATGATTTTGTTTGGTTGTTTTTTCAGTTTTGTTTATTTTTGTTTTTCAAAAAAAAAAAAATTGAAAAATCAGAAAAATACAAAAACAGTGTGTTTTGTGTACTTTGGTACTTGTGTACCTTGGATGGCCATTGAAACAAAGTTTTCTAAACCTTGTATCATTTATAGCTTAGATGAGCATCTTTGTGCACAACAAAGCAAGTGAGCTTTATGGCTCTTGTTTATGATGAGTAAGATTAGGTTGTCTCTTGTACTTAACACTCGTATCACTCTTTTTGACTAGAAGGACTAAAAAATCCTGAAAGAAAGGCATTAATAACCATCTCACCACTATTGCCTGCCAATTATAAAATGACATCTGTATGCTTTGGCATAGCAAAAGTGCAGTGTCAATGACATTTGTATGCTTAAGCATAGCAAAATTGGAATGTCAAATATCATTGGGTATTTCTTTTCTCTCTCTAATATGCCCATGCATGATATACTTAAAAGAAAAATCGAAAGCAAAAAGATCAAAAATGCTTTAAAAATGATTATAAGCATGTATTCTAGGAGATGGGGAGTTATAGGATGTACCTTGAAGGTGATAGTCCCCATCAAGCAGTTATGATTGTGTGTGAGTTAAAGTGATTTTCTCATATCTCAAATCATCATAACATGTATACACTTATGCAATCTTGTGATGTTTTTCACACACGACACACAGTATTCTTTGCTATTCTTGATACATGTGCAGGTACAATGTGATTTGGCCATCACAAGGTTTTACATGTGTTAATGTATGATCACTAAACTATCTTGACTTTTTTTTTGTAATATAAAAATTGGTTAGACTTATTTAGTGTGTGTGTGTGTGTTTTGAGATCCATGCGCTTAAAATTTTTATTGAGAGAAGATTTTGAGAGCTTAATATGTTGATTGGATCATTGGTTGAGTTGTATGTTGGATTACATTCATGTCTGTGTTTTTCACATCTCGAAAAACTGGTTTTAAAAGCTGGCTCAACACCTCCTTGATACCTCCTCGATACTTTGCTGTCTATCGAGCTTCTTTAGCTTTTTCTTATTGCATTCCCGACAGCTTCTCGATACCTGGTGGATAGATCGAGAAAGCCCCTATCTCCTCGATAGCTTCTCGATAGCTGGCGGATAGATCGAGCTTCTGTTCTTGCATTTGATGGATTGTTCCTTGACACCTCCTTGATACCTGTATCTGTCGACAACCATTTCCTCGATACCTACCTCGATAGCTTCCTCGATACCTCTCGATACCTGCATTTATCGAGATTTACTGAGGACTTATATATTCGTTCTTCACGATCCAATTCTCATTTTCTTTGATCTCGCTCGATCTGTCCGCACCTATTCATCTCCCAAACACTATCTCTCTCACTCCGAACTTCTTCCTCTGTGATTTTTCAAAATTTTCTTCTCTTGGTAAGCTTCTAATCTCTCATTCTTCATGCATTTCATGTTTTGAAACTTAGGTTTTAGGGTTTTTGAAAAATTTTGGGGTTTTTCAAAATTGATGAGTTATTATTGAAATTTTGGGATGGTTTTTCACTTAAATGAGTTTAAAATTTCATACATTGCATCACATTAGCATTATAATAGTATTGTCATGCATTTAGATGTGTGCTATCTGATTGTGTGCTGATAGGTTTGGATTGGGCTGAGCCCATGATGCAATTTGTTTTGCATGTCACATGTTCATGCATTTCTCATACATACGTATTTTCTTTTCAATATATTTGATATATTTGATGCTGCTTGGGACTTTTCTGATTGTCTTTTCTTTCTCTCCCTCTCTTTCTATTTACATTAGTCGTGTCTATGGCACCTAAACGTAAATCCACTCCAACCCGGAACCCTCTTCGTTCCGATGCTTCATCGTCTTCTGATCCTTCACCCTCTCATATTTGGTTCCATGATGATGATGCCTTTAAGGCATTTTCGGAGAACTTCTCTAGATGAAGATTCATTCGGAATGTCAAGTCATTCTGTTGGACTTTGCCGACACCGACCTTCCCTCTGTCATTCATAGTAGGGGACAGGAGTCATTATGTGACGTCCCGGTCACCTGTCCTCTTGTGCTTATCCAGGGGTTTTACTCCAACATGCGCAGGATTAATCGTTCTGTACCTCTTTTCTTCACTCGCATTCGAGGTACGTGCATTCCTATCACACCGCAACTTGTTACGAATGTGCTTCGGGTCCCTAGTTGTGAGCGTTTGAGGACAGTGTCCAGGGATGAGCTCATGTCTGCTTTCTGTGAGCGCCTTTCTGTTTGGGGTGAGCATCTGTTTACACCATGTTGACCTTTAGCAAGGTCCTAGATTCATAAACACGGTAATGACCTTTGTTTTGCATCCTCTCTCTCATTATAACTCCATTACAGAGCCTCGTGCTCAATTTTTGTTATCTCTTCTTGAGCATCTTACTATAGATTTTCCTTCTCATTTCATTCTTTCTATTATTGATGGTAATCTAGATTCAGTGTCCCGTAATAAGCTCATCTTTCCTTCCACTATCACAAGGATCTTATGCCATTTTTCCGTTCCATTTCCCTCTTCTAACCATTTCATCGTCATATGTGCCATAGATTACGCTATTGTTAAACGTAGAGAGGCCCAGTTTCAGTCGCGGCAGTCGGATTCAGCAACAACTTCCTCCCATTTAGCACCATCCCGTTCTGCTCCATCTGCATCTGTTCCTTCTTCTTCGAGCGATGTGACTTTAGGAGACATCATGGTGCAACTGCAGCACATGGGTGCTCGCCTAGATACATTCTTTATAGAGTTGTATCAGGTGAACGTTTGCGTCGGTCGTATTGCACGACGACAGACGTCCATGGGTGGTTTTGCTCCTGAGGCTACTCCTTCACCACCTTCTCTTGTGGCTTCTGAGTCTGAGGATGATGATGATGATAATGGTGATGACGATGAAGCTTTCGATGATGCTGATAGAGATGCTAGCTCTACCGATGAGATGTCTACTTGACACTCTACCCTTTGTCACTCATGACAAAAAGGGGGAGTAGTTTTGGATATGAGAATAGTCACTCTTAGAGGGAGAGTTAGTTTTTGGATCATTGTGTTAGGGGGAGTGTTGTTTCTTTTTGAGGGATGTAGTGAGGATGCTATGTATTTTTTTTGATACATTGTTCTTGTACATAAGGTCTTGTGACCATTTATAGACATACATTGTACTTATTTTTTCTTCTATGATGTTGATGTATGTTTTTCTTTCACCCACCCTTTCATGTGTTGTTTCTTTTCTCCCTTTATACATATGCTTCTTATTATTTGTATGCAATCTATTATTTCTTTTTCACACAAAGATGCCTTGATGAGTTTTGTTTAAAGTGCTTCAGAAATACAGGTTGTCAAAGTCTACTTGCCACAAACTCTCTTCTTGCAAAGTTTTTCAAGAGTTTGTGTTAGGATAGATTTTATTGTATTCAACAAGTGAATATGAGTTAAGTGATTTATGACTTCTCTCATATGTTCATTTGTTTGTTGTGGTTTTGTCACGGATTGCCAAAGGGGGAGATTGTTAGGACATATGTGTTTCACATGATTAAGAACATATGTCGTGATTTTATGTAATTGGCTTATCCTTTGACAAAACGTACTTTACTTGTACTTGGGTAGATTTAGGATGTGTTTAAATACTTCAAGAAACCACGTTTCAAGATCAAGTGTTAAAGCCTTTAAGTCTGTCCAAGAAAACAAGTTGATAGTGCAAATTCATTAAATCTTGACAGCTGCTTGATAGCTGCTTGACACCTCTTATCTGTCGAGGTTTAAAAATTTCAGAATTCAAATCTAATTTTCTTGGGATCCGTGAATATGCCTTTGAACCTTCTTTTCTCCTAACCCTAGACATATAAAAGGATTGTTTTAAGAGCCGTCAAACTGTACACAAGTTGCAAAAACTTTGAGCAAACTCTGTTCAAGCAAATTGTGACCATAGACGAAGTTCTTGACCTAGTTCATCACTTTCTCTTGAAGAAGTTGCTGTGTATTTGCACCGTAGGGTTTTGTGACCAAGCATCTTCTTTACCTTCATCGTGTGGATGAACTGAAGAACTTTGCAGCCGACAATCTTCTTAGTTGGTGATTGAAGTCATGTACTAGGATCCGCGTAATTGGTTAGTCACGTACTTGGGAGCCGTGCATCAGAAAGGGGAACTGTCACTATAGAACAAGTCCAATTGGGTATTGGGGTAAGGGTTCAACTATAGGTTAGTAAGGTACTTGAGATTCCTTGTTATCGCTTGTTGTGATAATAGTGGAGTTTCGGGAGTGGTGACCTGAAAATCACCTCGTGGGGTTTTTGCCATTAGATTTTCCCTATTCGTAAACAAATCACTGTGTTATTTATTTTTTGCTGCTTAATTAATTTATTGGTGATTTGTTTGTGCTACCACAAGTTTGCATGATAAATTGATTAATTAATAACTTGGCTAATTAATTAATTAATTTTTATCACAAAGGGTCATTCAGTTTGTGGCCTATCAGTGAGAATTCTTTTTGTGGTAAAGATAAGCTCCATAATTTAAGAGATAAAGAAGAGTTTGGATAAATATGTAAGGTCTACTGTTTTCAATTTATTTACAACTATGTCATCAAAAACATTTTTTGTATCCTGAAAAGACCCTCCTAGGCGTTTTTAAAATCTTGCTCTAAACCCCAGGAAAAGAGGATACAGTTTTTTAAAAATTGTATTTAGAAAATATTAGCCAAACAATAAATTCAAGTGTGGCACTCACCATTTTATGGATAGTAAAAAAATATATATATATACATATATATATAGATATATATGTTGTAAGGTTGAATTTAATCAACCACTTTGTTGGTTTTATACCGTGAAAATTTGCTTTTAATTTAGCAATTAGTAACCCTGTATTTAGGTGGGAATTATGTAAGGGTAGTGTGTGAGAGAGTGTGAAGAAATGCTCAAGATTGTGCAAAGTAGCAAGGACTCGCGATTGGGACTTGCAGGTGGCTTGCGGCAGCAAGCTGCCAGATGATGCACTCGAGTGAAGCATGCAAAGAAGATGAACAGTCACACCAACTAGAGCACTACAAGATAAAATGTCCAGTCTAGCAATTCTGTTTTCTCGCGGCTAGAACTCGCGGCTCAGTCAAGTCATGAGGCCAAGCCACTAGCCAGCTCTATTTTGAAAATCCTGACTCTTTGCATTCCATTCTCACTCCAGTATAAATACCCCTCACACCCACGAAATATTGAGAGCTTCCAGAACGTTTAGACCCTAATTTATAAATTACGAATTCAAGTTTAATGTCAAACAATTAATGTGAGGAATATGAACACAAGCTTAACACAGAATTGATAAACAATCTAAACAAAATAAAATCACATCCACAACAGAAATTATATGGCAAAGATTAAGGGAAGAGAGATGCAAACACAAGGACAACACACAGTGTGTTATCGAAGAGGAAACCGAAGCCCTCAGTGTAAAACCTCTCCGCCACCCTCCAAGCGGTAAGTAATCCACTAGAAAATGTAGTTGGGATACATGAACAACAATAGATCCTCCAAGCCTAATCTACCCAATGTACCTAAGCCCTCCAAGCTTCTTGCACTAACGAGGTTGTGCCGAACCTATTTCTTTTCTAGCTTCCCGAATTCCGCTACTTGACCATAGCATCAACCAATGTGAAATTGGTTCCTTCCTAACTGCTTCCCAAAGCACCAAAAAGCTCTCTCACAGAAATTGAAATGGTGAGATAAGGTTTTGGTAACAAGCCTTTTAAGGATTTGACAATGGAGAGGAAGAGAGTAAAGGAATTTGAAGAGTCTTTTAGGTAAAGATTGTGGATGAGTCAATCTTATTTTTCTTTAGGGTTTTTCTCTCAAAATTCTCTCTAGAAGCTCTCTACATTTCGTGGGTATGTGGGGTATTTATCTTGGGGTGAGAATGGAATGTGAAGAGTCAGGTTTTACAAAACAGGGCTAGCTCGCGGCTTGACTGAGTCGCACGTTCCAGCTGCGAGGTAACTGAACGGCTAGTTGTCCTATTTTGTCCTGTAGTGCTCCAGCTAGTGTGACGCTTCAACTTCTAGCATGCTAGGCACGTGTGCTCCCTTTGGTGGCTTGCAGCCACGAGTCACCCGTGAGATCCAGTCGCAAGTCCCTATTTTTCTTGCACACTCTTAAGCATTTCTTCACACTATTTCACTCACTACCCTTACGAGAATCCCACCTAAATACAGGGTTACTAATTGCTGAAATACAAGCAAATTTGGCACTGAATAAAGCCAACAAGATGGTTGATTAAATTCAACCTTACAATCTCCCCCTTTGGCTATTCCGTGACAAAACCCTAAAACAAACTCTAGACTTAACATGTGAGTTGGGAACAGTTGAACATAACTCACTCACACCTAACTCTAGAAACTGTGAAGTTCTTGAATCATATGAACATGAATCTCTTGAAACACAACAATACACCATGATCATTATATGCAAAAAAGAATAAAATGCATATGAAGCAGGCATGATGTGATCAAGCAAAGATGGAGTTAAGAAACAAACCATGGCTTGATCAAACAAGCAATCACTACAAGGTAGTAACCACAATGCTCATTTACACTTGGAATGAACACTTGGACATACAAGCTAATATTCTCAATGCAAATCACTTGCATGCCCAACACTCAACCAATGCATAATACACTAAGTATATGCATCTAGGAACAATCCTACAAGGGCACAAGAGTGACAGTACTTAAAAGGAAAATGCATGACATTTAGTTAGAAGTACTGATTAAACAATGCATAAAGGCTGCATAAAAGCATGGTACACACCATAAAGCCTACAAACTATGCATAAAACATAACCCTAAAAGCTTAAAAAAGCAACATGGGTACAAACAACATTATATACTAAAAAACATCATCAATATATAAAATATTCCAAAGTTTCAAAACATCCATGAGTTAAGTTTAAACCAAACATTAACCATAAACACAGTGTATCAAACCCAATCAACAATTATCCAAAACATAAAACTATAACCATAAACAAAACAACATAAAGTAAAAACTTAAATAGTTGCTGAATTATGAAAGCTTCTCCCCCTTAGGTGCTGCCCCTAAAAATTCTCCCCCTTTTTGACCTGAATGGCCAAAGGGTCAGTGCTCCTGGTTGGTGTAGATGCTGTCAAGCTTTGCTAAAAGTACATTAAGCTGATCCTGCATTGCTGTCATCCTTTCAGTATGTTGATTTTGAACCTCTCTGAGGCCATCAATCCTTTCCAAGATGATCTGGAATGCATCTGGAGGTACAGTTGATGAGGTAGAAGCCTTGTTCCTCTTGGCTCTACTTCTGGATGTGAAAGTCTGTCCTACAGCCTCTGCTTCAGTTTCCATTGTATCACCTTCTTCTTGTTTAGCCCCTTCCTCATCTACATCACTCGGAAGACGCACTTGTATCCGTATGATGGTTTGCTTATTAATACCCGAGGGTGTAGGCATTAGGCTGAGGTCTTAAGGAATTGGAACACCTTTTGCTCTGAAAATCTGCATGAGAAGGCTAGGAAAAACCAACTTTGCTTGTGAAGTTGTTCTGGTCTCATCCATTATTGTATCAAATATATGAGAGCTGATATCAATGAATGTTTTCTCCTTGAGTTCCATAAGAAAAATGGCTTTGGCATTGTTAATTGTAGTTAGCTTCTTCATGGGATACAGGTCATTCATCATGATGATAGTGAGGCACCTCATGTCAATTGGAAATGTTGTAGGATTGAGACATTTTCCTTCTCTCTGTCCACCAATGCGATTTTGGACAATTTCTAATGACAACATCCTTTCTTTGTAGTTGATAAACTCATACTCCTCTAAACTCTCAAGACCAAGTACTTCATCAATATCATGTGCATCTAGAGTGAACTCATGTCTTCTTACCCAACAATCTAGGTCATCCTCTCTAATCTTAACATTAGAGTAAAACTCTCTTATCAGTGGCTCACACACTCCAAGTAAACCACTTAACAGCTTTTCCCAACCTCTGCCCTCAAAACAGGTGGGAATGAAAGTGTCTTTTAAGTCCACTAGGTCTACAAATCTCTCCTAAATGATAGTTCCCTTCATGAAAGAATCTCTATATCCCTCAAAGTGTTGAACGGACCTAAACAGGTTATGGTCCATTTTCAATCTTTTGTTAGCCTTCTTTGCAAGAGTTTTCTTCTTCGAAGGTGAGGTTGCCATCTGTAATCAAGCAGAAAAGGCCACAACAAACATATAGCACAATAGATAAAATTATAAACATTAGTGATCATGTCATTAACATTGTGAATAGAAGAAGATCAATTTAGTGAAACAGATATCACATAACACAAACACTATCAGAGTATAATAGAGACAATATTATGAACCACACGAGCCCCACAAGAAGTGTATACCACACATAAACAGTCATAAACTTATGTCAATGAAACAGGGCTAAATGTGACTGACCATGAGTAGCCTAATCATAGAGCAGTCAATGACTCCAAACTAGATTCACCATAAATGAAAAACAGTGAGCACAAACAGTCTCAACTAAGTAAGGGTATCACAAAAGACCCACACAGATTAGGTTTAAACAAAATGGGTAAGAGATAGAAATCACAAATCGGGCAATAGATTATCTTAAGGAAATCAACACATGATAATAACTGAATCTATCAACCGAAACAAGTTCGCATAAGAACAATACCTCAACAATCCAAACAAGGACAACTCAAAAACTGAAACAAACCCATAACAAAAAAACAAAACATCAACACAAATATTCACGAAAATGAAGCTCAAAACATGAGATATGAGGTGAGTAAATGAGAACCCATACCTTTTTCTTGAAGATTTGGAGGTGAAAAAGTGCAAAAATGGAGTTTTTAGAGAGTGACATGGAGTGTTTGGGTGAGTTTCAGTTGAGAGAGAAAGTAAATAGTCATAAAAAGTTCAAGGGAAAACTAAAAAGGTTTTTAAAAACTGACCCACTTTTTGCCAAACATGCGTTTTTCGCGACAGGGGTGAGTTGCCAACAAGTCGCTAGGGCAAGCCTTCAAAACACTCAAAGTCAAAATTATGAAAAAATTTTCTAAGTGTTTTTCGCAACTGGAAGGTCTACCCGTGAGGGAGTCGCGAGCTGAGCCACGAAAATCTCTGTGTACCCCTTGCAACTGGACCTTTCACTCGCGAAAAAGTCGCCAAAACCAACCCGCAAGCTCGCGGCTGTAGCATACGACTTGGATGACCCGCGACAGAGTCGCCAAAACAGGGCAACACTGTTTTTTGAAATTTTTCAATTTTTGTAAAAACAAAATACTTTCCAAAAACACCTAAAACACTCAAAAATCTTTTTGTGTTTGAATCAACAAAGATTGAGCTTGTGAAAACACATTTTATCAAGTACAATCACACAAATGAATATGGCATTCATTGAACATAAACTTGTGTGTTGTGTGTGGATATCAATAGTGAGATAGTTCTTAGTCTAATGTGAAGCTTCAATGATCAATTCAACCAAGGCATACACAATTAGCACTAGATCATGTGACCCATCTCAATTATAGAAGTATGCATATATGACCTCCCACAAAACTTGATTACATAACTTGGAGCTTTTCATTTGGCTCCATTTTCAATCATAACATTTGATCTTTTTGATCCTTTTGAAACAAACACATCTCATTGTGAGAATGATGTCTGAGATTTCACCTTGATGGGATAGCCTTTAGCTTTTTGAAAAATCATACACTTTATTTTTGGTCGCTTTCCCTTTTTCCTAGTCGAATACTAGTATGTGCGATAGGCTATTGTAGCTCAATATCTCTTTACATTTGGAGATTTACATTTTGTGAGCTCTTTTTAGCAAAAACAAAAATAAAGAGTGGGAAGATATATAGGCACAAGTCTATGCATGTCTCAAGATCAACATAACCATTCACTAATCATTCATGACAAGTTTGAAGATTTATTCACAACAGTCACATAGATTTCAAGATTTTTTCCACAGTGATAAGAGTGCAAAGGAACAAGTTACGCTCATAAATGCACAAAGCCATTAGCATAAAGGTACAAGGCAAAACAAGTTTTGAGACAAGACTCAACAATGTCAATCAAACTTTTTGATTTTCTACTTTTTATGTGGTTTTTGGATTTTTGACACATAAGAAGGAAAAGATTGATCAAAAGCAACATTAATAAAATATGAATGAAAGTATGCAAAAACAAACAAGCAAATTTCAACCCATACAATCAATAATCAAACAACCAAACAAAGTCATAAAGCATAGGAAGTATTGATGCATGGACATATTGTAATGCTTATGCACGAGTACCCCTTTTCACCTACACGTCACTTGTGTTTGGGGTGATTTCCTTATAGGATTGGGTATGGGAGTTAGGGCTTTCAAACCTTTGTGTGAAGCTTTCCATGCAGTTGGTGAATGCACCAATCATCTTCATCACGTCCATCATTCCTGGATCACCATTTCGATCTCTTAATAGTTCACCAGCCCAATTTCTCCTCTCATTTCTAGGTCCTCCTGACCTTGGAGCAGTTGCACTATTGATTGCTCTTAACTTCTGACAATTTGGTCGAGTATGCCCTTGAAGTCCGCAGTGGTGACACACATAGTTTGATCTCGGACCTCTTTGTGATCGTGGACGAGACTTGGCTCGGGATTTAGACCTGCCCACAGATTTCTTACAGGAGTTGTTCAACATCCGTTGGTCATCCATATTCCTCTTCTCCTCCATCTTGGGCTTCTCAGCAGTAGGACCAACTTCAATATGCTCTTTGGCCTTTATAAACTTCACTTCTTTGGTGACACTACCCGATGAGCTACTCCCTCCGGTATATCCCAACTCGGATTTGTCTGAAAAATGCTTTTGAGATGAAATAACATCATCTAGCTTCTTGGTGGAGACCCTCTCTATCTTGGTATTTGCTTGCACATCCTCTTGCTTAAGAAATCTCAATTTTGTGTAGGCTTCTAACAACTCACCATTTAGTGTCTCTATCTCACATTTGGCCTCCTTATAGCGAATTAGGAGACTTTTATAGTCCTCCTCTACCTTCTTCATCTTTTTCACAACTGCCTTGGCCACCCTTGTGTACTCACCCGACTTCTCTAGGAGTGAATTATAATTCTTTTGAAGATTTGTTGTGCTTTCGTCTTCTTCTGCATCTAATTCTTCAACAACTCCCAATGACTCTTCATCACTATGTTCTCCAAGCTCTTGTACAAGCAAATTCAACTCACCCGAAGACTCAACATGGGCAATAATCATAAAAACAGAGTAATTCCCTTCTTCGTCATAGCTTTCCTCAGAATCAGAGTTGGATGAATCTGCTTCACTCAGTGTCATGGCATACACCTTGCCTTTCGATTTCAAATAATTCAGACATTCTTTCCTAAAGTGTCCATGCCCGTTGCATTCAAAACAAGTGACACCTTGTGTAGATTGGGATTCTTTTCCATCTTTCTTTTTGAATTCCCTTTTCTCCCTTCCTAAACTTTGGAATTTCCCTTTATCACCAAATTTACCATTATTCTTGAATTTCAAGAATTTCTGAAAATTTTTCACAAGGTATGCAACATCTTTGTCAACCACATCCTCATCCGATGAGTCATGGACTTCCAACCATTCATTAATGGTCTTAAGAGCAAGGGATTTACTCTTTCGTTAAGTGGGCAGCGACAATTCATAAGTCTGAAGAGAACCAATCAGCTCTTGGACTTTGATGTCATCAAGGTCCTTGCTCTCTTCAATCGCTGTCACTTTGGCACGAAAGCTTTCCAACAATGACCAAAGGATCTTCCTTACTATTTTAGAATCCTCCGTTTTCTCCCTCAAATTGAACTTGCTGACAACCACCTCATTCAGCTTGCTATAGAAAGAGTCAAAGGACTCATCCACACTCATTTTGAGCTCCTCAAACCGAGTGGTCAGCATTTGCAACTTGGTGTCTTTCACTTTCTTCGTGCCTTCGTAGATGGTCTCCAATATCTCCCATGCTTTTTTGGCAATGGTAATGTGAGAAATCCTGTGAAACTCATTTGGAGATACACCATAGAAAATCGCATTAAGTGCTTTACTGTTAGCATTAGCTACCATAATGGTTGCTTTATCCCAAGTGGATTTAGCAACCTCCAGCCTTGTCCAACCTACCTCTAAGGCATCCCAAAGAGTATCATCAATTGAACACAAGAATGCCCTCATCCGGACTTTCCAAAATGCATAATTGTTTCCATAAAAAAATGGTGGAACATTCAAAGATTGAGTCCATCTCAATATGAGGTCAAGGATTGCACTAAGGTGTTTAAACCACAAAGAGTGCACCTGCTCTGATACCAAATGAAAATTCAATATGTGTATAACACACCCTTGAACGTTTAGACCCCAATTTATAAATTACCAATTCAAGCTTAATGTCAAACAATTAATGTGCGAAATATAAACAGAAGCTTAACACAAAATTGATAAACAATCTAAACCAAATAAAATCAAATCCACAGCAGAAATTAAATGGTAAAGATTAAGGGACGAGAGATGCAAGCACAAGGACAACACACGATGTGTTATCAAAAGGAAACCGAAGCCCTCAGTGTAAAACCTCTTCGCTGCCCTCCAAGCGGTAAGTAATCCACTAGAAAATGTAGTTGGGATACATGAACAACAATAGACCCTCCAAGCCTAATCTACCCAAAGTACCTAAGCCCTCTCAAGGGTTTGACAATAGAGAGGAAAATAGTAGAAGAATTTGAAGAGTCTCATGGGTAAAGATTGTGGATGAGTCAATCTTATTTTCTCTAGGGTTTCTCTGTCAAAATTCTCTCAAGAAGCTCTCTTTTAATCATGGGTATAAGGGTGTATATATATATAGTAGGGTGAGAAGGAATGTGAAACGTCATATTTTGCCAAACAGGGTGTTCTGGTGGCTTGACCTTGTGACTGGGTTGAGTCACGAGTTCAAGCAACGAGCAAACGGCCTGGCCATCCTGGAACTTTTGTCTTGTAGTGAACAGCTGGCGCAACGCTTCAGCTTCTAGCATGCTTGGCACGTGTGCTTCAATCTGGCAGCTTACAGCCGTGAGCCACCCGCGAGATCTAGCCGCAAGTCCCTACTTCTTTGCACACACTTGAACAATTCTTCACACTTTCTCACACACACTACCCTTACATGATTCCCACCTAAATATAGGGTTTCTAATTGCTAAAATACAAGCAAATTTGGCACGGAATAAAGCCAACAAGATGGTTGATTAAATTCAACCTTACAATCTCCCCCTTTAGCTATTCTGTGACAAAAACCTAAAATAGACTCTAGACTTAACATGTGAGTTAGGAACAGCTGAGCATAACTCACTCACACCTAATTCTAGAAACTGTGAAGCTCTAGAATCATATGAACATGAATCCCCTGAAACACAACAATACACCATAATCATTGTATGTAGAAAAGCATGAAATGCATATGAAGCAAGCATGATGTGATCAAGCAAAGATGCAGTTAAGAAACAAACCATGGCTTGATCAAACAGGCAATCACTATAAGGTAGTGATCATAATACTCATTCACACTTGGAATGAACACTTAGACATATAAGCTAATAAGCTCAATGCAAATCACTTGCATGCCCAACACTCAACCAATGCATAATACACTAAGTATATGTATCTAGGAACAATCCTACAAGGGCACAAGAGTGACAGTACTTAAAAGGAAAATGCATGATATTTAGATAGAAGTACTGAATAAACAATGCATAAAGACTGCATAAAAGCACGGTACACACCACAAAGCCTACAAACCAATGCATAAAACATAACCCTAAAAGCTTACAAAAGCAACATGGGTACAAAACAATTATTTACTGAAAAACATCATCAATAAATAGAATATACCAAAGTTTCAAAAAGCATCCATGAGTTTTAAGTTTAAAAACAAACATTAGTGTATCAAAGCCCATCAACGATTATCTAAAACATAAACACATATAACATAAAAAAAAAAAAAAAAAAAAAAAAAAAAAAGAACTTAAAAACAATTTCTGAAACTTCTCCCCCTCAAACAAACACTCCCCCTCAGAAAATTATCTCCCTCTTTTTGACCGGAATGGCCAAAGGGTCAGTGCTCCTGGTCTGTGTAGATGCGGTCAAACTTGGTTGAAAGTACATCCAACTAATCCTGCATAGCTGTCATCCCTTCAGTATGCTGATTTTGAACCTCTCTAAGGCCATCAATCCTTTCCAAGATGATTTGAAATGCATCTGGAGGTGCAGCTGATGAGGTAGAAGCCATGTTCCTCTTTGCTCTGCTTCTGGATGTGGAGGCCTGTCCTGTAGCCTCTACTTCAGTATCCATTGGATCACCTTCTTCTTGTTCAGCCCCTTCTTCATCTACATCACCCGGAAGCCATACTTGTATCTGTATGATGGTTTGCTTGTTGATAGCTAAGGGTGTAGGCATTAGGCTAAGGTCTTGAGGAATTGGAACACCTTTTGCTCTGAAAATCCGCATGAGAAGGCTAGGAAAAATCAGCTTTTCTTGGGAAGTTGTTCTAGTCTCATCCATTATTGTATTAAATATGTGGGAGCTGATATCAATGAATGTTTTCTCCTTGAGTTCCATAAGAAAAATGGCTCTGGCATTGTTGATTGTAGTGAGCTTTTGTTCATCATGATAATGGTGAGGCACCTCATGTCAACTAGAAAAGCTATGGTATTAAGACATTTCCCTTCTCTCTATCCACCAATGTGATTTTGGACAGTTTCTAAAGACAACATCTTGTCTTTGTAGTTGACAAACTCATACTCCTTTAAGCCCTCAAGACCAAGGACCTCATCAATATCATGGGCATCTAGAGTGAATTCATGCCCTCTTACCCAACAATCTAGCTCATCTTCTCTAATCTTCACATTAGAGTAAAATTCTCTTATCAGAGGCTCACACACACCTGGTAAACCAATTAACAACTTTTCCCAACCTCTTCCCTCAAAACAGGTGGGAATAAATGTGTCTTTTAAATCCACTAGATCCACAAATCTCTCGTGAATTATGGTTCCCTTCATGAAAGAATCTTTGTATCTCTCAAAGTGTTGAACAGACCTAAACAGATCATAATCTATTTTCAATCTTTTGTCAGCCTTCTTTGTTGGAGTTTTCTTCTTCGGTGGTGAGGGAGCCATTCGTAATCAAGCAGAAAAGGCCACAACAAACAAATAGCACAATAGATAGTATTATAAACATTAGTGATCATGTCATAGGTATTAAAAACGAGCAATTTGGGGAAGCAGATACCACATAGTATGGACACAATCAGAGAGTAATGAGGATAATATTATGCAATCACAATATAATGATACCTACCACATTAGCCCCACAAATAGTGTATACACCATATGAATAGACATAAACACATGTCAATGAGACAAGGCTAAAGGCAACTAAGCATGAGCAACTTAAATCACATAGCAGACAAAGACTTCAAAACAGATAAACCACAAATAAAAATTAGAGAGCACAAAAGACCCATACAAATTAGGTTCAAGCAGACTGGGTAAAAGAAACCAACATGTGATAGTACATCAATCACAAATCAGGCAATCAGATTATCTCAAGAAAAAACAAACACTAGAAAATATATGATACCATCAACCGAAACAAGTTTGCATGGGAACAATACCTTTAATAATCCAAACAAGAACAATCCCAAAAACATCGAAACAAACCCATAACAACAATCAAAACACCAACACAAATACTCACGAAAATGAAGTTCAAAAAACAAGATATGAGGTGAGAGAATAAGAGCCCATACTTTTTTCTTGAAGATTTGGAGGTGAACAAGTGCAACAATGGAAGTCGTAGAGAGTGACACGGAGTGTTTAGGAGAGATTCAGTTGAGAGAAAGTGAATAGTCACAAAAAGTTCGAGGGAAAATTGAAAAGGTTTAAAAAACTGACCCAATTTTTGCCAAACACACGATTTTCGCAACTGTGGTGAGTCGCCAACAAGGCACCAGGTCTAGCCGCCAAAAGACTTAAAGACAAAATTGTGAAAAATTTTCTAAGTGTTTTTCACAACTGGAAGGTCTATTCGCGAAGGAGTCACGAGCTAAGCTGCGAAAATCTCTGTGTACCCTTCGCAACTGGACCCTTCACTCGCGAACAAGTCGCCAAAATTAACACGCGATCTCGTGGCTAAAACATGCGACTTGGATGACCTGTGACTGAGACGCCAAAACAAGGCAACACTGTTTTTGAAATTTTTCAGTTTTTGTAAAAACAAAATACTTTCCAAAAACACCTAAAACTCTCAAAAATCTTTTTGTGTTTGAATCAACAAAGATTGAGCATGTAAAAATGCATTTTAACAAGTACAATTACACAAATGAGTATGGCATTCATTGAACATAAACTTATGTGTTGTGTGTGGATATCAACAATGAGATAGTCCTTAGTCTAATGTGAAGCTTCAATGATCAATTCAACCAAGGCATACACAATTAGCACTAAATCATGTGATCTATCTCAATTATAGAAGTATGCATATATGACCTCCCACAGGACTTGATAACTTAACTTGGAGCTTTACATTTGACTCCATTATTAGATCTTTTTGACACAATTACATCTCATAGTGAGAATGCCTTTTGATATTTCCCCTTGATGGGATAGCCTTTGACCTTTTGAACAATCATACACTTTAATTTTTGGTGGCTTTCCCTTTTTCCTAGTCAAATACTAGTATGTGCAACAGGCTTTTACAGCTCAATATCTCTTTTCATTTGGAGATTTACATTTGGAGAACTCTTTTTAGCAAAAACAAAAAATAAAAAGTGGGAAGATATATAGGCACAAATCTATGCATGTCTCAAGATCAACAAAAACCACTCACTAATTATTTATGACAAGTTTGAAGATCTATTTACAATAGTCACATAGATTTCAAGATTTCTTCCACAGTGATAAGAGTGCAAAGGAACAAGCTACGCTCGTAAATGCACAAAGTCATTAGCATAAAGGTACAAGGCAAAACAAGTTTTGAGACAAAACTCAACAATGTCAATCAAACTTTTGATTTTCTACTTTTTATGTGGTTTTTGGATTTTTGACACATAAGAATGAAAACATTGATCAAAAGCAATATTGAAGACAATTTGTATGAAAGAGTGCAAAAACAAACAAACAAATTTCAAATCACATAATCAATAAGCAAACAACCAAACAAAGTCACAAAGCATAGGAAGTATTGATGTATGGACATGTTGTAATGCTTATGCATGAGTACCCTTTTTCACCTACACGTCACTTGCATTTAGGGTGATATCCTTATAGGATTGGGTACGGGAGTTAGGGCTTTCAAACCTTTGTGTGAAGCTTTCCAAACAGTTGGTGAATGCCCCAATCATCTTCATCACGTCTATCACTCTGGGATCACCACTTCAACCTTTTGATGGTTCACCAGCCCAATTTCTCTTGTCATTTTTAGGTCCTCGAGCCCTTGGAGCACTTGCATTATTCATTACTCTCAGCTTTTGACAATTTGGTTGAATGTGCCTTTGAAGTTCGCAGTGGTGACACACATAGGTTGATCTAGGACTTCTTTGTGATCGGGGACGAGACTTGGCTCGGGATTCAGATCTGCCCACAAATTGCCTATGAGAGTTGTTCACCATCCTTTTGTCATCCACATTCCTCTTTTCCTCCATCTTGGTCTTCTCAGCAGTAGCACTAACTTCAATTTGCTCTTTGGCCTTTATAAACTTCACTTCTTTGGTGATACTACCTGATGAACTACTTCCTTCGGTATATCCCAAACCGGACTTGTCTGAGAACTGTTTTTGAGATGAAATGACATCATTTAGCTACTTGGTGGAGACCCTCTCTATCTTGGCATTGGCTTGCACAACCTTTTGCTCAAGAAATCTCACTCTTGTGTAAGCTTCTGATAACTCACCATTCAGCTTTTCTATCTCACATTTAGCTTCCTTATGACACATTAAACGACTCCTATAGTCCTCCTCGACTTTCTTCATCTTCTTCACAGCCGCCTTGGCCACACGTGCATACTCTCTTGATTTTTCAAGAAGAGATTTATAATTTTCTTGAAGACAGGTTGCATTCTCATCTTCTTCAACATCTGACTCTTCCACAATTCCTATGGATTCCTCATCACTATGTTCCCCAAGTTCTTGCACAAGCAAATTCAAGTCCTCCGAAGACTTGACATGAGCAATAGCCATAAATGTGGAGTAATTTCCTTCTCTGTCATAGCTTTCATCATAATCAGAATTTGAAGAGTCTGAGTCACTAAGTGTTGTGGCATACACCTTGCCCTTCAATTTCAAATAATTCAGTCATTCTTTCTTAAAGTGTCCATGCCCGTTGCATTCAAAACAAGTGACATCTTGTGTAGATTGGGATTCTTTTCCATCCTTCTTTTTGAATTCCCTTTTCTCCCTTCCTAAACTTTGGAATTTCCCTTTATCACCAAATTTACCACTGTTTTTGAACTTCAAAAAATTTTCGAAAATTCTTTACGAGATATGCAATATCCTTCTCGACTGCATCATCATCCAAAGAGTCATGAACATCCACCCTTTCATTTATAGTCTTAAGAGTAAGGGATTTACTCTTTCTTTGATTGGGCAATGACAATTCATATGTCTATAAAGAGCCAACCAGCTCTTGAACTTTAATGTCGTCAAGATTTTTGCTCTCTTCAATAGCTATTACTTTGGCACAAAAGCTTTCCGGCAGTGATCAAAGGATCTTCCTTACAATTTTAGAATCCTCCGTCTTCTCTCCCAAATTGAATTTTCCGACAACCACCTCGTTCAACTTACTATAAAAAGAGTCGAAGGACTCATCCTCGCTCATCTTGAGCTCCTCAAAGCGAGTGGTCAACATTTGAAGTTTAGTGTCTTTCACCTTCTTTATTCCTTCATAAGTAGTCTCCAGAATCTCCTATGCTTCCTTAGCAATAGTGATATGAGAAATCCTGTAAAATTCTTCTGGAGAAACACCAAAGAAAATAGCATTCAAGGCTTTACTATTAGCATTAGCCGCCGCTAGTGCTGCCTTATCATAAGTGGATTTGGTAGCCTCCGGCTTAGTCCATCCCACTTCAACTGCATCCCACACAGCATCATCAATAGAACATAAAAATGCCCTCATTCGGACCTTCCAAAAAGCATAATTATTACCATAAAAAAATGGTGGTACATTTAGAGATTGAGACCTATCCATCTCAATGTAGGGTCAAGGATCACACAAGGGTGTTTAAACCACAACAAGTGCACCCACTCTAATACCAATTGAAAGTTCAAATAGCGTAAAATACACTATGAACGTTTAGACCCCCAAATCAAAAATTACCAATTCTAGCTTTATGACAAACACAAAGTGTGTGGAAAATGAACACAAGCTATAAACAGAATTGATAAGCAATCTAAGCCAATTAAAATCACATCCACAATAGAAAATAAAAGGCAAAGATAAGGGAAGAGAGATGTAAACCCAAGGACAACACAACGATGTGTTATCGAAGAGGAAACCGAAGCCCTCGGTGTAAAACCTCTCCACTGCCCTCCAAACGGTAAATAATCTACTAAAGAATGTAGTTGGAACACATGAACAGCAGAAGACCCTCTAAGCCTAATCTATCCAGTGTACCTAAGCCCTCCAAGCTCCTACTCCTACGAGGTTACGCCGAACCTATTTCTTCTTTAGCTTGCCGAATTCTGCTATAGCCCATAGCATCAACCAATATGAAATTGGTCCCTTCATAACTGCTTCCCAAGCACTGAACGGCCTTCTCACAGATATGGGTATGGTGAGAAATGGTTTTGGTAATGGACCTCTCAAGGATGTAACAATGGAAAGGGTGAGAATAGAGGAATTTGAAGAGTCACTATGTGAAGATTGTGGATGAGTCAATCTTGTTTTTCTCTAGAGTTTCTCTCTCAATATTCTCTCTGGAAGCTCTCTACATTTCGTGGGTATAAGGGGTATTTATACTGGAGTGAGAATGGAATGCAAAGAGTTAGGCTTTTCAAAACAGAGCTGACTAGCGACTTGGCCTTGTGACTTGACTAAGTCGCGAGTTCAAGCCGCGAGCAAACAAAATTGCCAGACTGGGCTTTTTGTCCTGTAGTGCTCCAGCTGGCGTGACTGTTCATCTTCTCTGCATGCTTCACTCATGTGCATCATCTGGTGGCTTGCCAACCGCGAGTCCCTGCTACTTTATACAAACTTGAGCATTTCTTCACACTCTCTCACACATTACCCTTACATGATTCCCACCTAAATACTAGGTTACTAATTGGTAAATTACAAGTAAATTTGGCACGGAATAAAGCCAACAAAATGGTTGATTAAATTTAACCTTACAATATTAAGAGTGTAAAGAACATACAATTCAACGGTTAGATTTTCAAAATATGTAATGATATTTAGTTTATTGAGTAAGATTGTAACCTTAGATTACAACCAATTTTCTAGGTAAACTTTGTTTTATTAATAAAGTTTCATAAGACTTCTCGACAATATGAAAGAACTCTCTCGGAAGTCAAAACTTAGAATGGCGAAAGGGAGCTCCAATTAATATTGGGTTGTTGAAAATAGAGTAGAAATTTTCCCTCAAACCAAAAAAGAGTTAACTAGTATAATCTGAGTTTTCCAATTTAGACCACTAAAAGTTCAAATAGCGTATAAAACACTAATGAACGTTTAGACCCCAAAATACAAAATTACTAACACAAGCTTATAATCAAATAATATATGTGCGGAATATGAAATATAAGTTATATCCAAATTGGTAACACACTCTAAACCATAAATAATTACAAAGACAACACCAAATAAAAGTTAAAGAGAAAGGAAAGAGAGATGCAAACACAAAGATAACACGGTGATGTGTTATCGAAGAGGAAACCGAAGTACTCAACAAAAAACCTCTCTGCCGCCCTTCAAGCGGTCAATAATCCACTAGAGAATAAAGTTGAGATACATGAATAGTAGATTTCCATCCAAGCCTAATCTACCCAGTAAACCTAAGCTCTCCAAACTTTTTGCTCCAATAGGGTTATGCCAAACCTTGTCTTCCTTAGCTTACTGGATCCCACAATAAGCCCATTGCATCAACCAAATGAATTGGTCCCTTCTAAATTGCTTCCCAAGCACCAAAACACCTCCTCATTGATATGGGTATGGTGAGATAAGAATTTGGAAAAGGTACCTCTTAAGGATATGTCAATGGAGAGGGTGAGAGTAGAGGAATTTGGAGAATCAAGTGATAAAGATTGTGGATGAGTCAATCTTCTCAAAATTCTCTCTAGAAGCTTTCTACATTTTATGGGTATAAGGGTATTTATAGTAGTGTGTATGAGGAATGCGAAAAGTCTTGTTTCAACCAAACAGGGTATTTTGGCAACTCAACCTCACGATTGGAATGAGTCGCGAGTCTAAGTCGTGAGCTAACTACCTGGTCAGACTGGAAGTTTTGTACTGTAGTACTCCAGCTATCGTGACCCTTTAGCTCCCTACATGCTTCACACATGTGCCACCTTTGGCGACTTGCCAGCCGCAAGCTAGTCGTGAGATCTAGTTGCGAGGCTCTTCTTGAGCGCACACATCTTGAGTTTTTTTCACACTCTCTCACACACAACCCTTGCATAATTCCAACCTAAAAACAAGCTATCTAATTGCTAAATTACAAAAAAATTTGGCATGGAATAAAGCCAACACATGATTGAATAAAATTCAACCTTACAACCACTGTATGCTGGGAATCAAGATGTAAATGCTCTTTGAACTGATAGATTTTGACTGAAATGGAAAAAAAAGTATAAAAATTGAAATATATTGATGTGATATTTGACTTCCGATTGAGGTACAAGTATGTAATTCAACTGGATGACGTTATGATGACGGTTAAATTGCACAATATATATGCCATCATACGTCTAGAAATTATAGTAAATATTTTCCTTCTAGATATAATTCATTTTATTCTCTTATTATGTATTAACCCAGAAAACGTAATGATGATAGTTAGATTTAATCATTTTCATACTATAACTTTCAGAAGACCTCTGTATATTTAGATTTCTATTTTAAAATTGGGGTTTAATAGGTAGGTTTTAGTTAGTTCAACTAGTAAAGTATTTGATAATTGAATAAGAAATCTGGGGTTCAATTTAATCTTCGCCAGCACCAAAAACTAATTGGTGTTTGGATCTGAGAATATATTGAAACTCTCTAAAAACAAAATTGGGGTTTAATAGTAATGTTATCAAAAAATGATTCCATTTATTTCATTCTTTATTACTTCCAAACAATGTTACTTACCTTCAATGGCGGCTTGAAAAAGTTTTTTTTAGGGTAGTCACTAAGAAATTTAAATTATACAAAATCTAATAAAGCGATAATTTGAATATTTACTACAATTGCAAGTCAAGTCACTAAGGAGAGCAAAATTGTTGTGATTGCAAAGCCCAAAAGAGTATAACCATCATCACCATCAAAGAGAACTCACAACCACAATATTTTTCTTAGTACCATTTTTTAAGGAAAAATGAAATTAGAGATTATTTTATTGAATAGGTTGAATGATCTTCAAATTTGAATGATTAGCGATTTTTATCTTTTTGTTTTATAATTGGCTTTTTGTTGAATAATTTGTTCACTTGTTGTTGTTCAGTCTTGTCTTGTTTTTATTTGGTTTATGATTGTTATTATTTGGGCTAATATTTATTGTTGTTATTTAGGATTTTTTTTTTAAAAAAAATTATAAAAGGGATTAAGGATTATGTTTGGAGGACAGAATTAATTTTGGAGTAATACTACGTCCACAATATTTTTACAATAAATTTTATGCAAAAAACTGTTATTGGTAGGTAAAAATATAATATTAGTACTTGGGTCAAATTAGAATTAATAACAACTTATTACATTGAATTTGTTACGAAATTATTGTAAAAATGTTGTGAATGTAACATTACTCTTATTTTTGTCAAACCCAAAATTTTGTAATTCTCAAATTAGGGTGTTCAACATTTTTATTAGAGTGGTCATAATAGGTTAGTTTAGCATATAATATTTTTTTAGCAAGTGCATATACACATTTTTTTTTTTTTTTTGCAAGTCAAGTGCAAGTCAGGGTAGTCCTGTGACCACCCTGGCTTGCATGTGAAGCTGCCAGTGCTTACCTTCCATTTCTTTCTATTAATTTATTTTAAAATATTCAAACAAGCTTACCTAATTCCATTTCATTTCTTTTCCTCATTTAAATACATTTCATTTCTTTTGAATCATTTCATTTTATTCCTTTATAGACTCTCAAACGAAGGCTTAATTAGTGATCACAGTATGTTTAATGAGTTTTCCCGTCATACATGATTACAGCTTTTACTTTGCTTCAAGTCTCAACTCTTCTTCTTGTGCATCTCATCTCTCTCAATAATCTTTGGTTCATGCCAACACGTATTTCATGCAGACATGCAATATGCCTTCACAAATAAATATGCGATTAGTCCTTTTGTAGCGGCCAAAATCACTGCAAAAAAAAAAAAAATAAATTAAAAAAAAAAAAAAAAAACGCTGCAAGATTTGAGTTATGGTTCATATCTGTTACAGAGGTTTTGTTTTCATGACCACTATAATAGATTTTTTATTTTCTTTATTTCTTTATTTTCTTTTATAAATGTCCTTCCATTTTTTTTATACCGTAAATTTCATCAGGTTTATAATGAAAATTGTAAGATTTTGTATCTTTTAGTGGGCTGCACCATCTACAATCAAAATAAAAAGAGTGTCTATAATATTGTGATGCCCCAATTTGATTGATTGTATGATGTGTGTGGGTGTGTAATGAGTCCCACATCGGGTATTTACTGGGTTGAACTGGGCTTTATTAACAACTGCAAGGAGCCTCAATTGTGACTAGTCCTTTTGAGGTATAGCGCAGATGTGGCTAGCGCTTTTCCTTGGGTCGTTACATATGGTATCAGAGCCGGCCCGGTAATTCCGTGTGGGCTCGGAGACACTACCTCACAAAGTGGGCCCTAACGAGGACGTTAGGGATTTAAGTTGGGGAGATTGTGATACCCCAATTTGATTGATTGTGTGATGTGTGTGGGTGTGTAATGAGTCCCACATCGGGTATTTACTGGGTAGATCTGGGCTTTATTAACAACTACAAGGAGCCTCAATTGTGACTAGTCCTTTTGAGGTAGAGCGCAGATGTGACTAGCGCTTTTCCTTGGGTCGTTACATATGGTATCAGAGCCGGCCCGGTAATCCCGTGTGGGCTCAGAGATACTACCCTACAAAGTGGGCCCTAATGAGGACGTTAGGGATTTAAGTAGGGGTGATTGTGATACCCCAATTTGATTGATTGTGTGATGTGTGTGGGTGTGTAATGAGTCCCACATCGGGTATTTACTGGGTAGATCTGGGCTTTATTAACAACTACAAGGAGCCTTAATTGTGACTAGTCCTTTTGAGGTATAGTGCAGATGTGGCTAGCGCTTTTCCTTGGGTCGTTACATATGGTATCAGAGCCAGGTTTGTGATGCCCCAATTTGATTGATTGTATGATGTGTGTGGGTGTGTAATGAGTCCCACATCGGGTATTTACTGGGTTGAACTGGGCTTTATTAACAACTGCAAGGAGCCTCAATTGTGACTAGTCCTTTTGAGGTATAGCGCAGATGTGGCTAGCGCTTTTCCTTGGGTCGTTACAAATATAGTACTGCAATACAAATAGCCTCCAATTCCTCACTAAGCTAGTGTGAGGCCTTTAAAATTTACGATACTAAAAATTTTAGGAAAAATAAATAAAATTTTAAGTCCTTTATCAATTAATATTCTTAAATGTATTTGAAAGAAAATTCATTCTAGGAAAGTGGACCGAAACAAACTGAATGGACCAAATGGACCGAAGTGGACGAATTCGTACTAAAGTGGACCGAATAGATTATAATGGACAGAAATAGACCGAATTGACCTAAGTAGACCAATATGGACCGAATCAGACTGAATTGGATAGAACGAACTGAAGTGGACCAAAATAGACTAAATTGGACCAATTCATTATTTTGCATTATCATTTTAATTGGTATTATTATTGAAGGTGAAAGCTCGAAATTGTGTAAAAACACAAGAGCTATTTAGACCCCCAAGATAAAATTACGGCTTGATTGATTTTACTCTCACTTATACTAAATGCAGAATAAAGTAAAAGTGAGCGGATAAGCCAACAAGCTACTCTAACACAGATTTATATAATCACATCAGTAAAATGAAATGTAAAAGAGTAGGGAAGAAGAATGCAAACACAGATAACATGCTGATGTGTTATCGAAGAGGAAATCGAAGAACTTGGCGAAAAACCTCTCCATCGCCCTCTAAGCAGTAATCGATCCACTAGACAATCAGTTGGGATACATGGGTTAGCAAGAGACCCTCCAAGCCTAATTTACCTGTTGTACCTAAGCCCTCCAAGCTCCTACTCCAACAAGGCTTCTCGGAACCGTGTCTTGTCTAACTCTTCAGATCCCACAATCCACCCAATTGCATCCGCCAAATGCTGGCTTCTTCCAATGCTTCCCAGCAGCACCAAATCCTTACTTGACACTCTGAAAGGGTATGGTAAGTATTTGGGCTATCAACCTCTCAATGGTATGGAAATGGAGAGGTAGGAATTGAGGAAATCCACAAGCATATGTATAGAGATATATGGGTATGATAATCTCTAACTCTCAAGGTTTGAGGCTAGGGTTTTCTCTCATAAGCACTTCTCATTGCTTATGGGTAATATGGGTATATATAGTGTGAGTACAGAAAGTGCGTATCAGATAGTATAGTTTGGTAGAGTGTCTTGCAAGAGGGCCTTACACGCGAGATACTCGCAAAACACGGCTATCCACGCGAGATACTGACTCTTCGCATTCCAGTCATGTGCAAGGCAAATGCTTCACTTCGCGAGATGCTTAGTCGTGAGCTACCCACGAGAACTCTTCTAACTTCAATTGCTTGAGTCTTCACACTCTCTCTCTCTAACACACAACCTTTACAATCAAATCCCATAATAAATACAGGGTACAAAAGATTGAATCTAATTATAATCAAATTTGACACAGAATAAAAGAAAACAAAATACATATTTGTAAATCACAACTTTACAATCTCTCCCTTTGGCTATTCCGTGACAAAACCCCTAAAACAGACTCTAGACTTAAATGTGAGTTTGGGAACAGTGGCCAAACTCACTCACACCTAATCTAGAAACTGTGTAGCACTTGCACGTTTATACCTATAACCTGAAACACTCACACACAAACAAAACTTTCATTAAGCTTATGATAAGTTGAATACAAGTTATGTACATGAGCAAGCATAGTGCGATCAAGTTTGTAAACATTAGATATCATGTAAACAAAAACTTGATCAAACAAGTTCAGTTATTAAAGAATGAATACAATGAACATTTAGCAAGTAAGTGTCCATCCGGACATGCAAATAAAAGGCAATCACTTATGATTACTTGCATGTCCAACACACGACCAATGCAAAATAATTGAAGTATATGCATCTAGGAACAAGATCCTACTAGGGCACAAGTGTGAAGTACTCAAGACATATTATCAATATCTAAAAGTACTAAAAAAATGCTACAAAGCATTGAGATATTCACAAACTCAAGTACTAAATATAAGATTGAATTAATAAAAGCAAAGTGTACTGAAGTTTTAAACAAAAGCAGTACAAGCATAAACATAAACCAGCAATTATAAAAGCTAAAAATAAACAGAAGTAAACCGCCTGTGAACCAATAACCAATGTTTCTAAGCCTAAACCTATGCTCCCCCTAACACTATGCAAGCTCCCCCTTAAAATTTTCTCCCCCTTTTTGACCGAAATGGCCAAAAAGGCTAGAACTGATTGAACTCTAAATCTAATCCCTGGTCCATGGATAAATCATCGATCTGTGAGGATAAAGCCGTGATCTGACCCTGGATATAAGCAAATTGGGCCGCGATGTGCAGCACATAGGAGTCAAGCATGGTGTACATATGCTCTACTCTGGCTAGAAGACAATTGAGTCTGTCTGGTCCTCATGCGGGTGTTGAGGATGATGGTTGAGCTGAAGGCTGAGCTGATGGCTCTAGAATAGTAGTAAATCTCTCTATCTCATCCTCTATATCACCTCCCTCCTCCTCAACTCGGGATTGTGGTATCGTGTGCACACCTGTTCTAGAGCCCTTGATGTGAGCTGTGCTCCTAGTGAGTGTATGTGCACCAATGGGATAGTCCCTCTGAACTACTTTGAGGCCACTCGGAATTTTAAGGCGCTCCTTTGCATTGAGGTCCATAATGAGAGAGGGAAAGGGCATTGTAGTCCTTGAATTCTACTTCATAATGCTCTTTTTCAACAAGTAGAGGATGTGTCCACAAATATCAATTTCCTTGTGGGTGAAGAGATCGTACAAAAACATTGTCCTTGGAGCTGACAATGTAGTGAGGTTGGTGACCAGGTACAGGTTGTGAATCATCACATAGGCTAAAGTCCTCATCTCTGGTGAAAATGGTATTGTGTTCATGGATGACTTCTTTGGTGTACCCTCAAGTATTTGCACCATCTCCTTAGTGGACCCCAATCTGTCTTCATATTGGACTAAGATTGGCTGAGATGGAGGACGAATCTCCAAAAAGTCTTGTATGATCTCCCTTGTAATCACAAATTCTTTGTGCCTTACCTAGCACTGTATATGATCTCCTTCCACAGCAGCATTGGAGAAAAACTCCTTTATGATCTCTGAGTAGACAACCCCAACCAAGTTCAACAGCTTAGTCTAAGTCCTTTCTTTGAACACCTCAAGGATGAAGGTGTCCTTAAGAGATTCCAACTGAACCACCCTTTCCATGATAATAGTGGCTTTGTTGTAACAGTCATTGTACTTCATATCAACCTCAGCAGACTTGAAGTTATCAGAATCAGTGTGTGCATGTTTGGAAGTTGGTCTCTTGGTGGCTGCATGCTTAGTAGGAGCCATATGTTCAAAGGAACACAAAACAGAAAAGAACCAAGTGTGGAAACACTAAACAGAACACAAAACATGATTAGAAACATGTTAGTTCAAAGTATAAGTAAAAAGGGCTTAAAACATAGTAAAACCAACTCAAAATAGAGTAAATAAACTTAAATAGCGTGCTAAATGTGTTAAACCAAGTAAGCATAAACACAATGCATGAATTAAGAACTATGTCTGTGTATGCCTAGGCAATGCATGTGATGGTGCATGTGTGTGCATCCTGAGATGCATAAGGTGTGCCTAGAGGGCTCTAGTGTGTGCCTAGTGTGTGCAACATGGGCAAATTGTGTTAAACACATAATCACTTTCAAAAACATATAAAACACTCAAAAATATTTTTGGGTTTGATTAACAAGTATTTGAGCATACACATCACATTTGAACATGTACAAACACACAAATGAGATAAGCATTATTTGAACTAAGTCTTGTGTGTTGTGTGTGAGTATCAAATGTAGAATAGTCCTTAGTCCAGAGTGAAGCTTCAATGATCAATTCAATCAAGTCATACACAACTGGTACGAAATCAAGTGGTCTATCTCAATTATAGAAATGAATATATATGACCTCCTACAAGAGAATGATTACAAAACTTAGAAGCTTTTCATTTGGCTTCTTCATAAATCATAACATTTTATCCTTTTTGGATAATACATCTCTTTTTGAGATCGGTGCTTGAAATTTTTGATATTTCAATATTGATAGTTAGCCTTTGGCTTTTGAGCACCACACATTTCAAAACAAAAGTCGCATTCCCCTTTTCCTAATCAAATACTAATATGTGCGACAGACTTTTACAGCTCATAATCTCTTTTTCATTTTGAGATTTACATTTGGTGAGCTCTATAGAAAAAATAAATAAATAAATAAAGGTGGGAAGATATATAGGCACAACTCTATACAAGTATCAAAACCAAGAAGACTATTGACCAATCATTCATGACGAGCTTGAAGATCTATTTACAACAATCACACATAGATTTTAAGATTTCTCCCACAAAGATATAAGTGCATACATAACAAGTCAGGCTCGGAAATGCACTACGCCATTAGTACGAAGGTTGTTAGGTTCTAAAGTTTAGGATTTTATGTATTTAGAACTCTAATGTGTATTGTTGGCAAACCATGATCAAAACAATGTGTTTAGAAGTGTTTAAAGCTAGCTCAAAGTTGTGTGTCAATGTAAAGTTGGAATCGAGTTAAAGCAAGGAGGCTTTGTGCCTTTCGGCTTGGCTCGATCGATCGAGCAATAGGCTCGACCGATCGAAGCTCGGGCAGAAAGCTTTTCTGCAGATTCGTCCAACTCAGCCCTATTTGTTTTAAAACGTTTTTAGGGTTTCTTATTTGTCCTAAGTATAAAAGGTAAACCCTAGCCACGTTTTAGTGTTGCTCATATTTGCAGTTTGTGTAAATCTTTTGTGAGATCTAGAGGAGCTTTCCTTTACACAAACTTAGGGTTTTCAAGGAGAAGATTTATCTACGCCTTGATGATCAATTCAGTTGCTGCCATTGAAGCTTAAAGAAAATACAAGCAGGTGTGCTTGTATTTGGTGGAGAATCCAAGAAAGAAGGAGTCCATGGATTCGGAGCTTGCACGTGGTCGTGTCAGTAAGTTCTACTGGTTGGTAGCATTAGGAAGTCGAGCGGGGGTGCTTGTAAGTCCTTTTGTATGAACTTCGATTCTTTCAAGATAGTGGATTCAGGTTTATCTTGAGGATAGTTAGGTCAAATCCTCCCTAGGTTTTTACCGGTTTGGTTTCCTGGGTGATCATATCGTGTGTTATTTATTTTCCGCTGCTTTGCATGATTTGATCTTTATTATTGTGATAACCTAGACTTGTTTAATTGGACTAAATAATAACTTGGCTAATTACCTAGGTTTAATCAATTGTTTAAGGGGTCTAAAAACTGTCAAGTGGTATCAAAGCGGGTAGCTCTTTTGTTTTTGATCTTTTGATCTTTGAGCTGATCCTTGACCCCTGTTGTCATGGAACACGGACACTCTTTGGTTATTCCTCCTCACTTTGATGGGAATAATTATGCTTATTGGAAAGTAAGGATGAAAGCATTCCTGAAATCCATTGATGAGAGGGTGTGGAACTCCGTTGAATACGGATGGGAGAAGCCCACTACTTCTGTTAATGAGTGGTAAACTTCTCAAAAAGAAGCAGCTGCGTTTAATACCAAGGCTATGAATGCAATCTTTAATGCTATTTCTATGAAGGAATTTAAGAGAATCTCAAATGTTGAGGTTGCTCATACTGCTTGGAATATCCTCCAAACTGTGCATGAAGGCACAAAGGCTATCAAAATTAATAAATTCCAGCAATTAACTTCCAAATTTGAAAGCATTAGGATGTCTGATGATGAATCTTTTGATGAATTCTATACTAAACTGAATGATATTGTTAATTCTGCTTATAATTTGGGTGAAATCTATGATCAACCTAAAATTGTTAGGAAGATTCTTAGATCTTTGACTGAAGACTTTAGACCCAAAGTGACTGCCATTACTGAAAGCAAGGATGTGGACTCCATCCCTGTTGATGAACTTGTAGGATCTTTTCAATCCTATAAGTTGAATCTACCCAAAACTACCAAATCCAAATCAATGGCTTTTAATTCAGTTGATGATGTTGAAGGTGGTGGATTTGATGATGAGCTCTCTGCTACAGAGATTGCCTATCTTGCCAAGAACTTTAGAAACTTTCTCAGAAATAACAATAGAAAGGCAAGAGGCACAAACACTGCTGAACCTAGAAATTTTAGGAAGCATGATCCCACTAAGGTTAACAACAATGATAAGCCTAGAGAAAGAGTAGGTCAATCTTCCAACAATTCCTTGGGCTCTCAGTGTTTTGGATGTCAAGGGTATAGACACATGAAGTTTGAATGTCCAACCTATTTAAAGTCTAAGGGTAAGGCTATGGTTGTAACCCTTAGTGATGGTGAAGTTTCTAATCATGAGTCTGATTGTGATGAAGATGGAAACTTCATTGCTTTCACTGCTACTACTGTAGTTGATGAGAGCATATCTGTTGAAGAGAACCCTTCTGATGGGGAACTCTCTGAAGATGCAGATCTTCAAGAGGCCTATAACAAACTTTGCAAAGTTGCTGCAAAGGATGCTATGAATGTTGAACTTGGCCTGAAGAAAATTGAATCTCTTGAGCTTGAAAAGAAAATTTTGCTTGTTAAATTGTTTGATGCTAATGATCTTTTGAACAATGTGAAAACTGAAAACATGCTTTTGCTTGATAAAGTTAAATCTTTGGAACTTGATTTATCTATTGCTAGAACTGCTAGTTCTAAACTTGATCAAATGCTGAGTGTTCAAAAGTCATCTTCTGACAAAACTGGATTAGGTTATGTTGATAGCATCTCTGTGTCCGCTCCCCATTCCACTAAATTTGTTCCTTCATCTTCTTCTTTTGAACCTTCGGTGAGTGAGATAGTGAGTGAAATTGTCAAACCCTCTATGAGTAAGGTAGCTAAACCCATAGAAGGTTCATCATCTAGGAAGATTAGGGTTGATCTAAAAGAATCTAAGCCTAAGAAGCCTACCCTATCTAAGGACAAGACACATGATAAGCCTGCATGGGTTTGTCACTTTTGTGGAAAGACTGGACATATCCGTCCAAATTGCTACAAGCTGCAAGCTGCTAAGAGAGCAAACAAACCAAAAGTATCTGTACCTCAAGTACTTGATCCTATGGTACTTATTGGTGATTTGGTAAAGGCTTTAAACCTTTATTCAAATTCTGGATTTGGTAATCATTCTCAAGTGAATAAGAACTCCAATGCTCGTGGGGCATCTAAAATTTTTTGGATGCAAAAGACTCGACCTAACTGAGTCTTTCTGATATGGTCCTTGTGCTTCATTGCTCTACCCTTTGTGACCATTGTGTAGAGAGGGAAAAATTCCCGACCTATCACAAGCTGACACATCATACTACTGAGTCCACAAAATAAAGCCAATTATAAAGCACCTCGTATTGCTACTAGGTTTTACTATCACTACTCAGAAACCAACAGAAATTTGCCAAGTGTTATGCAAGAACCAATCACACCTCAGCATGTGTAAGCGATGACACAAGCAACCTCGCACGTGTAAGCAATGACACAAGCAACCTCGCACGTGTAAGCAATGACACAAGCAGTCCAGCGCGTGTAAGCGATGACATAGGCGGACCAATCAGGTGGTGACATGTGTCACCAATCGGACTTCGCCACGTGTCGCTCACCCACCCCCAAACTCCTATAAATAGAAGCCCTTCCTAAGGCATTTAGACGGAGGACAGAAGGGGAGAAGATTCAGAAGTACAAAAGCTCTGCAAGAATCAAGCCTCAAAACCTTCAAGAACTTCAATCCCAAAATTGAAGAACACTCGAAGCAGAATCATCCAAATTATCTGCCTAGATCCTAAAGTTTACGGGAATCAAGCTCAAAGGTCCGAAAAACATCAACAAACCACAAATCGGTGCAGCTCTACGGATTCAAGCCTCTAAAGCCCCGAAGAACTCCCACTATAAACCTTTGAAGTCGAAGAACACATGAAGAACACAAAGAACACGAAGAACAAAGAATTTCTAACAAACTTATAGCCAGAGATTCATTGCAATTCCATTTCAGCAATCTTCGATCCATCCCTCAACCAAATTGAAGGATATCTTGTATTCATATCAAAATCACATTACTACAAATCCAATCAACAAGTCTTTTAAGGAGATCGAATCAGAGGATAACTCTTTTGTAATCACAGAGAATTGTACCACACAATCATCAATACAAATTCGCATTTGTGAAACTATTTTACTTGTTTGACTTATTTCGAACCGAGGAATTTAGTCGTCCACAAATTCTGGCACGCCCAGTGGGACATCTCTGCCTTTCATCTCATTCTCCTTCAAAGAAAGAAATCTTCATCATCTTGCTACCAACTTCAATGGCCTCTAGCAAGAACATTCAAGCTTCGACAATAGCTACTTCAACTAAACTCGGTACGGCTACCACTAACAACTGCATTGGTGCAAACAATCGTAGCCAACCTAAAGCTCACAATCAACTTCAAGCTCAATCAACCAAGGAAGCCAAGGTCCAAACAATCATCTCTTTAGACCCTCTCACAAGAAACAAGGTCATCAACAAGGATATCTCCACCTTGGAACACCTCAAGTATGGGGGCAAATCCCCTTCTTCCTACACAAGAAGTTGGTTGCGTGATCTCTTTCCCATCAAAGGGAACCCAAAAAATGAGATTTCACGTGCTCACTTCAAATCACTTTCTTCTCCATCATCTTGGGAAGTTGTGTCAGTCATGATGACTAACACCTCTACCATGGAAGAAAAGATGGCTGAAATGCAGCAAAGGGTCGTCCTTCTCACAAAAGCACTTGAAGATAAGGACCTCCAAATTGCAACTTTAATGAACAAACTCGAAGTTCAAGATCTTGGTGAATCAAGCCATGGTCATAAATTCACATCTGCGAAGGATGACGAAGGGAGAGAAATTGAAAACACTCCCCAACAAGAACAATCTGCTTCGATGATAACAAATACCATCCAAGCACAATATGGAGGTTCTTCTACAAGTTCTCTCATATATTCAAAACCCTACACAAAGCGCATCGACAACATGAGAATGCCAAATGGGTATCAACCCCCCAAGTTCTTGCAGTTTGGTGGCAAAGGAAATCCTAAGCAACACATTGCTCACTTTGTAGAAACTTGTGAGAACGCAGGGACTCAAGGAGGCCTCCTTGTAAAGCAATTTGTTCGTTCGCTCAAGGGAAATGCCTTTGATTGGTATACAGACTTAGAATCTGAGTCAGTCGATAGTTGGGAACAACTTGAAAGGGACTTTCTCAACCGATTCTACAGCACACGGCGCACAGTAGGCATGATGGAGCTTACCAATACTAAACAATGGAAGGATGAGCCCGTCGTTGATTATATCAATCGGTGGCGTTCTTTGAGTCTAGATTGCAAGGATAGACTTTCTGAAATATCTGCTGTAGAGATGCGCATCCAAGGCATGCATTGGGGACTTCTTTACATCCTTCAAGGGATAAAGCCCCGAACATTTGAAGAGTTAGCAACTCGTGCGCATGACATGGAATTGAGTATCTCTAGCCATGGAAGTACAAACCCTTCCATACTTGAGGAAGGCAGAAAGGAAGTAAAGAGGAATGACAAGAATGCAAAAGTCAACCTCAAAGATCCAATGATTGTTAACATTACTGAAGTCAAGGTTCCAAGAAGAGAAGCAAATGCAAATGAAAAACAACTTGAAGGATGGCAAAAGAACGAGGTGCGTCGTCTGACTTTTAAGGAACGTGAGCAAAAAGTATATCCGTTCCTCGATGAAGATGTGCCAAACATCTTAGAACAACTATTGCAATTAAAGCTGATTGAATTGCCAAAATGCAAGCGGCCAGAAGACATGAGGAAAGTTGATGACCCTAACTACTGCAAATATTATCGCATCATTGGCCACCCAATCCAAAAATGCTTCATCTTCAAAGAAAAAATCATGAAACTTGCCAAAGAAAACAAGATTGATCTAAACTTCAATGAAGTTGTCGAGTCAAACCATGTGACCGTTGCTTGTGATGTACTTCCAACTCTCAAGCAGGGGGCAAACACCAACCAAGCTTACAAATTTATTGACAATGATGGCATAAGGATCGGCCCCATCAATGGGAAGTTCCTTAAACACTTCTATACTTGAAAATCAAGGATTGCTCCTTGGTAAGAGCTTAAACTACCCATTATAGCGCTGCAAGAGTACATGATGTCTTCCCATTACCCTTGAAAGCGTACCAATAAGGAGAAATTAATCCCACTCTATGTCACCAATTGCTAGTGTGGCGTAGTGGTTGGATGCCCATGTCGCCCTTGAGGCCGTCTCGGGTTCGATCAGTGGTGATACCCATTATTACACACTGAGCCCCCCTTTTTGCAAAAACACATTAAAAAAAAAAAAAAAAATCTTTTGAACTATGTGGTGACTTGATCCCTTTCGGGGGTACGTAGGCAACTTAGTATCTTTTTGCTGAGTTCAGTCACGCACTAAAAAAAAAAGTTATCAAAAAAAAAAACTTTTGAACTACGTAATGACTTGATTCCTTTCGAGGGTACGTAGGTAACTTAGTATCTTTTGCTGAGTTCAGTCACGCATTAAAAAAAATTTATCAAAAAAAAAAAAATCTGTTAAACTATGTGATGACTTGATCCTTCTCCAGGGTATGTAGGTAGCTTAGTACTTGTCACTAAGTTCAGTCACATGAAAAGAAGAAGGATTGCCAGTCTAGCTTGAAGAGTTTTTCAAAGGTCATCAATATGCTTTTGAGATCTCTTTGATTGGCGGGCATTGCTTAAGGACAGTCAATTGCTCACTACATGATGCTCAAAGATCATTGTGGTAGGAAATGACAGTTGCAAAGAATTGAGAATGAATTCTGCTTGGCGTTGTCCTTCTTCTGTGGACATCCTCCCATGTCTCTAAAGTATGCTTTGCATCACTTATCTCTTGGGGGCATCTTCTTGTACCTTGCAAGTCTAAACTACATCATCTCTCTTCTAGGTTGTGCTACTTCATAGCTCTGAAATTTGAACCACATCATCTCCCTTCTAAGTGGTGTCGTTTCACATCATGTCTCTGAAATCTGAACGACGTCAACTTCCTCCAGAATGATGATAGATTATATATCCGAAGTCGATGTTGCATCATCTCTCCTCTATGGGCATGTTCGTGCAATGTCAAAATTCTTGATGGCATGTTTTGACATCTTCAAAGTCTTCGCAGCATACTCTAGCGTCTTCAAAGTACTATACACCATCGATGTTTAAGCTATGTTGCCTCTGAAAATTTATGCTAATGTGGAATGTTGTCATGACTTCATGGCAAAGATAAATGTCGGCAGGGCTTTAGACCAAATGAAATGTTGATATGGCTTCATGACAAAGATGAACGTTGGCATAACATTGGTGCGAATGAAGTGTTGAACATTGGCACGGCTTCAATGCATATGAAGTATTGACGTGACTTCGTGGCTTCATGAATGTTGGCATGGCTTCGGTGCAAATGAAGTTTTGATGTGGCTCAGTGCAAATATTGGTGCAACTTCAATGCGAATGCAACTGCTAATGTGGAGTGTTGTCGTGGCTTCATGACAAAAATGAACGTTGGCACGGCTTCGATGCAAATGAAGTGTTGTTGTGGCTTCATGAATGTTGGCATGACTTCGGTGCAAATAAAGTATTGACGTGACTCCATGGCAAAGATGAATGTTGGCGCGGCTTAACTGTAAATGAAGTGTTGACATGGCTTTATGTTGAAAAGGCTTCATTAAAAAGACAAGTGCAAATTTGCTTCAGTAGACAAAGTAATGGTGATGCTTCAATGCAAATGCAAAAGTTGACGCAATTTCATAACAAAGATAAGTGGTGACGCAACTTCATGGCAAACATGAATATTGCCATGACTTCAGTGCAAATGAAGTGTCGATCCAGCTTTATGGCTAAAGAAAAGTGCTACTGTAGCTTCATTACAAAGATGAGTATTGATGAGGCTTCTTGGCAAAAGCGAATGTTTATGCAATTTTATGGAAAAGACAACTGATGTGGCCATGTTGCAAAGGCAAGTGTTGAAGCAGCTTAATTGCCAAGACAAAAGCCAGTGTAGCTTCAAAGACAAGTGCCAAGGATAGCATCAATGCATCATGAACACCAGTGTAAAGTTTGATGTCAAAACCCAAAGATCAAAGAAACTGTGCTGCAAAACAAAAACAAGCAAAAAAAAAAAAAAAAAAAAAAATCTTGAAAGCAGAGGAAGAAAGCTAAAGGTTAAGCATGTGCCTCAGTGATGAAGGAAGGCAATAACATGCCTTTATATAGAAAACTTCTGAGATAAAGGCAAGAAAAATAAAGAAAGTCAGCAAACCATTAAATGATTCCACCAACCAGCCAGTGGAAAAAACTACATTCACATTTCAAAAATGTGAAAACAATTGAAGCTCAAAGTGAGATTTTGCAAACTCACCACACTCAAAGTCAAAGAAAACTGCGCTGAATTTTGAAATGAAAGAGGATATTCAGCCATGGAGACAGAAGATGATCGCTCATTACCTCTAGACCCACAAGTCTAAACCTTGGCACCGTCCTGTCAGAGCGGCCACCACCAAAGTGGACCAAGAAGTCCAACAATGCCTGCGGACTTCTCTTTCAGATTTGAGAAAAATCCAAATCTCATCTTACAAAACTGAATCCACAAAGATCTTCTAGGGACTTAAAGCTACAAAGACCCAGAGAAAATCAGACTCAGTAGACTGTCCACGCGCTTCCATGCACGGCCACGAACTCACAGTAACCAACAGAATACTCTTTCAAAATTTGCGCAAATCTGGCCTTCACTTCAGAAAACTAATACCACAGGGCTGTTAAATGGGCTTCGATCTACAAAATCTGAAAATTTCAAGCCCAAAAATGGCTGTACGCGCCGCCACCCGCCGCCAAAATCTTTCAATAAACCGCGGCATAGTCCTTCAAATTTGTGCGAACCTGTTCAAAATTTCACAAAACTGACCCTACAGGGGTCTTCAGCGGCCTTAGATCTACAAGACCTGAAAATTTCAGGTCCAGATGCCCAGCCACGCGCCTCCACGCGCCACAAGAAGGTCCTGCGATCATCAGCGTCTTTTCACGCGCCGTCACGCGCCGACGCAGACCCCTCACGCGCTCGACGTGCCAAGCGCTGACACGCGCCCTCTGAGAATGACGTCATGGATGACGTCATCATCCACTACCCGGTTTGACCCGGACCGACCTGGAAACCTGACCCGGTCCGAACCGGCTGCAAAAAATTTTTAATTAAAAAAAAAAAAAAAAGAAGAAAGAGAAAATGCTTTGACCAAGTGGACCCTTGACCTTGACCATAAAGTCAAAATTTTCAAAACGGACCTGTCCCACTTAATTTTTCGAGTACATTCCGATTTTGGGACCCATTTCTTCATTCGAAGCTCAGAAATTGTGCAAATGTCCAGTTTCCAAAAGTTGACTTTTGCACAAATATTGACCAAAAAGTCAAAATTTTCAAGAAGTACCTGTCTTGCCCAATTTTTCGCGTAGATTCCATTTTTGGGGTTTATTTCTTCATTTGAGAATCTGAAATTGCTCAAATAGTGTGATTCTACAACTGTTGGTTTAATGTGAACTTTGACCAAGAATCAAGATGTTCGAGCAAAGCTTGTCCTATTCAGATTTTCATGTGGGTTCTGATTGTGAAATCCACTTATTTGTTTTGGACTTGGAAACCACCTATGTGACCCACTTCCCCAAAGTACCAACAGTATCCAAAAGTTAAGCTCCCAAGATCAAGATTTGAGATTCATTCACTTGGTCTAGACTCCTTCAAGGTTATTCTCTAAACTTTATTAAGGCTTCCCTTCCAAAGTACAAATGAACTCTCACAAGTGTGTCTTGAGCTTGAAATTACACTGGGTTGCTAATTCAACCTACCATTCCTCATTCGGTGCCAAACATTCTCGCCTACCCTTCGGTGCCTACCAGTCGAGAATCCACCAGTCTCACCAAAAATTCTCAACCGCCATTCTTGATTGCACAACCACCATTCTTTGTCTCTCCACTATAAATAGAAGGGCCGGATTCATCAAGAACTCATCAAAAAAAAAAAAAAACACACTGAATCATGAAATGAAAATTTGCTTCTTTCAAATTTTCAAGTCCTTTTTCTCACAGCCGTTTCTCACTATGGCCTTATCATTTTCAACACTTAGCAACCAATATTGCTTCATGATCAGTTTGAAATCAACCCTCTCATGGTTTAGTAGAAACCCTCCTCACAGTGTCATTGTAGTTTTGAGATCCAAACAAATTTTGTTTCTCCACCTAACGACTACCTTTGTCCATAAAATTACTCACAACAAGGTCTGCATCGTCCTTCCATGCTTCCGTGGATTTGGTTGGCCAGGAAATCTAAGTCCAGCAGAGACACCTGTTCCTAACCTCAGGTCTCCTGTAGTCTCTTTCCAATTGCTTGGTCTTCCAGCAGAAGCAGTGGTTCAGAACAAACACCAACTTGGCTGGTTTCTAAGACCAGAATCACAAGTTAGCTCCATCTTTCTTTTTTCTGTGCTTTTCCAACAAGTGGCAGTAGGAGAAGATGGTAAAAAGTGTCGGGGTATCTTACAAATTGTCTTTCATCCAACACTTATAATGATATCCAAGGGACTAGCTCATCAGAATTCAACCTTTGGTGTCAGTAAATGGTCGCCAAAGCTTCATTCTATGTTCCCACAAGCAGGGGACCCAAAGGTCATCGTTGCTGGTACCTCAAAACACATTTTATGGAATTACTCCAACTTAAATCCAACTTGAGGTATTTCAGAAGGTATTCTTCTGAAATTACTTCAACTTAACGTCCGTCAGCATGGTCCCATCACGCAAGCACATTCTACAACTTGCCGTCGGACCTCATTTAGCATGCAGTCAATCCTAGATCCAAAGGTGTACTTCCCAGGAACATCTACACCAGAGGATCCCCAACATACAGGGCCAGCACCATGGAGGCGTATGTTTCACCCATTCGCTTTGCTTCATCCCCGTCATCTTCATCACCAACATCAGCACCCCCAGAATCCGTAAGCTTCTGAAACTACCTCAACTTAACTTGAGCGGCTCAGTCTGGCGACTTGTTCGCGGGTGGAGGTTCTAGTCGCGAGGGTACTCAGAGATTTTCACGGCTTATGTCGCGACTTCCTCGCAGGTAGAATTTCCAGTTACAAAAAAAACTTAGTAAAATTTTTCAAATTTTTGTCTCTAAGGTGTTTGGTGGCTTACCCTGGCAACTTGCTCGCGACTTAACTTAGTTGTGAAAAACGTGTGTTTTGTGCTTCAAGGTCAGTTTTTAAGACTTTTCAGTTTTCCCTCGAACATTTTGTGATTATTCATTATCTTCCTCACTTGAACCTCTCTCAAACTCACTATGTCACTCTCGGAGAAGCTCCATTTTTGTATCATTTCAACTACAAATCTTCAAGCAAAAGGTATGAGTTTTCTCTTTCTCACTACATATTTCATGTTTTTTAGATTTGTTTTCTTGAATTTGTGAGTTGTTTTCAGTATTGGGTTTCTTGGGGTTTCGGTCATGGGTCGGGTTATTTTTGATGAGTTTGGATGTATAGGTCTTGTTTTTTATGCTTTTAAGATGCTACATTTTAGTATTATCATAATTGTATTTCTGTTTTGAGTAAGTTTATTGATCTGTAATGTTTTAAGCGTGCTATCTACTCTATATTGTATGGTGCTATGCATTTCATGCTTGTTGTAATTTGTCTCAATGACAGTTACTTGTGTTTCTGGGGTTTTCATAGACTACATTGTGCCTACACACCTCACACACCAGTGTTTCTCATGCTTAAATGCTGCAATCTTGTTCCATTTACCACATTTGTGTGCTATCTCTTTCTATATTTCAATCTGCACTTATTTCATTAACTAACTTGGATCTAATCAAGTTAATGTCTGTGTCTTGTGGTTTTTGCACTTGGTTCTCTACTGTCTGATTGTTCTTTTGTAGATGTCTCGTCGTTCCTCTCGAGGAAAAGACATTGTAATTGATGTTCCATCATCCCCTGTTTCAAAACAAACTCGCCATTCATCTCAAGACTCAAATAGTGAAAGATTCAGGACTCCTCTTAATTCACATACACACTCTAGCATCTTTCTGAATGCTCCTACTGTGGTGGAATGAAAGGTCAAATTTGACTCCTTGGGAACTACCTTTATTCCGAGGATCTTTGAAGTAAGAGACTAGGCTGATCTGTTCGGGAACTTTGAGGACCCAATTGATGAATTGGTCAAAGAGTTCCACTCAAATGCTAGATATACCAGGGTTAAACTAAAGTGTTGGGTATGTGGAAAAGAGTTCACCATCAGTGCAGACTACATTGCAAAGGTTCTTCGCATCATTAGACCGGCAAATGTAGACATCACTCCATATGATGATAGACAGCCTCAGATACAAGACATTCTTCAAGTTCTCAGGTTTGATCATGAAGTCTCGAGCAAAGGCACATTTATAGGCACTACCAAGTTTGCACCTGAATTGAATACTCTCTAGTTGATCATGTTCTTCAACCTGTATGCACTCTCAAACACTGCATTCATCAACCTTGGAAGAGCTCAGTTCCTATGTGATCTCATCACTAGAACTCCAATTGACATATGTGCCCACATCTTTCAGATCATTGGGAAAACTACGGCTCGATCAGCAGCACAAACATGTATTCCCTTTTGCAGTCTTGTTATGAAGATCATGATTCTTGAAGGAGTAAGTCCACCAATAGATTCGTCTATAGAACACAAAAATGCTCTCATCCGTACCTTCCAAAAGGCATAATTGCTACCATCAAAATATGTTGGAGCAATTAAAGATTGAGAATGGTCCATCTCAATATAGGGTCAAGGATCACACTAAGGTAATGAAACCAATATAAGTGTACCTGCTCTGATACCAATTGAAAACTCGAAATTGTGTAAAAACACAAGAGCTATTTAGACCCCAAAGATAAAATTACAGCTCGATTGATTTTACTCTAACTTATACTAAGTGCGGAATAGAGTAAAAGCGAGCGGATAAGCAAACAAGCTACTCTAACACATATTTATATAATCACAGTAGTAAAATGAAATGCAAAAGAGTAAGGAAGAAGAATGCAAACACAAATAACACGCCAATGTGTTATCGAAGAGGTAACCGAAGAACTCAGCGAAAAACCTCTCCGCCACCCTCCAAGCGGTAATCGATCCACTAGACAATTAGTTGGGATACATGGGTTAGCAAGAGACCCTCCAATCCTAATCTACCCACTGTACCTAAGCCCTCCAAGCTCCTACTCCAACAAAACTTCTCGGAATCCTGTCTTGTCTAGCTCTCCAGATCCCGCAATCCACCCGATTGCATCCGCCAAATCCTAGCTTCTTCCAATGCTTCCCAGCAACACCAAATCCTCACTTGACACTCTAAAAGGGTGTGGTAAGTGTTTGGGCTATTAACCTCTCAATGGTATGGAAATTGAGAGGTAGGAGTTGAGGAAATTCACAAGCATATGTGTAGAGATATATGGGTATGATAATCTCTAACTCTCAAGGTTTGAGGTTAGGGTTTTCTCTTAGAAGCACTCCTCATCATTTGTGAGTAATGTGGGTATATATAGTGTGGGTATAGAAAGTATGTATCAAATAGTATAGCCTGGCAGAACAGAATGTTTTGCAGGTGTCTCCGAACACGCTCTCAGCACATGTCAAACCTCTAAACCCAAAGGCCCATTGCCCACCCCTCAACCCAAACGGCAAACACCCTTATCTCATTCCTTTCTAATTATTTGAAGGAGATTTTTCCCTTTCGAAAACCTCCAGCCTTTTTTAAAGCTCCCATATGTTTTAATTTAAAGATATTTTGGGATAAAAGGGATTAATAGTTTTCCGTATGTTGCTATAAATTGGTCAAAGAAAAATCCATCATTGGACAGGAATTCAGGAAAATAGTAGGCTGAGTGATAAACACATGCTTACTTCTCTCTTCTATCTCTATCATTTCTTCTGAAGTATGAAATTAGACCAAAACAAACTCAAATTAAGCTAGAAAATACACTAAACAAAGAATGGATTGAGAAACGTGGTTAAGAAAAAAGGTATGTTATGACCATTTATATTTCATGCTATTGAGAACAAGTGTGGAGTGGAGGACGGACAATATGTCTTCTCGCATTTTATTTTTATTTTCTTCTCTTACATATTATTGTAACACAAAATATAATAATTATATAGTGAATAGGTATTTAATAGGGTTATGATTGTATGTGATATTATCTATTCTTTTATTTGGAAAAAAATAATTATGTGATAATATTTTGCTAGATGATGCAAAAGTCCTTAAAAGTTACGGTAGCTCTATCTTTAAAGAATTTAATATTTACTTCAAAAGTCTAAACCGGACATGATCATTAGGTCAAATTCCATGAACCTTCCAATTGTAGAAGATTATGATACTGTCAATATATAATAGTAAACATTACAGTCAAACAATCAAGTATGCAGAATGACACCTCTGTAGAACATCAATAATCAGTCACAGTTAGTACATTTATTCCCTTTCATCTCAATTATTTAGAACTCATAACATTGACTGTACCTGTAAGGACAGGAAAAGAAAATACATAAATTACAGAAAATCACCTGGTTTAGAATGTGACTCATAAATTATAAAATGAGCAATCAATCCGTTAATATGAATCCAAAATTACAAGTCTTTAATTTAATAATAATAAGAAGAAGAAGAAAACAAAGACACTCATTATCTGCTACAACATAATAGATGTAAAAATAGAGAGTAGCAAGTAAAGTTTCCCATGACACTCACGTTGTTTTAGTAATTATTTAAACCAACGGTTTATTGGCAACACAAAGAACCTCATGGTTCCATTCGAGCAATGAGCGCCCACACCACAAGCAAAGTAGTGAGGGTGCCATGGCCTTTCCAGCACAAACTCGAAGCCCTCCCCAGCTCCTTGTGTCTCATTCGCCACCTTCTGGGCATTTGTAAAATTACATTTAATGAAGCTCTCAAGGTCTGGTAGCAAGTAAACATTGTGAGGAAATGTGTTTGGAGTTGGTGGGTCATATTTGAAAACTGCAATCAACATCATATAAAAAGTTATTTTTCATGCATATATGCATTTATGAGCAAAACAAAACAAAAAATGTACACATTTTTCATGCTCCTTAAGGATCCAAATTGATAAGCTATGAATAAATAAATTGAAAACAAAGTTTAAAGTTAGAATCGACTATTTTAATATCATGATGAATTTTATAACTTGTCATAAAAACACAAGCAGTTTAAAACTATGATTTTGTCACTATATTTTACAACCTGAACTATGCATGGCAATATGTAACAAGCAGTAATAGCAAAGTAATCAAGCTCACCTAGAGTGTCATTTAGGTAGAAAGGGCCATGTTTGATTGCCCATTTGGTGTAGTCAAAGCCATATTTCCAATCATTGGAGCCACCCACGATGATCCTGTTGGAAGTTTTTGTATTATTGGAATTCCCAAACGGCCAGGCTATGCTAACTGCCATTGTAGAAGCAATTAGGAGCACTAGCATGAGTCCTTGTGCAATTGTGAAACCCATGGTATGATTTGCAACTTATGAAAGATAAATAGTAAAATAATCAAGAGGGTGGACACAAAGAAAGAGCTAGCGAAATAAGATGTTAGCAATGATATTGATAGCATGACTTAAATGGGTATTTATATTGGGATAGATGGAATGAAAGTGGGGGGGAGAGAGAGAGAGAGAGGTGCAAACTAGCCTAAGGCTAAATCCATTTATCAACATGTATAATGCGTTGGCTAATTACTAAAAACGTAACTTTTTTGTTATAGAGCTTTTGCATTGTATTTTCCATCTCTTGACTACTAAATTTGGATAAAGATGAGTTGTATTTTATAAAAAATGAGCATTTTTCAAAAAATTATTTTCTATAAATATCTCATTTTCCTATGTTTGATAGCAACCTTAATTGAGTTGAAAAAAAATCTCCTAATTTCCCTTATTTAGCTTGCAATAAGATAGAGTTGTTTTAAAAAATAAAAAAAATAAAAAAATTCCTAGAAAACACTCTCTAAAAATAAGAAATATTTTTTTAGTTGACCAAAGAAAAACACCGAACACAACGTTTTCCAATGAAACAAACGGAGCATTCTGCTTCTAATTTTTTTTATAATAAAAATAATTTTCTATATTTTAACACATTGGTAGTTTGGTACATGATTATGTCCTTAAAGGAAAATGTTCTTGAACACACATTGATCTACATTATGTACATGCAACTAGGGCTATCCACGGGTCGGTCCGGGTCAGGTTTGTGCCCAACCCAAAACCGACCTGATAACTTTGGGTTTTCCATGCTTAGACCCGCTGCCGACCGGTGAACGGAGTCAGTTCAGGTGGTCGAATTTTCACCGGGTTCAAATCAGTCCTCGATTGGTTTCGGGTTATGCGAAAATCTGCCGGATTTTGCCAAAAGTCACCGAATCTAGCGAGACCTGACTGGATCTTGATGAGATCTCGGCGGATCTCAAAGAGATCAGGCCGATCTCGGCGAGATCTAGCTGGATCTCGATGAGATCTTAGCATATCTCGAAGAGATCAAGCCAAATCTCGACGAGATCTTGCCTGGCCTTTCAAGTTCAGGCCGGATCTCAATAGATAGGACAAAAAATGTGCGATTTTCCGGTCAAATATGGTCGGGTCGGTTAAATATCGGTTTCTCAGCCTCAAACCCGCCAACTAGATATACACATTTATTAACATTTTCAATGTTTAAAATGTGAAAAGTGCAATGCAGATAATGTACAAAGAAAAAAGTATGTGAGAATCACTATCCCGTCCTTCAATTCCCCAACCCCTAAAAAAGGGCAAGTACCATATCGATCAAGAGATTCACAAGCAAATTAAGTAACATCTTCAATGACATTACTTATGCAATAACTAAGTTTATTTAGGCAAATCCCTAAAGGATGTATAGTAGTATAATAAAGTGTCATTAGACTTCTTAACAATATGAAACCACTGTGCACCCTTGATGTGGTAGTCACTCCACAAGTATAAATGCTTGTGGGGTGTGGGAGATAAGAGCTGGGGTTCAAGTCTCCAGGAAGGAGCTTCACACACATATTCACTTAGATTAGGCTAGAGTAGAAATTCTATCTTGTATCCAATATATATATATATATATATGAAAGTACTCTCTCAAATGTCAAAACTAAGAATTGCGAAAGGGAGCTCCAATATTGGGTTGGTAGAGATAGAGAAGAAATTTTCCCTCAACCAAAAAGGAGTCAACAACTAGTATGATCTTTTTTTTCCAGTTTAGAGCACTATTTGCTAGGAATCAAGATAGAAATGCACTTTGAACTGACAGATTTTGATTGAAATAGAAAAAGAGATATAAAAAATTAAAAAGTGAAATATATTGATATCATATTCAGTGTGTTGTTGATGGACAAGGATATAATTCAACTAGGTGATGTGATGACAATGGTTAAATTGCACAATATATATGCCATCATCTGTCTAAAACTATTCATACTACTCTAATACCATGTTAGAAATACTGAATGAATAGTATTGTATTTCACAGTAATAAAATATAAAATATACATGAGTGTCTTTATAGAAAAGGCATAGTATGCAGTACATATCATAGTGTGCAGTACAAGTATGTGTGCTATACAAGTAAATAAGGTGAGCCTAAAACCATAGTGTGCAGTATAAGTATGTGTGTTATATAAGTAAATAAGGTGGGCCTAATGCCCACAGTCTATTACACATTAACATATTTTATTCTCTCTTATTAAGTATATATTAACCAAGAAAAAATGACAAAGAAGGTTAGATTTAATGATTTTTTTACTAAAACTTCAGATATATATACACACACACACACTTTCCATTTCTTTCCATTCATTTATTTAATTTAAGATGTCCAAACAAGATTACTTAATTCAATTCCATTCTTTTCCCACACATAAATACATTTCATTTATTTCTGATTATACTATTCCATTCCTTTATAACCTCCCAAACAAAGGCTTAATGAGTTTTCCCATCATACATGAATACATGCACCTTTTACTTTGCTTCATGTGAACATATGTCAACTCTCCTTCTCCTGCATCTCATCTCTCTCAATCTTTGGTTCTTTCCGGCACGTATTTCATGCAGACATGCAATAGGAAAACAGGCCTTTTTTAGCGGCCAAAATCACTACAAAAAGTCAAAATAAAAACTGCAAGATTTGCGTTATGGTTCGTGAATGTTCAAATAGTGTGTAAAACACCTTGAACATTTAGACCCCCAATTTACAAATTATCAATTCAAGCTTATTATCAAACAATATATGTGTGGAATATGAACATAAGCTTAAAACAGAATTGATAAAACAATCTAAACCAAATAAAATCACAACCACAGCAGAAATTAAATGGCAAAGATTAAGGGAAGAGAGATGCAAACACAAAGACAACACAACGATGTGTTATCAAAGAAGAAACTGAAGTCCTCGGCGTGAAACCTCTCTGCCGCTCTCTAAGTGGTCAATAATCCACTAGAGAATGAAGTTGGGATACATGAACAGCAGAAGACCCTCCAAGCCTAATCTTCCCAGTGTACCTAAGCCCTCCAAGCTTCTTGCTCCAATGAGGTTACGCCAAACCTTTATCTTCTCTAGCTTACCAGATTCCGCTATATCCTATATCATTAACGAATATCAATTGGTCCCTTCCTAACTACTTCTCAAGCACCAAACAGCCTCCTCATAGATAAGGGTATGGTGAGAAAAAGTTTTGGTTAATGTACCTCTTAAGGATGTAACAATGGAGAGAGTGAGAGTAGAGGAATTTGGAGAATCAAAGGATGAAGATTGTGGATTAGTCAATCTTGTTTGTCTCTAAGGTTTCTCTCTCATAATTCTCTCTAGAAGCTCTCTACAATATGTGGGTATAAGGGGTATATATATTGGTGTGTGTTTGGAATGCGAAAGGTCAGTTTTTCCCAAACAGAGTGGTCTGGTGACTTGGCCTTGCAACTGGACTGAGTCGCAAGTTCAAGTCGCGAGCTAACGGCCTAGCTAGCCTGGGTCTTTTGTCCTGTAGTGTAACAGTTGGCATGACTCTTCAACTCCTCTACATGCTTCACCCATGTGCCTCTTTTGGCGACTTGCTAGCCACGAGCCACTCGTGAGATCCAGTCACAAGTCCCTGTAGAATGCACACTCTTGAGCTTTTTCTTCACACTCTTTCATACACTACCCTTACATGATTCCCACCTAAATACAGGATTTCTAAATGCTGAATTACAAGCAAATTTGGCATTGAATAAAGCCAACAAAATGGTTGATTAAATTCAACCATACAGTTCGTATCTGTTATAGAGGTTTTGTTTTTGTGACTACTATAAGAGCAACCACATCAGATAGTGCATAATTTCTGTCTATTTTACAAAAAAATAAAAACAAATAAAATAAATAAATACTTTTTCTATTTTACACACCCATTTTTAAGTTTATCTATTATACAATTTATTTTATATAAATAATATTTTTTGCATATTAGAGGAAGAAGAAGATGATGAGGGAGAGAAGAAGTCTGAGTTGATTTTGCAGATGGATAAGAGAGAGAAAAAAAGGAGTGAAATGTGAAATTAATAAAATAATAGGATACACAACTACAGTAGCCGTGTATATATGCACAGTTACTGTTGCAAATGTGTAAATATACAAAGTTTTAGAAGGATTGATGTGGAAGATTTTTGGGGCAAAATGTCTAAAATTTGTTGATTTTTGTATTTTGCAAAGTTTTACATCTGATGCGGATGCTTTAATAGATTTTTTTATTTTTTTGGCAATATCTTTTTTGGGTTGCAACCATGGGAAACCATTGCAATAGAAAGCAAATACATAATCTAAAATTAAATAAGAACCTTTTAATTTGAATAAAGAAGTAGTTAAACCCCCTTAGGTAGAAATTCAAATAATTCTTGATTACCTTTACAAGTTGAAACAATAGGTTCTTATGCAACATAGGCATGTAGAAGTAGAATTTATAACACATACACTTCCAAAAAAAAAAAAAACTTAAGTTCAACAAGAATACAAGACTATCAAGGAAAAAGATAGAGAAAATATCTCAAAAGAAATTTTTTATTAGTAACAATTTATTATCATTGTCTCCTTCTAAAGAGTATTTATAAGAAGAGATTCTTCTTTCGATATTCCCTTAAGATAAATAAATAAAAGAAGTCATAATTTAATAGGGATTTGAATTTGATGTAAAAGATTCTATTTACACCATCTAATAAAATAACCATGTCATCAAAAAAAAAAAAAAAAAAAAAGCTAAAATTCAAATTATACCCTCTAAGTTTAACTGAAATTCATTTCAATCCTTTAACTTTACTTTCGTTCAATTGGGTCTTCTAAGTTTCAAAATTTTCCAACTAAGGTTTTTAGTCTAGTTTCATTAAAAAATTTCTGCTTAAGTATGCAAATAACTAATGAAAAAATATTTTCAGAAAATAAATTCACGTAAAAAATTTATTAATTTTATAAATTTTTGTATGTGATAAAAATATTTTTTTTAATGGCCATTTTTAATGAAATTGAACGAAATGCCTAATATGAATAAATTTCAACCTTAGATGACTCAATTGAATGAAAGGAAAGTTAGAGAACTAAAATGGATCTTAGTTAAACTTAAAGAGTGCAATTTACATTTTAGCCAATAAAAAAAAAAGGATTAACACCCACATTTACCATCTCATAGTACTAATATACTCCAAATATATAAAAAGATGAAGAAAAAAAATTAGGCACTATTTGAAGACTATGAATTGAAGAAGCATTAATGCAAAGAAGTCACTGAAGATATCAAAATAGAGCAAGAGTGACTCTAGGCTTAGGCCACTTCGGCCTTGGTCTAGGACCCCATTACAAAATGGGCCCACCCCTTTATAAAAAGGCCAAAAATTTTATGATGATAATTAATTAAAAATAGGGTTATGTTGTGCACAATTTTTACACTTGAGAGGGCCTTCAACTTTTATATATACAAATATATATATATATATATATATAGGGTTGGGTTCAAGTTACACCTGGTGTAATTCTAAGTAATGTTACACCACCCAATAACTTGTTATAGAATTCATATTTTGAAAATCCCACCATTGAATTACATGTTCTATATGTTCTTAACATTTATGCCAATTTTCATGTCAATTGGATATTATTCACCATTCAATCCGTAAACTCATCTTTTATGCATTATTTTAAATTACAAAAACTTGAATTTAAACAATTGATTGATGACATGACTATAATCTTTGATCACCTTGAAATTTTCCAAGCATGGAGAATATATGAAGATAACATAATCTAAGGGTGGATTTATCAATATTTGCATCCAATTAAAAAATATTGAGTGGTGTAACATTGTTTAGAGTTAAACCAAGAATAACTTGAACCCAACTCATATATATATATATATATATATATTATTTTCAATCGGATATTGTACATGCAAGTTAGATTTGAGCTTATATAAAGAAGTAAAATAAGTTATCTAACAATACATCTACATGAAAAAGCTTGAAAAGATGCTAGCTTTGACATGAAACTCAAACAAGCAAAAGAAAGTGATGATAGAAAATGAAAAAGACACACATTTAAACAAAAAGAAGAAATTGGTTACTAAAGAAATATAGGATGTACGTGGAAACCCCTAAAGAAGGGATAAAAATCCACAATTCGAGCAGAAGGTAACATTCTTACTTTGCTCTACTTTTTCTCAATAGATCTTATCGCATCTTCGATCCATCGAAACTTTCTAGAATTTGTCTCCATAGCTTCTCGACAGATTCTCGATCCATCGAGAACATTTCTGTCAACCAATAGATTCTCAATAGCTTCTTGATCCATCGAGGCATTTTGCCATCAATAGATTCTCGACAGCACCTTGATAGATTTATCTGTTGAGAATTAGTGCTCGACAGATTCTCAATAGATCCTCAATCCATTGAGACACGTTTTCTATATAGGTCCAACGCGATTTTAGACTTCATTTCTTCGATATCTCTTGCTAGTTTTTTGTCTCTTCACCTCCCAAACACTTTTCTCTCTCTCTAAACCTCAAACCCAGTTGATTTTTTGCCTAGAGTGATCTTCTCTTCACTGGTATGATCTTGTTTTCTCTCATTCTTCATGCATTTCATACATTTAGATCTTCGTTTTGGGTTTTTGAAAGTTTTTGGGGTTTTTCAAAATTGATGAGTTATTTGTGAAATTATTTTGTTAGGTTTTGATTAAATGATCCTATATGCTCATGCATTGCATCACATTTGCATTTTCACAATGTTTCATGCATTATAGATGTGTGTTTTCTATGTTGGAACCTTGTGTGCTGGTAGGTTTGGATTGGGCTAAGCCCATGATGATATTTTTGTTGCATGTCACATGATCATGCATTATTCATACATACGTACCATTATTTTCTCTCTTTTTGGTATAACTATTGATTGGAGCTTTCTATTTGTTTCTCTCTCTCTCTCTCTCTCTCTCTCTCTCTCTCTCTTGAACAATCTGCACATGGTGCCTAAGCGTAAATCCACTCCGTCCCAAAACTCTCTTCATTCTGGGGCATCATCTTCTGATCCTACCCCACTTTCTATCTGGTTCCGTGATGAGAAAGCCTGTCAAGATTTCTCGAAGAACTTCTCCAAATGTGGCATTCATTCGAAACGCCACATTATCTTATCGAACTTCTCCGATACCACTCTACCCACTATCATTCATAGTCGGGGTTAGGAGTCCCTTTGCGAGATCCTGATGAGCTATCCCTCCATGATCATATAGGAACTTTACTCCAATATGCACGGATTCAATTATTCTATACCTCATTTCATCACTTCTGTTCGAGGTATCCCTATAGTAGTCACTCTGGAACTTATCTCTGATGTGCTACATGTCCCGAGACGGTGACTCCTCTAGCACGTTCTACTCCATTCACTTCTGCACCTTCTTCCTCCTCGAGTGGTGTGACTCTCGAGGCCATCACGGCATAGCTTGAGTGCATGGATGCTCACCTTGACACTCTCAGGGATGAGTTGTGTCAGGTGAACACCCGTGTTGGTCATATCACACAATGACAGGCTATCATGGGTGGCTTCATCGCATCTCTATCTCCATCTCCACAGGCTTCAGAGGACGAGAGCAATGATGGTGACTCTAATGCTGATGATGTTGTTGATAAGGATATGGATGCTAGCTCTTCTGGTAACGAGGAGATGAATATTTCTCAGTGACTTGCCCTTTGTCATTAGTGACAAAAAAGGGGAGTAGTTTTGGGTATAAGAGTAGTCATGTACATAGGGGGAGAGTTAGCATAGGACATTTTTGTTAGGGGGAGTGTTTTTGTTTATGAGGGATGTAGTGGGGATTTTTTATCTTTTATTTTCTTTCTCTTTTAGATACATTATCTCTTGTACATTGGTCTTGTGACCACTTAGTGATAGCAAACATTGTATTTATCTTTGATATATATTTGATGATGTTGTTATCACATTTTCACCTATCTCTCCATGTGTTGTTTCTTTCTCTCTTTATACACATGTTTCTTATTTTGCATGCAATCTTTTATTTATGTTTTACACTAAGATGCTGTGATGAGTTTTGTTTAAAGTGTTTCAGAAATACAAGTTGTAAAAATCTTCCATGCCATGAACTCTCTTCTTGCAAAGTTTTTTCAAGAGTTTGTGTTAGGGTAGATTTTATTGCAAATTAACAAGTGATTATGAGTTGAGTAATTTATGACTTCTCTCATATTTCATTTTTTTTGTTGTGGTTTTGTCACATGCCAATGGAGGAGATTGTTAGGACATATGTCAAACTTGTTAGAACATGTGTTATGTAAGTTGGCTAATCCTAACAAAATGCACTTTACTTGTAACTGGGTAGATCTAGGATGACTTAAACCATCCTAGATCTATCGAGCAGTGAAGAAGCCATTGGCAATACCCAATTCTTGCCAATGGGGGAGATTGTTAGGACATTTGTGGAACTTGTTAGAACATATGTTATGTAAGTTGGCTAATCCTGACAAAATGCACTTTACTTGTAATTGGGTAGATCTTGAAGACTTAAACCATCCTAGATCTATCCAATTACAAGTAAAGTGTGTTTTGTCAGCATTAGCCAACTTACATAACATATGTTCTAACAAGTTCTACATATGTCCTAACAATCTCCCCCATTAGTAATTCGTGACAAAACCACAACAAAAAAATAAAATATGAGAGAAGTCATAAATCACTCAACTCGTAATCACTTGTTAAATACAATAAAATCTACCTTAACACAAACCCTTGAAAATACTTTGCAAGAAGAAAGTTCACGGAACTACTCGACAAATACCATATCTATCAAGAATTACGAAATTTAGATTTTCAGATCTATTTTTCACGCATATCCAAGCTATGTGCTTAGGTTTTCTTTTCTTACAATCCTATACATATATAAGGATTATTTTAAGGACTGTCTCACTTGATGCAAAGGTTGTTGCACTTGTTGTTACATGCATATTGTGACCGAAGACAAGCTGCCTCAGTTCATCTTTCTCTTGAAAAAGCTGCTACGTTTATACGTCGTAGGGTTTTGTGACCAAAGAGCTTCTTGATCTTCATCGTGTGGATGAACTGAAGAACATTGCAGCCAACATCTTTCTTTAGTTGGTGTGTTAGTCACATACTGGGATTCGTGTATCGATTGGTTAGTCACGTACTTAGAGCCATGCATTGAAAGGAGAGATTGTCACTACATTACAAATCTAATTGTGTATTGGAATAAAGGTTCAACTGTAGGTTGGTATAAGGTACTGGGATTCATTTACTTGTAACCGCTTGTTTTGATAATAGTGGATTCTTAGGAGTAGTGACCTTAAATTCACCCGATGGGGTTTTGCCTCGGTGGTTTTCCCCATTCGTAAACAAATCACCCGTGTCAAATTTAATTTCCGCTGCATTTAGTTATTTGGTGATTTTTTTGTACTACCATGCGTATTATATGCTAAATTGACTTAATTAATTCACTTGGCTAATTAATTGGTTAATTTACCTAAGGGGTCAATACATTCTTGGCCTATCAAAAGTTTACCTTGGTTGAAATTTTGTTGAATATATATAGAAATTATTATGGATAATAGTTTTAATATACCATGACTCTCATCTTTATATTTTCAGGTCACTATAAATAATAAGGCCAGATTCATGATTTTTCTTATTAATATTTTGAACGACCAAGTAACTATCATCGCTTCAAAAAGTAAACTCCCGATTTTTTTTTTTTTTTAGGAAGTTTCCTTGAGGTTTTGAAACACTCAATCAAAAAAATATTATTGGTATTGAGTGTTTCTGGAGGAAAAAAAAAAATCAAAGACAAAAAATCTGGTGCCTTCTTCCTCACTTCCAAAGACAAAAATTCAATTCTTATGTAAGTTTATCTACGTTTATTTTTTAATGTTTAGTAATTTGGGTTGTTCATAATTCTTAACTATTACATTGATGTTATCACTTAAATATGCTTTGAATTTTTTTTTTAAATTATTGAATTCAAGGTTTTTCATTTAAATATGGGCTTAGGCATCTCCTTTTATATGGTAATTATTGAGTACTACTGGAGTACTATAAATGCGTACTCCCTCATTTCACATAACTATGAGTCTCACTAATTAAATTTATGGTGGGACCCACAATTCATGTGAAATGAGGGAGTACATATTTATGATACTCTTTGAGTATTCAATAATTTTCCCCTTTTATATTAGTTGCATAGTTATCTACCATATTCCATTTAATTAATTTTGGACTTATATATGATTTTTTTTATTTATTAATAAAAGCTTAATCTTACACAATATTCATTCATTATATAACTTAAAGTAAAAGGTTACTTTGTTTAAAAAAAAAATAGAGTAAGAGATTACTTTCTTTTTATCATCTATTTAATTTTAGTTAAATTTTGTTTTTCATTAATTTATACATGATTCTTGATTAAGCCGTGCATCCCACGAGCATAACACTAGTACAATGTAAATTTTTAAGTTTTTGTGTTCTGGAGTTAATACGGTGCAAAAATCTAAGAGTCTAATATCTATTAAAAAAAAATCAACATTAACAATATAAAAGTGCTTAGTCCTCCTCTCTCTTTCTCTCTTTGTCGTTGTTGGGCATGGACTAGCATAGCCACTTGAAGATTGATGGGGCTCCCCCCCCCCCCCCCCAAAAATTTTCAAAAAATAATAATAATTGTTTTTGGAAATATCCTAAATAATTTGAAAATTTTTAAATAACCTTATTATTTTGGCTCCTATACCTGATAATATACATATATATTTAAGAAAGTCTAAAAATAAGCATAATTTTCATTTAAATAAAATAAAATCTATAAATACATATGTCAACAAATTACAATAATCAAACATTCAGTATCTTTAAAATGAACACATAAGTATTTTAACAATTACCTCAACAAAAAAAGGGAAAAAAATATAATTTTCATCGCAACGCATATAGGGCTTACCTGTATTGTAGAAAAATTGAAAAGTAAAAAAAATTGTTAATGTGCCACACCACCAAGTCTCTCTTTCTCTCTCTGTCTCTCTCACTCCGCGCATGTTTACATCACTTTTTTTTTTGTATACAGGTCACAAGTGAAAGATTGAAGCTTTTGTTTGTGTCGTGGGCCCCTCATCCTCATCCCTAGGTCACCTAACTATGGAGCCTATTACTTGTTGTTTTTAACTATTCTCAAGTACTATTTGCTATGTTTTGATTTTTTTTTTTTTTTTAATTTACTTTTCATTGATTTCTTTTTCATGTTCCTTATAATTTATTAAATCGTTTTGTAAATCTTGTCTCATGATTGTTTAATTTTAATTGATACATTTTTGTTTATAGTACATATTGAGTTATGAAGTATAGACACACACACAAAAATTATATATGGCCCTCAAATATAAATTCTTGGCTCCACCACTGGGCATGGAAAAGGCAGATTGTCAAAGCTTCCAACGATCTCCTCTTTCACAGCTGCCTTCAACCTCTCTCTCTCTCTCTATCTCTCTCTCTCTCTCTCTCTCTCTCTCTCTCTCTCTCTCTCTCTCTTCTCTCTCTCTCTCTCTCTCTCTCTCTCCCTCTCCCTCTTAAGGATTTTCCATTATCTATTTTTATTTTTTTCAAGTCAACTTTTTCCTTGGTTTCTGAACTCCCCTCAAACTATACGAAGAAAGGCTTAAACTAAATTTTTGGTCAATTACTTCTTAATTCTGATTTTAGTTTTAGGGGTGTAAGGTTGAATTTTATCAACCATCTTGTTGGCTTTATTCCGTGCCAAATTTGCTTGTATTTTAGCAATTAGTAACCCTATATTTAGGTGGAAATCATGTAAGGGTAGTGAGTGAGAGAGTGTGAAGAAATGCTCAAGATTGTGCAAGGATGCAGAGACTCATGGTTGGACTCACGGGTGACTCGCGACTAGCAAGCCACCAAAGTTGGCACTCATGTGAAGCATATAGGAAAGCTAAAGAGTCATGCCAGCTGTTGCACTACAGGACAAAATTCGTAGGCTAGCCAAGCTGTTAGCTTGCAGCTTGAACTCACGACTCAGCCCAGTCGCAAGGCCAAGTTGCCAAACCACCCTGTTTGGAAAAACTGACTTTCACATTCCTTCTCACCCTACTATATATAGACCCTTATTCCCACGAAATGTAGAGAGCTTCCAGAAAGAATTTTGAGAGAGAAACCTTAAAGAAAAACAAGATTGATTCATCCATAATCTTCACATAGAAACTCTTCAAATTCCTCTACTCTCTTCCTCTCCATTGTTAAATCCTTGAAAGATACATTACCAAAACCTTTTCTCACCATACCCATATCTGTGAGTAGGCTATTTGGTGCTTTGGGAAGCAGTTAAAAAGGGATTAATTTCATATTGGTAGCTTGCAGCTTGAACTCACGACTCAGCCCAGTCGCAAGGCCAAGTTGCCAAACCACCCTATTTGGAAAAACTGACTTTCACATTCCTTCTCACCCTACTATATATAGACCCTTATTTCCACGAAATGTAGAGAGCTTCCAGAGAGAATTTTGAGAGAAAAACCCTAAAGAAAAACAAGATTGATTCATCCATAATCTTCACATAGAAACTCTTCAAATTCCTCTACTCTCTTCCTCTCCATTGTTAAATCCTTGAAAGATACATTACCAAAACCTTTTCTCACCATACCTATATCTGTGAGCAGGCTATTTGGTGCTTTGGGAAGCAGTTAAAACTGGATTAATTTCATATTGGTAGATGTTATGGTCAAGTAGCAGAATCGGATAAGCTAAAGAAGAAATAGGTTCAGCAAAACCACGTTGGAGTAGGAGCTTAGAAGGCTTAGGTGCATTAGGTAGATTAGGCTTGAAGGGTCTTCTGCTGTTCATGTATCCCAACTACATTCTTTAGTGGATTATTTACTGCTTGGAGGGTAGTGGAGAGGTTTTACGCCAAGGGTTTCGGTTTCCTCTTCGATAACACATCGTGTGTTGTCCTTGTGTTTGCATCTCTCTTCCCTTAATCTTTGCCATTTAATTTCTATTGTGGATGTGATTTTATTTGGTTTAGATTGTTTATCAATTCTGTGTTTAGCTTGTGTTCATATTCCGCACATTAATTGTTTGACATTAAGCTTGATTTGGTAATTTGTAAATTGGGGGTCTAAACGTTCATGGTGTTTTGTACACTAATTGAACTTTCAATTTGTATCAAAGCGGGTACACTTGTTATGGTTTAAATACCTCTTTGTATCAATTTGCCATGGATAATGCTTTGTATGCCTCTTTGTATGATTTGGTTAGTGATGAATGTATCATGCCATGTGTTTGTGAAAATGCCTTATGAGTGATACTTCTCATGATTGTGATGCTATCTTACATGAATATTTGGATGTTGTTGATATTCCTAACATCTAACTCTTGAAGAAAAAGGCTAAGAAGTTTAATAAGGATTTGAGCAAGTTATTTTGTGAAAATGAAGATTTGATTGCTAAGCTCAATGAAGCAAACAAATTGGTTGAAAAATATAAGAAATTTGCTAAAAATTATCTTGAAAAGCTGAAAGAGTTTGAATGTTTGAATATAGACTTGGATGCTAAACTTGTTTTGTCTAACAAAATTGTTGATGAGCTAAAATGTGAAAATGAATCTCTTAAGATGCATGCCAAGTGTTTGATTGCTGAACCTATTGCTAAAAATGATGATAATATATGTTGCAATCACATTGTGGTACCCGATTTCTTGCCTATTGTGGGTTCTACCTCTAAGGACAAATCGTTGTACATTCCTCCACATAAAAGAAATCTAAAGGTGGAGAGAAAGGCTATTCAGTCAAAGCCTCCATTTAGATCTCAACCTAAGGTTTTGGATGGATCTAAGTTTGTTCCAACTTGCCACTATTATGGTGTGATTGGTCATATAAGACCTCAATGTCATAAATTGAAGAGGGAACAAAACCATGTTGCTAGATCCCTTCCCAAAAAGCCTAGTGGACCTAAACACATTGTTTTTCATCATTGTGGTGCCTTTGGTCATCTAAGACCTCAATGCTCTAAGTTTCATGTTTTTAAAAGAATCAAAAGAAAAGAGAAACTTGAGCTTCTTGGAAGCTATGCTAAAAAGGGTGAACCAGATTTGAGTGAAAATAGCATGTTGTTAAAGAAAGTGTTTAATGCTCTTAACTCTTTGTCTATGTGCATCTCCGATTCTCATTCTTCCAACCCTCGTCTCACTTCTTATGAGACAATCATTCCAAACAATTGTTGTGTTTGGATAAGGAAAGGTTCCTATGATTGAGCTTTTGCTCTTTTGGTCCTTGATCTTATTCTTTCGATCTTTGTAGAACCCTTCATGCATTAGATGCCTCCTTGTCATGTATTTGTGCATCATGCATCTCTTTATATGCATTGTTTTGATTGTTTTCGCATTTGATCTTATTTTTTTGTTTTAGTTTTGTGTGAATAAAAATCCAAAAGCACATAAAAAGTGAAAAATTCAAAAAGTTTGATCGTATATGTTTAAGCACATATCACATGTGAGTTTGGCCTTGTACCTTTGTACAAATGGCTTTGTGCATTATGAGCTTAGCTTGTTCTTTTTGCACTTATTTCTTTGTGAGAAAAATCTTGAAATCTCTGTGTAATTCTTTGTGGCTTTATGCATTTTCATGGGATTGGTTTCTTTTGTTGATTTGCATTGGATGTTGGCCCTTTATGACAGGAACAACATGTATTAAGGGTGGATTTCATAATGTTCATGCATTGTTCCACATTGTTGTTCATAGTGTGCATGCTAGGTGTTTGATAAAATGCCTCTTAAGGCATTTTCTCGCTTGTTTGAACTCCGATGAGTACCAAACTTTGGGGTTTCTCATGTTTCCTCATTAGGAACATGTTTGGTTCATTGGTTGTGTATTTAACACACCTTACTCCACATGTGCATTTTTTATGCATTGGTCATGCATTGCATATAGCCACCTCTTGAACACACCTTTGCTACCCTTGTCATGCGTTGGTCTATACCTTGCTTCGTCATCCTAGCATGTCATGTTTATCTTATGCTTCGTATCATTTTACTTTGTTTTCGGTTTGAATTTCATTTTCTCATTCATCTCGCATCCCTCATGCATCATTATCATTGTTCATACCTTCATCTCTTGCCCTCTTTTCTCCTTGAGCCTTTGTTTATTCCTGACAAAAAGGGGGAGAGTATACTCTAGAGAGTATACCAGAGTGTTTTTGTCATTTCTATATGACTCTTGTGAACATCCTGGGGTAGAAATTCTATTTCTCATGCACATTTGTAGGGGGAGAGATATTCCATAAGGGAGATGCATATACCAAAGGGGAGAAGACATTGTGTTAATTAAAATACTTTGTTCTGTTTGTTTTCTTGTTGGCTTTATGGTGCTTTGAGTTATGCTTTTTTGTTCTCATCGCATTATATTTGTGTTTTGGACATGCATATATCCCTATGCTATTATGCTTCATTGAATGCATGTTCAGATGATCATTTGCTTTGCTATGTGATCATTGTAATCATTTCTATATGACTGTTTTGGTGTATGATCAAGTTGCTCACATGTTTCACATCATGTTTACTTGATCGCAATTTAATTGTTACATTATACTTGTCCTTTTATTACTTGCTTTACCTTGAGGGTCTAATGTGTTTTATGCAAGTGTTTCAGGTTACAAATATATATGTTCCAAGTGCATCACAGCTTCTCATCATTTTGAAGGGGAGAAACTTTAAGCACATTTAGTTTATATTATTTAAGTTTATATTCAGTATTCTGTGGTTTGTGCCCATGTTGCTTTTGTAAGCTTTTAGGATTTGTTTCCATGAGTGTTTGTAGGCTTTTATGGTTTGTACCATGCTATGCAACCTTTATGTTTTGTTGTCTAATACTTCTAGCTAAATGTTATGCATTTTCTTTAAGTATTCTCACTCTTATGCCCTTGTAAGATTTTGTTCCTAGATGCATATACTTTATGTCTTGTGCATTGGTTGAGTGTTGGGCATGCAAGTGATTTGCATTAAGCTTACTGGCTTGTATGTCCGGATGTTCATTCCAAGTGTGAATAAGCATTGTGGTCACTATCTATTTTATAGTGATTGCCTGTTTGGAAAAGACATGGTTTATTTCTCATTCCATTTTACTTGATCACATTGTGCTTGTCTCATATGCAATTACAAGTTTTTCTACATACAATGATGATACTGAGTTGTTATGTTCAGGAGATTCTAGAGTTAGGTGTGATTGAGTTTTGTTCAACTGTTCCCAGCTTACATATTAAGTCTAGAGTTTGTTTTAGGGTTTTGTCACGAAATAGCCAAAAGGGGAGATTCTAAGGTTGGATTTTATCAACCACCTTGTTGGTTTTATTCCATGCCAAATTTGCTTGTATTTTAACAATTAGTAACCCTGTATTTAGGTGGGAATCATGTAAAGGTAGTGAGTGAGAGAGTGTGAAGAAATGCTCAAGATGTGCACGGATGCAAAGACTCGCGGCTGGACTCGCAGGTGACTCGCAACTGGCAAGCTGCCAAAGTTGGCATTCGTGTGAAGTATGCAGGGAAGCTGAAGAGTCATGCCAGCTGTTGCACTACAGGACAAAAGTCCCAAGCTGGCCAGGCCGTTAGCTCGCGGCTTTAACTCGCGACTCAACCCAGTTGTGAGGCTAAGTCACCAAACCATCCTGTTTGAGAAAAATTGACTTTTCACATTCCTTCTCACCCTACTATATATAGATCCTTATACCCACGAAATGTAGAGAGCTTCCAAAGAGAATTTTGAGAGAGAAACCCTAGAGAAAAACAAGATTGATTCATCCACAATTTTCATATAGAGACTCTTCAAATTCCTTTACTCTCTTCCACTCCATTGTTAAATCCTTGACAGGCTTATTACCAAAACCTTTTCTCACCATATCCATTTCTGTGAAAAGGCTGTTTGGTGCTATGGTCAAGTAGCGGAATCCGATAAGCTAAAGAAGAAATAGGTTCGGCGGAACCTCGTTGGAGTAGGAGCTTGGAGGGCTTAGGTACGTTAGGTAGATTAGGCTTAAAGGGTCTTCTGCTGTTCATGTATCCCAACTACATTCTTTTGTGGATTATTTACCACATGAAGGGCGGCGGAGAGGTTTTACGCCGAGGGCTTCAGTTTCCTCTTCAATAACACATCGTGTGTTATGCTTGTGTTTGCATCTGTCTTCCCTTAATCTTTGCCATTTAATTTATGTTTTGGATATGATTTTATTTGGTTTAGATTGTTTATCAATTCTGTATTTAGCTTGTGTTCATATTCCGCACATTAATTGTTTGACATTAAGCTTGAATTGGTAATTTGTAAATTAGGGGTTTAAATGTTCATAGTGTTTTGTACACTAATTGAACTTTCAAGGGGAGTGGAAGCACGAAGGCAAGCAGATGTAGAAGCTATCCAGGAGGCTAAACGTAAGATAGATCTTGACAGATAAAGAAGCATGACAAGCATTAAGCCATTGTGAGAGAACAAATATGAGGTAATGTCCTGCCTTACCAAAACAATGATTAAGGTTTTTGCATAGATATTATACGCTGGATTCAATTTACATATTTATATAACTACAATATAGATTTTTAAATTTAAACTACAAGATCAACATAAATAAAACTTTTAGAATATAGCTTTTGCTTTAACGCCTTTCTATCTTATCTCTTCTATTTGAAAGTGATTGTGATCATGTAGTCTTTGAATTTGAGTAGGCTGACTCCATTTGTGGTTGCACCTTATCATTATCTGTAACTGCCATAAGCACAAAAGTTCAGAAAACAAAAACTATTTTTTTGTCTTCCAATTTTTCCTTTTTTTCTTTTTTATAATTATTTTGGGGCTTAAGAAACAAGATTCTTATATATCTTAGCTTAATCCATTTGGGTTATTTTAAATTTGGAAGAAAAGTAAACATAAGATTGAAGTATTTTTCTTTTTTCCTTTTTCTACAAACATAGCAAGAATTGATATAGTTGATTGGAGTTTAAAGTATTTGTTTTCATTTTTATTTTTTAGTGATAGCAGAATTTGATTTTGATTTTGCTTTTTATTTTATTTTTGGGGTGGAAAATGTAATTGGGCTATTTGCATGCCTTTTTTCTTCTATATCACACAAGACACATTGTTTTGAAATTCATCTGTATATATTTGTCACATAAAATAGAGTCTCATTTTCCCTTTGACTTTGACTTTTAACTTTTTAATTTTTAGAAATTTTTTCTATATTGGCTAGGAATTTAATATAGACAAGTTACAATTGGTGGAGGCAAAGAAGAAGAAGATAAGTCAAAAGTACGAGTAGAAAGAGAAGCAAGGTGATATATGAAAAAAGTAATTTGTTTTTCTAAAATTTCCTTTCATTTTTTATTTTAATGATCTAAAAAAAGTGTTTTGAATAATCTGTGAGATGAATTTTAAGATTAAGCTACTCACAATTGGTGGAAAAAGATTGAAACTAAGAATTTAGGATTTTGAACTGTAGTTTCATTTTAAAGATGCTTTGGAAGTTGAAAGTTCAATTAGTGTATAAAACACCTTGAACGTTTAGACCCCCAATTTACAAATTACCAATTCAAGCTTATTATCAAACAATTAATGTGCGGAATATGAACATAAGCATATAACAGAATTGATAAACAATCTTAGTCCAAATAAAATCACATTCACAGCAGAAATTAAATGGCAAAGATTAAGGGAAGAGAGATGCAAACACAAGGACAACACATGATGTGTTATTGAAGAGGAAACCGAAGCCCTCGGCGTAAAACCTCTCCACCGCCCTCCAAGCGGTAAATAATCCACTAAAGAATGTAGTTGGGATACATGAACAGCAAAAGACCTTCCAAGTCTAATCTACCCAGTGTACCAAAGCCCTCCAAGCTCCTACTCCAACGAGGTTCTGTCAAACCTATTTCTTTTTTAGCCTATCGGATTTCGCTATAGCCCATAGCATCAACCAATATGAAATTGGTCCCTTCCTAACTGCTTCCTAAGCACCAAATGGCCTTCTCACAAATGTGGGAGTGGGAAGAAAAGGTTTTGGTAATGAACCTCTCAAGGATATAACAATGGAGAGAGTGGGAGTAAAGGAATTTGAAGAGTCTCTATGTAAAGATTGTGGATGAGTCAATCTTGTTTTTCTCTAGGGTTTCTCTCTCAATATTCTCTCTGGAAGCTCTCTACATTTCGTGGGTATAAGGGGTATTTATATTGGAGTGAGAATGGAATGTGAAGAGTCAAGTTTTTCAAAACAAAGCTGCCTGTCATCTTGGACCCGTAGCTTGACTGAGTCGCGAGGTAATTGAATGGCCAGTTTGTACTTTTTGTCCTATAGTGCTCTAGCTGGCATGACGCTTCAACTTCTGGCATGCTCGGCACGTGTTCAAAATTTAGCAACTTGCAACCGCAAGCCACCCGCGAGATCCAGTCGCGAGTCCTTACTTCTTTGTACAATCTTGAGCATTTCTTCACATACTTTCACTCACTACCCTTACATGAATCCCATATAAATACAGGGTTACTAATTGTTAAAATACAAGCAAATTTGACACGGAATAAAGCCAACAAAATGGTTGATTAAATTCAACCTTACAATCTCCCCCTTTGGCTATTTCATGACAAAACCCTAAAACAAACTCTAGACTTAACATGTGAGTTGGGAACAATTGAACAAAACTCACTCACACCTAACTCTAGAATCTGTGTAGCTCTTGAACCATAAGAACAAGTATCTCCTGAAACCACAACAATACAATATGATCATTGTACGCAGAAAACTTGTAATGCATATGGAGCAAGCACAATACGATCAAGCAAAAATGAAATTAAGTAATAAACCATGGCTTGACCAAACAAGTAATCACTATAACATAATGACAACAGTGCTCATTTACACTTGGAATAAACAACCAGACATGCAAGCTAATAAGCTAAAATGCAAAGTATCATTTGCATGTCCAACACTCAACCAATGCACACAACAAGTATGCATCTAGGAACAAGATCCTACTAAGGCACAATAGTGAGAGTACTTGAAGTAATGCAAGACAAAACAACACGTACAATGCAACAAGGCATAGGTACAAACCATAAAAGCCTACAAGTGCATGAAAACAACCCTAAAAGCTTACAAAAGCAACATGGGTACAAAACACAGCATAATATAAAAACACAACATAAACATAGTCCTTTTCTATCTCCTGTTCTTCAACAATAATACTCCCCCTTTGATCAAGCTCTTACTTACCCTATCTTATCACTCACCCTATCATGAATCGTAGGAGCTATGATGAAATTGGAACAGATATACCTGTAACCTGAAACACTTGTACAAAACACATTAGAACCTCAAGGTAAAGCAAGTAATAAAAGGACAAGTATAATGTAACAAGTAAATTGCGATCAAATAAACATGATGTGAAACATGTGAGCAACGAGCAACTTGAACATACACCAAAACAGTTATACAGAAATGATTAAACTCTCCGGTAAACTACTCTAGAGTATGCTCTCCTCCTTTTTGACATGAATAGACAAAGGGGTCAAGGAGAAATTAAAGGGCAAGAGATGAAGGTATGATTAATGATAATGATGCATGAGGGAACAATGAAAAGTTTTTGAAAACTACGTTGAAAATAACCCTCAAAATGCAAAACATGCGATTTTCGCAACTGAAACAAGTCACCAGGACAAGCCGGAGACACCTGAGACGAAATTTTTGAAAAATTTGTCTATGTTTTTTTTGCGACTGAAAGTTCCACCCGCGAGGAAGTCTTGAAGGGAGCCGTGAAAATTTCTGCGTAACCTTTGCAATTAAAGTTTTCACCTACGAACAAGTCGCCAGTTTGAGTCGCAAGAAACCTAAAAACCCAAAATTTTGAATTATTTTCTAAGTATTTTTCGCGACTAGGACAATGACCCACCAGTGAGTCACGAAAACCTATTGTATAAGCTCGCAAATGGGGACATGCGACTGGACTGACCCGCGACCAAGTCGCTAGAACAGGGCAACATTGTTTTTGAAAATTTTGACACTTTTTGTAAAAACAAAATACTTTCCAAAAACAACTAAAACACTCAAAATCTTTTTGTATTTGATCAGCAAAAATTGAGCATGTAAAAACACATTTAATCAAGTACAATCACATGAATGAATATGACATTCGTTTAACATAGTGTTAGGATTAATGCCCTTAAATCCTATTGTATAATGCTATGTATGATATTATGTATGACATTATGTATGACATGATGTATGACTTAATATTGTAATTAATAAAGTTGTTTTATTATTATTTGAAATAATGGTAACATGAATATTCAGACATTATCATAGAGTCCATGAGATGCATAGTATGCGATTTATGTGAAAAGTCACAAAAGATATAAATCATAAGTTCTTTGTAAATTCAGAATTTAGTTCATAGTCAGTGATGAAATTGGACTTTTCATCTGCAAAGACTATAACATATTAACTAAAATGATTTGTCTTGATCATGGAAGTGGTGACTTCTAGTTGATATGTTGATATGTTTTAAGAGTTAAAACATATTGAACTGGATTGCTGTGAGATTTATTATTCTCCTAATGACTGTCAATTGAATAATAAATCTCACGACTTATATATTTAAATGAACTCTTAATCTTGAGAGAATAATGGACCTGCTCATGAAGTATAGGTTGCTTTGATATATCAGGAATGAGATTTAAAGTAACGGTCAAAACCTCAGTATGTTCGGCAGCCACATTTAGTGTTGATGGAACATATATTCTTTAAATGAAATTCATAGTCTCTTAACAGAAATACAAAATATTCCTTTGAGATAAGTTTAATAGGTTTGTTATTCATGATGTTAGTCCTAATTACTTTAGTAAATAGTTACTAAAGTATATATTTATGAAATTGAATTTCATAAATATATGATGAATAACTTAAACGATTAAATCGGGTACTCAAGGATTAAGATGTAGTAATTCACAAAGTGGCAGCCTTCATTCATGATTTTGTATTACTACGAATATTTTATGAAGGAGTTGCATATATAATAAAGTCTTGGGATATAATTTATTAATAAGGTCTAGAGTGCAATTATATTTATATAGTGGTATTAAATATAATTAATGGTAATTTTGGACTTGTCAAGATTTGATAGAAAAGCCCAAGGCCTATTGGAGCTAGTGTCTTATTGGTCCCTTTTTGTCCCACTCCAAGCCACACACTAAAGCCCAATTGGAAAGGCCTAATAGGCCAGCCCAATTAGATAATCAGTTAGTTATAAAGGGAGAAACATACAGAATTTTTTATTAAGAAAAAAAAGAGAGACATCATTATGAAATGGTGTGTATATGTGAGCGAAGCCACTCGATTATTCTCCCTTGGAAATTGATTGAGAGACCACATTTCTTGGGCGTAAAGTGGAATTGGAGTGAAGATTAAAAGTGTTCCCAAGAACTTCTAATCTTTTATTTTGAATTTCACCGCACCAAGGTACGCTATCTTGTTCTTAAATTCTGAAATTTACATAGTGCGTGTTATCAATCATGAATGAAATCGATCCATGTATGTTGCTTCTGCTGTGTGTTTTGTATGGGATACGAAACCAAATTTTCCAACAATTGGTATCAGAGCCAGGTTTTCATATCATGATTGTATAGCATATGATTGGATTTTAGAATAAAAGAAAAATGGTTTCTCGATGTTCAACGTTGTTTCAAGTATAGTTATTGAAAGTTATTGAGATGACTGTTCATGATGATGACAATTGTATTGCATTGGTTTGTTCGAAGTGGCCTTTAACTATTAAGTATTAGTGCCATGTCTTATTAATTGCCTGGATATGGTTATATGAATCTAATTGTAATAACCATCATGTGCGTGAAGTAGTTATTGTCAATGGTAGTTATTGAAATGAAGGGTAGTTATTCTAATGCTCTGACTGATATATCCAAACCATCTTGAAGTTTATGTTTTGGATATAGTTATTCAAATAACTATCATTTGCACATATCAATTCATTGCACAACTTGGATCCTTCATTGCATGGCTTGGATGCTAATGCACCGCTTGGATATAAATATATATAAGGCTTGCATGGTTTGATTATTATAAGCATGTAATACGTGCCTTGGATGTATTGAATGCTTTATATACAATTTACATTGAATCCGTATATTATTTGTGTTAGGTTCTAAAAACTTAGGTTTTATGTATTTAGAATCCTAATTTGTACTGTTGGCAAACCATGATCAAAACAATGTATTTAAGTTGTTTTAGAAGTGCTCAAAGTTGGTTCTTTGTTGTAAAGTTGGAATGAAATACTAAGCTAATTAAAAAACTGATTTAGTACATTTCGATCGATTGAAGCTTAGGCTCGATCAATCGAAAATCGTACCTGACGTTTTTTAATTAGGTTTTCCAACTCAGCCCTAAAGTGTTTTAATTGGTTTAGGTTTCTAATTTACCCTAGGTATATAAGGGAAACCCCAGCCACGTTTTTGTGTTACTCATATTGCAGTTTATGTGAATCTCTTCTGAGATCTTTGAGAAGGTTTCCTTCACATAAACTTAGGGTTTTCAAGGAGAAGATTTTTCTACACCTTGATGATCATTCCAGTTGCTACCATTGAAGCTTAAAGAAAACACAAGCGGGTGTGCTTGTATTTGGTGGAGAATCCAAGAAAGAAAGAGTCTGTGGATTCGAAGCTTGCACATGGTCGTGTCAGTAAGTTCTACTGGTGGGTAGCAATAAGAAGTCAAGCGTGGGGGCTTGTAAGTCTTATTGTATGAACTTCGATTTTTTCAAGATAGTGGATTCAAATTTACCTTAAGGATAGCCAGATTAAATCCTCCCCAGGTTTTTACCGGTTTGATTTCCTGGGTGATCATATCTTTGTGTTCTTTATATTTCTGCTGCTATACTTGATATGATTATTTGATTGTGTTAACCTAGATTTAATTAATTTGACTAAGTAACAACTTGGCTAAATTCCTAGGTTAATCCAATTGTGTTTTAAGGGGTCTAAAAACTGACAATTTGATATATATATATGGGTTTATATTTTATATATATATATATATATATATATATATATATATATATATATATATAAATATAAACATGTATGGGCTTATATGCAAATTTTATAAAGGATTCATCATATTGTTGCTTGCCTTGGTTTATATATTTATATATATTAATGCTAGGATTATGAAATTTATTCCTAATGAGATTAGGATTATGTTTTCAAGGTTTCTGGCATTATTATTATGGTTTTTTATCATAAAAACCTTTAATTTAAAATATCTAGTGGGAGAGAGATACAAGGGTTGCATCTCACGGCCTCCATTGTTGGTTCATAGTAGTGTGAAATATATACTTTGTCTTTGCTTCGAGCATTCCATGTGGAGAGTATTTATTTCATGGTCTTACAAGATTGAATTTCTTGGTTTATAGTAGTTTGATCAAATGCCTTGTCTTAGCTTCGAGCTTTGCATTCCACGCGGAGGGTGTTTTGTATCATGGTACTACAAAATAAGCCTGTTAAAGGGATGAAATGTGGCTACACATGATTCTAGACAATGGTATACACTAAACTAAATATTATAGTATCCTCTATATTGAGTTATTACTATTATTATTTAGAGGCCAAATGTATAACGGCATTTTATTAGTGTATGATAAGAGTTATCATGATGGCACTAATAATGAGAATAGTTCTCAATCAATCATAGTATTTAATGTTCACTCTATACTGAGGGATATTGAATATGGGACTGGGTTGTCGTTGCATATATTATATTATGGTTTTATTAAGGTTTCATATTATATGTTTATATGCTAAATTGATAATGTCCAGTTACTTATTATATTCATGTTTATTATTTTCAAATTTGAACATGGCATCATTTAGCCCATTTGTTACTATTCTTAATCAAAACAAACTGACTGGATCCAACTATGTTGACTAGAAAAGAAATTTGGACATTGTTCTTACAGCTGAAGAGCATAAATATGTGCTTACTAAACCATGTCCCAGCTTTCCTTCATTAAATGCTCCTCCTGAGGAAAAACAACGATATGATCATTGGTAGAAATCTAATGAGATGGCCACGTGCTACATCTTAGCATCTATCTCAAATGTTCTACAGCATTAAATGCAGGATGTAGAACTAGCTTCAGACATTATGCTAAGTCTGAAGGAGATGTTTGGTGAGCAAGGTCGTTCTACAAGGCAAGAAACCATGAGGCAAATCTATAATACCAAAATGGCTGAAGGCAGTTCAGTTAAGGAGCATTGTCTTACAATGATCTCTAATCTGAATACATTGGAGGTTTTAGGTGCCGATATTGATGGAGAATCCTAAGTGGATATGATACTCCAGTCACTACCGGAATCATTCAAGGAATTCAGACTTAACTATAATATGAATAAAAAGATTTATACCTTGTCTGAATTAATGAATGAGTTGGTAGTGGCAAAAGGCATTCTTGGTACTTCTAGTGTAGGTGCTAACATAGCTGAAGCTTCTACTTCTCAACCTAAGTCGAAAGCCAAGGGTAAGAAGAAGAAGAATAAGGACTTCACCAAGCAAAAGGGTAAACAAATTGCCTTAGGGGTTGCTGACAAAGGAAAGAAGATCAAAGGAAAATGTTTCCATTGTGGTAAGAAAGGACATTGGAAGAGGAATTGTCCAAAATTCGAGGTTGCCAATAATAAGGGTATGAAAAGTTCATTCCTCCTTGAAATATGTTTAGTACAAAATCCCTCATATTCCTAAAGTGTGGATTCAGGTTGTACTAATCATATCTATAATTCTTTGCAGGGGTTCCAGGAGACCAAAAAGCTTAATGAAGGGGAATTGTTTCTTACTTTGGCTGATGGGAGCAGAATTCTAGTTGTAGCTATCGGAGTGTTTAATTTATGGATTAAATCTAGAGTTTTAATATTGGAAGACTGTCTGTATGTACCTAATATTCGTAGGAATTTAATTTCTACAACTTATTTAGGTAAACATGGATATTGTGTTATCCTTAAAGACAATGTTGTAAAAAAGAAGGGTAAAATGTTTATCTATTCTAGCAATATTGTGGATGGTCTTTATATTTCAACTCCAGATAAGCATGAATTAAATAATTCTGAATTAAATAATGATTCTCATGTCAAATCATTAAAGAGAAAGTTTCCTTCTACTAATGATGCATATCTTTGGCACTTGTGTTTGGGTCATATTAATTCAAATAGGATTCAAAGACTTACCAAAGATGGACTCTTAGAGCCCATGGACTTTGATGAATTTCCAGTTTGTGAATCTTGTTTAGAAGGTAAAATGACCAAATGACCTTTTAATGCAAAAGGTAGAAGAGCCCGAGATTTGCTAGAACTAGTACATTCAGATGTATGTGGTCCTTTGTCAATCCAGGCAAGAGGAGGTTATGAGTACTTCATCACTTTTACCGATGATTACTCTAGATTTGGTTATGTGTAACCATAAAATGGAAGTTTGAAGCCTTTGAAAAGTTCAAAGAGTTTAAGGCTGAAGTTGAGAATCAATTAGGCAAAAGCATAAAGGTCATTCGATCTGATCATGGTGGTGAATACCTTCTTGGGGATTTTAAGGATTACTTAATTGAAAATGTGATTGTATCCCAAATGACTGCACCTGGAACTCCACAACAAAATGGTGTAGCAAAAAGAAGGAATATGACTCTTTTAAAAATGGTTAAGTCCATGATGAGTTATTCAATTCTACCAATTTCTTTTTAGGGATATGCCTTAAATACTGCAATGTATCTTCTGAATTTAGTACCTTCGAAGTCTGTTGCTAAAACACCTATTGAGTTGTGGAATAGGCATAAGCCTAGTATGAGACATCTCCATATTTGGGCTTGTCCAACACACATGTTGAAAGGAAAGTCTGACAAGTTATAGTCTAAAACATAAGTGGTGTTTTTGTAAAGAGGCCAAAAGGAACTATTGGAGGTTTATTCTATAATCATAAAGATAATAAAGTGTTCGTAGCACAAATGCCAAGTTCTTGGAAAATGACTATATGAATAATTATACTCCTAGAAGTAGAGTTGTGTTGGCTGAAATGAATGAACCGGTAAATAAACAACCAATGGATGAAACTAGGGATGATGTGGCTGTATTAGATACACCACAACATACTACTCGTGAGATGTCTAGTACACAGGTGCCTCGTCGTAATGGGAGAATTGTTAGGCCTCCTATAAGATTCATAGGTTTGGGAGAAACTTATAAAGCTATCTCCGAAGAGGCTGAATCGAATCTCTACACTTATGAAGAGGAAATGAATGATATAGATGCACATCATTGGATCAAAGCTTTGAAATCTGAATTAGACTCCATGTATTCCAATCAGGTTTGGGATCTTGTAAAGGCGCCTAACGGCATTAAACCTGTTGGTTCCAAATGGGTTTGCAAGAGGAAGATAGGGGTAGATGGAAAGGTTGAAACCTTAGTAAGACTAATGGCGAAATGGTATACACAAAAGGAAGGTATTGACTATGAAGAAACCTTTTCACCAGTAGCAATGCTGAAATCTATTAGAATTCTCTTATCCATTGCTACTTAATATGATTATGAGATTTGGCAAATGGATGTCAAGACTGCTTTTCTAAATGGCAATCTTAAAGAAGAAATCTATATGATGCAACCAGAAGGTTTCTTAGCAAAGAACCAAGAGCATATGGTATGCAAGTTGAAAAGGTCCATTTATGGACTTAAACAAGCATCTTGGTCATGAAGCATCAGATTTGATCAAGCAATCAAGTCACTTGGTTTTGAACATAATATTGATGAACCATGTGTGTACAAAAGACATCAAGATAAAGTAGTAATGTTCCTAGTGCTTTATGTTGATGATATTCTACTCATTGGAAATGATATAAGGCTAATGTCATCAGTAAAGGTTTGGTTGTCAAGCCAATTTGATATGAAGGACTTGGGTGAGGCTAATTTTATTCTAGAGATCAAGCTTTGGCAAGATCGCAAGAATAAGATGTTAGGCTTATCACAAGCTGGATATATAGATAAGGTTCTAGAACGGTTTAGCATGCAAAACTCCAAGAAAGGTTTACTTCCTTTTAGACATGGAGTTCCTTTGTCTGATGACCAAAGGCCTAAGACACAAGAGGAAGTAGATATGATGAGACAAGTTCCTTATGCTTCTGCAGTGGGAAGTCTCATGTATGCCATGCTTTGTACTAGACTAGATATTTGTTATTCAGTTGGCATGGTCAGCTGATATCAATCAAATCCAGGACCAAAACATTGGCAAGCTATAAAGCATATTCTCAAGTATCTTCGGAGAACGAGAGATTATATGCTTGTTTACCAGTGTGAGGATTTAATTCCCATTGGCTATACAGATTCAGACTTCCAATCGGATCTAGATTTCAGAAAGTCCACATCAGGATGTGTTTTCACCTTGGGAGGTGGAGCCATAACATGGAGGAGTGTCAAGCAATCATGTATTGCCGACTCCACCATGGAAGCAGAATATGTTGCTGCTTGTGAAGCAGCAAAAGAAGTTGTATGGCTCAAGAAATTCATTTCTGGCCTTGGTGTAGTGAGAAATGAGCAAGTTCCCATTACTTTGTTTTGCGACAATAGTGGAGCAATTGCACTATCAAAAGATCCAAGGAATCACAAGAAAGGAAAGCACATTGAGAGAAAGTACCACATCATTAAAGATATTATTGCTCGTGGAGATGTGGTGGTAGCAAAGATTGAAAGTGCAAATAGTCTAGCTGATCCCTTTACCAAAGCCTTGCCTCAAAGGACCTTTTAGTCACATTTGGAGGGAATGGGATTTAGATTAGTACACAATACTCTTTAGGGCAAGTGGGAGATTGTTAGGATTAATGCCCTTAAATCCTATTGTATAATGCTATGTATGATATTATGTATGACATTATGTATGACATGATGTATGACTTAATATTGTAATTAATAAAGTTGTTTTATTATTATTTGAAATAATGGTAACATGAATATTCAGACATTATCATAGAGTCCATGAGATGCATAGTATGCAATTTATGTGAAAAGTCACAGAAGATATAAATTACAAGTTCTTTGTAAATTTAGAATTTAGTTCGTAGTCAGTGATGAAATTGGACATTTCATTTGCGAAAACTATAACATATTAACTAAAATTATTTGTCTTGATCATGGAAGTGGTGACTTCTAGTTGATATGTTGATATGTTTTAAGAGTTAAAACATATTGAACTGGACCGCTATGAGATTTATTATTCTCCTAATAACTGTCAATTGAATAATAAATCTCACGACTTATATATTTAAATGAACTCTTAATCTTGAGAGAATAATGGACCTGATCATGAAGTGTAGGTTGCTTTGATATATCAGGAATGAGATCTAAAGTAATGGTCAAAACCTCAGTATGTTGGGCAGCCACATTTAGTGTTGATGGAACATATATTCCCAAGATGGAATTCATAGTCTTTTAATAGAGATACAAAATATTCTCTTGAGATAAGTTTAATGGGTTTGTTATATAATGGTATTAAATATTCCCTTGAGATAAGTTCAATTATATTTATATAGTAGTATTAAATATAATTAATGGTAACTTTGGACTTGTCAAGAGTTGATAGAAAAGCCCCAGGCCCATTGGAGCTAGTGTCTTATTGGTCCCTTTTAGTCCCACTCCAAGCCACATACTAAAGCCCAATTGGAAAGGCCCAATAGGCCAGTCCAATTAGATAATCAGTTAGTTATAAAGGGAGAAACATACAGAATTTTTTATTAAGAAAAAAAAATACTTCATTGTGAAATGGTGTGTATGTGTGAGTGAAGACACTCGATTATTCTCCCTTGGAAACTGATTGAGAGACCACGCTTCTTGGGCGTAAAGTGGAATTGAAGTGAAGATTAAAAGTGTTCCCAAGAACTTCTAATCTTTTATTTTGAATTTCACCGCACGAAGGTACACTATCTTGTACTTGAATTCTGAAATTTACATAGTGCGTGTTATCAATCATGAATGAAATAGATCCATGTATGTTGCTTCCGCTGTGTGTTTTGTATGGGATACAAAACCAGATTTTCCAACACATAGACATGTGTGATGTGTGTAGATATCAACAATGAGATAGTCCTTAGTCTAAAGTGAAGCTTCAATGATCAATTCAACTAAGGCATACACAACTAGCACTAGATAGAGTGACCCATCTCAACTATAGACATTTGCATATATGACCTCCCACATAACTTGATAACATAACTTTAAAGCTTTTCATTTGGCTCCATATACATCATATCTTTTGATCTTTTTGAATCAACACATCTCATTGTGAGATTAATGCCTGAAATTTTTTATATTTCAATTTGATGAGTTAGCCTTTGGCTTTTTGGGCGTCATACATTTCATTTTACGACACTTTCCCTTTTTCCTAGTCAAATACTAGTATGTGCGACAGGCTTTTGCAGCTCAATATCTCTTTTCATTTAGAGATTTACATTTGATGAACTCTTTAAGCAAAAACAATAAAATAAATGAGTGGGAAGATATATAGGCACAAGTCTATGCATGTCTCAAGATCAACAATACCATTGATTAATCATTCATGACAAGTTTAAAGATCTATTTATATCAGTCACATAGATGTCAAGATTTCTCCCACAATGATATGAGTGCATAAAGAACAAGCTATGCTCGCAAATGCACAAAGCCAATAGTACAAAGGTACAAGGCAAAACATGCTTGTGACAATACATAATAATGTCGATCAAACTTTTTGGATTTTCTACTTTTATGTGTTTTTGGATTTTTGACATAAAAGTAAGAAAATATTGACCCAAAAAGAATGTAAAAGCATTCAAAGCAAATAGCAAACACACACAATTATCAACACATGCTGGGATGATAACAAAAGGCACACAACAAATCAAAGTCACAAAGCATAGGAAGTATTAGTGCATAGACATGTTGTAATGCTTATGCATATGTACCCTTCTTCACCCATATGACACTTGTGTTTGGGGTGATATCCCTAAAGGAATAGGTACGATCATTGTGACTTTCAAACCTTTTGGTGAAGCTTGCCAAGTAGGTAGTGAAGGCATCAATCATCTTCAACACATCCCTCACTCCGGGATCGCCTTCTTGACCTTTTGATTGCTCAGCATTCCAATTCCCTTTGCCATGTCTTGGTCCTCTCGACCTTTGAGCATTTGAATTCTTCATTGCTTGAAGCTTATTACAATTTGGTATGTTGTGTCCTGGAATTCCACAATGATGGCAGAAGTGTTAAGTTCTAGAACCTCTTTGTGACTTTGGGAGAGATTTCCCTTTACCCTTATGTTTGACCATTGATTAGTTAGAAGGCTTAGTTAAAAACTGTTGGTCAGTCACATTCTGCTTCTTTTCCGGCTTCACTTTCTCAACAACTGAAGTTTCTACCACTGGTTCCTTAGCTTTCACAAACTTTATTTCCTTGGATATATTAACCACCAAACTCGCCTCTCTGGTGTATCCCAATCCACTTCTATCGGAGAATGGTTTTTGATGAGCAAGCACTTCATCAAGCTTCTTAGAGCAGACTCACTCTACTTTAGCATTGGCTTGAACCACCTCAAGCTCAAGGAATTTTATCTTTGAGTAGGCTTTGGTCAACTTTCTATTCAGCATCTCTATTTCACATTTCATCTCCTTGTATCGCACTAGAAAACTCCTATAGTCTTCCTCTACCCTCTTCATCTTTTTAATGACTGCCTTAGCCACTTTTGTATATTCATTTGTCTTCGTAATGAGGGAATTGTAGGTCTCTTGCAATCCCACTGTACCTTCATCTTCCTTATCATCGGATTCTTCTACTATCCCCATTAATAACAATTTAGTGTGCTCACCAAGCTCTTCCACCAACACACTTAAATCATCTGAAGATTGCACGGGTGCAATGGTCATGTATGCAGAGTAGTTTCTCTTTCTAAGGCGAAGACCTTCATCTAAAGATCCAATGATGTTGCTACCTAGATGGGTTTTGATCACTCTTAATGATGGCTTTTTTGAGGTGGACACTTCTTCATTCTAGGAGATAGGATGATGAACTTCCGAAGGAGTGAGAGGACTTGATGTTCTAGACATTGATCTTGCTTCCAATCTTGAGTTCACAGGAGTTGATCCCTTTTTCCGGTGTAGGTCCTTCAACTTCAATATCTTGTGCTTCGACCTCTACTGTGGGTTCTTTGGAGCTTGGCCTTTCTTCATCATCTACCATCTCTACCTTTGTTATATCATCATCAATTTCCACATTGATGGACTCCATTACAGTCTTTGTTCTCTTGTTATAGACTTTATATGCCTGGCTAGTAGTAGAATACCCAAGGAAGATACCTTCATCACTTCTTGCATTAAATTTTCCAATGTTCTCCCAATCATTTAGAATGCAACACTTGCATCCAAATACTCGGAAGTATTTCACTTTTGGCTTCTTTCCATTCCAAATTTCATAAGCAGTCTTCTTTGTTCCCGCTCAGAAGAATATTCTATTACCAATGTGACATGAGGTGTTCACAGCTTCTCCCCAAAACTTTTGAGAAATATGCTTGTTGAGTAACATAACTCTTGCCATTTCTTGAATCACCCGATTTTTCTTCTCAACCACCCCATTTTGTTGAGGAGTTTTGGGGGCTGAAAATTCCTTTTTGATCCCATTCTTCTCACAAAATGACTCAAATCTTGCATTCTCAAACTCCTTGCCATGATTACTCCTTATCTTGACAATCGGAACCCCTTTCTCGTTTTGCAGTCTCTTGCATAAAATTTTCAATTTCTCACATGCTTCTGATTTTTCTCTAAGAAATTCCACCCAAGTGTATCCTGAGAAATCATCAACAATGACCATAATGTACCTCTTTCCTCCTAGACTTTCAATTCTTGTAGGCCCCATTAAATCAATATGAAGAAGCTCTAAACAATGTGAGGTAGCAATCACATTCACCTTGTGATGACTTGCCTTTGTTTGCTTTCCCATTTGGCATGCACCACAAATTATTTTCTCTACCTTTCCAAACTTTGGAAGTCCCTCAATAGCTTTAAGTTTAGATACTTTAGCTACTTGTTTGAAACTTGCATGCCTAAATCTGTGATGCCAAAGTTCCAACATCTCACCACAAGCACTTCTACAAGAAATTGGTGTAGTAGGAACTACTCCATAGCAATTGTCGGTAGTCCTATTTCCCTTCAAGACTTGAAACCCTTCTTCATCAATGATTATGCACCCTTCTTTGAGAATTGAACAAGGAAAGTCTTCGTCACATATTTGAGTGATGCTTAAGAGATTCTCCTTCGACCCTTTGATGTATAAGACATCCTTTAATAGAGGTAATCCCGGTATCTCAACAGTTCCTTTGCCAAGAACTTGAGCATAACTTCCATCACCAAATGTCACATAGTCACCAACCTTCTCTTTGAGAGACTTAAACAGTGATTTATCCCCTGTCATGTGACAAGAACAGCCGCAATCAAGATACCATAAACATGAATTGAAAACCTTCAAAGAAGTGTGCACAAATAAGCAAGCATGGGACAAGCACTCTTGACCTTCAAACAGAAACTTATCTTCATTTTCTATGCTCTTGTTAGATTGAATTATCTTGTTCTGATTATCAACCTTATCACACAATATTCTATTTCTTCTTTTATACTTTTTAATCAAAGAATTAGACTCACATAGACTACTGTGTAATTTGTGATTCTCATTTTCAAAATATTTCAGCATGTGAACAAACATTCTAGCATGTTTCTTGGTTTTTAATAACTCTAGGAGTTCATTGTTAGGATAACCTTCAAACATACTCATAGAGTCATTATCACAAACAATTAAACCACAATTCAACATAGCCTTTTCCATAGCTTCATCCATAGCTAAGGGGTCAAGGATTGCACTTAGGTAACTAAACTATAGCAAGTGCACCCACTCTGATACCAATTGAAAGTTCAATTAGTGTATGAAACACCTTGAACGTTTAGACCACTAGTTTACAAATTACCAATTCAAGCTTATTATCAAACAATTAATGTGCAGAATATGAACATAAGCATATAACAGAATTGATAAACAATCTTAGACCAAATAAAATTACATTCACAGCAGAAATTAAATGGCAAAGATTAAGGGAAGAGAGATACAAGCACAAGGTCAACACACAATGTGTTATCGAAGAGGAAACCGAAGCCCTCGGCGTAAAACCTCACCACCACCCTCCAAGCGGTAAATAATCCACTAAAGAATGCAGTTGGGATACATGAATAGTAGAAGACCTTCCAAGCCTAATCTACCTAGTGTACCTAAGCCCTCCAAGCTCCTACTCCATCAAGGTTGCGCCGAACCTATTTCTTCTTTAGCTTACCGAATTCTGCTATAGCCCATAGCATCAACCAATATGAAATTGGTCCCTTCCTAACTGCTTCTCAAGCACCAAATGGCTTTCACACAGATGTGGGTGTGATGAGAAAAAGTTTTGGTAATGAAACTCTCAAGGATGTAACAATGAAGAGAGTGAGAGTAACAGAATTTGAGGAGTCTCTATGTAAAGATTGTGGATGAGTCAATCTTGTCTTCCTCTAGGGTTTCTCTCTTAATATTCTCTCTGGAAGCTCTCTATATTTCGCGGGTATAATGGGTATTTATATTGGAGTGAGAATGGAATGCAAAGAGTCAAGTTTTTCAAAATAAAGCTGGTTGGTGGCTTGGACTCGCGGCTTGACTGAGTCACAAATTCCAGCCATGAGGTAACTGAACGGCCAGTCTATACTTTTTGTCCTGTAATGCTCCAGTTGGCATGACACTCCAACTTCTGGCATGCTTGGCACGTGTTCAACATTTGGAGGCTTGCAGCTGCAAGCCACCCGCGAGATCCAGTCGTGAGTCGCTACTTCTTTGCGCAATCTTGACCATTTCTTCACACTCTCTCACTCACTACCCTTACATGAATCCCACTTAAATACAGGGTTACTAATTGCTAAAATACAAGCAAATTTGACACGAAATAAAGCCAAAAAGATGGTTGATTAAATTCAACCTTACAGAAGTGATAGTTTATGGTAACTTGTAATCTTTCTCTTCCTTCAAGTTAGTCACTGCTTTGATGCATAAATAGATTATTTGTACATTAACCAACCTCGACATCAACCCCTCCACTTTTTTTAGAGAGTATATCTCACTAATTGGTTGATTACCTTAAGAAGTAGAAATTGTTCATTACATATATTATATAACTATGAAAATGATTGCATAGGAAAATAAAATCATAGTTGCTTTAATTATATCTGTAAAAATAAGCTTATTACAATTTCTAATTTCTTTCATTATTTTATTCAGTTATAGAGTACAAATACAAGTGAAAGATCAATTGGGACTCATAAAGAAGCAGAAAATAATAATTCACTCTAAAACTTTCTTATAAAATATACAATCTAAGTTCTTAACCACATCCAATTTTATACTTATGCCTAACGTTTTTATAATACTAACAAACTTTAAATTTTGCATCACATTGTGCAGAATCTGAAACCAAATAAGTACCTTAAGAAATTCAGAACTTGATTGGAAAATCTTATACATTCCAAATAAAAGTTGATGATTACAATTTCAAAGAGGGATGTAAGTTTACACTATCACAAGTGCCTTTAAATCTAAGTCTAACAAACACTACAAAGATGTTGTTGCTAATAGCATTCATATTAAACATTTAGAAACACCGGTCAGCAAAAATCAAACTATTGCAAATGATCCTATCAATGGTTCAAATATTAAATTGCTTGCTGGCTTGAAGGATATAACTAATGACAACATAATAGATGATATCTTTGAAACTACAAAATTGGTAAGAAAACAAAAACTCATTACTAATTTTATATTATTTGCTTCATCATAACCTTTCTTTCTCATAATGTGTCTTTATTTATATTTTCTCTTATTAAAGTTTTAAATATTTATGCAAAATAAACAATCAATCTAAAAGTGTTTTTCTTTTTTCTTTTTTTCCATTATTTTCCAGAATGTGCAAAAAGATCTTTAAAAAAAAGGCCTCCAAGCAAACTTCTGACAACAACATAGGCAGCTCCTAGAAAAGAAGAAGTAATTCCATATGATATGTCATAACTATGCTAATTGAGTTCCTACAACTTAACAGCATAGATTTTTTATTTGCTTTTAATGTTAGACAATGTTTATGAAATTCAAATTCTCTTTAGTGACAATACAACACGCTTTTACTATAAAACAAAGGCCCAAACCAAAATATCAAATTGTGGTTAATAATTGTTGGGTTAAAATAGATTGACCCTGTTTAATTAATTCAATTACCCAAGTTGATTAATTAGATTAAATTACATGCAAATTGTGGAGGCACCAACAAATCACCAAATAACTAATATGCCACGGAAAATAAATTCATACAATAATTTGTTGACAAATGGGAAAAACTTCTTGCAAGGAAAAAACTCCACCGGATGAATTTAAGGTCATCACTCACAAGAATCCACTAATCAATAATTAAGCAGTTACAAGTATGAGGAATCTTACCATTACCCTGGCCTATCCCAAAATATCAACCTACAGTTGAACTTTTGTTCCAATACCTAATTGGACTTGATCTTGTAGCAGACTTCTTTCCTTTGTTGAACAAATCTCCAATCTATGACTAACTCCTTTACACAGATCCCAGTACGTAACTAACCTCAGCAACATGAATAATTGTTGTTGGCTGCAAAGTTCTTCATTTCATAAACAATGAAGATTAGGAGGCACTTAGTTACAGAAAGCTCAAATGTGTGTGAAAACACAAGAGTTGTTTAGACCTCCAAAACACCTAGCGGAAGCAACAAACATGAATCTATTTCACTCATAATTGATAACATGCATTATGTGATTTTCAGAATTTGAGAACAAGATAGCGTACCTTGGTGCAATGAAATTCAAAACAAAAGATTAGAAGTACTTGGGAACACTTTTAATCTTCACTCCAATTCCACTGTACACCCAAGAACTGTGGTCTCTCAATCAGTTTCTAAGGGAGAATTATCGAGTGGCTTCATTCACACATACACACCACTTCACAATGATGATTCTCTTGAAATAAAATTCTATATGTTTCTCCCTTTATAACTAACTGATTATCAAACTGGGCCAGCCTATTTGGCCTTTCCAATTGGGTTTTAGTGTGTGGCTTGGAGTGGGACCAAAAGGGACTAATAAGACACTAGCTCCAATGGGCCTTGGGCTTTTCTGTAAACTCTTGACAAGTCCAAAGTTACCATTAATTATATTTAATACCACTATATAAATATAATTGCACTCTAGGCCTTATTTATAAATTATATCCTAAGACTTTATTATACACGCAACCCCTTCATAAAATATTCGTAGTAATACAAAGTCATGAATGTAGACTGCCACTTTGAAAATTACTACATCTTAATCCTTGAGTACCCGGTTTAATCCTTTAAGTTATTCATCATATATTTATGAAATCCAATTTCATAAATATATACTTAGTAATTTCTTACTAAAGTGGTTAGGCCTAACTCTCTGAATAACCAACCCATTAAACTTATCTCAAGGGAATATTTTATATCTCCGTTAAGAGACTATGAATTCCATCTTGAGAATATATGTTCCATCAACACTAAATGTGGTTGCCCAACATACTGAGGTTTTGATCGTGACTTTAGATCTCACTCCTGATATATCAAAGCAACCTACACATCATAATCAGGTTCATTATTCTCTCAGGATTAAGAGTTCATGCAAATAGAAGTAGTGAGATTTATTATTCATTTGACAGTCGTTAGGAGAATAATAAATCTCACAGCGGTCCATTTCAATATGTCTTAACTCTTAAAACATATCAACATATCAACTAGAAGTCTCCACTTCCATGATCAAGACAAATCATCTTAGTTAATATGTTATAGTCTTCGCAGATGAAACACCCAATTTCATCCCCGACTACGAACCAAAATTATAAGTTTACAAAGAACTTGTGATCTATATCTTCTGTGACTAAATCACATAAATTACATACTATGCATCTCATGGACTATATGATAATGTCCAAATATTCATGTTACCATTATTTTAGATAATAATAATAAAGAAACTTTATTAATCACAACATTAAGTCATACATAATGTCATACATAATAACATACATAGCATCATACAATAGGATTTAAGGGCACTAATCCTAACATGTGCTTGGGAGGATGGTTATGCAGAGCCCTCTAGGGCTTATGTGTACCTATCAATTTCTTCCTCTGTGTCCCCACCTTCTTCCTTAACATTGTCCTTTGGGATTTGTGAAATGCTGATTTTTGGTCCGGTGATATGGGCTTTGCTTTGGGTCATCATTTGAGCACCAATCGGATAGTCTCTTTGCATGATGGTAAGACCGCTTGGAATCTTCAGTCTTGTTTTTGCTATGAGAACCATGATGAAACTTGGGAATGGAAAGATTGTTCTTAAGTTCCTCTTGGTAATGCTTTTGGTCAGGAGGTATATATGTGCCCACATATATCGATCTCCTTATGTGTGAAAAGAACATGCAGAAAAATAGTTCTTGGTCCTAACAATGTGGTCAAATTCATCACCAGTTAGAGGTTGGAGAGCATAATATAGGTCAAAGTTCTCATCTCCAGAGTGAAAGGAATCATGTTCAATGACTTCTTTTTTAGAGTGCTATCGAGGATTTCTACCATTGGCTCAAGAGAATCCAATCTTTCTTCGTTTTGGATAGAGATTTGTTGACATGGTGGACAAACTTCCAATACCTTTTAGATTGAGTCCCTCATGATAACGAATTCTTTTTGCCGCACCCAAAAGTTGATGCACATCCCTTCCACAAGGGCATTAACAAAGAATTCCCTTATGATTTCACTGAAAACTTTCCCACTCGAGTTCAACAACCTTGTCCAAGTCCTCTCCTTGAACACTTTAGAAATGAAAGTGTTTTCAAGGGTCTGCATATTGACAACCCTTTCCATGATGATCGAGGCCTTCTTGTAGAAATCATTGTAGGTCATATCTGCCTTAATTCTTCGAAAGGTTTCCGAGTCAGAGCTTGGATGCTTAGATGACTTCTTTGAGGCAAAGTGTTTAGTACGAGACATCTGCAAAAACAGACACAAACACAAAAATACAAGTGCAAAAACACAAAAACAAGAACACAAACATGATTAGTACCAAGCTAGTTCATAGAAGAAGCACAAAAGCCGAAAAAGACATAAACAATGTCACACAATCATGTTGTAAGTGCTAAACACGTAATAACATATATCTAGCATGATTGAAATGCAAAATCATGATAAGTGAACAAGTGTGCGCATCAAGTGTGCATGTGGTGTGCATATGTGATGCATGTGCAAGGCATGACTAAGCACATTTGGGTCAAAGTGTGTAAAACACACAACCAATGATCAAAACATGATAAACATGTATAATCATGATAATCCCCAAAGTTTGGTACTCATTGGAGTCCAAACAACACCAAAATGCCATTTGGGTATTTTATCAAACACTTGGTATGCACCAACAAAACTAACATGTAAGCAATGCATGAACATGAGTGAATCTTGCCTAAATACATGTTAAAATGCCACTAGGGGCCAACACAAACACAAACAAACCAAATGGAATAGAGCCCCATCAAGAATTTGAAATTTTTTAACAAAACTTAAAGTTTCCAACCCTTTTTCAAAAGAACCCAACTCAAGCAAAACCTAGAATCTAAGGCAAAATCTAAGTAAATAAAGAGAAAAGATTGAATAAACATACCTTAGATAGTATTTTGAAAAGATTGCACTTGAGATTTGGTTGGGTTTTTGAGTGAAAATTGGTTTAGGGTTGAGAGAGGCTCAAGGGAGGCAAAGAGAGGGAAAAAGATTGTGTTTGAAAAACTGTCTTGATCAGCCCTTAAAAACTGAAAACATGCATTTTTTGTGGGTTAGCTTCTCACGAAGTTACTCGCGAAAAATGCCTCTGAAGCAAAAAAATTGTCATGGGTAGTCTTTACTCACGAAATAGTCGAGAGAGTTTCTGTTAGAAATTTTGTGTTTTCATTTTTTGCCTTACCCATTTTCGAGGGAAAAGCTTACTTGCAAGCTTCTAGCAAAAATGCCTCTGAAGGAGTTTTTAATGAAAAACATGAAAAATGCAACTTGAACAAAAACTCAAAACACGAAAGCATAAAAACACTTTCAAAAACATATAAAATACTCAAAAATATTTTTGGGTTTGATCAACAAGTAATTGAGTAAATACATCACATTTGAACATGTAGAATCACACAAATGAAATAAGCATTCGTTGAACAAAAGTCTTGTGTGTTGTGTGTGTGAATCAAATATGGAAAAGTCCTTAGTCCAAAGTGAAGCTTCAATGATCAATTCAATCAAGTCATACACAACTAGTACTAGGTCAAGTGGTCTATCTCAATTATAGAAATGAACAAATATGACCTCCCACAAGAAAATGACTACATAATTTTGAAGGATTTCTTTTGGCTTCAATCAACTCATAACTTTTGATCATTTAAGAATAGTACATCTCATTTTAAGATCGATGCTTGAAATTTTTGATATTTCAATTTTGAGAGTAAGCCTTTGGCTTTTTAGGCACCATAGATTTCAATACAAGTTGCTTTCCATTTTTCCTAGTCAAATACTAGTATGTGCGATGACTTTTGCAGCTCATTATCTCTTTTCGAGATTTGACATTTGGTTAAGCTATAAAGCAAAAACATAAATGTGTGGGAAGATATATAGGCACAAGTCTATGCATGTATCGAAACCATCAAAACTATTGACTAATCATTCATGACAAGCTTAAGAATCAATTTACAACAATCACACATAGATGTCAAGAGCCTTCCCACAAAGATAGATGTGCATACATGACAAGCTAAGCTCGTAAATACACTATGCCATTAGTACGAAGGTACTAAGCCAAACTCACATGTGATATACACAACACAAGTGATCAAACTTTTTGGAGATTTTTCAATTTTTATGGTTTTTGAATTTTTCAACACACTCAAAAAAAGAACTTGAAGTAAGATCAACAAAACAAGCTTGAAAAGAAACCAAACAAGTGAGACTTATAAAGCAAGTATGCAAAAATGAAAAGAATAAGGTCACACAAAAGATAGAGGTCAAGGGATGATACCAACACCAATGGTCTTACGTAGAGACTCAAACCGTGGACCATCAAGAGGTTTGGTAAATATGTCTGTCTTCTGGTTGTCGATGTTTATAAATTCTAGACACATAATCTTCTCCTCCACCAAGTCTCAAATGAAGTGGTACCAAATCTCGATATGCTTCGATTTCGAGTGTTGAATTGGATTTTTTTACTAGTTTATGGCACTCATGTTATCACAAAACACACACATAGTGTCTTGAGTGATTCCATAATCATGTAAGAGCTTCTTCATCCACAAAACAACTCCCTGCTACAATGTATTCAGCTTCAGTTGTTAATAGAGAGACTGAATTTTGCTTCTTGCTCATCCACGATACCAAGTTATTTCCAAGGTAAAAACAACCACCCGAGGTGCTCTTCCTATCATCAATGCACCCGACCCAGTCAACATTCAAATATCCGGCTAAGCACTCATTCAAGTCTCTTGAATACCAAATTCCATAGTCGAATGTGCCATTGATATATCAAATAATTCGTTTGACTGTTGTCAGATGGGACTCTTTGGGCGCTACCTGAAATTGTGCACATACCTCTACACTAAAAGCGATATCTGGCCTACTCGCAGTAAGATAGAGTAGATTGCCAATCATGCTTCGATAGAGTGTTGGATCTATTACCCCACCGGCTGGATCGAGGCTTAATTTTACTGAGGAACTTATAGGAGTGGATGTATGCTTCTTGGAGTCTAAGTCGAATCTTTTTACAATATTTTTGGCATACTTCTCTTGAGATATAAATATCCCATCTTTTTGTTGTCTCACTTGAAGCCCTAGGAAGTAGTTTATTTCTCCCACCATGCTTATCTCAAATTCCTTTTTCATTTCTTCCGAAAATTCCTGAGCAAGATGATCGATTATGGATACAAAAACAATGTCATCCACGTATACTTGAGCGACAAAGAGAGATTTCTCATCTCTTTTAAAAAAGAGTGTTTGATCGACTTGAGCTCTCTTGAAACCATAAAAGGTATGTGGTAAGTCAATCATACCAAGCTCTTGGTGCTTGCTTCAACCTATATAATGCCTTCTTCAGTCTTAGCACATGGTCCGGGAAATGAGGGTCATGAAACCCCTTTGGTTACTCAACGAACACTTCTTCATTCAAAAGTCCATCAAAAAGGCACTCTTCACATCCATTTAGTATAGCTTAAAGTTCATGATACACGCTATGAAGAGAAGAATTCGGATTGAATCTAGTTTTGCAACCAAAGCAAATGACTCATCAAAGTCAACGCCTTCAACTTGAGTATATCCTTGAGCCACCAATCTAGATTTGCTTCAAACAACTTCACCATCTTCATCAGTCTTGTTCTTAAAGATCCACTTTGTGCCAATTACATGTGTATCCTTGGGCCTTGGTACCAACTCCCATACATCATTTCTAACAAATTAATGCAACTCTTAGTGCATGGATTCTACCCAATTCTCATCTTTCAAGGCTTCTTCCACTTTCTTGGGTTCAAATTGAGCAAGATAACAATTGTATGTCACATAATTCACAATATAGCTCAATCCTTTTCTTAAACGAAGTCCCTTATCTAAATCACCAATGATGTTGCTTGTGGGATGATTGAGAGTTACTCATGATGACGGTTTCTTGGAAGTGGAGGGGTTCCCATCACGAAAAATTGGATGTTGAACTTCTAGAAGGGTGAATGGGCTTGAAGATCCTTTTGTTGATCTAGTCTCTGTTCTTGTTGTAGGAGGTGTTGACTCATTCTCCGGTGATTCTCTCTCACCTTCATCACTTTAAGACATGTTGTCATCACCTTCATTCTTCTTAAGGCTTAGTCCTTCGCTATCCTCATCAACATCCTTTTCTGAGATGGTGTCATCTATGACCACATTTATCGATTCCATCATGGTTTTAGAGCGCTTATTGTACACTCTATATGCTCGGCTATTTGTGGAGTATCCTAGGAAGATCCCTTCGTCACTCTTAGCATCAAACTTCCCAAGATTCTCTCTATCATTGAAAATGTAGCATTTGCTTCCAAATACTCAGAAGTATTTTACCTTCGACTTCTTTTCCCTCCAGATTTCATATGATGTCTACTTTGTTCCTGCTTTGAAGAAAATCATATTCCCAATGTGACACAAAGTGTTCACCGCTTCAACCCAAAACTTCTTTGGAATGTTTTTGTTGAGTAGCATTACTCTCACCATCTCTTGGATCACCCACTTCTTTCTTTCAACCACCCCATTCTGTTGTGGAGTCTTTGGAGCTAAGAATTCCTTTTTGATGCCACACTCATTGCAAAATGCTTCAAATTTTGCATTTTCAAACTCCTTTCCATGATCACTTCTGATTTGGACTAGGAACTCCCTTTTCATTTTGAAGCCTTTTACACAACCTTTCCATCTTGTCACATGCCTCCGACTTCTCTCTAAGGAATTCCACCCAAGATTACCTTGAGAAATCATCAACCACCACTATATGTATCATTTTCCACCCATTAGATCCACATGAAGTAACTCCAAAGGACAAGATGTAGCAACTACATTTACTTTAGGATGGGTTGATTTTGTTTGTTTTCCCAATTGACATGGGCCACAAACATTCTTCTCAATCTTTCCAAACTTCAGCAAGCCAACCACCGCTTCAAGCTTTGAGACTTTTGCCACTTGCTTGTAATTTGCATGCCCAAATTGTTGATGCCATATCTTCAAAAGATTCACTTGAGCACTTTGACATGATATGTTGCCTTGGGAATAACACCATAGCAATTGTCAGTGGTCCTAAGTCCCTTCAATACTTGAACACCTTCTTCATTGAGAATTAAACAACCTTTCTTTAAGAATTGAACTAGAAAGTCTTCATCGCATATTTGGGTGATACTTAGCAAGTTCACTTTTAATCCTTTGATGTAAAGAACATCGGTCAATAAGGGAAGTCCTGAAATATCAACAATTCCCATTCCAAGAACTTGTGAGTGACTACCATCACCAAAAGTCACCAATAGTGTTTTATCTCCAGTCATGTGCCTTGAATATCCATTGTCAAGATACCACAAATATGAATTAAACACTTTCAATGCGGTATGAACAAAAAGACAAGCATGAGATAAGCATTCTTGACCATTAAAGCAAGACGCATCTTCCTTTAATTCATCCATAGATGAGTGAAGCTTTCTTTTCAAACAGTCAAGTTTATCACACAAATGTCTATTCCTTCTCTTATATTTAGCAATTAGGGAATTCGACTCACACAAGCTATTATGAATATCATGATTCCTATGCTCTAAAGATTTCAGCATGTGTACAAAAATTCTAGCATGTTTCTCTTATTTGAATAACTCTAAAAGCTCATTGCTAGGACAATCTCCAAAGATGCTCATAGAGTCATTATCACAAACACATGAACTATGCTTCATATTGGCCTTTGCCATAGCACTATCCATAGTAGGCCAAGGGGTCTAGGATCACACTTAGGTAATGAAACCATAGCAAGTGCACCTACTTTAAAACCAATTGAAAGCTCGAATGTGTGTGAAAACACAAGAGCTGTTTAGACCCCAAAATTAAAAAAATTACTGCTTGGTTGATTTTACACTAACTTAAACTAAGTGTGAAATAGAGTAAATGCGAGCAAACAAAAAATATAACTACTCTAAGCCATATTCAACAAATATAAAAAATTAAATGAAAGCTAAAAGAGTTGGGGAAGAAGGATGCAAACACAAGATAACACCGCGAAGTGTAATCGAAGAGGAAACCGAAGAACTCAACGAAAAACCTTTCTGCAGCCCTCCAAGCAGTAAATCGATCCACTAGAGAATAAGTTGGAGTACACGAATAACAAAAGACTCTCCAAGCCTAGTCTACCCCATGTACTTGAGCCCTTCAAGCTCCTGCTACCAACTAACTTGACAAAGCCTTGTCTTCTCTAGCTCTCTGGATCACGCAATTCAGCCCAATTGCATCCACCAAACAAATGGCTTCTTCCAATGCTTCCCAGTAACACCAAAACCTCACTTTACACTTAAAATGGGTGTGGTAAATGTTTGGGCTATCAACCTCTCAAGGATTTGGATATGGAGAGGAAGGAGTTGAGGAAAACCACATAAGATTATGTGAAGGATTGTAGGTATGACAATCTCTAACTCTCAAGCGTTATGGATAGGGTTTTCTCTCTAAAAAGCACTCCTCTCAATATGTGGGTAATGATGGCATATATAGTGTGGGTGAAGACATAGTGGAGCAGATATGCGAAAATATCAAAACAGAATGTTTTGTGGGTATTTCGTGAGAAGGCTTTACCCGTGAAATGCTCACGAAAACCAACTGTCATGACTCTTCACATTCTAGTCATGTGCTATGCACATGGCTTCACTTCGCGGGAAGTCTTCTCTCAAGCTACCCGTGAAAACTCCATTGATCTTCAAAGTTGTCTTGAGTCTTCACACTCTCTCTCACACACAACCCATACAATGAAATCCCACATAAAATATAAGATACACAACATTGAACAAAATTACAATCAAATTTGGCACGGAATTAAATCCAACACAAAATAGTTGTAAATCACAACTTTACAGTTACAAAACTCTAAGGCGTACAAACGCAGTAGCCTCATGCAGAGTATATGAATTCTAGGTCTCAGTTTCACTGTATGATGACTTTTTAAAATAAGTCTTATATATGAATAGGGTTGTGAGAAAAGAAACCCTAATCATCCAAGTCAACATGTGCCGAATTTCAAATCTGAAAATTCTGAAATCGTACATCTCGATAGATCGAGCTTGTGTCGAGCTTCTCCATTAAACTTCGATAGCAGCTTCTGTTGAGTTTGTGTAGAGACTCAATGAAATAGCTTTTCGTCACTTGTTTCTTGGATCAACCTTCATGTCTTTAATGATACCACTTGATATGTTTGAACAACATATTTCTTGATACATTAAACTCAATTTAGATCTACCTAATTACAAGTAAAGTGCGTTTTGTCAAAGGATTAACCAATTATATATGAAATATGACCCTAACAATAATCAATCATAGAAACATCATGAAAAACACATAGAGAACAATTCCAACAATCACTACTATTCTATATATATATATATATATATATATATATATTAATAAGCAAAGCTTAGAGAAAGTTCAATTAGAATTTGAAATTAGAATCCAATTTTGCATCATGTGTCTAAATTTATGTGGGGACCATACCATAATTATCCACTTAAAATTGTGCCATGTTTCCACTTAAGTTTTTTAATCTTTGTGCAAAGTAAGTTAATGAGTGCAAAATACTATGAATCTAATTAATGAACTATAATTTTTTTTTTAAAAAAATCACATATACTCAATAAAAATCACCACTTCTATAAAATAAAAAAAATAATAAAAATAAATCATCACACGTTCTATCTTATTAAAAATTAGAGAAAAAATTGATCATAAGTAGTATTAAATTTAGGTAAGAATTTTAATATGTGACTAATTACATTTACTTTTAAAAAAATAATTTGACTAATTTTTATATTTTTTTTTATAAAAATTGTGTTTAATTTTAAATGTATCTATACATATGCATTAATGCACATGTTACATGCTATTTTTTAAAAATAATTTGACTAATTATTTATATTTTTATAATAAAAATTTTCATTCTATACATGCCAGATCATGAATTAGTAACTGCATCCAATCTCCAAAAAAATCCCTATTGTTTTGAACTTTCTATTTTTAGAATGGAATATTTACAAAATCCCCATGAATAGGATCAAACCTTATTCCATGGTATTTACATGGGATTCCTCTTTCTTATTCTTAATCATGTCCCCTAGAGGGCTTAGTTGATACATGATTTATGTTTCATCTTTCATTTCCTTTTCGTTTGTTTCGATAAATATGATTGAATTATAATTATAAAAGGGCAGGGGAGGGGGGGGGGGTTCTAATTTAAGATATGTAAAGAAAATATGTTGATAAAAATCGTGTTTAATTTTAAATATATATATACATATGCATTAATGCACATGGTACATGCTATTTTTTTAATAATTTGACTAATTATTTATATTTTTATAATAAATATTGTATTTAATTTTAAATACATTCATGCATTTGCACGGGTTTCATGCTAGTTAATATAAACCGTGCAACAATTCAATTCAATTTCCAAAAAAAAAATATATATATATATATATATATGTTTGAGTAGTTCTAAGATGATAAAAAATTGAACGTATCTATGTCATAATTAAATTATATTAACTAATGTTCTATATATTTAATAACTCAAACTAATATCAATAGCACCACGACAATCAATCATTCATGTGCGTAAGCATGAGTTTCATACTAATATATATATATAGGCAAAATTGAGAGAAAGTCCAATTAGATTTTAATTGGATTATCAATTTTGCGCCACGTATCCCGTTTAATTTTTAATTTTATGCTGAATGAATTATTGAGTGTAAAAATCGAAGAGTCTAAATTTAATTAGATTCTAAATTGAATTTCAATTAGAGTCCAATTTTCCACCACATGTCTATTTAAGTTTTTGATTTTTGTGGCATATGAATTATTAGGTGCAAAAATAAAAAAGTCTAATACTAATTAAATTTTAATTATTATTATTATTATACAATGAGAAACCATTACATATTTTAGAAATGTATGGTTTAAAAAAAGTATAAGCTAAAACCATATATAATTTGAACTATATAATTGTGATTATTTATAATTGTATCAGTTCATATGCACGAGACTACACACTAGTATATATTAATAGCCAAAACTCAATGAAAATGCAATTATATTTTAATTGAATTTTCAATTTTGTGTCATGTATTCCATTTAATTTTTTATTTTTTATCAAGTGAATTATTGAGTGTAAAAACTGAAGGGTCCAAATCAATTAGATTCTAATTTAGATTTCAATTGGAGTCTAATTTTCCGCTATGTGTCCATCTAAGTTTTTAATTTTTGTGGCAAATGAATTATTAAGTGCAAAAACCAAAATGTCTAAAACTAATTAAATTCTTAATCATATATATATATATATATATATATAATTATTACATATTTTAGAAATGTATGGTTTAAAAAAAGTGTAAGCTAATACATTGTATAATTTGAATCATATAATTGTAATTATTTTTAATTGTATCCGTACATTTGCACAAGGTTACACACTAATTAGACAAATAGAAACCCAACCTAATGAAAACTTAAATTGTTAGACTAAAAAAAAGTTGTAAAGGTGTTGTATCAACAATGTATGACAATTAATTCCCCCTTACGACTTAGGTTTTAATTTTGTAAACCAATATTCTCCACAATAGATTGTCAACATTAGTTACCTGATATCCTTCATAGCTACACATGAAACAATTTGTATATCTCTCTCAACACCAAAATCAAAATTGAAAACTGGATTGCAACTTTACTAACCTTATGTATTGCCTATATCAAAGATAAAATAAACATTTTTTCTAAAAAAGAATAAGAAAAAGAATCACATATTTTTGTTAAATTTTAAGCTTGAACCTTGATATTAAATTCTCTATATGAAATTAATTAACCTTGTCACTTAAATTTATCACTGTATCGCTGTATACATCAAACTATATCGCTGTAAACCTCAAACTGTATCAAGCCTTCCTAACTATGAGTAACTATAACACATACTAGTTGAATCATAGTAGACAATCAAGGTCTGGGCTCCACACATTTTAAGCTTCGCCACTATTAATTTCGGTATTGTAGGGCTTTAAGCCGCCAAGAGAATACAACTTGGTGCCTATGATTAGATGTTTCTTGTACAAGTACACAAAATCACTCTTTTTTTATGAACAGTACACAAAATCACTCTAGTAAATGAAGTGATTGTCAAATGCATTAATATAGTCGGACAAAAGTATACATCTCGAATTGGAACTGTCGACAATAAACCAAAAAATAAAAAGCCTCTGAGCACGGACTATGCATGTACGACGAGGATTTTCAATGAGTTGGCTTATTGTAGACCTTATATATTTAATTTAGAAAGATCGAGAATCCAGATATCGTGGAGAAGGGGATCATTTTGCCCATCTCAAATCAATCACATATTGCAATTCACTTTCTTTTTTTTATTTAAAATCAAATTTTGTTCTCTTTCTTTCCTTAATCACACTTTGTTTTTTCTTTCTTTATTTTTTCTAAATGTCTTTTCCATTTTATACTGAAACTTTCAACAGGTTTATAAAGAAAACTGAAAGATTATTGATAGGTCACAAACTAAATGACCTCTTGTGATAAAAATTAATTAATTAATTAACCAAATTTTTAATTAATCAATTTATAATGCAAACTCATGGTAGCACAAACAAATCACCAATAAACTAATTATGCAGTGGAAAATAAATAACACGATAATTTGTTTACGAATTGGGCAAAACCTAACAACAAAAACCCCACCGGGTGATTTTTAGATCACCACTCCCGAGTACACCACTATTATCACAACAAGCGGTTATAAGTAAAAGAATTCCAAATACCTTACCAACCTACAGTTGAACCCTTATCCCAATACCCAATTGGATTTGTTCTATAGTGACAGTTCCCCTTTCTGATGCACGACTCCCAAGTATGTGACTAACCAATTGTGCGAATCCCAATACGCGACTTCAATCACCAACTAAGAAGATCGTCAGCTGCAAAGCTCTTCAATTTATCCACACAATGAAGATCAAGAAGATGCTTGGTCACAAAACCCTACGGTGCAAATACATGGTAACTTCTTCAAGAGAAAGAGATGAACTAGGGCAAGAACTTCGTCTCCGGTCACAATTTACTTGAATAGAGTTTGCTCAAAGTTTTTGCAATTTGTGTACTGTTTGACGGCCCTTAAAACAATCCTTTTATATGTCTAGGGTTAGTAGAAAAGAAGGACCAAAGACATATTCACGGATCCCAAAGAAAATCATATTTGAATTCTGAATTTCTTAAACCTCGACAGATAGGAGGTGTTGAGCAGCTGTCAAGAAGGTGTCGAGCACACCAAACTTTGAACAGCTTTCTTAAGCTCGATAGATGCAGCTGTCGAGCCAGCTGTCGAGTTTTAATGAATTTGCACTACCAGCTTGTTTTCTTGGACAGACTTGAAGCCTTCAACACTTGATCTTGGAACATGGTTTCTTGAAGTATTTAAACACATCCTAAATCTACCCAAATACAAGTGAAGTGCGTTTTGTCAAAAGATAAGCCAATTACATAAAATCATGACATATGTTCTTAATCATGTGAAACACATATGTTCTAACAATCTCCCCCTTTGGCAAGCCATGACAAAACCCCAACAAACAAATGAACATATGAGAGAAGTCATAAATCACTCAACTCATATTCACTTGTTGAATACAATAAAATCTATCCTAACACAAACTCTTGAAAAACTTTGCAAGAAGAGAGTTTATGACAAGTAGACTTTGACAACCTATATTTCTAAAACACTTTAAACAAAACTCATCAAGGCATCTTTGTGTGAAATAGAAATAATAGATTGCATACAAATATAAGAAATATGTGTATTAAGGGAGAAAAGAAACAACACTTGAAGAGATAGGTGAAAGAAAAAAAAAAACATACATTAATATAAATAAGAAGATAAGTACAATGTATGTCAGTAAATGGTCACAAGACCTCATGTACAAAAATAATGTATCTAAAAAGAAAGAAAACAAAAGATACATACTATCCTCACTACATCCCTCAAATAAACATATGAACGAACACTCCCCCTAACAAAAATAGTCCAATACTAACTCTCCCCCTAAGAATGACTACGCTCATATCCCAAAACTACTCCCCCTTTTTGTCACAAGCGACAAAGGGTAAGAGTGTCAAGTAGACATCTCATCAAAAGAGCTAGCATCTCCATCAGCATCATCGAAAGCATCATCGTCATCACCATCATCATCATCATCATCCTTAGAATCAGAAGCCACGGGAGAAGGTGGTGAAGGAGTAGCCTCAGGAGCAAAACCACCCACGAACGCCTGTCGTCGTGCAATACGACCGACACGAACATTCACCTGATACAACTCCATAAAGAATGTATCTAGGCGAGCATCCATGCACTGCAGCTGCGCCATGATGTCTCCTAAAGTCACATCGCCCAAAGAAGAGGAAGGAGCAGATAAGGATGGAGTTGAACGGGATGGAGCTGAACAGGAGAGAGGTGCTACTGAATCGACTGCCGCGACCAAAACTGGGCCTCGCTACGTTTAACGATTACGTAATCTATGGCACACATGACGGTGAAATGGTCGGAAGAGGGAAAAGGATCAGAAAAGTGGCGTAAGATCCTCGTGATAGCGGAAGGAAAGATGAGCTTATCACGGGACGCCGAATCTAGATGAACATCAATAATAGAAAGAATGAAATGAGAAGGGATATCTATAGTAAGATGCTCAAAAAGAGATAACAAAAATCGAGCACGAGACTCTGTAATGGAGTTATAGTGAGAAAGTGGATGCAAAACAAAGGTTATCACCATGTTCATGAATCTGGGACCTTTAGCAAAAGGTCAACATGGTGTAAACAAACGCTCACCCCAAACAGAAGTGCGCTCACAGAAAGCAGACATGAACTCATCCCTGGACACAGTCATCAAACGCTCACAACTAGGATAGTCAGGAAACTCTATCCTAGGGACCCGAAAGACATCTGCAACAAGTTGCAGTGTGATAGGAATGCGCTTACCTCGAATGCAAGTGAAGAAAAGAGGTATTGAACGATCAATCTTGTGCATGTTGGAGTAAAACTCCTGGATAAGCACAAGATGATAGGTGACCGGGATGTCACAAGTGACTCCCATCCCCTACTATGAATGACAGAGGGAAGGTCGGTATCGGCAAAGTCCGACAAATGACTTGGCGTTCCAAATGAATGCCTCGTCTAGAGAAGTTCTCTAAAAATGCCTTAAAGGCATCATCATCACGGAACCAAATATGAGAAGTTGAAGGATCAGAAGATGAAGAAGCATTGAAACGAAGAAGGTTCCGAGCTGGAGTGGATTTACACTTAGGTTCCATAGACACGACTATCATAAACAGAAAAAGAGGGAGAGAAAGAAAAGACAATCGGAAAAGTCCCAAGCAATATCAAATATACCAAATATATTGAAAAGAAAGTATGTATGCATGGGAAATGCATGAACATGTGGCATGCAAAGGAAATTACATCATGGGCTCAGCCCAAACCAAACCTATCAGCACACAAACAGATAGCAGACATTTAAATGCATGACAATACTATTATAATGCTAATGTGATGCAATGTATGAGGTTTTAAACTCATTTAAGTGAAAACCCATCCCAAAATTTCAATAATAACTCATCAATTTTGAAAAACCCCAAAAGTTTTCAAAAACCCCAAAATCTAAGTTTCAAAACATGAAATGTAGGAAGAATGAGAGATTAGAAGCTTACCAAGAGAAGAAAATTTTGAAAAAGCTTGAAAAATCACAGAGGACAAGGTTTGTAGTGAGAGAGATAGTGTTTGGGAGATGAATAGGTGCGGACAAATTGAGAGAGATCGAAGAAATGAGAACCAAATCGCAAAGAACGAACATATAGATCATCAGTAAAGCTCGAAAGATGTAGGTATTGAAAGGTATCGAGACAGGTATCGAGGAAATGGTCGTCAACAGATATAGGTATCGAGGAGGTATTGAGGACCAATCCATCAAATGCAAGAACAGAAGCTCGATCTATCCACCTGCAGTCGAGAAGCTATCGAGGAGGTAGGAGCTTTCTTGATCTATCCACCAGGTATCGAGAAGCTGTCGGGAAAGCAATAAGAAAAAGCTGAAGAAGCTCGACAGACAACAAGGTATCGAGGAGGTGTCGAGCTAGCTTTTCAAACCAGTTTTTCGAGATGTGAAAAACACATACATGAATGCAATCCAACATGCAACTCAACCAATGATCCAATCAATATATTAAGCTCTCAAAATCATCTTTCAATAAAAATTTTAAGCACATAGATCTCAAAAACACACACACACACTAAATAAGTCTAACCAAGTTTTATATTTCAAAAAAACAAGTCAAGACAATTTAATGAGCATACATTAACACATGTAAAACCTTGTGATGCCCAAATCACATTGTACCTGCAAATGTATCAAGAATAGCAAAGAATATTGCGTGTTATGTGTGAAAAACATCGCAAGATTGCATAAATGTATACATGTTATGATGATTTGAGATATGAGAAAATTACTTTAACTCACACACAATCATAACTATTTGATGGGGACTATCACCTTCAAGGTACATCCTATAACTCCCACATCTCCTAGAATACACGCTTGCAATCATTTTTAAAGCATTTTTTATCTTTTTGCTTTTGATTTTTCTCTGCATATTTTTCTTTTAAGTATATCATGCATGGGCATATTAGAGAGAGAAAAGAAATACCCAATAATATTTGACATTCCAATTTTGCTATGCCTAAGCATACAAATGTCATTGACACTGCACTTTTGCTATGTCAAAGCATACATGTGTCATTTTATGATTAGCGGGCAACAGTGGTGAGATGGTTGTTGGGGACATATTTTTATATAATTGGTATATCCTTTGACAAAATGCACTTTACTTGTATTTGGGTAAATCTAAGTAGGTTCAAGATGATCATTATAAGTGGTTAAATTGGAGACATGAAGACTACTCAAGAACTGCTCAAGAAAAGTGCAAATCTGCAGGCCTCAATACCTCCTCAACAGAAGCTCGATCTGTCGAGATTCATTAAATCTCGATAGATGTCTCGATCGATCGAGCTTACGGGTTTTTAGATAATAACCAGCAATATTTTTATTCTAAAAGGCTATTTGTTTATAGGTTTGTATAATCCTTATTGGACTAGGAAAACCCAAGGTTTGTGTAAACCTATTTGGAATAGGAGAGCCCATTAAGCTACTATTTAAAGGAGGTGGGAAAAAGAAAAATCTAACCCTAGAGAGCTTCATAAGCGGCTGCAAATCAATTACAACAATCAAAGTGTTATGACATATGTGGTTCATGTGTTAAGAACATATGTCATGATTTTATATAATCGGCTAATACTTTGACAAAACGTACTTTACTTGTATTTAGGTAGATCTAGGATATGGTTTAATACTTTAAGAAACTGTAGTTCAAGATCAAGTGTTGAAGTCATCAAGTCTGTCCAAGAAACAAGTGAAGAAGTGTAGAGTTTTTAAAGCTCGATAGCTGCTCAACACCTCTCGACAGCTAGGCTATCTATCAAGCCTCTTAAGGTGTTTCTTATCGCAATCTCAACACCTTCTTGATAGCTAGTCGATCAATTGAGAAAGCTTCTGTCCCCTTAACACCTTCTCGACACCTCCTCGATAGCTGTATCTGTTGAAGTTTAAAGCTCGACACCTACTATCTATTGAGGTTACGGGAAATCAGAATTTTCAGATCTGATTTTTAGGCCAGGCTTATGTATTTATGTAGGGTTTCTTTTCTCACAACCCTAGACCTATATAAGGCTTATTTTAGAGGCCGTCACATAAGAGAATACAAGGAGAAAATATGCAAAAGGTGACCGATGCTTTATTCTCTCTGAAAGAAGCTACTAATTCTTTGCACCTTAGGGTTTTGTAACCAAATGCTTCTTGATCTTCATTGTTGATGAAGTGAAGAACTTTGCAGCCAACAATCTTCTCCAAGTTAGTGAGTTAGTCACGTACTGGGATCCGTGCAAAAAAAAGGGTGGCGTTCATATATTGAAGAGTTCAGAGGTTCTGAAGCGGTAGAAGGTTTCTGCTGTAAGTTCATCTACGGGAATTGTAGAGTCTAGGGACAAAGGTTTTGTACAAGATCTGAAACTTCTCTTTACTATAGTGAATTGCTTTTCGGGATGGTTTCCCCCAGGTTTTTTACTATGAAACTGGTTGGTTTCATTGGTTTTCTTGGGTCATCATATCTTGTCTTATTTATTTTTTTTGCTGCATGATTTTGACATGATATTGATGTTTGTTTGTTTTAACAAGTTTTATTCATAATAAATCTAATTAACAACTAGGATTAAAACTTATTAATTTTATCAATCGGGATCTAAATTTCCCATTAAGTGGTATCAGACTGGGTACACTCTGATTGGATTAATTTCTTGAGTGTGATCCTTGACCCCCGTTGTCATGGATCGTGGACAATCTCTTTTTATCCCTCCTTTATTTGATGGAACTAATTATGCGTATTAGAAAGTTCATATGAAAGTTTTTTTGCAAGCTCTAGGTGAACAGGTATGGCAAGCTGTTGAAGTTGGCTAGATTAAGCCAAAGGAAGCACCAGTAGATTGGGATGAAGCAATAATCATAGCAGAAAATTTCAATAGTAGGACCTTGAATGCTTTGTTTTGTGGGGTGACCAATGAGGAATTCAAGAAAATATCATCCACAGAAGTTGCCAACGAAGCATGGACCATTCTTGAGACCACCTATGAAGGTACCAAGGTAGTAAAGACTGCAAAGCTTCAAAGACTCACTAGTAGTTTTGAAGAAATAAGAATGGAGGAGGATGAGACCTTTGATGAGTTCTATGCCAAACTCAAGGATATTGTGAATTCTGCCTTCAACCTTGGAGAATGTATTGCAGAATCTAAAATTGTTAAGAAAATCCTTAGGTCCTTACCTGAAAGATTCCATGCCAAGATCACTGCCATTGAAGAAGTCAAGGACATTGATCAAATTCCTTTGACTAAGCTTGTAGGGAACCTTCAAACCTATGAGATGGGATTAGGCTTAATGGGAAAAGGTGGAAAGAGTAAAAACTTGGCTCTTAAGAGTTTAGAGGAAGAGATTGAGGACTCTGAAGATAAAGAAGAAAGTGAAGATGAAGATGAAGATGATGATGAGGATGAGGATCTAACCTTTATAACTGATGAGATTATCAAGCTTCTTCAATTTAGGAAAAAGGATAAGGGCAAATCTCCTAGGAAACCTAAATCCTCAAGGAGTGGCAAGAATGAGAAACCCTTCATCCAATGCCATAAGTGCAAAGGTTTTGGTCATATAAGGATAGAGTGCCCAAACTACCTCATGAAAGAAAGGACCAATGAGTCCAAAGACAAAGGGTTGGTTATACCTGGAGTGATACTGAGAATGACTCTTCTGATGAGTATATGGATGAATGTAGTCACGTTATGGCCTTTGCTGCCTCAACTGATAAGATGATTATGGAGAGTGCTAGTGATAGTGAGGATTCTACTGATGATGAAGTATCCAAGAAGTTGACCCTTCAAGAAGCCTATGATAAGCTATGCACAAAATTTATAAAATCTGAAAAGACTTCTCATCTTTGTAGAAAAGAGCTTAATGAGGTAAAAATTGAAAAAGCTGATCTATTAGTCAAACTAGATGAGACTACAAGGTTGGTTGAGACTCTTGTTGTGGAGAACACCTCATTAGAAGAGAAAGTCAAGAATCTTGAGGTTGAGCTTAGTCAAGCTAGAACTCAAATAGAGAGGATGTCTAGTGCAAAACTTGATGAGGTCTTGAGTGCTCAAAAACCTAGTTCTGATAAGACTGGCTTAGGATATGCTATTCCTCCGGCCCCCTCTCTTCCACGGCTTCTGGATCAAGGACTGTCTTTATGCCACAATCTGAGAAAGGTAATAAAGGTGTGAAATCCAAAACTGATCTGGCTAATTCTAAATCCTTTGTTAGACCTCATGTTTGCCATCATTGTGGTGTTTCTAGACACATTCGTCCTAATTGCTTTAAGTTGTATCCTCATAAGCAATTGTCCAAATGGTCACAGGTTTCCTCTCAAGGACCTACACCTTTGTTTGGAGAGTTATTAAAGACTTTGAGTTTTTTAACTCAATTTCAGGAGAATCTTAATTCTTCTATGTCCTTTAGTAGACATACTATGACATGTGCCTTTTCATCTTCACAACCACAGACTTGTGCTGTGTGGGTGACAAATGAGCCTAAGACTTAATTGTCTTTTTTGTTTGTCCTCTGCTTTAATTCTTTTTATCTAAAGTAGGACTTTCTTGCTTGATTTCTTATCTACTTTTGGAATCATGCTTTCATGCATCTGCACCTTTCTATCATGACTTCATGCATATACATCTTTCTTTCATGCTTTCACGTGTTTGTCTGTTTTTGTTTGGTTGATTAGTTTTTATTTTGTTTTGTTTTCAAAATAAAAATAAAAAGGAAAAATCAGAAAATACAAAAACAGTATGTGTTTTGTGTACATTGGTACTTCTGTACCTTGGATGACCATTAAAACAAAGTTTTCTAAACTTTGTATCTTGTGTAGCTTAGATGAGCATCTCTATGCACAACTAAGCAAGTGAGCTTTGTGACTCTCGTTTGTGATAAGTAAGATTGAGTTGTCTTTTATACTTAACACTCATATCACTCTTTTTTACGGGAAGGACTAGAAAATCCTGAGAGAAAGGCATTAATAACCATCTCACCACTGTTGTCCGCCAATCATATATGACATCTGTATGTTTCAGCATAGCAAAAGTGTGATGTCAATGACATTTGTGTGCTTAGGCATAGCAAAATTGGAATGTCAAATATCATTGGATAATTCTTTTCTCTCTCTAATAAGCCCATGTATGATATGTTTAAAAGAAAAATATGCAAAAAAAAAAAATTAAAAGCAAAAAGATCAAAAATGTTTTTTAATATGATTGCAAGCATGTATTCTAGGAGATGTGGGAGTTATAGGATGTACCTTGAAGGTGATAGTCCCCATCAAGCAGTTATGATTGTGTGTGAGTTAAAGCGATTTTCTTATATCTCAAATCGTCATAACATGTATACATTTATGCAATCTTGCGATGTTTTTCATACACAACACGCAATATTCTTTGCTATTCTTGATACATGTGCAAATACAATGTGATTTGACCATCACAAGGTTTTACATGTGTTAATGTATGCTCACTAAACTGTCTTGACTTGTTTTTGAAATATAAAATTGGTTAGACTTGTTATGTGTGTGTGTGTGTGTGTGTGTGCGTGTGTGTGTGTGTGTGTGTGTGTTTGTTTTGAGATCTATGTGCTTAACATTTTTTTTTCTTGTTGAGAGATTTGTTTTCCACATGTTTTGCATCTTTCTATTATCTTGTCATCCATAGCATCTTGTTTCATTACATTCATGCATTTATATGGATTTCTTGTGCCCCCTTGATCATCTTTATGTCTTTTGGGTGAAGCTTTCTAACTTCTTGTACCCTTTGTCAATCATGACAAAAAGGGGGAGAAATAATGGAGAATATGTGTTTTTTTTTTTTTTAAGGTTCTACATGTTAGGGGGAGAAATACATTCCTTTGTAAGGGGGAGATGTGTTTCATCTTGATAGGGGGAGTGCTTACTTCCTTGTTCTTGTACACCGATCTTGTGACCATGTTTACATACATTGTCCTTATCTTTGATGATGTATGTCTTCTTCACCTACCTCTACATGTGTTGTTTCTTTTCTCTCTTTATACACATGTTTTTTATATATTGTATGCAATCTATTATTTTTGTCTCACACTAAGATGCCATGATGAGTTTTGTTCGAAGTATTTCAGAAATACAGGTTGTCAAAGTCTACTTGTCATAAACTCTCTTCTTACAAAGTTTTTCAAGAGTTTGTGTTAGGATAGATTTTATTGTATTCAACAAGTAAATATAAGTTAAGTGATTTATAACTTCTCTCATATGTTCATTTGTTAGTTGTGGTTTTGTCACGGATTGCCAAAGAGAGAGATTGTTAGGACATATGTGGTTCATGTGTTAAGAACATATGTCATGATTTTATATAATTGGCTAATCCTTTGACAAAACGCACTTTACTTGTATTTGGGTAGATCTAGGATGTGGTTTAATACTTTAAGAAACTGTGGTTCAAGATCAAGTGTTGAAGTCATCAAGTCTATCTAAGAAACAAGGAAAGAAATGCTGAGTTTTTAAAGCTCGATAGCTGCTCGACACCTCTCAACAGCTAGGCTATCTATCAAGCCTCTTAAGGTGTTTCTTATCGTAATCTTGACACCTTCTCGATAGTTGGTCGATCAATCAAGAAAGCTTCTGTCCCCTCGACACCTTCTCGACACCTCCTCGATAGCTGTATCTATCGAAGTTTAAAGCTCGACACCTGCTCGACACCTACTATCTATCGAGGTTACGGGAAATCAAAATTTTCAGATCTGATTTTTGGGCCAGGCTTATGTATTTGTGTAGGATTTCTTTTCTCACAACCCTAGACCTATATAAGGCTTATTTTAGAAGCCGTCACATAAGAAAATACAAGGAGAAAATATGCAAAAGGTGACCGATGCCTTATTCTCTCTTAAAGAAGCTACTGAGTCTTTACGCCTTAGGGTTTTGTAACCAAGTGCTTCTTGATCTTCATTGTTGATGAAGTGAAGAACTTTGCAGCCAACAATCTTCTTCAAGTTGGTGAGTTAATCACGTACTGGGATCTGTGCAACAAAAAAAGTAGTGTTCATATATTGAAGAGTTCAGAGGTTTTGAAGCGGTAGAAGGTTTCTGCTGTAAGTTCATCTACGGGGATTGTAGAGTCTAGGGACAAAGGTTTTGTACTATAACTAAAACTTCTCTTTACTATAGTGAATTGCTTTTCGGGATGGTTTCCCCCCAGGTTTTTTACTGTGAAACTGATTGGTTTCATTGGTTTTCCTAGGTCATCATATCTTGTCTTATTTATTTTTTCTGCTACATGATTTTGACATGATATTGATGTTTGTTTGTTTTAACAAGTTTTATTCATAATAAATCTAATTAACAACTAGGATTTAAAACTTGTTAATTCTATCAACTAGGGTCTAAATTTCCCAACACAAAAGGTTGCTATGGAGTTAGTCACATACTGGATTCGTGTAAAGGAATAAGCCGCGTACTGGGATCCGCGCATCAGATTGGTTAGTCACATACTTGGGAGCCATGCATCAGAAAGGGGAACTATCACTACAGAACAAGTCCAATTGGGTATTGGGGTAAGGGTTCAACTATAGGTTGGTAAGGTACTTGGGATTCCTTTACTTGTAACCACTTATTATGATAATAGTGGAGTTTCGGGAGTAGTGACCTGAAAATCATTCGGTAGGGTTTGGCGTTAGGTTTTCCCCATTCGTAAACAAATCACCGTGTTATTTATTTTCCGCTGCATAATTAGTTTATTGGTGATTTGTTTGTGCTACCATGCGTTTGCATAATAAATTAATTAATTAATAACTTGGCTAATTAATTAATTAATTTCTATCACAATGGGTCATTCAGTTTATGGCCTATCAATGGTTATTAATGCCTTTCTCACAGGATTTTTTAGTCCTTCCCGTCAAAAAGAGTGATACGAGTGTTAAGTACAAGAGACAACTTAATCTTACTCATCACAAACAAAAGCCACAAAACTCACTTGCTTAGTTATGCATAGAGATGCTCATCTAAGCTACAAATGATACAAAATTTAGAAAATTTTGTTTCAATGGCCATCTAAGGTACACAAGTACCAATATACACAAAACACACATTGTTTTTGTATTTTTTTTATTTTTCAAATTTTTTTATTTTTTATTTTTTTATTTTTTTTATTTTTTTATATGAAAAACAAAATAAACAAAACTAAAAAACAGGCAAACAAAATCATGTTAAACAATGCAAAGCATAAAACTAGACTGGCTCAAAAATAAAGCAAAACACACAAGAAATGCAAACAAAAACAAGAGGATAGAGAGGAAAGTGATAGAATCACTTGGAGCCCTTTTCCTTCCACACCCTGGAAGAACCCTTCCTTTGATTAAACCCTTGAACCGACGGTGAGGGGGAAGAATTAAAACCGTTTAAGTTCAAAAGGAACATAAGGGCTTTGAGAAGATCTTTAAGAGGAGCAAGAGAGGATTGAAGCTAATTCTAGTTCCCAGATGCTATCATGCTATTGCTCTGTTAAGTGGCAAGCCACTTGTAACAATTTGGTCGAGTATGACCGGCAGCTCCACAATGATGACAGAGATGTTGCTTCTCTTGTTTAGGCTTTTGAGAGTTAGTCTTCTTAGCCCTAGGGTTTTTAACATCTTTCTTTTCAAGCTTAGGGGGTGCTCCTAAGATAGATTTACCCTTGTCTGAGTTTTCACTAGCTAATTCAGTTTTAATCTCATTGTTCTCAATTTCAACATTATTGCTAGGAGGAACAAAAACAATAGCACTAGTAGAAGCAATATTAGAGGAAAATAAATCATACCCTAAACCTATGCGATCAGAAGCAGATTTCTGAATGCTTAGCATCTTATCAAGCTTCACAATTGAAGTCCTCTCCAGTTGAGCTCTGACTTGAAATAGCTCCGCTTCAAACTTCTTGGTCTTCTTAGCCAAGAAATTGTTCTCAAACCTCAGTGCTCCAATGGTTTGATTTGCCTCATCAAACTTTGCAGACAACTCTTCACAATCAAGTTCCACATCACTGAGTTTCTTGGTGGCCAGCCTATAGAGTTTCTCATGCTTCTCAGAAAGCTTGTACAGTTTCTCATAGGCTATATGGATGTCATCCTGATCATCCATCTTCTTAAACTTGGACTCCACCAATTCCTCCTCTTCAACCACTTCTTCAACAATCCCATCAGTAAGATTAACAGTGGCAATGAAGGCATTCAAGATTTCGTCATCCTCAATGTCTGAATTATCCTCAGGCTCAGTGTCACTCAAGGTAGCAGCAAGTGCCTTGCTCTTCCCAATGCTCTTGAGATATGTAGGACACTCATGTTTCATATGACCGAATCCTTGACACCCAAAGCACTTGGGTCTTGCGAGAACAGTGTACTGACCGCCATCCCTCGCATGCTTCTTTTCTTTGTCTTGATTCTTGAACTAAGAAGAACTAGATTGCTTACGGTCCTTGTCGAAACCCTTTCCATTGGCATTCTTTATAAACTTCTTGAACCACCTGGTGATGTAGGACTTCATCTTGGAATCTTCATCATTTGAAGACTCATCTGTGCCACTGTTCTTGGCCTTCAAAGCCATGCTCTTGCCTTTACCCGTCTTGCCAATCCTTATCAATCCTAGCTCGTAGGTCTACAAGTTTCCAACTAGCTCAGTCAGAGGAATCTTGTCAATATCCTTTGATTCCTCTATCACCGTGATCTTGGCATGGAATCTCTCAGGTAGAGATCTGAGCACCTTCCTTACAATCTTGGGTTCAGGAATGGTTTCCCCAAGATTGAAGGCTAAGTTCACTATGTCCTTTAGCTTGGCATAGAACTCATCGAACGACTCATCATCCTCCATCTTAATCTCTTCAAAGCTTGTAGTGAGCCTCTATAGCTTTGAATCCTTGACAGCCTTTGTACCCTCATAGGTTGTCTGGAGGATTGTCCATGCTTCCTTAGTAGTTTTAGTAGAGGATATCTTCTTGAACTCCTCATTGATGACTGCACTGAATAACACATTCATTGCCCTACTGTTAAAGTTTGCCGCCTTGATTTTGGCTTAATCCCAATCAGCTGGCGCTTCCTTTGGCGTGGTCCAACCTATTTCAATAGCTTGCCACACTTTCTCATCTAGAAACTGCAAGAAAGCTCTCATGCGTACTTTCCAGTATGCATAGTTAGTGCCATTAAATAAATGAGGTATAATTAATAACTGTCCTCTATCTATGACAAACAGGGGTCAATGGATCAACACAGCAAAGATTAACCCTAATCAGAGTGTGCCTGCTCTGATACCACTTGATAGGCCACAAACTGAATGACCCCTTATGATAGAAATTAATTAATTAATTAGCCAAGTTATTAATTAATCAATTTATCATGCAAACGCGTGGTAGCACAAACAAATCACCAAAAAACTAATTATGCAGTGGAAAATAAATAACACGGTGATTTGTTTACGAATGGGGAAAAACCTAATGGCAAAAACCCCCACCAGGTGATTTTCAAGTCACCACTCCCGAGTACTCCACTATTATCACAACAAGCAATTACAAGTAAAGGAATCCCAAGTACCTTACCAACCTACAATTGAACCCTTACCCTAATACCCAATTGGACTTGTTTTGTAGTGACAGTTCCTCTTTCTAATACACGAATCCCAAGTACGTGACTAACCAATTGCGCGGATCCCAGTACGCGACTTCAATCACCAACTAAGAAGATCATTGGCTATAAAGTTCTTCAGTTCATCCACACAATGAAAATCAAGAAGATGCTTGGTCACAAAACCCTACGATGCAAATACACGACAACTTCTTCAAGAGAAAGAGATAAACCAGGGCAAGAACTTTGTCTCCGGTCGCAATTTGCTTAAACAGAGTTTGCTCAAAATTTTTGCAACTTGTGTACTGTTTGACGGCCCTTAAAACGATCTTTTTTTATGTCTAGGGTTAGGAGAAAATAAGGCCCAAAAATATATTTACGGATCCCAAGAAAATCATATTTGAATTTTGAAATTCTTAAATCTCGACAGATAGGAGATGTCGAGCAGCTGTTGAGAAGGTGTCGAGCACACCAGACTTTGAACAGCTTTCTTAAGCTCGATAGATATAGCTGTCGAGCTTTAATGAATTTGCACTATCAGCTTGTTTTCTTGGACAAACTTGAAGGCTTCAACACTTGATCTTGAAACATGGTTTCTTGAAGTATTTAAACACATCCTAAATCTACCCAAATACAAGTAAAATGCGTTTTGTCAAAGGATAAGTCAATTACATAAAATCATGACATATGTTCTTAATCATGTGAAACACATATGTCCTAACAATTATGGATCTTTAATTGTAAGATTATGTATCTTTTAGTGGTCAGCACTATCTACAATCCATATTAAAGAGTGTCTATAATGTGAGTACTACAATACAAATAGCCTCCAATTCCTCACTAAACTATTTAAGAAGTTCCTTGTGCGAGTCCTTTTACATTATTTTATTATATTAAAAATTTATGAGAAACAAAATCAAAGCCCTTTATCAATTAATATTCTTAAATGTCTTTGGGAAAAAAAAAAAAAAGTGATGAATTGGAAAAGAAACTTCATTCTAAGAAAGTGGACCGAAATAGATCGAATGGACCAAGTAGATTCATGTAGACCGTAATGGACCGAACTGGACCACATAGACTATAATGGACAGAAATGGACCAAATAGACCAAAGTAGACAGAAATTGACGCAAGTGGACAAAAATGGACCGCATCTAACCAAATTGGATAGAAGGGACCAACGTGGACCAAAATAGACTGAATTGGACCAATTCATTATTTTGCATTACTTCAGTTGATATTTTGCATTATCATTTTAGTATTATTATCGAAGGCTCTTCTATTTTTTTTTTTTCCTAAAGGTCAATACATTTCCATTCATCTTAATTTGAGGTTAATGCACTTTCCAATTGCAAAAATATCTAGAGATGTGATGAGATTTATACACGAAAAAATTAACTCACCCACAAACCTAGCACTAAAAGATGAATACTGAAATAGAAATGAACCCTAAATTGACATTAACGAAAATGTTAATTTAAAGCACTCATATGTTTTAATTTAAAGATATTTTAGGATAAAAGGGATTAACATTTTTCTGTATGTTGCTATAAATTGGTCAAAGAAAAATCCATCATTGGACAGGAATTCAGGAAAATAGTAGGCTGAGTGGTAAACACTAAACACATGCTCACTTCTCTCTTCTGTGTCTCACATTTTCTTCTTCCTTTTATAATTTCTTTAACTTAACATTCAAAGGAATTGATGAACGCGTTGTTGACAGTGGAGGAATTTTATAATTCAGATTCCTCTTCCAAAAGGGGGTCAACAAAAATCATATAAGACGGTGTTGGTTGTTTCTTCTAATAATGAATGAAATTAGACCAAAACAAAGTCAAAGCGAGAAAATACACTAAACAAAGAACGGATTGAGAAACGTGGTTAAAGAAAAAACGTATGTAATGATTATATAATATATATTTCATGCTATTGAGAGAACAAGTATGTCATACGATTGAGTGATGTGATGATGACGGTTTAACGTAACAGTACATTCCTTTAGTAATATAATATTTTTCTTTGAAAATGAATTTTATTTTCTGGCCAAACTTTGAATGTTATTTCATTATATGCTTTTGATTAACTACTTTGGTTCCGTCTGCTATGTGTGCTTCAAAAAATTTGAAGGTGCAAAGTTATGATTCAAAATCTAAGAATGAGAATGAAATATATAATTTATGCCAGCCGAATAAGAAAAGGAAAAAAAAAATTAAAAAAAGTTTCTCTTATGTGGCAAGTCCCTCTAAGCATAAACAGATAATAAATGACAGCATAATCTGGGTGCTTTTAATGATCTCAGCATCTTCTTGTCATAGATCTCTTTGTGTGCTTGTGAAGGTGTATTCATTTGAACTCTTCCAGCTTGTTTGGGAGAGAATAAAAGTAAAATATACTGAAAAGGAATTTGCCTATTTGAAAGTATAAAATGATCAGAAGAATACACATCTCATTTTTACTTAAGTATACCTCAAGATCCCAAAAATAAAAATAAAAAGAAAAAGTTAATTCCTCTTAAAAGTGGGATATACACGATTTCCTTTATTCAAATAAATGTAACATATTGATTTTATCCTTATTAATTATGAGAAAAGATAAAGAAAACAAAGAAAATAAATAAATTAAGGTAAATGATATAATGGTAATTTTTTATAAACTCTCAAAGGTAATAATGAAAGTACATCATCTTTTCATTCCAATATTCCATTGCATTCTGTTTTTAATAAATTCCCAAAACACAAGTACTCATATGATACATCTTAAGTATAACTCAATAATACTATATATGATCATAATTGGCCTTTGCTCCTGAGTTTAACCAACATGCAGTGTAAGTTTTAGATCTCTCTTTTACTAAGGAAATTAAGTTTATTTTACTTGGATTTATGTATGAATATATGAATGTATGTATGTATGTGCCCTCACAGTAACACATTATAAAAAAAATTTATCTCCATACTCTTTCTCTAGACAAATCTTTGTCTTCTAACATACATACCATAAAGCTGCTCTAACACTTTATTTATAGAGACTACAACACTTCATATTTTTCTAATTAAAAAAATAAATATATAAGAGTAAGTGGTTAATATAATATAATTAGGTCCAAACCTACCAATTTGAACTTTTGGGGCCAAGTGCTATGTGTTATATTAACAATTTTTTTAGAAAAATGTGTTACATTTACTCTTTAATTAAAATCCCACTATGATGTTATTTGCCCAACCACTGTACAATCTAACTCCAATTATGGAGTAGAGGATGGACAATTTGTCTTCTTGCATTTTATTTTTTTCTTCACTTGCATTTTGAAACACAAAATATAATAATTATATGGTGAATACGCATTTAATAGGGTTATGATTATACGTGATATTATATATCTTTTATTTGGGAAAAAAAATTATGTGACAATATTTTGCTGGATGAAGCAAATGTCATTATTTAAAAGTTACACTCTATCTTTATAGAATTTAATATTTACTTCGAATGTCTAAACCAAACATGATCCTTTGGTCAAATGTCATTAACCTTTTCAATTGTAAAAGACTCCGATAATATCAATATAAAATGGTAAATATTACTATAAAACAAGTAAGGATGCAAAATGGCACCTCTGTGAAATATCAATATCCAATCACAACTAGTATATTTATTCTCAATCATCTCAATTATTCAGAACTCATAACATTGTCTGTAACTGTAAGGACATGCAAAGAAAATACATAAATTATAGAAAATCACTTGATTTAGAATGTGACTCATAACTATAAAATGAGCAATCAATCCCTTAATATGAATTCAAAATTACAAATAGTCTTTAATTTAATAATAAGAAGAACATTATCTACTACAACAAAACGTAAAAAGAGAGTAGCAAATAAAGCTTCCCATGGCACGCCCATTGTATTAGTAATTATCTATACCAACGGTATATTGGCATCACAAAGAACTTCATGGTTCCATTCTTGCAATGAATGCCATCATGCTCACCGCAAGCAAAGTAGTGAGGTTGCCATGGCCTTTTTAGCACAAACTCGAAGCCCTCCCCAGCTCCTTGTGTTGCATTTCCCAGCTTTATGGCATTTCTCAAGTCACATTTAATGAAGCTTTGGAGGTTTGGTAGCAAGTAAACACTGTGAGGATATGTGTTTGGAGTTGGTGGATCATATTTAAAAACTGTAATCAACATCGTATAAATAGTTATTTTTCTTGCATATTTGCATTCAACAAAACAAAAACAAAAACAAAAAAGATGCACACATTTTTCATGTTCCATAAGGATCGATCCAAATTGATAATGCACAAATAAATAAAGTGAAGAAAAAGTTCAAAGTTAGACTCGACTATTTTAATATCCTAATGAATTTTATAACTTGTCATAAAAATACAAGCGGTTTAAAAATATGATTTTGGTCACTATATTTTACAACCTAAACTATGCATGGCAATATGCAACAAGTAGTAATAGCAATGTAATTAAACTCACCTAGAGTGTCATTTAGGTAGAAAGGACCATGTTTGATTGCCCAATCGGTGTAGTTAAAGCCATAGTTCCAGTGGTAGGAGTCACCCACGATGATCTTGTTGGAAGTTTGTGTATTATTGGGGTGATAAGGGCCATGGTAAGGCCAATTCCCAAATTGCCAACCCTTGTTGGCCTTGCTAAGTGCCATTGTGGAAGCAATTAGCAGCACAAGCATGAGTCCTTGTGCAACTGTGAAACCCATGGTATGATTTGCAACTTAGCCAAAAGACTAGCTAGAGGGTGAAATAATTAAAGAGGGTGAGACCCAAAGAAAGAGCTACCGAAATAAGGTGTTAGCAATGATATTGATAGCATTACTTATATGGGTATTTATATTGGGATAGATGGAATGAAAGTGGGAAGAGAAAGAAGTGCAAACTGGCCTAATTGACCTCTTTTTCAAAATATAGTAGGCAAGAGATGGAAAATACAATGTAAAAGTTCCATAAAAAAAAAAAAAAAGTTATGTTTTCAGTCCTCCACTTGTAATTAGCCAACGCATTATACACGTTGATATATAGATTTAGCCATTAGCCAATGATAGATACTAAAAAAGAAATAGAAAAGACCTTTCTTTTGCATTTTCTCTAATTACTATTTTAAGATATATAATTATATATTGCGTACCCTCACAGTTTACCGTTAAGGACATTTTCTTTCTTTCTTCTTCTTGTTCTTTAAATTAAAAAAAAATAAAAATAAAAATAAAAAAATAAACTAATTAAATTACCTATATTTGTTGAAACACTTTGGTAGTTTTGTACATGGTCATGTCTTTAAAATAAAATATTCTCATATATTTGTTAATGTATACTTTATACACATAACATCTATAAGTTCATTTTGAATGTCGACATTCTTTAACATTTTCTACATTTAAAGTGTGAAAAGTGCAATGTAAATGATGTACAAAACAAATAAGTGAGAATCATTACCATCCTTCAACTCCCCAATCCCTAAAAAAACCAAGTTCCTTATTATAGACTTTACAAGCAAATTAACTAACATCTTCAATGACATTAACGCAAAAACCAAATTTATTTTGGCAAATCACTAAAGGATGCATATGTATAGCAGTATAATAATAAGACAAAGTTTAGATACAAAATTAGTTGTAACCTTACTCAATATTTTTTTATTGGAGGTGAATTTTGACAAATCCACCATTGGATTACATCTTCTTCTTATATTAAAGATCAATAGTTATTTTATCAATAATTTATAAGTTTTTGTAGTTTAAAATTATGCATAATATATAAGCTTATAGATCATATAATAAATAATATTTGATTGACACAAAATTTGATATGTGTATTAAAAGTGTAAAAAACATGCAATTCAACGATTAAATTTTTAAAATATGTAATAATATTTATTTTATTGAGTAAGATTGTAACCTTATATTGCAACCAATTTTGTAACTAAACTTTGTACCAATAATAAAGTTTTGTTAGACTTCTCAACAATATGAAATCACTCTCTCAAAAGTCAAAACTCAGAACCGCGAAAGGGAGCTCGAATTAATATTGGGTTGTTGAAAATATAGTCGAAATTTTCCCTCAAACCATAAAGGAGTCAACTAGTATAATCTAAGTTTTCCAATTTAGACCACTGTTTGTTGGGAATCAAGACAGAAATGCTCTTTCAACTGACAGATTTTGACTGAATGGAAAAAGAAGTATAAAAATTGAAATATATTGATATGATATTCGGCGTTCTATTGAGGGACAAGGATGTAATTCAACTGGGTGATGTGATGATGACGGTTAAATTGCACAGTATATATGCCATCATACGTCTAGAAATTATTGTAAATATTTTCCTTCTAGATATAATTCATTCTATTCTCTTATTAAGTATTTTCTTATTAAGTAATGATGATGTACTGAAATCGTCAATGAGTTGTAGGTTCCAAATCACTCTAATAGGTACCTAAAAAGTAAGAAGAAATGAACCAAACAGAAAGCACTAGTGTGGTGCCAGCCAAGAACCCTCCAAACATCAAGTTAGCAAATGAGAAATCTCTAAAAACTTTATAGTGAGAAAGCTAGAGATTTTCCACATACCTGAGAAAAGTGGGGGCCTAGTGCTTATATAGTGGTGAGTGGTGAGTGGTGAGTGGTGAAATGAAATCCTTTCAAAGATACATTTCCATATGAGAGCGATATGGGTGAATAATGGGCTTAATCTTGCGTGTCACGCAAGATGTTTCCATGTATAGGTATTCGTGGGGATCAAGCCAAGCCACGTTGGACCCATCGACTTCTGCACCCCATCGGCCTCTTCACCCCGTCCAAGGGTCCCTCTTCGGTTTACAGAAGCATCCGTCGGGTTGTCATTGCGAGGTCATCATTTGTGTTGCCGTCGCCCTGGGTCTTCCGTTTGTTTCCTGGAGCAATCGGGCCCGTGGGCGCCATTGGCTTCCTTGCGTGACATGTCTAGGAGTATTAAATGTCTATCTAAAATACCCCTATCAAATATTAACCAGGAAAACATAATGATGCTGGTTAGATTTAATACTTTTTTTTCTAAAACTTTCAAAAGACTTCTGTATATTCAGATCTCTATTTTGAAATTGGGGATTGATAGACTTCCAAACAATGTTACTTACCTTCCATTTCTTTTTATTAATTTTTTTTTAAATATTCAAACATGATTACTTAATTCTATTTCATTTATTTCCTTCATTTAAATATATTCCATTCCTTTTGGATCATTCCATTCTATTCCTTTATAAACTCTCAAAAAAAAGCTTAATGAGAGATCACCGTATGTTAATTTAATCCCATCATACATGATTAGAGCTTTTACTTTGCTTCATGTACGTGGGCATATATCTGAACTCTTCTTTTCATGCATTTCATGATCTCATCTCTCTCAATAATCTTTGGTTTTTACCAACACGTATTTCATGCAGACATGCAACATGCCTACATGAATAATTATGCCATTTCACTATAGGAAGATAGGCCCTTTGTAGCGGCCGAAACCGCTGCAAAAAGTAAAAAAATAAAAATAAAAACAAAAACAAAACGCTGCAAGTTTGCGTTATGGTTCATATCTGTTACAGAGGTTTTGTTTTCGTGACCGCTATAATAGATATTTTATTTTCTTTATTTTTTTTATATGATAGGCCACAAACTGAATGATCCCTTGTGATAGGAATTAATTAATTAATTAGCCAAGTTATTAATTAATCAATTTATCAGGCAAAGCATGGTAGCACAAACAAATCACCAATAAACTAAAACTACAACGGAAAATAAATGATACGGTGATTTGTTTACGAATGGGGAAAAAAACTAACGGTAAAAGCCCTACCGGGTGATTTTCAGGTCACCACTCCCAAAACTCCACTATTATCACAACAAGCGGTTACAAGCAAAGAATCCCAAGTACCTTACCAACCTACAGTTGAACCCTTACCCTAATACCCAATCGGACTTGTTCTGTAGTGACAATTTCCTTTTCTGATGCACGGCTCCCAAGTACGTGACTAACCAATTACGCGGATCCCAGTACGCGACTTCAATCACCAATCTGAAAAGATTATTGGCTGCCAAATTCTTCAGTTCATCCACACGATGAAGATCAAGAAGATGCTTGGTCACAAAACCCTAAGGTGCAAGTACACAGCAACTTCTCCAAGAAAGAGATAAACTAGGTCAAGAACTTTGTCTCAGGTCACAATTTGCTTGAACAGAGTTTGCTCAATACTTGTGCAACTTGTGTACTGTTTGACGGCTCTTAAAACAATCCTTTTATATGTCTAGGGTTAGGAGAAAAGAAGGCCCATAGACAGATTCACGAATCCCAAGAAAATCATAGTTGAAATCTGAAATTCGTAAACCTCGACAGATAGGAGGTGTCGAGCAAGTATCAACCAACTGTCAAGCTTTAATGAATTTGCACTCTCTTGCTTGATTTCTTGAACAGACTTGAAGGCTTCAATACTAGATCTTGAAACGTGGTTTCTTGAAGTAGTTTAACACATCCTAAGTCTACCCAAATACAAGTAAAGTGAGTTTTGTCAAAAAATAAGCCAATTACATAAAATCATGACCTATGTTCTATAACATGAGAAACACATATGTCCTAACATTATAAATGTTCTTTCCATTTTTTTTTATACCAAAAATTTCATCAGGTTTATAAAGAAAATTGTAAGATTTTGTATCTTTTAGTGGGCTGCACCATCAATAATCATATATAAAAAGAGTGTCTATAATATAGTACTACAATACAAATAGCCTCCAATTCCTCACTAAGCTATTTAAGAGGTTCCTTTGTGTGAGGCCTTTAACATTTACGATATTAAACTTTTTATGAATAATAAATAAAATTTTAAGCACTTTATCAAATAATATTCTTAAATGTATTTGAAATAAACTTCATTCTAAGTCTTTCACACCACCAAAAAAAAAAATCATTCTAGGAAAGTGGACCAAAACAGACCGAATGGACCAAGTGGACCGAAGCAGACCGAATGGATAGAAGGGACCGAAGTGGACCAAAATAGGCTGAATTGGACCTATTCATTATTTTGCGTTATCATTTTAGTATTATTATCGAAGGCTCTACTATTTTTTTTCCCTAAAGGTCAATACATTCCCATTCATATTAATTTGGTGTTGATGCAATTTCCAATTACAAAAATATCTAGACTTGTGATGAGATTTATACACTAAAAAATTAACTCACCCACAACCTAGCACTAAAAGATGAATACTGAAATAGCAATGAACTCTAAGTTGACGTCAATGAAAAATGTTAACATGAATGAAAATAAAAAATAAAAGTCTCTGAACACGCTCTGCCCACAGGCAAACACCCTTATCTCATTCCTTTCTAATTATTTGGAGGTTTTGCCCTTTCGAAAACCTCCAGCCTTGTCACTCTTAGCCTAGCACACGAATGATCCCATAAGCAAAGGTGTGCTCAAACTAAATTTAGAGAGTAATATGGAAAGTCTAGGTAAACATTTTCATTTTTTTTTTTTAAACTCCCGTATATTTTTTTAAAGATATTTTGGGATAAAAGGGGTTAATATTTTTCCATATGTTGCTATAAATTGGTCAAAGAAAAATCCATCATTGTACAGGAATTCAGGAAAATAGTAGGCTGAGTGGTAAACAAATGCTTACTTCTCTCTTTTATCTCTCACATTTCTTCGGAAGTATGAAATTAGACCAAAACAAAGTCAAATTAAGCTAGAAAATACACCAAAACAAAGAACGGATTGAATAACGTGGTTAAGAAAAAACGTATGTAATAATTATATAATATATTTTTTCATGCTATTGAGAACAAGAATGTCATACGATTGAGTGATGTTATGATGACGGTTTAATGTAACAATACATTCCTTTATTTAGTAATAGAATATTTTTCTTTGAAAATGAATTTTATTTTTCTGGCAGAACTTTGAATGTGATTTCATTATATAATTTTGGTGAATTACTTTGGTTCTGTTTGCTATGTGTGCTCCAAAAAATTTGAAGGGGGCAAATATATGATTCAAAATCTAAGAATGAGAATGAAATAGTTTATGCCAACTGAATGACTATATGGAATTTAGTTAATGAATATAACACTGGTTTAACAAACATGAATTATTGGTTCTCTTGTGTCGTATGTCCCTCTAAGCACAAACAGATATATAATCAATGAGAACATAATCTGGGTGCTTGTGGTGATCTCAGCATCTTCTTTTCATAGATCTCTTTTTGTGCTTGTGAAGGTATTCATTCATTTAAACTCTTCCAGCTTGTTTGGGAGAGAAAAAAAATAAAATATGCTGGAAAGGTTTTTAAGGAATATTCGATCCATTTGCCAGAAGACAAATAAAATAATTTATAAACTAGCCTCTGAGCAGGCGCTCAAGTGCGTGCTCAGAGGCTCTTCTATTTTTTTTGGATGAGAGTTAATTTAGAGTATTTATTATAATTTGGGATTAATACATTTTCCAATCATTAAAATATATATATATAAAAATAAATAAAAAATATTAAAAAAAAAAAAAAAAAAAAACTAGAGGTGTGATAAATATTATGTGTGGTGAAATAATTTTTCATCACACCGCTAGGTTTTTTTTGTGATTGGAAAATGTAGCAATCCCAAATTATAATAAATGCTCTAAATTAACCCTCACTCAAAAAATAAAAAAGCCTGTGAGCACGCGCTTATAATACTATACTCGGGGCCTGACAAAATAATTAAATTCATGTTCGTTCTAACTCATATTTATTTGGTCAGAATAAATATGAGCAATTCTAACTACCATTTTTTTTTCCTTTTACGGTAAAAGAGTCAAATTTTTGTTGTTTTATTTATTTATTTTATTGTTAAGAAAAGGCTCTAGATGTTCATCCACGTTTTTTTCTTTTACGGTAAAAGGCTCAATTTTAATCCTGAAATGTGGTGTTTTAATCCTAAAAGTTAGCTACGTACTACACATCCATAACAAAAATTAAAAAGAGTTTAAATTTCAAATATATCAACTACTTTTAAAACTGAGAAAAAGGTACGTAACATTTTTATGGAGTAGTAAATTATTAACATTTTTGTTAAAGGAAATGCTCCTAGAAAGATCCTAAAATTTAGTAACTACACATCCACGTTGTTTTTTTTTTTCTTTTTTTTCTTCTTCTTTCCCTTTTGGTGTTGTTGATGTTGTTCTTTTTTTTAATTTTATGTATGGCAGTTATCATTTTTTTTTTAATCCTAAAATGTAATTTTTTTTAATCCTAAAATTTAGCCTTTTACTACACATCCATAATAGAAGTAAATAAAAGCTTAAATTTTAAAATTTTATGTATGGCAGAAGATACACGTTTTTTTTTTTTTTTTTTTTTTGGGTATTGTTGTTCTTTTTTTAAAAAAATGTAATAATAGTTTTAAATTTTTTTTAATCCAAAAATTTAGTTTTTTAGTCCTAAAAGTTAGCCACTTACTACACATCCATAAGAAAAGTTAAAAAGAGCTTAAATTTAAAATTTATCAATAACCTTTAAAACCAAGGAAAGGTATGTAACATTTTTGATGTAGTAAATTAATACTTATAAAAAAAATGTAAAAAAATTAAATAACAGTTATCAATTTTTGTTTAATCCAAAATTTTAGTTTTTTAATCCTAAAAGTTAGCCACTTACTACACATCCATAACAAAAGTTAAAAGAGCTTAAATTTAAAATTTATCAATTACCTTTAAAACCAAGGAAAGGTACGTAACATTTTTGATGGAGTAGTAAATTAATACTTATAAAAAAATATAATTTAAATTTCACATAGAATTATACAAACCATAAATATAGTTTCTGTTACAAAAGAAATTTTTTTTACAATAATTTCTTAGATAACAACCACTTCATATGAGGTTTGAATCATATATAATAATTCCAAAAACTTTGTGCATACGTGAACCTAAGAGAGATAAAAGAATTAGGGTTAAACCAAGTATTAAAATAAAAAAAATAAAATAAAATAATAAAAAAAAATAATAAAAAATAATAAAAAAAAAACAACAACAACAACAACTTTAATCAACAAACCAAAGCTAGCATGCGTGTTATTAAAGATAATAGTATAGGTTTGTTAGAGTTTTGATTTAAATTTTGATGAGATAATTTTTCCAGAAAATCCTAATAAAATTGTTCAGAATAAAGATAAAGATTTTTTAGAGTTTAACTCTATCATGGAGTCTTTAATATCTTATCACCACATCATCAACTATTTAAATAAATAACTAATTATTAAATGTTTTTATTTGAATGTGTTTTAAAATGTTCATCACATGTGAAAGCTCAAATTTGTGTGAAAACACAAGAGCTGTTTAAACCCCCAAATTAAAATTACGGCTCAGTTGATTTTACTCTAACTTAAACTAAGTGCGGAATAGAGTAAATGTGAGCGTACAAACAATATAACTACTCTAAGCCATATTCATCAAATCACAGCAGTAAAATGAAAGCTAAAAGAGTATAGAAGAAAAATGCAAACACAAGATAACATGCCGATGTATTATCGAAGAGGAAACTGAAGAACTCAGCTAAAAACCTCTCTGCCGCCCTCCAAGCGGTAAATCGATCCACTAGAGAATAAGTTGGAGTACACAAATTATAAAAGATCCTCCAAGCCTAGTCTACCCCATGTACTCGAGCCCTCCAAGCTCCTGCTACCAACTAACTTCACCAAGTCTTGTCTTCTCTAACTCTCTGAATCACACAATTCAACCCGATTGCATCCACCAAACAAATGGCTTCTTCCAATGCTTTGCAATAGCATCAAAACCTCAATTTACACTCAGGATGGGTGTGGTAAGTGTTTGGGCTATCTGTCAGGATTAGTGCTCTTAAATCCTATTGTAAGATGCTATGTATGTTATTATGCATAACATTATATAGGACTCAATGTTGTGATTAATAAAGTTTCTTTATTATTATCTAAAATAATGGTAACATGAATATTTGAATATTATCATATAGTCCATGAGATGCATAGTATGTGATTTATGTGATTTAGTCACAGAAAATATAGATCACAAGTTCCTTGAAAACTTAGAATTTTGGTTCGTAGTCAATGATGAAATTGGGCATTTCATCTGCAAAGACTATAACATATCAACTAAGATGATTTGTCTTGATCATGGAAGTGAAGACTTCTAGTTGATATGTTGATATGTTTTAAGAGTTAAGACATATTGAACTGGACCGCTATGAGATTTATTATTCTCCTAACGACTGTCAAATGAATAATAAATCTCACGACTTCTATTTTGCATGAACTCATAATCCTGACAGAATAATGGACCTGATCATGAGGTGTAGGTTGCTTTGGTATATCAGGAGTGAGATCTAAAGTTGTGATCAAAACCTCAGTATGTTGGGCAACCACATTTAGTGTTGATGGAACATATATTCTCAAGATGGAATTCATAGTCTTCTAACGGAGATATAAAATATTCCCTTGAGATAAGTTCAATGGGTTTGGTAATTCAAAGAGTTAGGCCTAACCACTTTAGCAAAAAATTACTAAAGTATATATTTATGAAATTGGATTTCATAAATATATGATGAATAACTTAAAGGATTAAATCGGGTACTCAAGGCTTAAGATGTAATAATCTTCAAAGTGGCAGTCTACATTCATGACTTTGAATTACTACGAATATTTTATAAAGGGGTTGCATGTATAATAAAGTCTTGGGATATAATTTATTAATAAAGCCTAGAGTGCAATTATATTTATATAGTGATAAATATAATTAATGGTAACTTTGGACTTGTCAAGAGTTGACAGAAAAGCCCTAAGCCCATTGGAGCTAGTGTCTTATTGGTCCCTTTTGGTCCCACTTCGAGCCATATACTAAAGCCCAATTGGAAAGGCCCAATAGGCCAGCCCAATTAGATAATCAGTTATTTATAAAGGGAGAAACATACAGAATTTTATTTTAAGAGAGACATCATTATGAAATTGTGTATATGTGAGTGAAGCCACTTGATTATTCTTCCTTGGAAACTGATAGAGAGACCACACTTCTTGGGCATAAAGTGGAATTGGAGTGAAGATTAAAGGTGTTCCCAAGTACTTCTAATCTTTTGTTTTGAATTTCACCGCACCAAGGTACGCTATCTTGTTCTTAAATTCTGAAATTTACATAGTGCATGTTATCAATCATGAATGAAATAGATCCATGTTTGTTGCTTCTGCTGTGTGTTTTGTATGAAATACAAAACCAGATTTTCCAACAATTGGTATCAGAGCCAGGTTTTCATCTCATGATTGTATAGCATGTGATTGGATTTTAGAATAAAAGAAAAATGGTTTCTTGATGATATCGGGTTCACACCAAGGATGCATATTCTCTTGGTTTGTTCGAAGTGGCCTATGATTATAAAGTAATGGTGCCGTGTCTTTATATGCAATTGTCTGTTTCGAAGTTTATTCCTTGGCCATAAACTTCTAGATGATTTGTTGTTTGGATATAGTTATTCAAATAATCGTCATGATAAAAGTATAATACTTAATGGTATGGATTCAAAGGCACTGTATCATGGCCCACGGTTGATTTTGTTATCTTCAAGGATTCTCTTGAATCCTTGTTGTATATTGTAGACCGAATATATAACAAGACCATTGATTGATATATAGTTGTTGAATGTAACAGTTATATAACTGTCATGTGTGTGCACTTTGTTTTGCACCGATTGCATATATATGGATTCGTAAACATTCGGATTATTGATATAAGGTAGTGATACAATGTTTCTAGCATGTGTTATATGCCTTTGATGTCTTGGATCTGTATATTAAAGTGTGTTTCATATGTTGCAATTTATATGGAGATACATGAATATATATGCTATCTTGTTAATGCTAGGATTATGAAATTTATTCCTAATGAGATTAGGATTATGTTTTCAAGGTTTCTAGCATTATTATGGTTCTTGATCTTAAAAACTTTTAATTTAAAATATCTAGTGGGAGAGAGATACAAGGGTTGGATCTCACGGCCTCCATTATCGGTTCATAGTAGTGTGGAGTAAGCACCTCATCTTGGCGTATATGCCTCGCAATCCCAAAGGAGGGTGTTTACTTCATTGTACTACAAGATTGAACTTACCCGTTTAAAGTAGTGTGGACAAGCACCTCGTCTTGGCGTATATGCCTCACGATCCCAAAGGAAGGGGTTTTGTTCCATGGTACTACAAGTTTAAACACTATAAGAGATGAAATGTGGCTACACTTGATTCTAAATAATGGTGTACACTAGACTAAGTGTAATGTTAACCTCCCAAATGAGCTATGTCATTATTACTTAGAGGCTAAAGGTAATACGGCATATTATTAGTGTTTGATAAGAGTTATCCTGATAGCACTAATAATGATAATAGTTCTCAATCAATCATAGTGTTTATAATATACTTGCTACCAAGGAATTATAGACATGGGATTGGGTTGTCGTTGCATATTTTATATTATAGTTTTATTAAGGTTCCATACTATATGTTTATATGCTAAATTGATAATGTCTAGTTTACTTATTATATTCATGTTTGTTATTTTCATATTTAAAATCATGGCATCATTTAGCCCACTTGTTGCTATTCTTAATCAAAACAAACTGACTGGATCCAATTATGTTGACTGGAAAATAAATTTGGATATTGTTCTTACTGCTGAAGAGCATAAATATGTGCTTACTCAACCATGTCCTAGCTTTCCATCATTAGATGCTCCTCTTGAGAAAAAACAGCGATATGATCATTGGTAGAAATCTAATGAGATGGCTAAGTGCTATATCCTAGCATCTATTTCAAATGTTCTACAACATCAAATGCAAGATGTAGAACTAGCTTCGGACATAATGCTAAGTCTGAAGGAGATGTTTGGTGAGCAAGGCCGTTCTGCAAGGCATGAAACTATGAGGCAGATTTATAATACCAAAATGGCTGAAGGTACTTCAGTGAGGGAGCATTGTCTTAGGATGATCTCTAATCTGAATACATTGGAAGTTTTTGGTGCCGATATTGATGGAGAATCCCAAGTGGATATGATACTCCAGTCACTACCAGAATCATTCAAGGAATTCAGACTTAACTATAACATGAACAAAAAGATTTATTCATTGTCTAAATTAATAAATGAGTTGGTAGTAGTGGAAGGCATCCTTGGTACTTATAGTGTTGATGCCAATATGGCTGAGGCTTCTACTTCTCAACCTAAGTCGAAAGGCAAGGGTAAAAAGAAGAAGAAGAAGAAGAAGGACTTCGCCAAGCAAGATGGTAAACAAGTTGTCTTAGGAGTTGCCAACAAAGGAAAGAAAACCAAAGGAAAGTGTTTCCATTGTGGTGAGAAAGGACATTGGAAGAGGAATTGTCTAATATTTAAGGCTACCAAGAATAAAGGTATGAAAAGTTCATTCCTTCTTGAAACATGTTTAGTATAGAATCCCACAGATTCCTGGTGTGTGGATTCAGGTTGTACTAATCATATCTGCAATTCTTTGCAGGGGTTTCAGGAGACCAGAAAGCTGAATGAAGGGGAAATGTTTCTTACCTTGGCTGATGGGAGCAGGATTCCAGTTGTAGCTATTGGAGTGTTTAATTTATTGTTTGAATCTAGAGTTTTAATATTGGAAGACTGTTTGTATGTACCTAATGTTCGTAGGAATTTAATTTCTACAACTTATTTAGGTAAACATGGATATTATGTTATCCTAAATGACAATGTTGTAATAAAGAAGGATAAAGTGTTTATCTGTCCTGGCAATATTGTGGATGGTCTTTATATTTTAACTACTGATAAGCATGAATTATATAATTCTTAATTAGATCATAACTCTCATGTAAAATCATTAAAGAAAAAGTTTCCTTCTACTAATGAAGCATATCTTTGGCACTTGCATTTGGGTCATATTAATTCAAACAGAATTCAAAGACTGATCAAAGATGGACTCTTAGAGCCCATGGAGTTTGATGGATTTCTAGTTTGTGAATCTTGTTTGAAAGGTAAAATAACCAAACAACCTTTTAATGCAAAAGGTAGAAGAGCTGAAGAATTGCTTGAATTAGTTCATACGGATGTATGTGGTCCTATGTCAACCCAAGCAAAAGGAGGTTATGAGTACTTCATCACTTTTACCGATGATTACTCAAGATATGGTTATGTGTACCTAATGAGACGGAAGTCAGAAGCCTTTGAAAAGTTCAAAGAGTTTAGGGCTGAAGTTAAGAATCAATTAGGTAAACGCATAAAGGCCATTCAATTTGATTGTGGTGGCGAATACCTTCTTGGGGATTTCAAGGATTACTTAACTCAAAATGGGATTGTATCCCAATTAACTGCACCTGGAACTTCCCAACAGAATGGTGTAGCAGAAAGAAGGAATAGGACTCTTTTAGAAATGGTTAGTCCATAATGAGTTACTCAACTTTACCAGTTTCTTTTTAGGGATATGTACTAAAAACTGCATTGCATATTTTGAATTTAGTTCCATCAAAATCTGTTCCTAACACACCTAAGGAATTGTGGAGTGGGCGCAAGCCTAGTATGAGATACCTCCACATTTAGGGATGTCTAGCACATGTGTTGAAAAGGAAGTTTGATAAGTTAGAAGCTAAAACTGAAGTATGCATGTTTTTAGGGTATTCAAAGGAAACAAAGGGTTATTTATTCTATAATCATAAAGATAACAAAGTGTTTGTTAGCACACATGCCAAATTTTTGGAGGATGATTATGTGAATAATTTTAATCCTAGAAATAAAGTTGTTTTGGTTGAAATGAATGAACCTATAAATGAACAGCCAATGGATGAAACTAGGGATGATGTGGCTGTATTAGATACACTACAAGATATTACTCATGAGATGACTAGTACACAGGTGCCTCGTTGTAGTGGCAGAATTGTTCGGCCTCCTATAAGATTTATAGGTTTGGGAGAAACTTATGAAGCTATCTCAGAAGAGGCTAAATCAGATCCCTACACTTATGAAGAGGCAATGAATGATATAGATGCACATCATTGGGTCCAAGTTATGAAATCTGAATTGGATTCTATGTATTCCAATCAAGTTTGTGATCTTGTAAAGGCACCTAATGGCATTAAACCTGTGGGTTGCAAATGGGTTTACAAGAGAAAAAGAGGGATAGATAGAAAGGTTGAAACCTTTAAAGCAAGACTAGTGGCGAAAGGGTATACACAAATGGAAGGTATTGACTGTGTTGAAACTTTTTCACCAGCAGCCATGCTTAAATCTATCAGAATTCTCTTATCCATTGCTGCTCATTATGGTTATGAGATTTGGAAAATGGATGTCAAGACTGTATTTCTTAATGGCAATCTTGAAGAAGAACTCTATATGATGCAACCAGAAGATTTCATAGCAAAGAACCAAAAGCATATGGTATGCAAGTTGAAAAGGTCCATTTATGGACTTAAGCAAGCGTCTAAGTCATGGAATATCAGATCTGATCAAGCAATCAAGTCATTTGGTTTTGAACAAAATCTTGATAAACCATGTGTGTACAAAAGACATCAAGATAAAGTAGTAATGTTCCTAGTGCTTTATGTTGATGATATTCTACTCATTGGAAATGATGTAGGGGTGATGTCATCAGTAAAAGTTTGGTTGTCAAGCCAATTTGATATGAAGGACTTAGGTGAAGCTAATTTTATTCTAGGGATCAAGCTTTGGCGAGATCACAAGAATAAGATGTTAGGTTTATCACAAAGTGAGTATATAGATAATGTTCTAAAACAGTTTGGCATGCAAAACTCCAAGAAAGGATTACTTCCTTTTAGACATGGAGTTCCTCTGTCTGATGACCAAAGGCCTAAGACTCTTGAGGAAGAAAATATGATGAGACAAGTTCCTTATGCTTCTATAGTGGGAAGTCTCATGTACGCCATGCTTTGTACTAGACCAGATATCTGCTATTCAATTGGCATGGTCAACCGATATCAATCAAATCCATGACCAAAACATTGGCAAGCTGTAAAGCATATTCTCAAGTATCTAAGGAGAACGAGGGATTATATGCTTGTTTACCGGTGTGAGGATTTGATTCCCATTGGCTATACAGATTCAGAATTTCAGTCAGATCTAGATTTCAGAAAATCCATTTTAGGATATGTATTCACCTTGGGAGGTGGAGCCATAAGTTGGAGGAGTCCTAAGAAATCTTGTATTGCAGACTCCACCATGGAAGATGAATATGTCGTTGCTTGTGAAGTGGCAAAAGAAGCTTTATGGCTCAAGAAATTCTTTTCTAATCTTGGTGTAATGAGAATGGAGCAAGTTCCCATCACATTGTTTTCGACAATAGTGGAGCAGTTGAACAATCCAAAGATCCAAGAAATCATAAAAAAGGAAAGCACATTAAGAGAAACTACCACATCATTCGAGACATTGTTGCTCATGGAGATGTAGTGGTTGCAAAGATTAAAAGTGCAAATACTCTAGCAGATCCTTTTATCAAAGCCTTGCCTCAAAGGACTTTCGAGTCACATTTGGAGCGAATGGGAGTTAGATTAATGCACAATAGTCTTTAAGGCAAGTGGGAGATTGTTGGATTAGTGCCCTTAAATCCTATTGTAAAATGTTATATATGTTATTATGTATGACATTATGTATGACTTAATGTTGTGATTAGTAAAGTTTCTTTATTATTATCTAAAATAATGGTAACATGGATATTCGAACATTATCATATAGTCCATAAGATGCATAGTATGTGATTTATGTGATTTAGTCACAGAAGATATAGATCACAAGTTCTTTGTAAACTTAGAATTTTAGTTCGTAGTCGGTGATGAAATTGGGCATTTCATCTGCGAAGACTATAACATATCAACTAAGATGATTTGTCTTAATCATGGAAGTGGAGACTTCTAGTTGATATGTTGATATGTTTTAAGAGTTAAGACATATTGAACTGGACCGCTGTGAGATTTATTATTCTCCAAACAACTGTCAAATGAATAATAAATCTCACGACTTCTATTTTGCATGAACTTTTAATCCTGAGAGAATAATGGACTTGATCATGAGGTGTAGGTTGCTTTGTTATATCAAGAGTGAGATCTAAAGTTACGATCAAAACCTCAGTATGTTGGGCAACCACATTTAGTGTTAATGGAACATATATTCTCAAGATGGAATTCATAGTCTCTTAACGGAGATATAAAATATTCCCTTGAGATAAGTTTAATGGGTTTGGTTATTCAGAGAGTTAGGCCTAACCACTTTAGCAAGAAATTACTAAAGTATATATTTATGAAATTGGATTTCGTAAATATATGATGAATAACTTAAAGGATTAAACCGGGTACTCAATGATTAAGATGTAGTAATCTTCAAAATCGCAGTCTACATTCATGATTTTGAATTACTACAAATATTTTATGAAGGGATTGCATGAATAATAAAGTCTTGGGATATAATTTATTAATAAGGCCTAGAGTGCAATTATATTTATATAGTGATAAATATAATTAATGGTAACTTTAGACTTGTCAAGAGTTGACAGAAAAGCCCAAGGCCCATTAGAGCTAATGTCTTATTGGTCCCCTTTGGTCTCACTCCGAGCCACACACTAAAGCCCAATTGGAAAGGCTCAATAGGCCAGCCTAATTAGATAATCAGTTAGTTATAAAGGGAGAAACATACAAAATTTTATTTTAAGAGAGACATCATTATGAAATGGTGTATGTGTAAGTGAAGCTACTCGATTATTCTCCCTTGGAGTGAAGATTAAAGGTGTTCCCAAGTACTTCTAATCTTTTGTTTTGAATTTCACCACACTAAGGTACGCTATCTTGTTCTTAAATTCTGAAATTTACATAGTGCATGTTATCAATCATGAATGAAATAGATCCATGTTTGTTGCTTCCGCTGTGTGTTTTGTTTGAGATATAAAACTAGATTTTCCAACACTATCAACCTCTCAAGGATTTGGAAATAGAGAGGTAGGAGTTGAGGAAAACCACAATGGATTATGTGGAGTATTATGGGTATGACAATCTCTAACTCTCAAGGGTTGTGGCTTGGGTTTTCTCTTTGAAAGCCCTCCTCAACATATGTGAGAAATGCGGGTATATATAGTGTGGGTAGAGACAAGGTCTATCAGATATAACAAATTGGCAAAACAGAATGTTTTGTGGGTATCTTACAGGAAGGTCTTACCCGCGAGACTCTTACGAAAACCAGCTGTCACCATCGATCATGACTCTTCACATGCCAATCATGTGCTGAGCACATGCTTTACTTTGCGGGAAGGCTTCTCGTGAGCTACCCACGAAAACTTCTTTGGTCTTCAATTTGCCTTGAGTCTTCGCACACTCTCTCACACACAACTCTTACAAAGAAATCCCACATAAAATACAAGGTACATAAGATTGAACAAAATTACAATCAAATTTTGGCACGAAATTAAAGCCAACACAAACTAGTTGTAAATCACAACTTTACAACATGAAAATAATTAATCTACTGATTGAATGGATAGGATTAGCAACTGTAATACAACAACAACAACAACAAAAAATAAAAAATTTGTTTATCTCATTGTTCACTTAATATCATTCAAAAAAAAAAAATGTAGCGTATACAAAATTTCATTCTAAAAAATACTAAAAGTAAATTTAATCAACAAACCAAAGTTTGTGTGTGTGTGTGTGTGTGTGTGTGTGTGTGTGTTATTAAAGATAATAGTATAGGTTTGTTAGAGTTTGTGTTTGATTTAAATTTTGATGAGATAATTTTTCTTGAAAATCCTAATAAAATTGTTCAGAATAAAGATAAGAAAATTTTAGAGTTTAACTCTATCATGGAGTCTTTAAAATCTTATCACCATATCATCAACTATTTAAATAAATAACTAATTATTAAATCTTTATCTGAATTTGTTTTAAAATGTTCATCAGATGAAAATAATTAATCTACTGATTGAATGGATAGGATTAGCAACTATAATACCCCAAAAAAAAAAAAATGTTTATCTCATTGTTCACTTAATATCATTCAAAAAAAAAAAAAAATGTAGCGTGTACAAAATATCATTCTTAAAATGAATAAATAAATAAATAAAATTAATAATTTCGTAAAAAAAAATGGAACGTACCAAACAAAAAAAAAAACCCATATACAATTTCAATCAGAGAACCCATATAGATCGAAGGCCCACTAGGTTAACAGCCACTAGGTTCATGTGTAATAAAAAAAAAATCAAAATTTAAAAATTTAATATGAAAGTAGAGCCAATACCTAGAAATATGCTGAAAATCAGTAAGTCAATCGTAGAGATAAAAAGGGGTTGCGACAATCTAGAGTAGACACAGAATAATTAGATAATCGAATAGATTGAGACAAAGAGAGTAACATAAGGATGGTTCAAGCACAAACCTTCCTTGTTGAAATTTCAAAGTCAAACACCCTCAAACACCCTTCAATCCCTAATCACATTCACCCAAAAGTAAGTACTCCTAAAACTATGAATACTTGGCAGTTATGGCAAGTATGAACTCAATGAAAAAAAAAATTGCAAAAGATAGCACCTGAAAAGCTGTTAGAGCCTCTAACATTGTTTATAAACCAAATCTGAAAGTAGAAGAAGAAGAAAGAAAGAGGATGTAGAATGTCTTCAATCTAAAGAAGATAGAAACCCTCAAACACCCTTCAATCCCTAATCATATTCACCCAAAAGTAAGTACTCCTCAAACTATGAATACTTGGTAGTTATGGCAAGTATAAACTCAAAGAAAGTCAATGATAAAAAAATAATAATAATAATAATAAAATAAAAATAAAAACAAAACAAAAAACAAAAAACAAAACAAAAAAACAAAACACAAAACAAAAAAACAAAACACAAAACAAAACAAAACAAAAAAACAAAAAAACAAAAAAAAAATAAAAAAAACTTGCAAAAGATAGAACCTGAAAAGCCGTTGGAGCCTCTGACATTGTTTATAAACCAAATCTGAAAGTAGAAGAAGAAGAAAGAAAGAGGATGTAGAATGTATTCAATCTGAAGAAGATAGAAACCCTCAAACACCCTTCAATCCCTAATCACATTCACCCAAAAGTAAGTACTCCTCAAACTATGAATACTTGGCAGCTATGGCAAGTATGAACTCAAAGAAAGTCAATGATAAACAAAAAAAAAAATGCAAAAGATAGAACCTGAAAAGCCATTAGAGTCTTTGAAATTGTTTATAAACCAAATCTAAAAGTAGAAGAAGAAGAAGAAAGAAAGAGGATGTAGAATGTCTTCAATCTGAAGAACAATGAGAGAAACTGACAAAGCGTACGTGAGTTTGGGGATCTTAAAGTATAGGAATTTTAATTTACATATTTATCCCCAGTAGTTGAAAACTTGCAAGTGGGTAGAATGAGGGTATTTTAGGCATCAAAATTGAGGAATCCAAATAAGGGAAGCCCTTTAAATAGTAGTATAGATAAAGGTAAATGTTATATAATGGTAATTTTTTATAAACTCTCAAAGGTAATATTGAAAGTACATCATCTTTTCATTCCATTGTTATGTTTTTTTAATATACTCCCAAAACACAAGTATTCATATGATACATCTTAAGTACAACTCAATAATAATATGATCATAATTGGCCTTTGCTCCTAAGTTTAGCCAACATGCAGTGTAAGTTTTAGACTCTTTCACTAAGGAAATTAAGTAAAGTTTATTTTACTTGGATTTATGTATAAATAAATGAATGTAAGTATGTATGTGCCCTCACAGTAACACATTATAAACTCTTCATCGAGTTGATAGTTGAGATCTGAAATCTTTCATGCCAAGAGAACAAATACTTTGAATACTTCATCTTCTTTGCATTCTTACCAAACTTGAAATTCATCAATTGGGCAACTTGAACTTTTTGTCCCTTGATCTTCATGCTATTGAAAATATTCACCAATTAAGAGTCAATGATCAAATCAAATCTTTCCACCCCAATAAAATCAATAAACTTTGTTTTAGTGTCTCCCACTAAAATAATAGGAGTTTGAATGTTGCAATCATCTAACTTGATTTCATCGAGATCGTTGACAACTTCCTCTATAATTTCTTCTTTAATGGTCTCTACTATCTCGACTACAAGATCCTTATGTATACTAGGATCTTCATTAATCTCCTCCACATTAATCTTGATTTCATGATCTTCTTCTATAATAATGCCTCCATTAATTTCCTCATAAATCTCTACATTTTTTTCTTTGACTTCTACATAATCTTCAAGAACAATATTTAATTCAACATGAAATTCTTCCTTTAATAGTGGAATATATGGTTCTTCAAAATAATTTAAGTATGAACTTCTTGGCCAATAATAATCTTGTATTGTATACTACAAGATTTCTTAACAGTCCAAAGGATAAAATTTGATAGCAAGTATCCTTTTCATCCTTGGCCATAAACAAATTTTGTCTTTACCTTGTCAGATTCTATTAGATTGTACTCGTTCCTACCAATGTAAGGCATACTCACTAAGTTTATACAAAACAAGTCCAAATTTTCTCTCTTAATAAATATTCTCAAAGTCAAATAAATCCTCCAGATCAAGTAATCAATCAAGAAAATCTTCTTTTTAAAAATAACCATTAAAAGTTGCAATTCTCTTATAAGGCCTATATGAGATTTGCTTACCAATAAGTTGCCCGTGAGTTAAGTCTTCGCTACAGTTATACCTATTGTTTCCATTTTTCAACGGCACCATCCTAGCATAGATATTTGTGAGTGCTTGTTGAACATCACTTAATACTCGCTAAGTTATTCGTCGTTGTTGTAGTGGTGGTTACCGTCTCGCCGGTTGGCAATCAGATCAGGGTAAATCAAGGCTCTAATACCAACTGATGTTGCGAAAGCCTAAAGAAAGTACACACGAGGCTCTCTTGATGGAACAGAAACTAAACTGTTAGCTTCTAGTAGTAAACCTAGAATCTACAAGAGGTTTCCCTAAATCCACGAGATAAATTGGAATTCGCTAGAGAAAGAATTTGAAAAAAGTTTGTACTTTTATTGATAACATTATATCAAAAACGTTTACAAACTTTGGAGTCTATTTAAGAGCTCCGTAGTACTTGACAAACAAGAAAATACCTAACCATAACAAGAACCAAATTTGACCTAAAAAGTATTAAAAACACCTAAACACAAGGAAATAATAACCCTAAACCTAAAATAACGTTTTTTACATAAAAATATCAAAATTAAATTGTAGAATCTGTCCTACATCATTACTTAAATGGGTATTTATATTGGTATAGATGGAATGAAAGAGAGGAGAGAGAGAGAGAGAGACAAGTGCAAACTTGGCTAATTGACCTCTTTTTCAAAATTTATTAGGCAAGAGTTGGAAAATACAATGTAAAAGCTCCATCAAAAAGTTATTGTTACGTTCTAAGATTTTAGGAACTAAATGTATTAGAACTTCAATGTGTAATGTATTGGCAAACCATGCTCAAAGTGTGTTTAAGCGTAAAGTTGGAATCAAGTGATTGCAGAATTTACTAGACTAAATCTGCAAGGCTCGATCAATCGAAAATTAGACTCGATCGATCGAACCTCGTGTAGATTATTTTCCGGCAGAATTTTCCAACTCAACTCAAGCCTATATGACGTGTAGGGTTTTATGTTTTGCTTCAAGTATAAAAGGAAAAACCTTAGCCACGTTTTATAGGTTGTTGATATGCTGTGTGTGTGAATCTTCTATGAGATCTAGAGCTGTTTACCTTCATACACACTTAGGGTTATCAAGATCAAGATTATGTCAAGAACTCGGTGATCGTTTCAATTGCTACATAAAGAACTTAAAGAAGATCTGAAACCTTTGAATGGAGTCTCAGAGTCACAAGTGGGAGTACTTGTGGTTGTGGATCAAGGAAAGAAGTAGTCCGTGAACTCAGAGTTGTCACGTGGTCGTGGTAGTAAGTTTTCTACTCGAGGTAGCAATAGGATGTTAATGGTCTAAGTCTTATTGTACAAACTTCAATTCTTTCATAGTGGATCTGTTTTACCTTAAGGATAGCTAGGTTAAATCCTCCCTAGGTTTTTTACCAGTTTGGTTTTCCAGGGTTATCATATCGTTGTGTTATTTATATTTCTGCATTGTTTACATAATATGATTTGATTGTGTTAACCTAGATCTAAATAATTTATCTAAGTAATCACTTGACAAAATAACTAGGTTAAACAATTTGTGTTTTAATGGGTCTAAAAATGTACAGTTATGTTTTCAATTCTCCACTTGGCCAGTGCATTACACACGTTCATATATGGATTTAGCCTTTGGCCAGTGATGAAATACTAAAAAAGAAATACAAAAGACCTTTCTTTTGCATTTTCTCTAATTACTATTTTAGGATATATATTGTATGCCCTCACATTTTTTCCTTTATGACCTTTTTTTTCTTTCTTCTTCTTGTTCTTTAAAAAAAAAAAATTTAAATTAAATTCCCTATATTTGCTTAAACACTTTGGTAGTTTGGTACACAGTCATATCCTTAAGGAAAAATGTTCTTATATATTCGTTGATGACACTCCGTACACGCAACATCATTAATTGCACATTAAATGTCCATATTTATAACTTTTTCTACATTAAAGTGTGAAAAATGCAATGCAAATTATATACAGAAACAAATTGGTGAGAATCATTGCCCATCCTTCAATTCCCCAATCCCTCAAAATACCAAGTTCCATATTATAGATTTTACAAGCAAATTCACTAACATCTACAATGACAAATAGACCGAATGAATCAAGTAGACCGAAATGGACCAAAGTGAACTGAATGGATTATAATGGACCGAATGGATCAAAGTGAACCGAAATAGAAGCAAGTGACCAAAATGGACCATATCAAACCGATTTGTACAAAAGGGACCGAAGTAGACCAAAATAGACTAAATTGGACAAATTCATTATTTTGCATTATCATTTCAGTATTATTATCGAAAGCTCTTCTATTTTTTCCCTAAAAGGTCAATAAATTTCCATTCATCTTAATTTAAGGTTGATGCACTTTCCAATCACAAAAATACCCAAGAACGTTGTTAGGACATATGTGATTCACTTGTTAGGAACATATGTCACTATTTTATGTAATTAGCTAATCCTTTGACAAAACGCACTTTACTTGTATTTGGATAGATCTAGGATGTGTTTAATATTTCAAGAAACTTTGTTTCAAGATCAAGTGTTGAAGCCATGCAAGTCTGTCCAAGATTCAAGCTGAAAAGTGCCTGTCATTAAAGCTCAATAGCTAGCCATCTATCAAGCTTAAAGAGCTGTTCAGCCCTGTGGCTCAACAACAGCTCGACAGTTAGGGTATCTGTCGAGGTTTATGAAAAACATATTTTCAATTCTGTTTTGACTTCAATCCGTGTTTATGTGTTTGGGCTTTCTTTTCCCATAACCCTAAACATATAAAAGGATTATTTTAAGGGTCATCAAAGTGTTCACAGGTTGCACAAGTGTTGAGCAAAGTTTGTTTAAGCAAATTGTGACCGAATACACAGTTTTACCCTAGTTCATCGTTCTTGTGAAGAAGTTACTGGGTTTATGCACCATAGGGTTTTGTGACCAAGCATCTTCTTGATCTTCATCGTTAGGATGAACTGAAGAACTTTGCAGCCAACAACCTTCTCTAGTTGGTTATTGAAGTCGCGTACTAGGATCCGCACAATTGGTTAGTCACTACAGAACAAGTCCAATTGGGTATTGGGGTAAGGGTTCAACTGTAGGTTGGTATAAGGTACTGGGACTCCTTTACTTGTAACCGCTTGTTGATAATAGTGGAATTTCGGGAGTGATGACCTTAAAATCATCCGATGGGGTTTTTGCCGTGCAAGTTTTCCCCATTCGTAAACAAATCACCGTGTTATTTATTTTCCGCTACATACTTAGTCTAATTGGTGATTTGTTTGTGCTACCACGCGTTTGCATGATAATTTGATTAATTAATAAACTTGGCTAATCAATCAATTAATTCATCACAAGAGGTCAATTAGTTTTTGGCCTATCAAATGTGATGAGATTTATGCACACAAAAAATTAACTCACCCACAAACCTAGCAATAAAAAATGAATATTGAAATAGCAATGAACCCCAAATTGACATCAATGGAAAATGTTAATACGAATGAAAAAATATTTTATAAATAAAAGCCTCTGAACATGCTCTATGCATATGTCGAACCTAGATGATGCCTTGATATAACCTTTTTATTGGAAGTAGATTAGGCCTTCATGTATTTTGGTAATAGCTTATGATAGGCCTTCATGTATTTTGGTAGTAGCTTATGATAGGCCTTCACTTGTATAATCATAACTTTTTAACTTCTATAAAAGGTTTCTTCCTTATGTTACTTGCCTTTAATCTTAAACTAGATGATTGTATAAACCCAAATGCTTTCTTAGCATTGTATCTATCTTGCATACTGATCTTTCCTCATTATTGGCTCATGTTGTACTAATGTTTAATATTGTGGCATTAAAAGCATGGATTGATATGGGAAGTAAATTTATTGTTCATCTTGCTTGTGTTGTGACTTGTGCATGTGTGCTTCTGGGTATAATAATTGCTAATGGCACTAAAAAAGTATGGATTGCCTATGTTTCTTGTATCTATAGTAATAATTGCTTTCCAATTTTCTTGAAGGTTGACTCCATGGGTCGCTCTTTGTTTTGCAAGTTGCTTTTTGATTACTTGGATGAGGATGAGATAATCAAAGAAGTTGTCATGGGTTCAACATCACAACGTAAACGCCATTGCTATATCAGACGTAATCATTTGGCAGGCAATGAGAGGCTTTTTCTTAACTACTTTGCCCCTTCACCAGTATTTCTTTCCACTTTATTTCATAGGAGATTTTGAATAAGGCATTCTCTTTTTCTCCATATTCAACCTAAGGTAGAAGCTCATGACTCTTACTTTGTCCAAAAAAGAGATAGTGCCAACAAACTTGGTTTATCTTCCTTGCAAAAGATATCTGCTACACTTAGAATGCTTGCATATGGACTATCGGGCGATTTTATGGATGAATATGTATGGATTGGAGAAACCACTGCATTTCAAAGTTTGAAAAAATTTGTTACTATAGTGGTTGATGCTTTCTCTGAGGAATACTTGAAAAACCTAAATAACAAAGGCATTGCTAGATTGTTAGTTCATGGTGAACGCCGAGGTTTTCTAGGTATGTTAGGTTCAATTGATTGCATGCATTGAAAATGGAAAATTTGTCCAGATGCATGGAAAGCTCAATATTGTAGTCATATTCATGAGCCAACTATTATTTGATGTAGTAGCATCATATGATCTTTAGATATGACATGCATTGTTTGGGTTCCCTAGGTCAAATAATGACATTAATGTGTTAGAGCAGTCTTATATATTTTCTAAGCTTGCACAAGGACGTGCTCCTGTAGCTAATTACTCAACCAATGGTCATGACTACACGATGGGATATTACCTTGCTAATGGCATATATCCAAAGCGGGCAACATTTGTGAAAACAATCCCTGCTCCATAAGGACAAAACAAAAATTATTTGCAACAGCCCAAGAGGCATATAGGAAGGATGTTGAGTGTGCATTTGGAGCACGTTTCACAATTGTTCATGAACCTGTACGATTTTTCCATCTTGAAACACTCCAAGAGATCATAAAAGCGTGCATAATTCTCTATAACATGATTCTTGAAGATGAGCGAGATAATAATGAAGGGAAAGACTTGGATTATGAGCAAATTGATGAAGTGCATAATCCTCTTATACAAGTGCCACGTGAACAAGCTGATGGATTTACGACATACATTCAAAGTCATGAACGTATTAAAGACTGAGATTTTCATTCTCAACTCTAGTTAAACCTCATTGAACATTTATGGCAATTGCAAGGCAAGTCATGGGAACTTTTTTTTTATGTTGAGAAGCACAAGTCATAGGAACTTGAGTGTGTGAGTTATTGATGTGAGATTTTATTATAATTTGATATGAGTTATGTCTATGAGTAATCTATGGACTAGATTGTTGCAACTATAATATGTGTTACATTTTATATGTTTTTTGATAAGGTTCCTCCACTTCGTAGTCTACATATATGCTTCATGTAAATGGTTGTTGATGGGTTGATAGTTTACTCCAAGATTGCTTCCTAGCGATTAAGAAATTGTTTTAGTAAAAAAAAAAAAAATTTATGTGTGTGTTATTTGAGATTAAAAAAATATTATTGTTACACTAGACGATTATGTGCTATTATATGGCGGTGACAGTGGCGGTGGCGGTGGTAGTGGTGGTGGTGGTGGCGATGGCAATTACGGTTGCGGTGGCGATTGTTGTGATTGTTATTTATTGTAATGGATATATTATTTTATTATAGTAGATATATTATTTTATTATGTTGTTTATATTATTTTATTGTGTTGAAAGCTAAAATAAAACCACTGATATTGGGTGTTTTGTAAAGTGAGATGGTAAAATAAATAAAGTAGCTTTTTGTGGTGCCAAATTACTAAATTTATGGATCCACCAATGTAGATGCTCTAATAGGGTTATGATTGTACATGATATTATCTGTTCTTTTATTTGGGAAAAAAATTATGTGACAATATTTTGCTAGATGATGCAAAAGTCCTTACTTAAAAGTTATGGTAGCTCTATTTTTACAGAATTTAATATTTAATTCAAAAGTCTAAACCAGACATGATTATTAGGTCAAATGCCATAAACCTTCCAATTGTAGAAGATTATGATAATTTCAATATATAATAGTAAATATTACAGCTGAACAATCAAGGATGCAAAATGGCACCTCTGTAGAACATCAATACCCAGTCACAACTAGAACATTTATTCTATCTCATCTCAATTATTCAAAACTCATAACATTGTCGGTATCTGTAAGGACAGGGAAAGAAAATACATGAATTACATAAAATTGACTAATTTAGAATGTGACTCATAAACTATAAAATGAGCAATCAATCCCTTAATATGAATTCAAAATTATAGAGAGTAAAAATAGACGTAAAAATAGAGAGTAGCAAGTAAAGTTTCCCATGGCAATTATGTTCTTTTAGTAATTATCTATACCAACGGAAATATTGGTATCACAAAGAACCTCATGGTTCCATTCAAGCAATGAATGCCATCGCACACACCACAAGCAAAGTGGTAAGGCTGCCATGACCTTTGCAGCACAAACTTGAGGCCCTCCCCAGTTCCTTGTGTCTCATTTGCCACCTTCTAGGCATTTGTAAAGTCACATTTAATGAAGCTCTCGTAGTTTGGTAGCAAGTAAACATTGTGAGGAAATGTGTTTGGAGTTGGTGGATCATATTTGAAAACTGCAATCAACATCATATAAATAGTTATTTTTCATGCATATTTGCATTCATGAGCAAAACAAAACAAAAAATGTACACATTTTTCATGTTCCTTAAGGATCCAAATTGACAATCTTTGAATAAATAAAGTGAAGACAAAGTTCAAAGTTAGAATTGAATCTTTTAATATCATGATGAATTTTATAACTTGTCATGAAAACACAAGCAGTTTAAAATATGATTTTGGTCATTATATTTTACAACCAAAAGTTCTATGTATGGCAATATGTAACAAGCAGCAACAACAAAGTAATCAAGCTCACCTAGAGTGTCATATAGGTAGAAAGGGCCATGTTTGAATGCCCATTTGGTGTAGTTAAAGCCATATATCGAGTGGTGGTGGTCACCCACCATGATCTTGTTGGACGTATGTGTATCATTGCAATTCCCATATGGCAAGGCTATGCTAACTACTATTATGGAAGCAATTGGCAACACTAGCATGAGTCCTTGTGCAATTGTGAAACCCATGGTATGAGAGAGTGAAATAATTAAGAGGGTGAGACACAAAGAAAGAGATAGCGAAATAAGATGTTAGCAATTGATAAGGGTAATTCTGAAAGTTTGATAAAATTCAAGGCAAAGCCGACGAACCTAATGAACCTGATGACCTTGCTTGTGCACCTATAAACGACACCATAAAAACTGACGGTTCCACCTCAATGCCGATAGGTGCGCCTCGAGATCAATGACACTTGAAGGAGACGACCAGGATGCATGGACGGGCTAAAAAGTTAACAGAAGGAAGCTGAAGGGGATGGTTAAACCTTTAACAAATTTGACGTGGCCTTGCTTGGCCCCCACGCATGAATATATAAGGAAACATCTTGTGCTCCACGACAAACCCTAATCAAGGGGATTCCTACAAGGAAAGGATCCCACAAGATACACACATTAATGAAGATCTTCCCTACAAGGAAAAGCCCTCTATGCCAAGGAACGAATGTCAACCCTACCTACTATAAAACCCCAAAAACCCTCACAAACCAAGGTACGCATAATTTCTCTCAGCTTTGGCACTCTAGAGTTGTGAAAATTTTCTAACTTGACTTTCGGAGGGTATTTGGCCAATACCACACCAATACTCTCTTAAGGTCTTCTTTTTCTGTGTCGTGCAGGTGTTGTCTTGAGTATGTGAGGACTGTGTGGCTTATTCACAATTTTAGGCATCATCAGTTGGCGTCGTCTGTGGGAAATTTGCGTCTTGTAAGCCATACTATTACTTCCCAGACAAAGAGTTGCATCGTACTTACTTGCTCGATGGCAACCACCAACAATGTTCAAGGAGACGAACCACACACCACCACCCTCGAGAGACAGGTTCAAAATCTCGCCGTTGCCGTAGAACACCTCACCAAGCAAAACCATAATCTAGAAGGGCAACTGCGCCAAAAGAATGCGGGGCTTAACACTTTGGAGGAGTACCAAGAAGGCACCAACACTGAAAGAAATGACCAAGAAGAGCCGAAAGGTAGCAACATCCCAAGCAAACTAAAGCGACAGGACACGTGTCGTCCATCCATCACAAATACGGCTCCACCTCACATAGTTGCAGAGATGCAAATGATAAAGGAACAGATGGACTTCATGATGAACGCCCTTAGAGGACGAGTGTATAGCGACCTCAATGACCTGGTCCGTAGAACTAATTCGCCATTCATGGCATCTGTCACTTTGTTCCCCCTTCCACCGAAGTTCTGTATGCCATAGTTGGAGACCTATGATGGATCTAAGGATTAACTGGATCACTTAGAGTCTTTCAAGACCCTAATGCACTTACAAGGAGTGGCGAACGAGATCATGTGCAGGGCCTTCCCCACTATGCTGAAGGGACCCGTAAGGATTTGGTATAGCAGGTTGACACCCAACTCTATTAGTACCTTCAAGGTTAAGCGCCCAGTTTGCCTCACACTTTATCGAGGGACATAGGTATAAGAAGTGTTAGGATTAGTGCCCTTAAATCTTATTGTATGATGCTATGTATGTTATTATGTATGACTTAATGTTATGATTAATAAAGATTCTTTATTATTATTATCTAAAATAATGGTAACATAAGTATTTGGACATTATCATATAGTCCATGAGATGCATAGTATAGATCACAAGTTCTTTGTAAACTCATAATTTTGGTTCGTAGTCGGTGATGAAATTGGGCATTTCATCTGCGAAGACTATAACATATCAACTAAGATGATTTGTCTTGATCATGGAAGTGGAGACTTCTAGTTGATATGTTGATATGTTTTAAGAGTTAAGACATATTGAATTGGACCGCTGTGAGATTTATTATTCTCCTAACGACTGTCAAATGAATAATAAATTTCACGACTTCTATTTGCATGAACTCTTAATCCTGAGAGAATAATGAATCTGATCATGAGGTATAGGTTGCTTTGATATATCAGGAGTGAGATCTAAAGTTACGATCAAAACCTCAGTATGTTGGGCAATCACATTTAGTGTTGATGGAACATATATTCTCAAGATGGAATTCATAGTCTCTTAACGTAGATACAAAATATTCCTTTGAGATAAGTTTAATGGATTTAGTTATTCAGAGAGTTAGGCCTAACCACTTTAGTAAGAAATTACTAAAGTATATATTTATGAAATTGGATTTCATAAATATATGATGAATAACTTAAAGGATTAAACCGGGTACTCAAGGATTAAGATGTAGTAATCTTCAAAGTTGTAGTCTACATTCATGACTTTGTATTACTATGAATATTTTATGAAGGGGTTGCATGTATAATAAAGTCTTGGGATATAATTTATTAATAAGGCCTAGATTGCAATTATATTTATATAGTGGTATTTGTTAGGTTCTAAAGTTTAGGATTTTATGTATTTAGAACTCTAATGTGTATTGTTGGCAAACCATGATCAAAACAACGTGTTTAGAAGTGTTTAAAGCTAGCTTAAAGTTGTGTGTCAATGTAAAGTTGGAATCGAGTTAAAGCAAGGAAGCATTGTGCCTTTCAACCTGGCTCGATCGATCGAACGACAGGCTCCTCCACCACATGGATCTTGCATGAAGGTATAATCCTATTCCCTAACTATTTGTTTATGTTGCCATGATAAGAATCTAAAATTAAAGCATGATAATTTCATTGAATATGTTTGAATGTTCTTATGCGTTCTTCATATGTTCTTGGTTGTTCATCACATGTTCATGTATATCACTAGATTTAATCTTAAATCCACATCAAAAATAGGAAAAACATGTTTATTTAATAATTCTTTCAAATCCTTGAATCTAGGTTATCACCATCTACACACATTTACTAGAATTTATTTTTCAATCCAAATGTAATACTTAATAAATTGAATTAGGGTTTATCACATGTACACACATTAAATTCAACATGTAAATTGATTGACATATTGGATAATATGATATGAATGTTGGCCACCATAGTCTAGAAGACCGGTTTCACCGGGCAAGGTGGGTGCCTAACATCTTTCCACCTTGTAACATAGCCTACGAACTTAGATTAAGGGTTAGTAGATCAAATGCTTATCTATGTAATTTTTCAATTTCTAGATTGTAACTAGGAAACAAAGTCATGTACTTTATCTTAGATTATATCTAGGACCAAAACCATGTAATTTTCCTATGATCAATGTAAATTCAATTTCAAATTAATAAAATGAGGAATCTTTCAATTATGGTTTTCTTATTTTTCCAATAATTAAATAAGTGGAGACTCCATTGTAAAAACCCTAATCTAAGGGGGGAAATACAACTAGTCGAACCTCCATTTTGAGATGCAATAACACTACTCCACCCATTCACGTGAGTTTGGCCTAACATCCTAAAAAATACGGGCCGGGGGCGCGGTCTCTCATAGTTAATTTAGTTTGTGAAAACATGTTCTTGATTTTTTTTTTTTTTATTGTTGCTATGATCTCTTGCTTATTTTAAAAGTCCGCATGTAAACAAGTTTTTCTCTTGAAATAAAACAGATCTACATCTTCATTAGATGTAAATCTGAATTTTTCTTTAATAATACGGATCTACATCCTCATTAGATGCATATCTGAATTTTTCTTAATATAAAATGGATCTACATCTTCATTAGGTGTAGATCTGAATTTTTTTATATAAAACGGATCTGCATCTTCCTTAGATATAGATCTAAATTTTTCTTCAAAAAAAAATGGATCTACATCTTCCCTAGATGTAAATCTAAATTTTTCTTAAAATAAAATGGATCTGCATCTTCATTAGATGCGAATCTGAATTTTTTTACCTCAAAAACTAATTTGTATCTTCCTTAGATACAGATCTAATTTTTTTTTACGTATGCGGATTTTGAAACAAAGAAAAAGATTATACATGATTGTGTTCATTGTTGTTTGTTTTGTTTGGTCCATGTAGCATGAAATTATTTTATGAATGAAATTCTCTTCATAAAAAATCTTTTTCATATTTTTGAACATATGAAAACAAATCTGACCTTTTACAAGTCAAAAACCTTTTTTTTCTAAATTCTTAAAAATGGATCTAACCTTTTACAAATCAAAAAACCATTTTTTCTAAATTTTAAAAACAGATCTAAATTTTTTTAAAAAACCTAAAGACTTGGTTTTAATTAAATCAAACATATCTGATTTTTTACAAACCAAAATCAATTTTTTTACTCACAACAACAAATCTGATTTTTTTAAAACAAAGAAGAGGATACATTCATAAATTAACTTGTGTGATTTAATTTTTGTCATATACAAAATATCATTCATCTCATGCATAAAAGAGGTACATAGGTCACAAGAGTCTAGAAGACCAGACTCTATCTGGGCAGAATGGGTGTCTAACACCTTCTCATTCCGTAGCCTAGCCTCCGAATCTAGTTTCTTTGGATAGGTAAACTTAGGTCTTATCTTTGTCCTATTTTTGGGTAGATTGTAGGTGAAAATGCACTTTTGGTCCCTACCTTTTAGGTCAAATCCCATTTTGGTCCCAAAATTGATTTCGTTGCTAATGTCATCCCTAAAAAAAGAAAATCATTTTTAAAATGGTCCTTGCCTCAGCCAACCAACAGAAAAATTCTACATGTCAAACGGAATGCCCTACTTGCTAACATGGCGCTGACGTGGCCATTAAAAAAGATTATTTGGCATATTTAAAGGCCATGTCATTATTTAAATTAATATAAAAATAAATAAATAAAAGCCAGATCAGAGTATTTAAACTAAATTAAAAAACAAACCCTAAATCTAATTAAACAAACCTTTAATTTCTTAATTTTAATTTAAACTGAAAATACAAATTTGATTTAAACTGAAATTTTAATTTCTCAATTCTCAGTTTAAAATTTTTTTACCACAATTCACTACACCAAACCCCAATCCCAACCCCACAAACCCAAATTACCCAACCCAACATCAAATTTTAATTTTCTTAGTCACCAACATCAAAGCATCAATTTAATCCCTCTCTCTACCCATTGTTCTCTCACTCTTTGTCTCTTTGATTTCTCTTTGATCTGCTCCATACCCAGAAACCCATGGCCAAGACACCAAGCTCCAAACCCAAAAACCCATGGCCAAAGACCCCAAGAACCCATGGCCAAAAACCCCAAGCTCTGCCTCTCACGATTTCTTTTTAATTTCTCTTTAATTTAAATGATTTCTTTTCATTAGACCATTTTTTTCATTAGCCCATTTTGAACCCATGATGAGGTCGACGGTGGTCTGGAGTAGATCAGGGGGAAGGAACCACTAAACCCCTCTTCGACTTCAGCTTCTCTACTTCTCCATGTGCCAAGTAAGCCACCATGAATGGTGAAACCTCTCTCTACCTCACCCTATCTTTTCCTCTCTCAGGCTCGATCCCAACCATGACCAAAACCCTTACCTCCACCCCTGCCGTTCACCAATGCCGCCACCCCAGGCAATGGCTCTCAAACCCATATGATTGGGTTGACAAGGGAGATGGTGGGTTTTGAGTGATGCGAAGTTTTTGATAGGTGGTTGTTTGGGTGATTTGGGTTGTGGATCTTGGACGATGATGCCGTCGGCTCCACTGCAACACTACCGCCATGAGAAATATTGTATTAGGATAATAATTTTTGGTTGAATGTATAATTGATTTTTGTGGAAGAATTTGTGTACAAATTTTGCAATATTTTGGGTTTCTATTCTTTTGTTCTTAAGATTGAATATTCTGGGTTTGTTGTTCTTGTGTGTTCATGATCAATAGGAATTTGGAATAGGAATTTGATAATTTGAATGTGAAATTTATGAGTTTATGGGTTTGCTAGAGATTGGTTCGGTTTGTTGGATTTATTTCTTGTTTTTCTGGCATTGATGGAGTTTGGATTTGGTTGCTAGGTTTGTTTGTTGGATTTGGGAAGAATATGAAGAACAAACTGTTATGTTCTTACGAAAAAAACAATGAAAAATAAAAATAAAAATAATTAAATTAGATTTAAGGCTTTTTTAAAAAATTTAATTATTTTTTGTTTAAATTTTCTGACATGGATTTTTTTTTAAATTAAAATATTGACTTGTCATTTATAAAATGCCAAATAATCTTTTTAAATAATATTTTAATGGCCACATCAACGCCACATCAGCAAGCATGGCATTCCGTCTGCCGCGTAGGAGGTTTCCATTAGTGGATTGAAGGCAAGGACCGTTTTAAAAATGATTTTCTTTTTTTAGAGATGACATTAGTAACGAAATCAATTTTGGGACCAAAATGGAAATTGACACAAAATGTAGGGACCAAAAATGCATTTTCGCCTAGATTGTAACTAGGACTCAAAGCCTTGTAATTTTCAATTCACCAAATGTTTTTTTTTTTAATCAATAAAGGAATTATTCAGTCATGTAGTTTTGTATATAGGTTTTCATATTTTTTGAATAAAAAATAAGTGGCGACTTCACACCATTTACCCAGAAAGAAAGATGCCCTAAAAAGTACCCAACTCTCTTTTTTGAGAGGCACTTTTGCAGTGTCTCACATTTACCACTTTATTCCTTGTGCTTCCTCAACCCACCTACTTCTTCTTTACCTTTTTTTACTCCCATGGGCTTGTTGCTAAATTCTTTGGGCTTCCTCGGCCCTTTTACTACATCTTTACCTCTTATTACCATTTTGGGTTTATTGGTCATCATTCCAGCCATGCCAACCAATTGAGTTTACTAATTTATTCCTTGGGCTTCTATAGACACCGCATTTTATACCTCTTACGACTCGGGGCCCCATTCCCCAATGATACTCGAACTCTAAGGCCCAAGGCCATTTATAGCCTAATTAGATGTTAAATTGACTTGAGGAGTGTTAAAATGGAAAATTTAACCTTTTAAATGAGCAAAAATCTATTTTTGGAAAATTAAATGACCAAAGTGGCCCTCGACCTGTGTACGTGAGTCGCGGTCTGCATACGCAAGCTAAAGCATGCGTACCCAGGCACATTCTTGCATACACAGCTACGGTTTCAAAAGCATATAAAAGTTAAGTTTTCTACAATAATGGCTAAGGTTTGGAATGAATCCCACATCGTTTGGGAGCCGTTCCAAACCCTATTTTTTCAACTATAAAATGTCTTACATGGTACATTTTCAAAACACATAGAAATCCCTTGGAAAAAACCTAAAATTCACTAGAAAATAGTGAATCAAAATGGAGTTTTTCACAAAATACCCTCAAGTCTTTTTTATTTGATTGGGACCTTTTATGGCCATAATCCTTTGAGTTTAAGATTACTAATCACTATTTTATTGAATTGTAATATATTTGACTGAGGGGAATGGTCAAAAATCAAGCCTAGGAGCTTTTGTTTTAAGGTATTTTTTTGAACTTTTCTTTTTCCTTTTCTGCCTTTAATCTTTTCTTTAATCTGTTTTTGGGTTTAGTTTATGTTTATGTATGTTTGTTTAGGTTAGTTTTAGGCTTTATTTATGTGTTTTAGCATGTTAGGTTGCTAGATTTATGTTTTTCTATTTTGTTTGGTTTTTGCTCTATTTCTGTGTTAATTAGGTTTTTTGTGTTTGTTTGTTATCACATGTTTAGATTAGGGTTTTTATGCTTGTTTCTTGCTTCAATGCCATGAACATGCATTCACATGCCCATTCATGATGTCATAGGTGCTAAGCTACTGCAAGGTAAGTAAGGTAAGTCATGCACTCACATGAAAATGCATGTTGATTGTTTAATCCTCCCTTGATATATGTGTATGAAGTTAATGCCTTATTTTGATTCATGATATGATATGATATGCTTGCTATCGTACTTAGTTTGTTGTTTTTCCTTGAGATGTATGATAAGGTGCTCACATGTTAGATGTATGCTAGGGTTTCTTATTTGTGTTTGGCTCTCTATTGCTTTAAGGATGGATATGTGTTTTGGGATGAATGATGCCATGATTGTATGCTTAGATGTATGCTAGTGTGTGTGTGTGTGTGAATATAGATGTATGCTTAGATGTATGCTCTGTTTTCGTGTTAATTAGGTTTTCTGGGTAAGGATCTGTGTACGCATGATCTAGCCTATGCACGCAAGCTGAACTCATTCGTACATAGACTTGTTCTAGCATGCATGATGCCGTTACCTAGAAACCCTAATTTTTGTTTGTTTTGTTTCTACTTTCATGTGTTTGTTCTATGTAGCCTCTTTTTCATATATTTTAAGCCCCATAACTATTTGTTTTTCTTTTAACATGTTTGTTTGTAATCACATGTTTAGATTAGGGTTTTTATGCTTGTTTCTTGCTTCAATGCCATGAATATGCATTCACATGCCCATTCATGATGCCATAGGTGCTGAGGTGCTACGAGGTAAGTAAGGTAAGTCATGCATTCACATGAACATGCATGTTTATTGTTTAATCCTCCCTTGATATATGTGTATGAAGTTAATGCCTTATTTTGATTCATGATATGATATGCTTATTGCCATGCTTAGTTTACTGCTTTGCCTTAAGATGTATGATAGGGGGTTCACATGTTAGATGTATGCTAAGGTTTCTTATTTGTGTTTGGGTTTGGCTCTCTATTGCTTTAAGGATGGATATGTGTTTTAGGATGAATGATGCCATGATTGTATGCTTAGATACATGCTAGTGCGTGTGTGAGTATAGATGCAAGTGTTGAACATGTTTTTAATAAGATTAGGATGTAAGACACAATGATGGGATACCATCCTTAGGGTTAGACGATCTTGGGTCCCTAACACCTTCCCAAGAGTGTACCTAAACTCCGAATCTATACTCTAGTAGTTAGACCAAAGGTCTTTCAAAGAAAGGACACTATATTCATGGTTCCTAAACCATATAACTAGGTGGCAACTTCGACCTTTCTTTTCCCTGCGCCCACAGCTTCCCCGACCCATTTACTTCTTCTTTACCTCTTATTATTCTCATGGGCTTACTACTTCATTCCTTGGGAATCCTCGGCCCGTTTATTTCTTCTTTACCTCTTATTACTTTCATAGACCTACTGGCTATCAATCCTGCCACTCTAGCCTAATGGGATTGTTTCCTTATTTCTTTACTGTTTTGCCCTTCATTTTCTTCTCATCTTCTTTATTATTGGACTTCTTCAACTGTTAGGCCTTTTGTCAAAAATTGACATCAACTACCTAATAATGTGACTTTGCCAATAGTCTTGTAGCTCAATTAGCATTTCCTAATATTTTCAACAAAGATATCTTAGGTTCAAATTCATATTCTTCCAACCCCAACTATTGAATTATAATTTATATATATATATATATATATATATATATATATATATAAGTGGTGATTTGTTTAAGTTACCTAAAAATCCATATTCAAATTAATATACAATAAATTTAACAATATTTTTTGCTTTCACATCTAAAAGAATTATATTTTGACACCTATTTATTAGTATTAAAGCACTCACATCAATTAATGTATAATAACATAACAGGTAAATTTTGCACATTCAATTCCAAAAATCATTTACATCAGTCCATATAAACTTGTATAAAATAAGATCTTGTATAAAATAAGATGAGCTACATAGTTACTACTCACATGAAAATATACTTCTTTAGTCATATACACAAACATAAATAAAGAGACTATTTGAGAGAGTAATAAAAAATTGATAAAGAAATAATATTTTAAAGAAATGTAGTATAAAATAGATAATCTGATGTAGGTGTTCTTGTAAATTAGTTATGTAAAATAAAAAAATAAAAAATAAAAAGATTGGGTAAAATATTATTTTAGTCTCCAAACTTCATTAAAATTTTGTTTTTTATACCTAAATTTTAAAAAGTTTTTTTTTTATCCCTAAACTTTGGAAATAGTGTTTTTCAATAGTCTGGGACAAATATAAGGACAAAAAAAATAACTTCTTTATAGTGTAGGAATGAAAAAAGTTTTTTATTTATTTTAAGTTTAAAGACAAAAAAATAAAATATTTTCAATAATTTAAGAACGAAATATAAACTTTACAATAGTTTAAAGATGAAAAAAAATAATTTAAAGATGAAAACCAAATATTTAGTAAATTTTATAGACCAAAATTATATTTTATTTATAAAAATAAAGTCTTATATTAAAATAAACAGAAATTTTTAAAGCCCACTACTAGTGGGACTTGGGAGACGATACTCCAAGTCGTTTTGAGTTTCAGCTCTATTACCAGTATCACTCTCTCTCTCTCTCTCTCTCTCTCTCTGTTTTTGCATTTCACATTTCAAATTGAAAAAAGCAGGAAACTCTACCCACGTCTCTTCCACTGTTCCACACTTTCATCTCTCATCGAAACTCCGGCGAAGATCAAATGGGCCCACCGAAGCCTCCGGCGACGGCGACGAAGGCAGGCCGTACGATCTCTCAGGAGGCATTCGACGATCTGGTGAAGGAAAACATAGAAGATCTCGACATGGACCCCACTGAGGCTCTCCAAGACGCTATCCAAACCCTAACTCTCCAAGGCGTCGATCTCACTGGTCTGTTTGGTTCCCAAGAAAATATGCAAGGAAAAAGGAAATGGGAATGAAAAAATCGAAATCTAATCTTGTAATTTTTATGAATGTATGTTGGTTGCAGGGATTGTCACGTGCGTTCCAGGAGAGGGTGGTGGAGTGAAGGCTAACCCTGTGATTCAGTGTTTGGATAGGCTGAAGCAATTGGGTTCTGATTTGGAGGATCAAATTGGGCAGAAAGATTTGGATGAAATGGTGGAATTGCTTGACAAGCTCGCGGAGCTGTGTGGCGTTGAAGGATCAGGGAATGCGGCGATAGCAACTAAGAATGGGGGCGTGGAATTGGTTTGCTCGAAGATTCGAAGCGGGTGGGAGCGGGTTCTGGCTTCGGCTTTGAAGGCATTGGCATCACTTCTTCATGGTATAACAGTTAATAGTTAATGCAGTTTGTTTAATTGATTGTTTATAACTAATGTAGTAATGTTCTTATTGTTGCTTTGGTTGTGTATATAATAAGCTTTTGCTGTGATTAGTCAATGTTGGAGGTGATGTTGGAAAAATGCTAATGTTTTTTGGAGGAGTTGGTATGCACAGATAAGGTTATAAGATAGCTAAATGGTATTGTTTGGTGGGTATGCTTTGTCTTTTTTGTTCATTTTCTTGAAATGTATGATACCTTCATTTTGGTTTTTGGTGATTCAGCTGGGTTTGGAGTCTGAGATTTTTTTTTAATTAAGAAAGGTAGAAGGTAAGTAAAGAAAAGCAAGATAAAATGTGAAATGTCAGAACAGAAAAGAATGTTCAAATACAAGTGAGTGCAGAAATTATTGTTTGAGGTTATGTTTTTATTAGGTTAGCCATTACTGCGTTGTACTTAACTTATAGATTATCTACAAGACGTGGGATCATGATTTTCAATTTTCACCAATTTTATAGCTTGTGGCATGATCGGATTGAATACTCTTGGTTTGAAAGTTTTACTCGGATAACATATACAAAGCTTTATATCGTGGTGTGAATGAAGTATGCATAAGCCAGTGGGTCAGGTATCAGTACACTAAGAAGTGAGATTAGCTTTTCTGAAATGTTGACTTTAAGGTGAAGAATATGTGGTTTGCTAAACTGCAGTCTTTCTTATGCGTTTATCTTTGTGATGTGCAGATCTTCAAAGTACAGAAATATTTCGGACTAGTGGTGGACCAACAACTGTGGTGTGTATCCTGAATGATAACTGTCAAAATGTAGACATCTTGAACAATGGTTTCTCTGTTGTTGCTGCGGCTTCAACTGGTAATGAGGTCCTCAAAGAGTCATTCATGGAGTTGAAAATTGGTGAGCTTATTATGCAAATACTGAGTGATCCAAGTGGGCAGAGTAAAGGCAGCATCCAAAGCTTATATGATGCCATACGTATTCTGTTGACACCTGATGATAATCGTGTTGTGGCTTCTCAAGTAAGTAAAGGATTTATAAAAAAGCATATCGAACTGAAGTGTAAGTGTTCCTAAAAGAAACTCTGTGATGTATGCAAATGTCAGGTTTATGGTTATGCACGAAGATTGGCAAAAATTGGAATTGCAAGAGCTCTAGTGGACTCACTACATGCAGGGCTTAGCTCACCTGGTCTAGTTTCTGCAAGCATTGCTTTGAAGGCCATTGCTGTCAATGTGAGTTTACCCAAATCTGACAAGATGCCAAAGTTAACTTGATGTCGCTTTAGCCAATGGTCTTTGAAATAAAAAACATATCCTCTCCTCATAACAATGGGTGGAAGGTTAGGTCGAAGGTTTAATCCTTATAACAGTGCATGAGTTGCCTTTATCATCAGAAAAACTAAAAAATGTAACCTTATTATAATATTTTCATGGCTTTAATTAACTCACAGTGTACTAGATTTTTACTTGCAAGTAAGAAAATGATACTGAGAGATGAGAGTTCTTTCTGGGAAGGTTTCTTTGTCAGTATATTTTTCTTATGATAAATTGTAAAATTGGTGAATGATTTAGCAACAACCATGTCTCACCTATCCTTAATTACGTCCTGTTTGGCAACTAACACACACTGATTAGACAACTAAATATCTGTACAATATAGTATTGGCTTATCGGTTTTTTTTTTTTTAACTCTTGATATTTTCTTAGTGCAGGATGAGATATGTAAATCCATTGCTGAAAGTGGCGGTATTGATGCAGTTCTCCAATGCATTGATGACAGTGGTGAACAAGGCAACAAGGTTGTTGCTAGAGCTTGCTGTTCTTTGCTATCCAAGGTATGAAGTCAGAACCAACTTCTATGAGAGTTGTAGTTTTCATTTTCTTTATTGCAAGCATAATGTCAAGACCAAATTTTCATGGCAAATTTGGTGGAATGTTTCTGGTTTCAACTTTAAGTATTCAATCGTGATGGTTTCTGCAAACTTAATTGGTGAAGAGTCATGGAACAACTCTCACCTTCTATGTGGTTAGTGTGCCTTATGGTGGAGGACCATTTCACCGTATGTAACCCAGAGGCCCAATTGGCCTTTAATGGAAACCAAAAGGAAAAGAATTCTCTATTCTAGATTAGCAAGTTAACATCTTTATTGCTTTGACTATTACTAGCATATTGCTGCTTGTTGATGCATTTTTGCACCCCTTTATGCGTCCTATGTGCTTAGTTGGCAGGAAGTGACACAAACAAGACTGCCATTGTTGAGAAGCGGGGTATGGATAGGCTAATCAAACTCTCTGCAAAATTTTCTGATGATCCTTCTGTCTTACAAGAGGTAAAGAAGCTGCAACTCTTGTCTTGTCCCAATGACTGCATAGTTATGGTACCTGTAATCAATTTTTAGTCCTCAAAATGGTGACTTCCAGTTCATGTAAGGTCTGATTGGATGTCAGCTGTGCCTTCCTAAAAGCTTTCTGCATTAGTTGCATCCCATGTTTTCTAATGCATGTTAGGCCTGGTATTATTCAACAGGCCAATTACGTACCAGTAATCACATGGTTCAAGCACACTACTGTGTCAAAATGTTTTTCTTTTAACAGCAGAATACCTATGACTGCTTCATCCTTTTAAACATAATGCTTGGAAAGGTTGTACCCAAAACATTCATTAAAAAAAAAAATACCCAAAAATATTTATGATTTGATGCTTATGGACATCAGTTGTTATGATATCCTATTAACTGTGTTCACTGGTCTGATTAAACATTCATTTTTGTTGCATACATGCATTTGAAGTGCTTGTTTTATTAACTAGCAATGTTCATCATGGTACAGGTAATGTCTATTATTACTGTACTTTCCTTGAGATCACCAGAAAATGCAACTCGTGCCATTGAAGCTGGGGCTGGGGACCTCGCTATCCAAGCCATGGAGAAGTTCCCGGCGGCACAACAAATGCAAAAAAACTCCTGTCTAATGATCCGGAATCTTGTAGCTAGGAGCCCAGAAAACAGGCAAGTATTTCCAATTATTTTATCTTTTTTCCATTCCTTTCCTTGGTCTTGATGGAGCTCTACATTCTGCTAGAACTAGTGGATTTTGACTTTGATGAAAGCTTAATTTGTAAAACTCTTTTCATTGGACAGAACTCTTCTGCTTGGTAATGGTGTTGAGAAATACATAAGGAAAGCCAAGCAAAGCCACCAAAGTTGTAAAGATGCTGCAACTGATGCACTGAGGGATCTGGGGCTTGATGACTACAACTTGTAATCCATGGTTTAAACACTGATGTTCCTCCCATAGCGTCAATATTATTTGGCCATCAATTTTGTTAACCCTTTGTCTTTGCTGTTTATGAGTGGCTGTTATGATGTGTATCCTAATGACCTCTTGAGTTAGAGCATTCACCTCCGGTGCTATCTATTTTGCATTTCACTGTAACATTAAATGAGTCCTTTAATGCAACATGATTGAGATTTTTTATATTTTGCTACAGTAACATATAAAAACAAATGTCCACGGTAGAATGTTGTAAATTTTTTTTATTCTCTTATTGTCTCTTTCTCTGACCGAACTCTCTCACTCTCACCTTTTTATTATCTCTCAATGTGGTGGTGGTTGCCTCAACAATTGGATTGCGGTGGGTTGTGATTGTGGTTGTGGTTGCAATTATAGATTGGTGACCACAAACAGAGTATTCCCTGATTTCCCCTACCTTAGTCAAGATTGAGTGGTGGTGGTTCGGGGTTGCTGCGGGTCATAGGTTGTTGGCTCTACTAGAGTGAATTTTAAGTCTTAAGTTGCAGTGGTTGGCGGGTTTGAGTGACAATGCTGGGTTTGTGATTGGCTGTTGCTTAGTTGGTTGTTGCTTAGCAGTGCTGGGTTTGTTGGTGGCACCACATTGTGTTCTAAGGGATTTTTTGTTTTTTTAATATACTTTTAAAGCTTTTTTTTACCATTCTAAAATAAAATTTTGAACCCTGAAAGAAGCCTAATAACAAATCAATTTAACACCAGACTTTGTCCTGGCCTTTTTAAACAGAAAGAAAAAATCTAACAACAGACCAATTTGATCTAAAATATGATTAAAAAAAGCAAGCTCAACAATAAAAATTAATAATTTGCTGATTTTAAATCTCAGAAAAAGAAGTTTTTTTCTAGAGGTAATTACAACATGTTACTAATTTCATAACTCGAATTATTTCCCCACTAGACTCTTAAGCACTTTGTACATGGTGTTGTGTCAATTCAGTTACAAAACATTTGGCTCCGAAGAAAAAAAAAAAAGATTAAGTGAGCAGTAAAATGTAAACACTAAAAATTAGAAAAAGAAGATTAGTGGGCAGTAAAAGACAATAAAGTGTGAGATACTGAAAATGGGACATGGGACATTGAAGAGTGAAGACAATTTTTTTTTTTTTTTTTTAATGATTGGATTATGGCCAAAATGGGTATTTACCCATAAAATACTAACTATTTAGTTAGTAGGCACGGTTTAGAAACATATTTTGTTTATAGCAATTCGAGTCTTAAAGACTCGATTTTGGTCTTCAAAATCGAGTCTTTAAGGCTCGGTTTGTAGCTTGGACCAACTCTGATGTGGCAATAGTGCCAGATGGCATTGACATGGAAATCGAGTCTCTAAGACTCGATTTCTAAGTCCTATATATAACACAGACCAAACACCAGAGCATCAGAGGAAAAACCCAAAGAAAAAAGAAAAAGAAAAAAGAAAACCAGAAACAGGGAGGGAGAGAAGAGATCGGAGACCCAGGCTCGCGCCGGCCAGCGTCGATCGCGGCCTGGGGCTCGCGCCGGCCAGCGTCGAGCGCGGCCAGGGGCTCGCGCCGGCCAGCGTCGCGCGCGGCCTGGGGCTCGCGCGAGCCTGGGTCGCGCACGGCCTGGGGCTCGCGCGAGCCTGGGTCGCGCGAGCCCCAGGCCGGCGCGAGCCCCTGGCCTCGCGCGACGCTGGCCGGCGCGAGCCCCAGGCCGCGCTGGTGAGGTTCTCTGTTTCTCTCCCTCTGATCTGATCTGAGTAGCTGTGTGTTTCTCTCTCTCCCTCCTGATTTGATCTGATCTGCGTATCAGTGAAATTTCTTAAATTTGTTTTGGGTATTTCGGCACGTAGAGACTTAGAATTTTTTTAAAAAAATTTAGGATTTGAAATCGAGTCTTAGAGACTCGATTTCCAGGTGGACACCCATGTGGACAAAGTGCCAAATCAGAACTGGTCTAAGCATACAAATCGAGGCTCAAAGACTCGATTTTGAAGTCCAAAATCGAGCCTCAGAGGCTCGAGTTGCTAGTTTTGCATTTACTTTCAGAACCGTGCCTACTAACTAAATAGTTAGTATTTTATGGGTAAATACCCATTTTGGCCTTGTATTATTGTGATGAGTTCTTAATAGAATAATGCAAAAGGCACAACAAGGATTCTTTTTAATGGATTACAAAGACCAATAAGTTGTCAAAGTTTGGTTGAATTGTTCGATAAAAGAATTGAAAAGACTAAAGACAAAAACTAATAAATAATAAATTAAAACATTCTAAACAATAATAATTAAAGTTCGCTTAACAACAATAATTAATAACTTTATCATAGTATAAGACAATAGATGATTTCCATGATTTAATTTTAGCAACACTAATCTTCATTATACTAAGAAAAAATATATCCAATGATCCTTTATAATCTTGTTGTACTATGGATAAATTCTTTATAAGGAAATCATGTTTACCATAAGATTCATTATTTGAAAGAACTCATGTTGAATTGAAAAATCTTCCTACAGATCATGAGTTACAAAAAATCTCATCTTATCATCCTAATGATCAAGATGAAATATTATTTACAAAGAAATCATTATCAACCTCTTCAACACGAATTGAATGAGCCCCTAAAGAATATTTATGGAACCTCCACTGAATATCAAGTTTCGTTATTGATTAACTGAGTTTGTTGAAACAGGAGGATTATTTTAATATGATGCATCCAAAATAAAAGATAGGATGTAAGGTGTATTATAAAACTAGTAATATAAAATAGATAAAATGACTTTTTAATGAGTTAAAATACTTTTTACAAGCTTTATGTAATATTTCGTAAACACCTCATAGAATGGAAACTTTATGGTATGTTTGGTAACTGTTTTTGATAGGCCAAAAACGAATTGACCCCTTGTGATAAATTAATTAATTAATTAATCAAGTTTATTAATTAATCAAATTAACATGCAAAGCGCGTGGTAACACAAACAAATCACCAAACAACTAAATATGCAGCGGAAAATAAATGACATGGTGATTTGTTTACGAATGGAGAAAAACCTACATGGCAAAAACCCCACCGAATGATTTTCAGGTCACCACTCTCGAAATTCCACTATTATCACAATAAGCAGTTACAAGTAAAGGAATCTCAGTACCTTATACCAACCTACAGTTCAACCCTTATCCCAATACCCAATTGAACTTGTTCTGTAGTGACAATTTTCCTTTCAATGCACGGCTCTCAAGTACGTGACTAACCAATTGCACGGATCCCAGTACATGACTTCAATCACCAACTAGAGAAGGTTGTTGGCTACAAAGTTCTTCAATTCATCCACACGATGAAGATCAAGAAGATGTTTGGTCACAAAACCCTATGGTACACATACATAGCAACTTCTTCAGAAGAGATGAACTAGGGCGAAACTTTGTCTCCGTTTACCAATTGCTTGAACAAACTTTGCTCAACACTTGTGCAACTTTATCTATTTTGACAACCCTTAAAATAATCCTTTTATATGTCTAGGGTTGTAAAAAAGAAAGCCCAAACACAAACACGGATTGGAGTCAAAACAGAACTAGAATTCTGTTTTTAATAAAACTCGACAAATACCTGTCTGTCGAGATGCTGTCGAGCAGCTGTCGAGCCATGGGGCTGAAGCAGCTTCTTAAACTCGATAGATAGCTAGCTGTTGAGCTTTAATGAATAGCACTTCTTCAGCTTGAATCTTGAACAAACTTGCATGTCTTCAACACTTGATCTTGAAACACAGTTTCTTGAAATATAAAACACATCATAAATCTACCCAAATACAAGTAAAATGTGTTTTGTCAAAGGATAAGTCAATTACATAAAATAGTGACATATGTTCCTAACAAGTGACTCACATATGTCATAACAATTTTTTCCCCTTATTTTCTGCTATTTTTAAAACTAAAAAACTTGTTTGGCAACCCAAAATGGATAGAAAACAAAAATTGTTCTTAAAACTCAATTTGTGAAGAAAACCGAAAACATGCAAAATAATGTTAGTTTCTAATTTTCACAAGTCAATGAAAACAACCATTTAATTTAATGAATCTATCATATTTAATGAGTTAGCATTAGAGTTCAACTCTTAATAACAATATATTATTTTCTAGTTTTTTTATTCAAAAAACTTTTTTTTTTTTAATTTCAACTAACCAAATGTGTTTTTGGTTTCAAAAATACAAGAAAATTATTTTTTCTTTATATTCCAAAAACAAGTTTTTGAAAATATAAAACAAAAATTGTTACCAAACATGACCTCATTTTTTTTCTCATAATTTTGCCATGTTCTTCCAGCATGTCTTACGTGTAAAACAAAATGCATTTACCCATTGAAATTGTGAAGGATCTAAATACTCCAAAAGCTCTTCCAGGCTGCAATGACTGTTGGAATGGTAATACTAAACATTTTTTTTTCCTTTTGAGAATCCAGGTAGTACTAAACTTTGGGTTTTGTTATCTTAGTACACTAACGATACTAATTAATGAGTATTTAATACTTCATTAAATAAAATTTTCCATATTCCAAAAACAAAGTTAAATTGTAACAACTAGAAGAAAAGCACATATAAATTTTTAGAATTTTTATGTGCAAACCAAAAAAAATTTACAAGTGCCTTTTTTTTTTTTTAACTTTGAAAAGTATAAGTTGCAATTCGCAATTGGATATTTGAAATTCGTCCAGAGCCTTATAATTCAATAGCATGACTTGATTTTCTTTGTAAGAATCAAGATTCAAATATCTCATTCCCTACTTATAAGAAATAACAATTGAATTATCAAAATAAACAATATTTATAAAATCTCTTAACTCGTGTACTTAAAAACATTTGTTTAACAATATACTATATTTATGAATCATCTTTTTGCTTACTATTTTCCCAAAAATACTTGGCCTTTCGTGCATCATACTGCCAGCCAACGAATCCAACCCCCAAAACACATTTGACGTGTCTTTTTCTTCTATTTTTCAGATTGGGAATTTAGCATTAATAAGTTCGAGCAGAAAACCATAGATTTGATGGAACGAAGAGAAAAGCAGCAGCAGCAAAAACACATTAAACAGGGGGGGAGGGACCAAAGGTCCAAAAAACCAATGATAAATATGTTTGCTTAAAAAGTTGATATGGCAAACAGAACCACCCAAAAAAGCATCTCAAGTCAAGCCTGTAAAACTTTGTCCAATGTTTATGCATACAAAACTCTTCAGGTTAAATTTTCATTTAGCGAACAATTCATCAGTGCAGGCCTTTTCTATAATATGGCTGCACTACTGACAAGAAAAAACTATGAATTGGTTCAGTCCTCAACTTTGTACAATTGTATTGGTGTGAGAGATTTGGTTATTTTCATTGGCTCCCTGGAAGAACCTGAAAAGAAAGGATCAATTTCATTAGGAAGAAGTACAAAGACATACAAGTAGCACCTAAAGGCGGGCCAGCTAAATGTGAAATTAAAAAATAACACGAAAAAATGAAGCTTTTATCTATTCAATTGCATGCAGCCTATGTCACAAAAATCCTTGTTGCCAGTTATAACATCAAATAATAAAAGAATAATTCTAATAGGCTTTTAACATACCAATTGAATGCCAATCTGCTATTGGAACATCTTGCCGTATGCCTTCCTCTCCAGATCCCGTCTATCAGAAATCTGCAACAGTTATTTAATATTCAGAATCTCATTCCAATGATTCAGAAGAAAGAAAAAAAAACCCACTAAAACAAGTTATTCCCGTCCAAACATATAGCTTATAGCTTGCTTTAATGTACTAACCTTCTTCTTAGCAGCAGCAAACTCTTTCTTTATTCCAGCTGAGAAAAACAACAATTACAAATAGGCTTTCAGAAGAAAACATATGTAATTTTACTATTTATTTATCTTAATCTTAAATATTGAACAAATGGTAAATATTCACAAAATCCAAACATAATACCCCCTTTCACAAATCACAACCTTATGTTTGAGACTTACTTGGATCAAATGCACATAGATATTCAAATGTAATATCCAGAATGTTCAAACCAAAAACAGTTTAAATTTTATTTTACAAACAATCAAAAAAAATATATGAGTTGATCTATAAAGCACTTAGGATCCGTTTGGTTGGAAGAGTGAAAAAATGGGAGGATAGAAAATTTGTGAGAGAACGGAAAAGTGGGAGGATAGAAAAGATTTAGTTTCCTCTTTTGTGTGTGTTTGGTTGGAGGGGTGGAAAAGTGGAATGGTAGAAAACTCTTTTGTTTGGTTGAAGAGAAAAATGGGAGGATAAAAATTGTAATTTATATAAATTGACTCTTATGCCCTTGTTACATAATATGTAAGAAATATATTTATTTATACTCATTTAATGATATAAAAATTAATACATCACACATATAAATTTATATTATTTTTCTTCGTTATTATATATAATATAATCTTTTCATCCAAAATATATATAATATAATCTAATATATATACTATATTATATAATATATACATATATATAGTACTACTCAACGCAAGTAGTGGGCAACGCAAGTACTATTCAACAAAATCTGTGAAGAGTCTGGAATGAAGAGACCCAAAAGAATGAAGATTGATGAAAGTTATTGGGTTAAGTGGAGGTAGGTGAGAGCAAAAAAGGTTGGAGTAGATTTGTATTTTACACACAACAGGCATTTTCATCCCTCTTTTCTCTCCATTTCGGAGAGAAAAGTTTTGTGTGAGCCCGGGTGGAAAATGCCTGGGCCTCACCTAAAAGTTTTCTTTCCCCTCTTCACAACCAAAAAACACACAAACCCATTTTCTCTTCAAAGTTTTCCATCTACCCTATTTCACCTCCAAACAAACACTCCCTTAACTAAATATCTAGAGACAAACTTCTAAAAGTAGTAGTAATCTAGTACTAAGATTACGATGTCCGACAAACAAAAAAAAAAGTGTGATGAATTCTGAAATATCACTGACCATCATTTGGCTCCAAATCCAATGCCTTCTTGAAGCTTTCAACAGCAGCATCAATGTCATTAAGTGCCATATATGCCTGATAGATCAGGAGGACAAATTCAATTAGTTAGAAATATAAAAAGATGCAACATATTTGTGAAGAAATATCATCCAGGAAGAACGGAGGGTAAAAAATGAAATTAGGGAAAACTCAGGCAATCCTAAAAAAATTGTGGCCAGCCAAGCAGACAGAAGATATCTGAAATCAAGTACCTCTACTTCTAAAATGATGCACTGTTTAGGCATTTCAAATGCTTATAGATAGAAATGATAAAAAGAATAATAAAAAGATGCAACATATTTGTGAAGAGATATCATCCAGGAAGAATGGAGGGTAAAAAATGTAATTAGGGAAAACTTAGGCAATCCTAAAAAAATTGTGGCCAGCCAAGCAGACAGAAGATATCTGAAATCAAGTACTTGAACTTCTAAAATGATGCATTGTTTAGGCATTTCAAATGCTTATAGACAGAAATGATAAAAAGACACATTTAAGAACAAATTTTTTAAACTAATGAACAAAAATAAAACTTTCAAATGAGGAAACAAGGCATAAAAGGAAGGCGCTAAGCTTGGGATTTACAGAGGTAAAAGCATAGAATAAGCATCTGAACAGACATTCATGACAGGCTCAGACCAAATATAATTAAAAGTTCCCATCCTTTTAATGATGCAAGCCTTACTGAAGGAAGATACCAACCTGACCCTGGCGGAACAAAGCTTTCACATTGTTATCTCCATCACGCATTGCAAATTCTGTGTCTAGCAATGCTCCTTTCAGATCTCCTAACTTCAACTTACAAGCCTAGAGCAACACACAGCATCAACTGGTAAGTAGACAAAACCAGCTTTGAAATTGAAAACAAAGAGTAAGAATTACATAATATAAGGGACTTTAACAGAGAAAGGATTCCAGGAAATATATAAACAAAATCGAACATAGAGATATATCTTCTAAAGAAAAAGTTAAAAGGCTTTTAAAAAATTTACCGCATAATAAGTGATTAAATGTTTAATAGACATACATAAAAATATTCATATTATCATACACATGTACATAACCCACCCAGATTCATATCATATCATTAAAAAGCAGAAACTTATATCAAGTTCAACTTTCTGAAAACTTTTTGTACATGATACTTTGAAATAAAGGATTAAGACACAACCATCAATAGCTCCAACAGTGTGCAGTTTGCTGGTCTTTTTCTACATTTCCTTGAAAATATTCTCTCCCTTCTTAATGCTCTTTATCTACATCTCAATAATGTATAGGAACAGATGAAAAGTGCAGAAGCTTGTCCTTAGCTATAATATCATTTTTCAGTTCATGGTTTCATGGACTTTTGTACTTTATACACTTGATTTATTTTTGTCCCTGATGTATTCTTCCTGCATACTCAAGTGACACCCTTCTTCTTTTTTAATATATTTTTGTTACTTAAAAATAAAAAATAAAAAAAATAATATCATTTTCTACAAATTAGCAGGAATTCATGTACAATATTGGCCCAGGTTAAATAGACATGGGTAGATATTATTATTTTGACAAATATTTCCACTGCTCATTTTGGGTCTACTTTTCATTTCAATTTACAGTAAGGAGCTCAATCATCTGTAAAAACAATCAAATTGTAAAAGGAATGACTTACAGAGCTGTTAGTGAAGACTTGTGACTTAGCCTTTCTCAAACATGAACTCTTCTCTGCAGTCCCAAGAAATAAAGCATAAAATTAGAACAGAGGCATGGGGAATTGCTAACATTTTCACAACTTCATCAAGGCATAAATAAACAATTTGACAAAAGTGATAGCTCACCTTCATCAATCCCTTCTTTCTCCCAGCACACATCCAGATAGCGTAAAGCCTTCCGATACTTTTTAAGAGCCATCTTAAAGTCTTGTTTCTGTACATGGGAATTATTAATGTGTTGTAAATACCGAAAAGATTTTAAACACCTTCCCCCACCCCCTTTTATTTTATTTTTTTTAAAAGTAAAAGAAATGAATCCACTGAACACCACAAATAAAAACTTCTTTCACCAAATTTCTTTCCCACCCTAAAGATTTATATTTCTACTAAAAATTTCTCTAAAGTATATGTCAGGTTAAAAAAAACATTAAACTGCAATTTTGTTTGATTAGTGAATTACACATGCACCTAGGGTTTCAAGAACATATGACCCTACCCTCCACCCACGGTTGTGAGAGGAGGAAGTGCCATTTGAGCTAGGGGCCTGGGGCTCATTAGCACCTGAAATGCAACCATTATAAACATTACCTTGTAATGTTCATTTCCAAAAGACTTAACAGAATCAACAGCATTCATCCACCAGGAGAGCTCATTAGGACTATCATCAAGGTCAGCTGGCCAATCAGGATAAGTATCACCATCTTTGAAAAAATTACATATTCCATCGTCCTCCCCCTCAAGAATTTCTCCACAATCCACAATTACAACATGGGCAGTAGGATAATCTCCATCATCAGCTGTAACATGCTCAATTGATCGCACCACTCCCATTCCTTTAGCTACCTTCCCAAACACAACATGTTTTCCATCCAGATGAGCAGTGCGAGTTGTTGTGATGAAAAACTGAGACCCGTTTGTGTTAGGACCAGAGTTAGCCATAGATAACATTCCTTTCCTTTCATGCTTTAGTTCAAAATTCTCATCTTCAAATTTCAAGCCATAGATAGATTCTCCCCCAGTACCATCACCAGCAGAGATATCTCCACCTTGTATCATAAAGCTTTTAATAACACGATGAAAACGGCTTCCCTGAAATGACAATTTTTATATATTGAAAACCAATTAAGATAAGCATCACTGAGCTCTTCCAAAGACAAATACAACCATCCATACAAATATATAAAGCAGTTTGGAAGGAAAGATAATAAGGTCATTTTTCTAGTGAATGTCAACAATAAGAAGCTCTAATTCCACATATTAACTGATATATTGCCCACACTTCTTAACCAGAAGAAACTAAACCAGAAAAATGGGGACTCTTTTCTTGATTTTTTATTTCTTGTTGGCTAGGCATGATGTTAATTTATGATACCTAATACCTTCCATGACCCAACCCATCTCTCTACAAACTAACAATATGTTTGGATGTTTATAAAGGAAATGGAAAGATTTGGAAGGATAGATTTTAAAGGAATGGATTTTTTTTAAGGCATTTAGGAGTCAGGCCCGAGGCTCGAATTAAAATAAAATTTTTAATTTAAATAATTTAAATTAAAATAATTAAAAAGAGAATGAGAACGGAAATGGAAATTGATGGATAGGTTTATTAAAGATGGAATGGAAATTTGAAAGAGAGATATACACTACTACAATTCTTAATATTTCATTGAAAATTTTATGTTTTCAAGGACGTCCATAACATATTCCCCGCAGTTAAAGAGGGGAACAAAACATTCCGCCCAATTTTAAATAATCCAAAAACTCCATTCCTTTCCACCGTTCAACAGTCCATCCAAAACACACTGTAAGTCCAGCGACTCTAGCCCATATTAAATATCACTAGTGCAATTTAAGCATGAAACTTATTGAATATCACCGGTGCATATTAAGACCAGGAATGTGAAAAGCTATAGACAACCAGTCTAAAATTCAGTTGTTACTTGCCAGGGCCTTATTCAATCACATCCATTATTTCACAATTTTTACACACAAATTCAAGCTTAGAGCAATCACAGCACATTGCAACAAACAGTCAGTCATTCCTCATATGTTGATAATTGCTTGTGTTATGGAAGGCCAAGACCTGTTTCTCTCAACTATAGTTGGAAAAGGTTAAAAAAAAATTCCCAGGTACGTACTATAGTTGAAAGGAAGTTCCATTATTTCCAAAAATTTACACCTTCCATCCAAAAGTACAAGGCCTGTGTCCAGTGTCCAAATTCGTGTCCAAATTCACTGAACACATGTCCATGTTCGTATCCCAACGTGTTCACATCAGATATTCAGAGTACATTAGTGCATTAAAATTTGTGAGAAATCATCATAAACAGAAGCAGAATCGAATCAGATCTTTCTACAGAGAAAAAATTCTTGTGCCACATAAAGTGGCACAACATTTGCCACAACTCGTGAAAAAATGTTCCCACTTTACTCCTTCACCACCCGTAACTCGCCACATGGGCGATTGTGGCCAATGTTGTACCACTATGCAGCACAAGAATTACTCTTCTACAAAAGCTAAGAATAATGTGCTTAAATTATTATCAAGGGCATCAGCGTCTTTTCAAGGACAAAAGAAATACTGACTTTTCCATCATTACTATAGAGCACGAAGATGTACAGACACAAATACCCTCACAATCAATTGTGAAAGTACCAGCTACCAACCAGAACATCCATCACCATCTTTCGCAATCACACAGGACAACCCCGTCATTTCATCACTAACCAGAAAGCTCAGTTTAGCCCAAGTGCATGTACCAATTTATCAAAAAGATACATTTACAGATTTACTTCACCAAAGAAAGAAAACCCAAATACATACATTAGATGTATACCAAAAAAGAAAACACAGATACATAAACATTCATATGAAACACATACGTAATACCTTTTTTTTAATATAAAAAACATACATATAGTCACAAATAGCCTTAAATAAATTCGCAAGCAAACAAAAACCCATTAAAGCATCAGTTTTTAGTCCATGATCAAGGACACGAAAGTACTACTATTTTCTTCACTTTCGTCCATGATCAAGAATACCCAGTTGGTTATATGCATAAATACACACATACATCATGCACATAGATATATTGTTTGCGTGTTCATCAAAACAAAAAAAGATATGTTGTTTGTGTGTGAAGAAAGAAAGAGAAAGAAGACCTTGTAATGAAGTGGGACACCAGTGTTGGGACCAATGCCTTTCTCACCAGTGCAGAGAGCTCTGAAGTTCTCAACAGTTTTGGGCACCACATCGTTGTAAAGCTCCACAACTATCCTCCCTTCTAGCTCTCCTCCTATGCTTATGTCCAGAAAACACCTTCGCCTACCCATATCTCTCTCTCTCAGTGTTTCTTTCCAGACTCTTCTCTGGCCTAGTGGGGAACAAGAGAAAGAGAGAGAGAGAGAGAGAGAGTGAATGAAACAATGAAAGAACCCCTAGTTAGTGTGGTTGGGTACTTAGTATTTATAGACTTCTCTGGAATCTGCAAAAATTTCAAACACCTCGGTAGTTCAACAGTTTATTGAAGGAGGCCCAGTTGGTGTTGTTTTGTTTACTTTCTGCTGCTGTTGTGTTTTTACTTTTTATCTGACTCGCTAACGTTAGTCGAATACGGTATACGAATTTTTTTCTTTTTTTTCAGATACCCTTTGTCTCTTGCCCACGTTTTCTTTCTACTCCCTATCATTTTTCAAATTTTGCACTTACTATTTAACTCCCTATATTGTTAGGAAATCTAGATGACACCCTAATCCTTATTTGAATATCAATAATAATAATAATAATAATTGAACAAAGTTTGACTATAGGCTTGGTAATAACTTTAGGTTACAATTTTCATTAAAAAAATTTAGCATGGCTACATATTTTAAAAATCTAACTATTAGATTGCATATTACTTATACTCTTAACACACATGTTAAATTTTGTGTAAATCGAATGTTATTTACTATATGATCCATAAACTTATTTGTTATGTATAATTTTATACTACAAAAACTTGCAATTTAAACAATTAATTGATGATAATATGATATAGCTATTAATTTTTAATTTTTTGAAAATTTTGCAAACATGAAGGATATAAGAAAAAAAATGGAATCTACTAATGGATTTGTCAAAATTCACATCTAATAAAAAAATATTGAGTGAAAACCAAGTATGTAACCAAATTCTGTCCATAATAATTTAGACATATAATGAATATTGTAACCTACACAAATATTTTAAAATTTTTTATTTGACAAATTGTGACGTCACTTGCAATTTAACAAAAACTCATTATTAACATCATTTTTATTAAACTTATTACAGCATATTAATTCAACAATTACTAAAGATTTTGTATTTTAAAACATATTACTTTCAAATATGGTGAATCAAGCTCCATTTTGAGCTAATTAGGTTGGATTTAGGTTATTCTCAATCCATATTCATTATTAATAATTTGGAAAATTGTTGATTGAACTAATTTGGAAAGCTCCTTCATCTCTATTCATATTTTTCAACTTTAAATAAATATATCATTTTCTTAATTATTGGATTATCTATACTATTATTTAAAGGGCTTCCCCTATTTGGATTCCTCATTTTTTAATTCAAAAATGCCTCTACACCCATATGTTTATATAGAGACAAAACTAAAGGATAATCTGGTAAAAATGCAACTCTAACTCCCACTAAAACATTACCTAAAAAATAGGACAACTTTCCTATTAATTTTCAAATTGATTTATTTACTTATAAATTAGATTTTCAAAATAAAAATTATATATATAAAAAATAAAAAAAACACAGTTTTTTTTCTACAAAATAGGACCACTAACCAAAAAAAAAAAAAAACCTCATCGCACACATGAAGCGTGTGTGATGAGGCTAGTATATATGATTTTTTTTAGAATATATATATATATATATCTGTATATATTAAGAAGATTCAAAAAATTAGTTATTGCTTTTTTTCTTGTCAAAAATACCTCTAAATTAATTAACCAACAACTTAAAAATGGGGTTAAAATAGTAAATTGGAAAAAAGAAAGTTAATTATTGTTTTTTTTATTGTCAAAAATACCCCAACATAAAACTTAAAAATGGGGTTAAAATAGTAAATTGACAAAAATAATAAATTCCTACTTCTACGTTGAAATGTCTTTCTGTTTCTAATAAACTCCTATTTTTATGTTGATTTAAATTCCTGGTTCTACTCACTAACTCCCTACAAAATAGGATTACTCTTTTGTTAGTTTTAAAACTCCTCCAATCTACAAAACTCACCCCACGTATTCATTTTTTTTTCTTTTTTCATCATGATGTATTTGTTTCTTCTGTCCTCCTTTTTTTTCAATTTTTTTTTTTTAATTTCATTACACCCTAGGTTTTTTTTTTTGTGATTTTAAAAAGTAGAAAATCCAAATAATAATAAATCCAAATTATTAATCTTTACCCAAAAAATAGAAGAGTCTCTGAGCACGTGCGTGGGCGCGTGCTTAGAGACTAATATATATTAAAAGGATTCAGAAAGTTAGTTACTCTGTCTTTCGCTATTAAAAATACCTATAATTTAATTTACATGTCATTATTCCATGGGGTTAAATTAGTAACTTGACAAAAAGTTAAAAACATTCCTATAAAAGAAAAACTACCCCACGTCCCTTACTACTAAAAAAAAAATTCCTGCTAAAAAGTTTCTATCAACTTCCACTACCCCACGTTATAAATTTTTTTTTTTTTTTTTTTTTTTTGGAGTATCAACGTTCTTATAACTTAAAAATAATAAAATAAAATAAAAACTACCCACAGTTACTATAAAAAAATAAAAATAAAAAAGAAGAAGAAAGCCTCAGGCTAGTACATATACATGACTTATTTGATTGCTTTGTTTTATGTGGAAAAACTCTACTTTATGTTAACCTTATCCTTGTGTCATAATTATGTTGGGATTGATGTATTTGGTTTTTCTCGTATATAATAGTTACCAATATTTGTTTATTTTAAACAAGTCAACAAAGTTTTATTTTCATCATAATTAAATAAGTGAAAACTAAGAGGTTGGATCAACTATTTCTTAATGCAATTAGTGGACTTGAGTAATGGTTTTCATCTTTTGTAGAAAAAACAAAACAAAAATGAAAAATCATAAAACCAAAAAATTATCTTCTTCTGTCTTTTCTTTTCTTAAATGCACATTGTTATTACCTCCCTAAAAAAACTAATATATATCTACAATAGGAAAATCATTGAATACTCCGAGAGTATCATAAATGTGTACTCCCCCCTCTCATATAAATTATAGGTTCCACCGTAAATGTAATTAGTGGGACCTAATTAAAAAGTTGTAACCGACATTCTAATTAAAATAATTAGCATTCTACTATCGCAATAAGTGTTAAAAAAATAGAATTAATCAAGGTTGTCAAAATCAGGATCCTACATAGGATCGTGGGAGGTAGGTGTGGACGACTAAATTCCTCGGTTCGAGTTATCCTCTGATTCAATCTCCTTAAAAGACTTGTTGATTGGATTTGTAGTAATGTGATTTTGGTATGAACACAAGATATCCTTCAATTTGGCTGAAGAATGGATTGAAGATTGCTGAAACGGAATTACAATGAATCACTGGCTATGAGCTTGTTAGAAATCCTTTATTCTTCACGTTCTTTGTGTTCTTCGTGTGTTCTTCGTCTTTGAAGGTTTGTGGTGGAAGTTCTTCGGTGCTTTAAAGGCTTGAATCTGTAGAGCTTCACTGATTTGTGATTTGTGAGGTTTCTGGAGGCTTTTGAGCTTGATTCCAGTGAACTTTGAGATCTAGGCAGATAGTTTAAATGATTCTGCTTCGAATGTTCTTCGTATTTGAAGGTTTGTGGCGGAAGTTCTTTGGAGCTTTGAAGGCTTGAATCCGTAAAGCTTCCACCAATTTGTGGTTTGTTGAGGTTTCTGGAGGCTTTTGAGCTTGATTCCAGTGACCTTTGAGATCTAGGAAGATGATTTGGATGATTTCTCTTCGAATGTTCTTCGTATTCGAAGTTGAAGTTCTTGAAGTTCTTGGAAGCTTCAAAGCTTGGTTCCAACAGAGTTTCTGGACTTCTCAATCTTGATCTTCTCTAGCTCTTCAGCTTCAGCCCTTCCCTCCGCCTCTCCTTAGCCTCCGCCTCTCCTTAGCCTTCCTAGCCTCCGCCTCTCCTTAGCCTCAGCCTCTCCCTAGCCTCTATGAAATGTCTTAGGAAGGTTTCTATTTATAGGAGTTTGGGGGTGGGTGAGCGACACGTGGCGGAGTCTAATTGGTGACACATGTCACAGCCTGATTGGTCTGCTTATGTCATTGCTTACACGTGCGAGGCTACCTATGTCATCGCTTACACGTGCTGAAGTGTGATTGGTTTTTGCATGACACTTGGCAAATTTCTGTTGGTTTCTGAGTAGTGATAGCAAAACCTAGCAGCAATACGTGGTGCTTTGTAATTGGCTGTATTTTGTGGACTTGATAGTATGATGTGTCAGCTTGTGATAGGTCGGGAATTTTTCCCTCTCCACAGTAGGCTAGATCGTGGATCGTAGGATCGGATCATGGATCGTAGGATCCTACATTATTTGAGAAAAAAACAAAAAATACACATCGGTATGTTAAATAATCATATAAATTATACATTTATTGATATAATTACCATACATCACTACATCCATTTATAAGCATTATTTTGAAGAGACCAAAAACCTCAAAATGTGACACTCGATTAAAATATTTTTTATTTGAGTCCAATTGCCATTCTTTATATTAGAGTGGAAAAATTTAGTCTATTGAGATTTTATTTTTCATTTGGATCTAACTAAGCTTTCTATCAAGTTAAAAAAGATTATAAGAAACCAAGGTCATCTGGGATCATCAGAATCGTACAATCCTACCTATTCTGAACAATCGCAAAGATTCTTGAAAGATTTAGATTGTTTTAGGTATGTGAGATCGTAAAATTGTAGGATCGTAAGATCTAAATCGGGATTTTGACAACCATGGAATTAATTGAAAATGAATATAGAATTGGCAAAAATGTGCAAATATCTTTTCTAGTCATTATTTCCCTAAAACTACAAATACCCTACCCACCCCTAGTAACTTAAAACTAAGGTGGTATATCCTATACTTGGCATATATGCCAGGTACAGGATATACAAATCCTCAAAACCACCACCAAAATCACAATTTTTTAGACCACACAACGGTAATGACTCATCTAACCCAACCCAATCCAACACATCACCGTCATACATGCAAACCGTAAAACCCTTAAACCGGGTAAATCCTACTAGCACGCGCCTTATAACAACCGTAACTATGCTTCCTTCTAAAGACGCCATTGCTTTGGCACTCATCAAACTAAAGAACTAATGACCAACTCTCAAAACATCAACAAAAATTAGGTATTTACTCATTGTTCCTCTTCCTATTCTTCGGATTAGGACCGATGCAATACTAGGTATTGCACCGGGTGTAATTCATCCTACCATGTCTCACAAAAAAATTTTACTTTTTACATTTTTTAGTTTTACTTGTTACTCTACTTCAATTTTTTTCTTAACTTTTTTAATTAATGGTTGAGATTGAAAGTTGTAAAAGCAACTTTTAATCTCAACTCTCCATAGAAATTGCATCAGGTGCAATACCCGCACTTGATCTCGATCCCTATTTTTCTTTAGCTCACTAGTAAGATTAGGCAATGATGACTAGCTTGGGAATTAATGTCGGTGTGGGCTATTTTTGTCTGTTCGCTAACTGTCATTTTTGTTAACTCTAAAGTCTAAACTTTTGAACTTCTTGTTAACTCTACATTGAATTAGATGGTAGGATACTAGCTATCACAATTACTCTAATATTAGGGTGGCATTTATGACTGATCCCCCACACACCTTTTCGTTTTCTTGGTTCCTGATGGAACTCAAAATCTTCTACGAATACAAAAAGATTCCTCATATATAATATGATGGGTAGAAATTTAGTCGCTTTACAGCGTTAACTATGGCTCATTGATTGTAAATTGTTATCTTCAAAGGATTTAGCTTCTGTCTAGTGGCCACTAACCATTAGACCCATCAGATACGGACACGTGTCCGCATTTCAACGTGTCTAGTGACACTGATCACTGGATAGAAGCCGGATCCATCTTCAAAATATAACACATATATCATATTATATGGGATAATATTGATGTGGACAAACATTATTGATGATTTCTTTTTTCCTTTTTCTTTTTTTCAAAGTCAACTTTACAATTTTCACTCTCAACTAAAAATTTTGTAACTTTTAAACTCTTTATTAAAAAAAATGAAAAATGTTAATGAATGTACTAAAAGCATTGATTTAGAAATTTTTTTAAAACTTTTTATAAGATAAAAAAAAAAACTAAAAAAAGTAACTGATTTTTTTATAAATTTTTATATTTTTTATAAAAATGATATCAAAACTTTTTTAAAATAGTTTTTTAACAAATTTTCTAAGATAAAAGGTAGAAAATAAAAATAGCCACCTTTTTTTTTTTTATAATAGGATTCCATTGAGAAGTTTTGCGCACATGCAAGGTGCTGCCGACCTTAGTTTTAATATTTGTTTTTTTGATGAACAATTAGTCCTAATATTTTCAAAAATTGTGTTTGAGCCCATAGCTGTTTTGACCTTTAACCTACTTTGGAGTTAATTTTTTTAATCAAGTGGCAATAAATATATAGTGCAAATTAATTAGAGGATTATCTTATCTCTTCGAAGTTCCAACTCTCTCAGCCTTTCTATAATATTATTAGAAACCTCCTCATCGAGAAGACAAAATACATGGGCAAGGAAGAACATGTCGATTCTTGCAACAACTGTATGTTTCGTATTAAATGCCCCATATCATTTGTAACTTAACGACCTATAATTGGAACAAACAATGACGTATCATATCAGGTGTGTGTACAATCAATTCCTTGACCTATACACATGCAGTGACCTATCAACGTTATCATCTTTTGGAAATGACCTACCTTACAGGAAAATGACCCTTCCTATAAGTGATAACAACTTATTGCATCTTTCAAAAGGGAAAAGAAAATTAAATAATAAGACACCCCACCCTCCGATCAAGGCGTCAGGTGTCCGTTTTATGAGGATTGTGTTTTTAACAGCGACAGACTCAAAATTTTGATTTAAGGAGAGTCGGAGTAAAGTAAAAAAAAATTATAAAGTTTCAAATAAGTAGCTATTTAGTATCAACAAAGAAAAATACACAAAATTCTTGTTTTGTAATATATTATAATGCAATCATCTATTAATAAAAACAAAAACACAAAATTTAATTGGTTTTTACTACATTAGAGGATTTGCATCAACTCATGTAAAAATTTCTATCTATTTTAGCATAATAACATACTTTTTTATTTTATATACTTACTATTATTTATTTTATACTACATTTCATCATAATACTATTTCTTTATCAATTTTTTTTATTATTATCTCAAATAATCTCTCTCTTCCTCAACCAAAAACCACTATCCCCAATCTAAATCATTTTAAAACATTCATTTGCATAACAACAATAATTGTGTAAATTTTCCAGTCAACCCAAAATACACCCACATTAGTCTATATATCATTGTACAAAAATATATTTGTGCTATGGTAATTGTGTAAATTTACAAAAATACATTTGTATTGCAGTAATTATGTAAATTTGCACAGTTACTATAACACATGTATTTTTGTACAATAATACATAGACTAATATCAGTGTATTTTGGGGTTGATTGGAAAAATTCGGTGTCTTATGCTATTTTACAACTAATGCAAATGCTATTACAATAAAATCAATTTAAAATTGTAGGAGAAAGGGCCCAAATATAAAATTGTAAAATACACACACACACACACACCTATATATATATATATATATATATATATATATATATATTAATTTCTTAAGAACTAGGGGACGGGCCTTTATAGGCCCCCACCTAGTTCCATTCCTGGTTTTTAAATATCAGTTGATTTTTAGAATAAACAAAATTCAAATCTTAATCTCTTATTCATTAAGAATATATATTCTCATAAATATGACATTCATAAATAATTTTTACATTATAATAATAAAAAGAAAAATAATAAATTTATATGTATAATGTGGTAAATTTTATATTATTTAATGAGTATAAATAAGTTTATTTCTTACATATTAATTAGTATAATAGTCAATTTATATAAACTACATTTTTTATCCTCCCACTTTTCTCTTCAACTAAATAAAAGAGTTTTTTATCCTCTCACTTTTTCATCCTTCCAACCAAACATACACTAGGGAAAACTAAATTTTTTCTATCTTCTCACTAATTTTCTATTCTCTCACTTTTCCACTCCTCCAATCAAATAGACTCTTAATCCAATTCAGAAACCAGGTAGATCTTGATGTAAGAGCTTGAATAGAGGGAAAATAAGTTCAAGCTTCCATAGGGGAAACACAATTGCCCATAGGATAAGAGGAAGACATATGGATTATAAAACAAGTTCCATTCATTTTATGCCATGACTGAAAAGGGTTATCCCAAGAGAGAAACAAATTCCCTCGGAAATATCAATGTTACTCCAAAATTACAAATACATGAAATAGAGCTAATATTAAAGACGCCAATTTGTGTAAAAAAATAAAAACATAGGGTACAAAATTACAAATACATGAAAAGAAAGGCACCCCTATATAAAATGATAAGGAAGTACGAATATATGTACAAAATAAATGTGGCACAGTGTCTGTTAGTTTTCACTGCGGTTGGTAAAGCAAAGCCCGAGGGTCCTGTCTGTCTTGTCTTGAATTGCTCGTCCGATTTTCGAAATGGGTGGTACGTACACTTTGGTTACGTCAATGAGAGAGATATCCTTGGGGTCCTTGTCTGCACAAACTGGAAAACCAACCAAGTCCTTAACCATGAAATTCAAAATGTGTGGGGGCAGACCTAAAGAGCTATAACTCACACGCAACAAAATTATTTTGAAAGTTACCTTAAAAGTCCGGAATGCCTCTATTGTAAAACAGTCTATTTTTCTCAACAACCAAAAAAAAAAAAAAAGTTTGAAATTTGTGGAGCACTAATCTATTTTGCATAAAGCATTTATTCATGAAAATTTATTGTAACGTATTTGTTAGGGATTAAATACAGTCAAAAATATGTTTTTGATTTTTATATTATGGTCATGTTCCAATTCGGTTTTCAAGTTTTTATAATTTTATTTTGGTCTTCATATTTTTAAATTTTATGTCATTTTAGTCTCCACCGTCACCTTACTTATAAAAAAACAATTTTAAGCTAGAAGTCCATTATAATGTACTAGCCTCATCACACGCTTTACGCGCGTGTGGTGAGGCTTTTTTTTTTTTAGCCAAAAAAAAAATCATGTATTTTTATTTTAAGAATCTAATTTATAAGTGTTTTTTTTTTAATGAATCTAATTTATAAGTGGATAAAGCAATTTGAAAAATTACAGGAAAGTAATTCTATTTTTTAGGCAATGTTTTAGTGGGAGTTAGAGTTGTATTTTTACCAGAATGTCCTTTAGTTTTGTCTCTACTTAAACATAGAGGTGTATGGGCATTTTTGAACTAAAAAATGAGGAATCTAAACAGGGAAAACCCTTTAAATAGTAGTATAGATATAAGTGACTGAAACTTATTTAGTATTCCTTAACCTATGTCTTTATGACTCTAGTTTTGGTCACCATATTTAAATCATAACAAATCACCATTTAGCTAGTAAAAGTAGTTTATGGGGTGATTCATGGGAGTAGTTGAGGATTAGAGGTGTACAGCCAACTCGCTGATCCACTAAAATTGATTCGATCTAATCTTGAGTGGGTTAGTTTTTAGGGTTGGTTTGTTGGATTGGATTGTTTTTTTTTTTTTTTTTAATTATATATTCTTTTGTTTATCAACTAGGTTAGGAAAGCACTATATGACATCCTACTAACTTTGAAGCACTAATCATATAGTTTGTGTTGGTTTAGTGCTATGCTTGGGCTTATTAGGTTATAAATTTGTTTTTATTAGGTTATTTTTTTATTTTTTATTTTTTTTACTCGACTATAATCGGTTGAATTGAAGAAACTTCTTAACCCAATCCATGCACATCCCAAATTATGTTTAAAAGATCATAAACTTTGTAAAAGTAGTTTACAACCATAAATCTCAAACGAGAAGGCTGAGGAAAATGTTTGAAAAGAAAATTGTGTAAGGACCATCTAAGTAATAAAACAATTACACGTACAGTAGCGTGGGTACACTGACTGGCCTATGCCAAAAAGAAGAACAAGAAAGATACATGGTACGATTCTACATAATCTTGGGCCCACCATCACAGCTTCACTTAATGATGGGGCCCAGCCCAATGTGACTGGATAATGTATCTTTATAAAACAGGTTTATTACACTTAAAATAGTATATATCTCCTCAGCCTTCTGTTTCATTGCTAAACGGGCCCAATTTAATAGTACCAAAAATAAAATAAAAAATTGACTACTGGACAAAATAGATAATGCTTAAAATGCTTAATTTTCTAGGAAAGTTAGCAACTTGCAACCATTAAAAAACAATCAACGTGGGATGTAAATTGAGTCCACGTAGATATGACTTTTGCACAGCTACATTATAAGCAAGGAAGTGGGACAATAAAGAAAAAAATAAGACAGAATATGTGGTATAAAATAAGTTATTCTACTACATAAACTGTCCAAAAGTTTGATTATAATTCTTTGTCCTATTACTACAATATGTATATCTCTATGATTAGCGAATGCCAAGCTTGGAAAATGCCAATGTAGTTATTGTTTGACAAATCTTGTTAAAAAATAGTGCCAGAGATTAGGTGTGTGTCACTATAATGCAGCACTAAGATTATGATTGGTTGGCTATTGATTTCTTTGTAGTCACTTAAGACACCCCTATTAGATTTGCAAAGATGTGTTCAGTGTACTTAGAATTCTAGAAAAGCTACTTAAAGCTAGATGAGATTAAAGTTTCAGTTTATTTGAGTGTTTTTTTTTTAATACTATTTATGAGTCTTATTGTACTTTTTTATACTATTTATAGGTCCTTTTGTACTATTCAAATAGTTTTTAACCTTTTTTTTATTTTTATTTTTTATTTTTACACTTTCAGCAAAAAAAAATTTAATTTCAGCTAAATAAACTATATTCCCAATAAGACCTTTAATTAGAAAAATTGTACATATTCTTGAATGAATTTACTTTTCAATGGATATGGGCTACTGGCTAGCCAAAAAAATTGTGGAATCCCATGCGGCCGAACAGGGTCAAACCCAAGAAGAATAGGTACCAGCCTGCCTGGCCTTGTTCTCAGTTGTGGACCTGCTTTGGAATCCAATGTGGGCTTGTCAGAGCACTAGCAGGCCCAAAAAAAAAGTTATATTTTACTACTAAGCTCCTTTATCTATTGTACTAACTGATTTTACAATACACCTAACATTCTAGTTTTTATATTTATACCATCTCGTTTAAATATTCATTTTTATTCATTCTTTATTCTTTCTTAATTTATACCGTCTCATTTAAATATTCTTTTTATTCTTTTTTTATTATTTGTTTCCAACAGTCATATTTTTAGATAAGTAATGGTTATATATTTTAAAACTCGACTCGGCTTTTTTTAATGGATTTATTTATTTTTATTTTTTTTATCGAACAATCATATTTTTGGAAATCCATATTTCTATGAGAATTATTTGTTTGGAAAAAAATGTGTTTAAATTCATTTATGCAAAACACATTATATATTGAATCTGTCAAAATCCATTTACATAAAACACACACTTTATAATAAACCTGTCAAATTCCATTTACACCCTATATAATGTACCTGCCTATCAAAATTAATTTATGCAAAACACACTACATAATGAACCTGTCAAAATCCATTTACATAAAACATACACTATATAATGAACCTGTCAAATTTCATTTACACACTACATAATGTACTTGTCAAAATTCATTTACACAAAACACATTATATAATGAACTTGTCAAATTCCCCATATAAAAAACGCAAACTATGAACCTATCAAATTCCCCATATACAAAACACAAACTATGAACCTGTCAAATTCCATTTATGCAAAATGCAAGCAAAACATAAACTATACAATGAACCTTTCAAAACTCATATCAAAAGCTAAATACATATCAATATAAAAATCAACTTGCCAAGAAGTAGTTTCAATTGAACATTACTACCAATGTAGTCTATAGAACACTCACATGCATATTATATCAAATTACAATAAAAAGTCACATATATAATGTCATTAATTCAAGTTTCAACAAATCGCCTTGTCTTTGCTATAAATGGACAATGATGTCGGATTGGAGTTGAGAATGAATTTCTTAGTCTCGAATGCGTTGATAATTTTGGATGAATGCACTAAATTCATTTGTCTGCTCACGTGACACTTGTATTTGAGGAGTTTCATCGAGTTGTTCATAATTGAAGTCAACTACTTCATTTTCATCTCGCTCATCTTCAATGATCATGTTATGGAGAATTATGCATGCTTTCATTATGTCTTGGAGTGTTTCAGGGAAGAAAAATCTTGCAGGTCCACATACAATTGCGAATCTTGCTTGAAGCACTCCAAATGCACACTTTACATCCTTCCAATATGCCTCTTGGGCTTTTACAAATAATTTTCCTTTTTTCTCCTTGTGGAGTTGAAATTGTTTTCACAAATGTTAACCACTTTGAATATATGCTATCAACAAGATAGTATCCCATTGTGTAGTCATTGACATTGATTGAGTAATTAACTACTAGAGCACGTCCTTCTGCTAGCTTAGAAAATATATTAGACCTTTCTAACACATTAATGTCATTATTTGACCTAGGTAACTCAAAAAATGCATGTCATATCTAAAGATCATATAATGCTATTGTTTCCAAAATAATGGTTGGCTCATGAATATGACCACTAAATTGACCTTTATATGTAGTTGGACAATTTTTCCATTTCCAATGCATGCAATCAATGCTTCCTGTCATCCCCGGAAATCCATAGCTTTCACTACGAGCCAACAATCTAGCAATGTTTTCATTGTTTGGGTACCTCAAGTATTCCTCAGAGAAAATATCAACCACTGCTACAACAAATTTTTTCAAATTATCCATTGCAGTGGTTTCTCCAATCCGCACGTATTCATCCATAAAATCAATCGTTACCTCATATACAAGCATCCTAATTGTAGCGGTCATCTTTTGAAGTGAAGATAAACTAAGCCTTTGGGCATTATCTCTTTTTTGGATAAAATAAGTTTCATGAACTTCAACCTTAGATTGAATACGGAGAAAAAGAGAACGACTCATCCTAAATCTCATCCAAAATAAATTAGGAGGATATACTGGAGATTCAGCAGAGTAATCAAGATAAAGTCTTTCATTACTTGCCAAATGATTACGTCTAATATATCGACGATGTTTACATTGTGATGTTGAACTATTAACACGTCTATTTATTATCTCATCCTCATCTGAGTCATCAAAAAGCAATTTCCTAAACAAAGAGCGACCCGTGGACACAACCTTCAAGACAACATTGTTAAAAAATTATCAATATAAATGAAAGGAAGACAAGCAAAACAAGTTCTATAATATTCGTTTGGGGGCATTGAAACTACTTAGTTTATGAAATATAATATAACAACAAAACTCCCAAAAGCATTTACCAAAACAAGGTCAGCATAAGACATAAGTATAAGATTGAACATAGACTTAAGTATAGAAGATATGACATCAATCATAGAAAATACATAAACATTTCATAGAACAAAAAAATGTTGTCATTACATAAGTGGCATAATAGAAAATACCAAGAAATCACATAAGAGTCCAAACCTTTTTTGGTACATAACAAAATACAAAAAAAAGCTTGTACCAAAAATTAAGTTGGGATAAGACATCATATACATGTGTCAAAACCTAGGCCTAAAATAAGCTAGTTCAAAAAATTAGGTTGGAACAAAGACTTCATCAATATGTGCCAAACCTAAGCCTAAATAAGCTAGTACAAAAAACAAGCACAAGACATCACCTACATATCAAACTCAACTATTTACCACCAGTTAGTCTTGCAATGATTTCCTCTTGGCTTTTTTTAAAAAAAGTTCTTTGAATTTTGGTCATGCCACGTGTATCCATCATCATTAGTTTTTGGTCCTCCTTTTCCATTTCAATACGAAGCCTTTTCTTTTCAATCCCAATTCTTTCATCCTCTTTAAGCATTTGAATCCGAAACCTTTCCTTTTCAAAACTAATTCTTTCTTTATCTACTTGAACCCTTTCCTTTTCAAAACCAATTCTTTGTTCATCTACTCGAATGCTTTGATTCGAAGAGCCTCTTTTTCTTGTTCATGTGCTTTTTCAATGTAGTGCAATTTCTTTGCCAAATATTCTCCAAAATCTTTATCACCATCCTTTCTCTTTCGATTAACCTTTTCTGCTTTTCTACCAATCGGTCTCTCAAACTCCGTTGTGTTATCAACCCCCCCTCCCCCCCTCCCCCGCCATCAACTTCACCTATTAAACTCAAAGTTTGAGGTACCCTTTTGATCTTTCCTTAGGCATACTCCACTTTGGTTGGTTCTTCAATAAAAGCCAACAATGTTCAAATTGGAAACATGTATTGTTGGGTGATGTAGCTTTATACAAAGCCTTTGCTTGATCAAGCTAAATTACCAAACAACAAAAAAAAAAATTAACACAATTAGTATTTTCAAACTATTGCTAAAAGTTAATATTTTGACATTGCAATATAATTTATACCTTGTCTTTGTCAGTCACACTACTTTGATTCTTTGCTTCAATTTTAGCCATGACCCCACAAAATTTACTTGTCTCCCTATTAATCGTAGACCATCGACTTTTTAGGGAGGAAGAAGAACGCTTTGTTCCATAGGTATTGTGCTGGCAAAAGTATTGCCAAACTTTAGCAGTAAATGTCTCTTGCTTTTGCTCATTACCACTCACGGGATCCACGCTAGTGTTAAGCCATGCCGAGACAAGGAGGACATCTTCCTCCACACTAAAGTTGCCACCCCGTGTTGCTGTCTTGGGGGTGACAATTTCAAGTTTTGGGGAAGAATCTTGAATACACATTGGGGGATTTTGAGATTTTTCCAAAAATTGTGCCTCAAAGTTGGAATCGGATTGTAAGATATTAGCATATTGAGATATGTTATATTGTGAATCCATCCCTTTTAAAATAGGTAATGTAAACAAATTAGTAGCTATTCCCAAAATTGAACCCAAAAAATTGACATAAACACTGTGATTACGTCACCAGTTGGACCCTATACTATATGACAAACATAAAGTTGATATTATACACAAACTTTTAATTTTCTTTACATATCCAATGATTTGTCCTAACTGCATGATTAGTATCCTTATAGATCATCAAAGGGATTCCAACTTACAAGGGGCGTAGAAACAAGCTTAGGATATTTAAATTACATGGGCCGTATGTAAAATTTTTGGCAGCAATTTGGTGATGATATATACAGGATATTGAAAAGAAAGCTAATTACACAGTTATTGAAAAGAAAACTATTGAAAAGAGAGGAAGAAGAAAACAACAGATGGAGCTACTTAAAATTCATTTGAGACGTATAATAAAAAAATAAAAACAAAGGAGGAAGACATTAACATACCTCTGTATCAAAAGCCCAATCAAGCTATAGCTAAGAAACCACCCACCAATGACCCAAACGATTCGAGAAAGAACCCACCAATTCTTCATCGATTCAAATAGCCAACGATTTAGCACCGATTCAAACAGACAAACACAACCACCGATTCATCATTTCATCAAACAAACACCAATAGCAACCTTCATCGATCTAGCCATCGATTCAAATAGACAAACACCAACAACAACCATCACCGATCCAACCACCAAGAAACCACAAACCTAGAAATGATGAGGAAGCGCACTCCACTGAGAAATCCAAAAATTCCAAATGAAACCCAAAATGAAACCAACAACCCTTCAATCTTCAGTTCGGGGTTTGGGGATAGAGCAATACAGTGAAGAGGAAAAAAACACCAACTTGTTCCATCACTGATCTAGCCACTAAGAAACTACAAACCTAGAAACGAGGAGGAAGCACGCTCCACTGAGAAACCCAAAAATTCCAAAAGAAACCCAAAATTAAACCAACAACCCTTGATTCTTCAGTTTGGGGATAGAGCAATACAGTGAAGAGGAAAAAAAAGTCGTCGGAAAAGAGAGTGATTGAGCATGGCAATGAAGCTTCTATAGTTGGGAGAGAGAGGGAGAAGAATGACTAAGATGAAGAGAATGAGTGAGAAGAGGAGAGTGTGGTCTGTGACTCTGTACCATGTAGAGTAAATGAGGAGAGAGAAGGTTCTCATTTTCTATTAAAATAATAATATTATTTTTACAACAAAGTGAACAGTAGGTTCTGATATTGCACAGAATCAGTAGGTTGAATGTTCCGAGCTTCGATGAAACAATGACTTTAAAGGAAGAACACACAATCAAAAGGCAACCAGGGTGGACCAGCCAAGTACCCTCCGATGATTAAATTAGTTTTTGCTCTGGAAAATAAGGTTCCAACCTTTCAAGAGTTCTCTTAGGAAAAACTTACTTTAATTTGATGTAGGCAAGTCCTTATATAGAGGGTCTCGGAACGGTTATTTGCTTGATAACTTCCCCAAGATTTGTGGAAATTAGTAAGTTCAGACATAATCTTCACAACGGCTATGGAAGTTATAGCCTCCAATCTTATCCGCTGCAACTGCTGCTGGAAGTTAAGCATCTGTGAGGAAGTTACGGCAATAAATAAGGGTTTTGTTCTCACTGTGGTCTGGATTTTCAACATATGTGAGTAAATCCCATTATTGAGAATTTCCTAAGTGTCACGTGATCATCCAGGCAATTTTCCCATGGACGACCTCTTTAAACACCTTGCCCTTGGCTCTTGAATGATCCCTATGGACGAGCCAGAGAAGGTAATTATTTTTTTGCTTCCCCATCAAGTTCTATACATAAGAACCAGGTTGCAAAAATTTTTAAGAACCCATACCCGGATGTTGGACAATTTTTGATATTTTGGATGTAAAATAGCAACTGGGGGGGTGTTTACACACCCCATTGCTAGTGCTCTTAACTAGTAGATTGCAATCTAAGGTGGCAAATCAAACAAATTTTTTCTTTCTTTCTCCTAGCCCTCAAACCAATAAAAATCTAACGAGGATATATGTAACGCCTCTTATATGGGATAATGATCCAAGGTGGTAAATCGAATAAGTTTTTCTTTCTTTCTCCTACTCACCTCCTCATCCAACTTGGGAAATTTTGTGTAATGGGGATAAGTGTAACACCTACTCCCAAATAAAGTGTTAGTCTCACATGGAGGTTGAGTGGGGCCTAACACTAATGTGAGAGATGTTTCACCTAATACCAGCTTTGGTCCAACAATATTCCATTAAAATAAGAATGAGAAGAGAATCCATTTTACATTAGATTGATCTATGCCATTTTAAATGTGTTAAATTTGAACAATGAAATGAATCTTTTTCGAATAGAGGATCCTCCCAAACCAACTAATGTAAGACCCAAATTATAGTTTCTAAGTTCTAACCAATATAAATCTTCAATCTAAATCACTTCAAAGTGTTGATAGAAGGAGGTGTAAATCTTCTCAATGATCCATACTTTTCGTATTTAGATTTATGTTTTACATTCAGTCCAGTACCAATGTAGGCCACTAGAATTCAAACAAAAACACAAAAACATAAAATAAAATTGGTCACAAGGACGTGAAGGATACTTAGTGCTTGTTTGGATGAAGAGAGTTTTGAGTGATATCATCCTGTTTTCATAACTCATGATCCAAAACTGGTGGGGCCCACGGAAGATCACTTGTTTAGACTCCATGACTCATGATCCGTGACTCAGTTTTCATAACCCAATTCTCTGATTTTTGAGTTATGAGTTATGGAAATTGAAAACACATTTTAGCTGTTTTCAGTTTTCATAACTCATAACTCAATGACATTTTTGTAATTAAACACACATGGAGGGACTCACAGCCGCAACTTTTGACCTTTAACTCTTTTTTTTTTTTTTTTTTTTCCATTGGTTAGTCTTCCGTTCTTTTCTTTTCTTTTTCTTCACTGATTCTTTCTTCAGTTCTTCGTCTCTCTCTTCTTCTTTTTTCACTGTTCGGTCTTCAATTCATCCTTTTTTTTTTCTTTTTTTTTTTCCTAGGTTCGGTCTTTTTTTTTTCTTCACTAATTCTTTCTTCAGTTCTTCGTCTCTCTCTCTCTCTTTTTTTTTCACTGTTTGGTCTGCAGTTCATCCTTTTTTTTTTTTCACTAGTTGGTCTTCCGTTCTTTTCTTCTTTTTTTTTTTTTTCTTCACTGATTCTTTCTTCAGTTCATCGTCTCTCTCTTTTTTTTTTTTTTTCACTATTCGGTCTTCAGTTCATCTTTTTTTCTTCACTGATTCTTTCTTCAGTTCTTCATCTCTCTCTCTCTTTTTTCACTGTTCGGTCTTCAGTTCATCCTTTTTTTTTTTTTTTTTTTTTTTTTTTTTTTTTTTTTTTTTTTTTTTTCTGGGTTCAGTGAGTTTGGTTTTTTTTTTTTTAATTATTTTTTTTCTCACTGGGTTCGGTGAATTTAGCTACTGGGGGTTGAAGGAAAAAAAAAAGAAAAGTAAAAGCTACACAAGGTACAAGTATGGGGCCCACAAATAATTGAAATATTGAGTGATGACAAGTGAGTGATGGTGCCAAACAGGGTGGGGTGTTTTAAGTGATGAGTGATGAAAACTGAGTGATGAGTAATGGGTGATGAAAACTGAATGATGAGTAATGGGTGATGAAAACTGAATGATGAGTGACCATTTTTTTTTAAACCAAACAAGGCTAGCACTTGGCTATCACTTTGTTAGTATATGACTAATGATTATTCTCATTAAAGGGGAAAAAATAATTATTAAAAATTTGGCAAATTTTTTTTAAAAGTAAATAAGTATAATTTAGAAGTTTTTTTTGGTGCGGAGAAATTAGGGGTCTGTTTGATAATGTTATTCTAGTAACGTTATTTAAGTGTTATAGAAATACGTATAGGTAAAAAAGTATTGTGAAAATACGTGTACCAGACACCCATTGGGGTTTTTAAGTGTTGAAAATTTTGTTGATAAATAACTAAAACTTAAAAAAACAATTTATCTTTTTCTATTATTCTTTCTTGGGAAATTAACCAAAAAATTACAAATTAGAAATTTGGATGAATTTTGTTTGGGGTTAACATTTCGAAGTGGTACTGTCGTTCCTTTTTTATATAATAATCATTTCACAAATATAAATATTAAATACTTTGGGAATTGAAGTAAGACCCGGATTCATGTCTATGGGAAACCTAAAACTAAGATGGTATAGAATTTCTATTTAAAAAAAAAAAAAAAACATTTCGAAGTGGTAGCGTGTGTTTTGGTGAAAAAACGTTCGTATGCTTGTTTGTTTGCGAGAGATTCGATTCGAAACAGGTCTGGGCTAGACAGAGAGTTCGATAATTAAATGTTAAGACCTCATCTTCAGCCTCAAGCACAACATCATTGCCGTCCACTCCAGATAGTGAGCCCAGAGACAAGAACAGGTATTTAGTAATTTTCTTTTTTTTGGAAAGATTCTGGTTTCTTTTAATTACTATTGAATTTTTGTGAGTCTTGAAACTCTTTTTTTTGGTTCCTTTAGAAGCTATTGAATTTGTCTGCATCCATTGCTTAATTTCACTGCGTGTTTGGACTTTGGGTATCTCTTTTTGGATTGCTTCTTGCTTTGGCTTTCTATACGTGTTGTTTAGACTTACACATCCTGTTCAGCATTCCCTGCTTGTTGTTTGAGCCAAAAAAATTGTAGTTTTTGTTTAGGCTCTATTGCTATTAAGTTATGCCAAGAATTAGTGGACAACTCAAGGAGCTTATTGCTATTAAGTTATTTGCTTTTGCTGCCACCGTTGTCTCCTACCTTCGTTTGTGAGATTTTAATCTTGACAGGGGACTAGGAGCTTATTGATTCTCTGCCAACATATTTTTTCTCCTTGCTTCAATCTAATCCTCATGTGTCCCCATCTTGTGACATTTTAAATGAGTTTTGAAGAACCATTTGTAGTGTTTTCAACACAACTCTATGAGCAGTTTCAGACAAGTTTTCTGTTAGCTTGTCTTATCTTCTTTAGGCACTGCCAGATGCTAATTTGCTCTCAATTTGTTGGCTTCCTTGCCTATGACTGCGCACTTTTCCTTTGCTCTCTTCACCAAGCTCCCCCCCTCCCTCTTTGTGCCCAAGGAGATGGTGTATCTCATTGGCAATTTGATTGTTAGACTTCTGAGGAATTTTGTTTGCCTTGCAGCTTGCTTTTCGAGTTCGTCTGCCTTCTTTGTCGTGCTATTGATTTGCTGTTGAAGGAGTTTTGATTGCCATATAGGATTATATGCTTGTTTCTTTGGCTTTTCAACTTATTTATATATTTTTCCTTTTCTGTTTGTTAAATCAGTTGGGAAGACCCAAAGTCACAGCTAGACATGGATCGACCAAGCTTGTGATTTGTCCTACTTTTGGAGTGGGGGGATTTCGAGAAAAAGCATCAAAGGTAAATATGTAATATTTTCCCCCCTAAAAGTTTAACGAATGTTTCATATTATGATTTTTTTTTTAATATATAAATTAGGCAGAAATCACGTTTTCGTTTCTATATTTTCAGTCGATTTTTACTTTAGTCTCTAAATTTTATTTTTATCGCTTTTAGTTCCTATTCTGAAAAACGTTTCCCGTATTGGTCCCTACCGTTACATCAGAAACGAAAAATACACATGGCAAACGGCAGAATTAAAAAATATTAAAAAAATATTTTAAAAAATATTAAAATATTACAATATCTAAAAAAAAAAAAAAAAGCTCCTCCGCGCTGCGCAAAAAGCTTAACCGCATAACTCAGATGGAAGAAGCCATCGCTCAAGGCAAACCGATCAACAAGGAGCAAGAAGAAGTTCGCTCGAAACCCGCCATCTTAGCTCTCATCGATGAGCTCGACAAACTCTGCCAGCCTCTCGCCCAAGCCGTCTCCGAAGAGCTCTCTCTATTGACCTATGATTACGTCACCGACGATGCCACCGACCTACTCGGCGAGCGGGACTCGATTCGATTTCGTTGCTCGGCGGCTTGTTGATGTCTCGGCCCGTCGATTCGAGCTTATCGCATAAGAATGCGTTGTTGCATTGCATCGAGCACGCGAAGCTCTGGCTCGCTAAGTCCGATCATCAAGTACTCTGTTGCTGCATGTACCTACTTGAATCCATTGGTGCGTGCACGGTGGTATAGTTTGGAGGATGGCATGGATGAAAGAGAGTTGAAGTTGGCTGTTTGGATAGGTACTCAAGCTGATGAAGCATTTTCTAAAGCATGGTGTTCAGATGCAGTTGGAGTTATCGGAACTGTTGTTCTTGCCAATAGTTGTTCCAAGGTATACCTCTCTCCCAAGCTTTGGTATTTGAGGGTGAGTGTACTTGAAGCAATGGACTTGCAACTGATTGGTAAGTGTGGGTGCCTGGAAGTATATGTGAAGGCTTTCATGGGAAATCAGGTTTTAAAAACCAAAACTTCTCAGAGCAGGAGTGTTAATCATAAATGGGATGAAGATCTCATGTTTGTAGTAGCGGAACCATTTGAGGATCCGTTGAAATTAAGTGTTGAAGACAGAGTTGCACCTAACGAGAACGAAGCTTTTTGCGCAGCGCGGAGGAGCTTTTTTTTTTTTTTTTTTTTGGATATTTTAATATTTTTTAAAATATTTTTTAAATATTTTTTTAATTCTGCCGTTTGTCACGTGTACATTTTCCGTCTCTAATGTAACGGCAGGGACCAAAATGAAAAGCGTTTTTTAGGATAGGGACTAAAAGCGGTAAAAATAAAATCTAGGGACCAAAGTGAGAATCGGTTGAAAATGTAGGGACGAAAATGTGATTTCTGCCTATAAATTATTATGAAATGCTATATCACTGAAATTCTACAGCTGCAATGGATTTGAGAGTAATGAACATTGATGTTTTTATAGGTCAATCTATTGTATTACGTAGGGCGGTTGCCATTTTGTGTTTAAATATTGATATTCTTATTTATCATTCATTACCTTGGAGTACATTGCTGATAGTGTTTGTGCCTTTACTATTGTAGGTAATTTTATGTAAATTCTAGTTTTGTTAAATAAGCTTTTTATGCGTTAAATCACTTTGGATCATCTAATGAAGTGATGTAGTTTTCACGCTCTTTTTACCTTTCCTATAAACACCTAGTATCCTACTAAACTTGATTCGCTCTAGCTCAAATGACACATTTTCTCCTTGTAAAAGTGAGGTGGAAGGTCAAATCATAGGTTCAAGAACCACCAGGGTGCATGTGTAATTTACCAATACAAAATTGTTTACTTATTAAAAAAAAAAAAAAATCCAATCTATTAGTCAGTATTGAGAGTTATTTATTTTTCCAAGTGTCATATTGTAAATTTATTTTCATTGAGGCCAATTGCTAAATTTTTAAAGGAGGAAGGCTGGAGTTGATTATATGTTATAAAAATAATATTGTGAAAGCTCACAAATTTAGTTCTGTTAGTCACAGAAGATCACCTGTAAAGCTATATGACTGATAGCATCTTTGACTCTGTGCATTATTAGTCACAATCAGGCAAACACACCATCTATATGTGAGTTGGATTTGAAGTGTTAGAGCCTGTTTGGTTTAACTGTTTCCGTAACTCAATTCTCAGTTTCCATAACTCATAACTCAAAAATGGTGGGATCCATAGCAAAAAGGTTGTTTGGCCAAACGATAACTCTGTTTCCATAACTCTGTTTCCATCACTCAATTCTCTGATTTTTGAGTTATGAGTTATGGAAACTGAAAACAACAAAAGGCTGTTTTCAGTTTCCATAACTCATAGCTCAATGGCATTTTTGTAAATAAACACACATGAGGGACCCACAGCCGCAACTTTTGACCACCTTTTGACTTTTTTTTTTTTTTTTTTTTTTTTTTTTTTTTTTTTTTTTTTTTTCTGGGTTGGCGTTGGCTGTTTGTTCCTCTTTTTTTTTTTTTTTTTAACTGGTTCGTCTGTTCTGTTCTATTCTCTTTTTTTTTTTTCTTTTTTCTTTAGTACCTAGACTCACCAAACTTAGTGAAAAAAAAAAAAAAAAAAAAAAAAAAAAACCCAGACCGAACAGCCAACCCGGAGGGAAAAAAAAAAAAAAAAAGCTGCTAGTGGAAAAAAAAAAAAAAAAAGCTGCACTATGACAGGCGTGGGGCCCCTAAATAGTGTGAAAAATAGTGAGTGATGGAAACTGAGTGATGGTACCAAACAACATTGGTATTTAGAGTGATGAGTGATGAGTGATGAGTGATGAGTGATGGAAATTGAGTGATCAAAAAAATTGAACCAAACAGGCCCTTAGTATTTGAATTTTTTTTTTCCCCGAACAATTTTCAGCAGAGTTTCACATTTTTCAATGTTATACACTTATACTTGCTGATGTCAATGCAAACATGCACGATCAACATTATGAAAAGATGTTTGAATCTTCCGCAAAACATGCTCAAAACTAACGACTGTATTGCAATTTGCCCTGTTCATTGGAGATGGTCATCTACTTGCTTGGTTAATATGACATGCTCCACCCCTTATATTATTGGTCTTGTACTCCATTTTCATCTCTCTGATATGTATCTCTTTTGTTTTATTATTTTGTAGTATGAGAAGGATAAGAAATTGACCCATGTACATTTCAAAGCAAAATTAGAGAGGATGCAACTCATCTGCTTTTGAAAGGCCTTCTATGTTAAATAGACGAGGATTCCAACTCCATTTGGGAACAAGGCAGATAGAAACATGTTTCTCCAAGAAACGAAACCCACAAAACCAAACTTTCTCCCCCACACCACCGAGTTTCCTGGGCTCATTCAACTTAGAATGCCTTCCACCATATTGCCACCAACTATACCATCACATAACCCACCACAACATGCTCAACCTTGTCGTCAAAACTTTTCATTGGACTCTGTAGCTTATACAAAACTGGTCCAGTTCTCTACCAAATCTGGGTCTCTTATTTATGGCAAGGCTGCTCATGGCCACATGATTAAATCTGCTTTCAGATCATGCCTGTTTTTGCTAAACAATCTTCTCCATATGTATTGCAAATGTGGTGAGATAAACAGCGCTCGTCAGATGTTCGATAGAATGCCAAAGCACAATGTTATTTCATATAATTCTCTGCTTTCTGGTTATTCCCAGATGGGTCTTTTTGTTAATGCCATGGAGGTGTTTAATGAAGCAAGAGTTTTTGGTTTGAAACTTGATAAGTTCACCTATGCTGGTGCTCTAAATCTGTGTGGCCAAACTGGGGATATTCTGTTGGGTAAGTTGATTCATGGTTTGGTTACTGTTAGTGGGTTGGGTGATAAAGTTTTTTTAACCAATTCACTTATTGATATGTACTCAAAATGTGGTCAGGTCAATAGGGCGGCACTTTTGTTTGAGTGTTCTAATGACTTGGATGAAGTTTCTTGGAATTCCTTGATTGCTGGTTATGTTAGAGTTGGTGCCAATGAGGAAATGGTGAAACTTGTTGGAAAAATGCACCGATCAGGATTGAAGTTGAATACTTATGCACTGGGAAGTGTACTGAAGGCATGTTGCACAAATTTTAAGGATTCAAATCAACATGGGAAAGCACTTCATTCCTTCTCAGTCAAACTTGGGTTGGATTTGGATGATGTTGTTGCAACTGCATTACTTGATATGTATGCAAAGACTGGGGATTTGGTTGATGCAATCCAACTTTTCAAACTGATGTCCAACCAAAGCGTCATCATCTATAATGCCATGATTGCTGGATTCCTCCAAGGCGAGACCATTAATGATGAATATGCAAATGAAGCTTTTGATCTTTTCTCTAAGATGCAAAAGAATGGAATGAAACCCTCAAAGTTTACCTTCTCAAGCATGCTTAAAGCTTGTAATGCTGTTGAAGCATTTGATTATGGAAAGCAAATTCATGCTCAAATTTGCAAGAGGAACCTTCAATCTGATGAGTTCATTGGAAGTGCACTTATTGATTTGTACTTTCTGTCAGGTTCAGTTGAGGATAGGGTTAAATGTTTTGCTTTAACTCGTAAGCTAGATATTGTCTTATGGACATCCATCATCTCAGGTTATGTTCAAAACGGGCATTTTGGATGTGCATTGGCTTTGTTCTATGAACTTCTCTCATCTGGAAGGAAACCTGATGAGTTCATAATATCAAGTATGTTGGGTGCTTGTTCTAATTTGGCATCACCAAGATCTGGACAACAGATTCAGGGATATGCAATAAAAACTGGTATTGGCAAATTTACCATTATTCAAAATTCACAAATTTGCATGTATGCAAAGTCTGGAGACATTGATTCTGCTCGTCTGACATTTGAAGAGATGGACAATCTAGATGTAGTGTCCTGGTCCGTGATGATCAGTAGCAATGCGCAACATGGGTATGCAAGAAAAGCATTGAGACTTTTTGAGTTGATGAAGGGTTATGGAATTGCACCCAACCACATTACGTTCCTTGGAGTTCTAACAGCCTGTAGTCATGGAGGTCTTGTTAAGGAAGGACTACGGTATGTTAATAAAGCCTTTCTACATTTCATAAATATTTGTGATTTTTTTCTTTTGAATTTTTTTTTTTTTGGGGTTTTGGGGGGGGGGGGGGGGGGGGTTATCCTTCATCAGATTTTTTTTTTTTTTTGGCCATGGGTTGTTTTTCTGAAACTAGGACTTGATGAAGAAAGTAATTTTAATAAGTTGTGAATTGAATCTGATTGGTGCATAAGGTTAAATTGCATACAAGGGAGAAGAAAATGCAGATGTACTCCTTTTTATTTATTTATTATTCAAAGTTGATAATAATTTAGATTGAATATGAAGTTTATTTGTGATACTGTGAATTAATTGCTTCTCCCCTCCCCCCCCTTGGAACTACCAAGCTAGGTTATCACCCTAAAGCAGAACTTAATCTATGAAGTTTATAAATAGTTTTTTTTTAAGAGAAAAAAAAAAAGTTGTATGCATATTTCTTGGGTTTTAACTTGTATAAACTATGTCATATCACTATCCTTGTCCATGGCAGATACTTTGAAAGCATGAAGAAAGATTACTGCATGACAGTTAATGTAAGGCACTGTGCCTGCATTGTTGACCTCTTGGGTCGCGCCGGAAAGTTAGTTGATGCTGAAAATTTCATTCTGAACTCAGGATTTGAGGAAGATCCAGTGATGTGGCGAGCCTTATTGAGTGCTTGCAGGGTTTACAAGGACACTGTCACAGGAAAACGTGTTGCAGAGAGAGTAATTGAGCTTGAACCTCAGGGATCTGCATCTTATGTGCTTCTTTACAACATCTATAATGATGCCGGGATAAATTTGCCTGCTACAAAAATTAGGGAATTGATGAATGATCGAGGAGTTAAGAAGGAACCTGGTCTAAGTTGGATCGAGGTAGGGAACGAAGCTCATTGCTTTGTGGTGGGTGATCGTTCTCACCCAATGAGTCAAGTGATATATGCACGCTTAGAAGAGATGATGAAGAGGATGGGGAAATTAGGTTATGTAGAAGAGAGGCCTATTTCTAGTATCTCTGAACCTAAACTCAAAGCCAGCACAGTGATGAACTACCACAGTGAAAAGTTAGCTGTGACTTATGGGATTCTCTGTCTACCAGCATCAGCTCCAGTGAGGGTGATGAAGAACTTGAGAGTCTGTCGAGATTGTCATACAATGATGAAGTTTTTGTCGAGAGTTGAAAAGAGAGAGATAATTCTTAGAGATTCAATTCGTTTCCATCATTTTAGAGAAGGTACTTGTTCTTGTGGAGACTACTGGTAGTTTCAATAGAAGTAAATTTTTGGGTTAGTGATAGTAGAAATGAGTGAATATTCTGGCCACAAATGTTGAGCCATATGAGTGATGATTTTGCTTTAGTACTAGTATCTATCTTTTTTTAAATAGCAATATTATAAACAATAAATTTTACAATTTTTTTACAAGTTGATGGGAACAAAGAACCCACCACAAAGGTTGGAAAATAATTTTGTATATAGATTAACGCTTCTCAAGAATTCTGAAAAAGTATTGATAAGGCAACAATAATATAATTTTCTTGATTTGGTTTCCACTGAAATTTTTTCTAAATTTGCACATTATCACCTTTACTTTACATGCATGCAATTGATTTTTTTTATTTATTGTGAATGCAGATGTGAACGCACTCCATAATGAGAATATAGATTACCACTAGTCCCTTTTTTCGGACGTGATGAAATGAAATTCAATTTATAACGAATACTTGATTGCACTTTATTGTCAAGTCAAGACACTAATTGAGTTTAAAAAAAAAAAAAATTTATTTTTGTGTTTTAGGCGGGATTCGAATCTCTTATTCTATGACAACAACTTTACAATATTTTGGGATGTGCTTATTTGCTTAAGTTTATTTGACTTTTTAGTTTCTTTTTGGTATTATTTATAGGTTCTATTAGACTATTTCAGTTAACTTTTAATTTTTTTTTTCTATATTTTTAACAAAAAATTTTCAGTTTTAACTAAATAAGCTGTTGTCGGACAAAATCTTAAATTCAACATAACTCATATGGAGGTTGATTTGACTCTATGTCCATCAACAAATTTTTTTTTTTTTGGGGGCAAAGTAGAGATAAAATTTATTGAAGAGAAGGAACCTAGGGGGACCTGCATAAAAGAGGGTGGGGAGATGATATCGGGCCCATAGGAGTTACAAAAGGCGCAGCCCAGGCTGTAAGCCTGCACCAGGATGGGCAAGAGAATTTGAGTTTCTAGAAGTGGTGTACTTATGTAAAGTATTAACTTTTTCTCAAAAAAAGGAAAAAAGAAGAGAGAGAGAGAGAGAGAGAAGAAAATGTTAAGAGTACTAACTATGGACTTCTTTATGGAGTGGACTAACAGGTTTTACACTTACAAAATCCTCATATATCCACATCAATTGGGTTGTATATTTTTAGACTTTCACAATTTTGGCTTGTATATTCATAAATAATGGGAGCATACCGCATCGATACAAGATATCCATGCCACAAGCATGTCTATCTATATATATATCCACCTTGCATAATGGAGCCGAATGAAATACTCATTCTAGAGTCTTTTATCCAGAAGAAGAAGAAGAAGAATTTGGTGATAAAATTGCTGGTGGCCTCATGGCCATCAATTATGGAGGGGCCCTCATTAGAACTTTGAATTCAAAAAAGTGTATTTTTTTTTTTTTTTTCTCTTTTTTGTGTCAAAGCTCGTTTATTGCTTCTACAAGGACCACAGTTATTGGATGCCAGTGATTAACATTTTTCATTTTTTTTTTTTTCAATACACACATAGTGGGATGAGTATTTTTTTTGTTAAAGCTCTGTCTGTGATTTCAACTCTCATAGCTATCTGATGCAGGTCATAGTGGAAACATGGTTGAATATATTTACCATTTGTTTTTCACTGACTAAAAAAAAAGGGTCTTTCATTTCTTGGGGGTTTAATACTCAGAACTTGGCATTGGAGTCCACATCCTGTTCGTCTCTCATGCCTAACAAGGAATGTAATAGAACTTACTAAACAAACAAGACAGAGAATAGAATCCAAAGAAAAGTAATAGAAGTTCCTCTCTCTCCTCTCCCCCCCCCCCCCCCCCCCCAAAAAAAAGACAATAATGAGCATGCTACTTATATCCATAATTGGAAGAGTCTTACAATAACTATTTGGAAAATGTTAAAGTCATATCAGCAGTTGTAAAATAGTTTGTATATGTAGCATTACTCTAATTGGAAACACTAGGTTAAAGGGGGAAGAGCTAACAAACAATGGGTCTTGCTTACCTCCATACTTTTTTTAATTGAAATTTCTTTTTGTTTTAATAAGAGACTGTTACTCATATTTGTTATTGTATATTTAAAACAAGGAAAATTATTAGGTACTCCCGGAGTACCATAAATGCGTATTCCCTCATCTCACATTCATGGTGGGTCCCACCATGAATTTAATTAGTGGGACCCACCATTAATGTGAGAGGAATGAGCACGCATTTATGGTACTCCGGGAGTACACAATAATTTCTCTTAAAACAAAAGGACATGTCTAATAAAATAAGCACTAAGCCAAATCCAAAATTAATAGAACTTTATTAAAACCGGCCATCATTGCTGCATAATTAACAAAGTTGTCTTCATTAAAAATAAATAAATGTAGTCAATCACAGATACAGTCCCTAGCAGATAGAGATATGTATTTATTTTTCCTTTTGATTTTTTTTTTTTTTGTTTTTTTTGTTTTTGTTTTTCCAATAAATAGGGAGAATAGGAGGTGGGTCTCCGGTCTCTTATTTCCAATCTAAGATATCATAAAGAATGCCGACACCATTAAGCTGTCACTCCACCTCATTTTGGTTTTTGTTAATGGATGACACAAAGGTTTTTTTTAATGAATGACCCAAAGAGTAAAGACATAAGTTAAAGTGTTCTTAATACTCTCTTTTTTTGAAAATTCTTGTTCTTAGTACTCTATTATTAAATTAAGGTGAATCTAATATTTCATTAAACCATATTTTAAGAGAATATTGTCAAATTAAAAATACACCACAAATCAATAAATTATTAACATGAACAAAAATGTTTTAATAATGTGCATTTTAATTCATGGGTAAGTACAAAAATGTGTTGTGCTTTGGACACTTAATAAGAACTCATTTAATAGAAGTTGACAGAAAGATTATATTGAACAATCCTAAATTATTTAGAATTGAAATGAATAAATAGAAGTTACAAGATTAAATTAAATGTTGAATAAAGTCAAAAGATATAATTTGTGGCGCATGCAAAAAAGAAGAAGATATAATTTGTGGCATTCGATTTTAATCTATAATTCTATATATACACTTGTGGCACTCCTTAATTACTGCTTAGTATTGTCCCCATAATGATCACATGATGACTATGTTGACAAGAATCGAAACACATAATGTTCCTTTATGATTTAAAAAAAAAAAAAATCACCAATCTCATAATGTTCTCATGATGATCATGATATTCAACCTATTTTGTAGGATACCCATAAAATTTTTAAAACCACAAAAAAAAAAAAAAAAAAAAAAAAAAAAACCCAACATAACAAGCTAACACAAAAACAAGAAAAACATTTTAAAAAAAAATTATCAAAGAACCCATTTCATACAGAGAGAGAGAGAGAGAGAGAGAGAGAGAGAGAAATATGTTATAACCCTTGTGAAGATTCACCATGTTTATGTCCATGTTGTTTATTTTCATGATGAGCTTCTTCTTCTTCGTCACCTTCTTCATCTTCGTCTTCTTCATCTTCTTCTTCCTTAATCTCTTGAGGGTTCTCCACCGGCAAAGGCTGATCAGAAATATCTGGAGGTGGCTGACGTGGCGGCGGAGGAGGGCCTACTCTGCCATCGAGGCAAGACGAGCATTTGATCTCAACCCAGCTCTCGAAGTCGTACTGTCCATGACCCATGATACGCCGACCCGAGCAGAGCCGTCCGATCATCCCAGCTATCACTCCAAGAATAGTGATCACTGCAAGAACAGCTATAACCGGACCCACCGACCCGTGACCCGAATGAGCTGTGTAGGCTTGCTGGGTCACAGCCTCTGGAGATGGAGGTGGCAGTTGTTGTTGTTGGTCTATTGGATTTGGAGTTGTTGTAGTAGTAGTAGACATGTGAGTTTTGACTGTGGCTTTACAAGAAAGAAAGAGAAAAAACAGAGTCTTTTTTGGGTTTTTGAGAGGTTTAGGGGGCTTGAGAGAGTGATAGAGATGGGAGACAATGAAAAACTAGAAGTGGGTTTGTTTGGAAATCATGAATTCTACTAGATTCTGAAGAAGAAAAATATTTTCAGGCTTTTGTGTATGTGTTCAAGTACTGTTCATAGAAAGAGAGAAAAAAGTGGAAGAGATTGTGTTCGGTGTTCAAAAGGTAGACTTTAGAACAAAAAATAAACAATAGATGAGTGTTTCTTTTCTAATTTTTTTTACCCTTAAAGATAATTGATTATTGTGGTAAAAATTTTTTGGAGAGAGAGAGAGAGGAATTGAGAATGATTTGAGGGAAAACCTTTTTCAAAGTGGTGGGATGGGAGAGTAGTTTTTCTCAGGACCTTTTCTGCTACTGCAAGAAATTATGAGAAACCACTTTGACAGTTTACAACTTTCTACGTAGTATAAAAATAGGAATAGGAATGACAAAGATGTACCAAGGTCCCATCCCATGCCTATGAAACCTTGTAAGTTATAACTCAGAGAGAGAGAGAGAGATTATGAAGTTTCAGCTGCTTTGTTTTTATTTAGAAATATTTGCTGCTCATGATGATATGATTTCCTATTCTTTATCTAATTTTTGATACACTGGTCAGCATAATTTATTTTTTGGTTAGTAAAAATGAGCAGTGCTAATTTATTTTTGGTAGATTAGATGATCAAGATCGAGATTTTTCTACATATACTTACCAACATTTGCAATATATATAAATATGAATTTCGGTAATCCCCAAAATATTCCTGCTACATGACAATTTGTTATTGCCAACGCCATGTCTCTTTGCCAGAGGTAGCTAAGAACTTAAATTAATAGATAATAGACTAGGGGCTATTTGAATCATCAACCTCTAAAAACCATGTCTTCGTCTGTCTTGTCCTATGTGAACTCTCTAAAAACATGGTATTCTTGATTTCCATCTAGTTTCTTCCTCAAGAATGCTGAGTGTACACAAAAAAAAAATAAAAAAAAATAAAAAAATTGCAACATTTTTATTTATTTATTATTATTATTTTTTATCACAGTTTGGTCGACAGCAAGCTTTTACTTGTTTTTATCTAAACTTACTATTAACAATCTGCTCGGTTGAATTTACTTGTTTTTATTTGAATTTATTATTAATAATTTTCTATATCAACCGAGCGTAAAATTTTTTTGTTTCTATGAACTTTTAATTTTAATTTTTTTTAATCCCAATTACTAATGGGAAATGGATTTTTCTATGCAGCGTATGGTGCGTGTGCCTAGGCTGCTTACCGCCACTATGGGGCTGATCATCATTCACTTAAAAGTTGTTTTTTTAGGTGCTGGATAGATCTAACTTATTAAAGGACAAAAAGTTTAAACATTATTCTAATTCTAATAGCAAAAAGTTAAAAAAATTATGTTAAAACTTTAAGCCAATTGGACCACGTACCCCTCTTTTCCTTCTCTTACTTTTCCACCACCTCAATGAAGGCTGTCCTTCCTTCTCAATATGTTTTACAGTTGTATGTTAAGTTGAACAATAAGAAAGAGTGAAAGGCCAAAATCTTCTAAAGATGTAAAGAGCAGTCATGAACATTTTTTATATCATCTAATTTTTTATATTTTTCATTATATATTTGTTAAAAATACAATGTCTTGATAGATGATTTCAACTATCCAAGCAATCTGTCATATTGATTATTGTTTTCTAAAAAACTAACTTTTCAAGTCCTCACACAAAATGACTATACTTATTTTTGATAGATAAATATTCCACTGAAGGATCAAAAACAAGAAGAGAACATGTTTTATTTTATTTTTTAATAAATTCAAATTTTTCATTAATGGAGCAAAAGAGATACATCTCTTTCCCAAGCCTCCATGACTGCAGGAGGGAGGGATACACAATTACAAACATACAAGATATTTGAGTACAAAATATACCTGCTTAGTTCATGAGCTACAGAGTTAGCATCCCTTTTGATCCAGCAAAAACAAGAATTAGCCAAAATTGATGCTCCTACTGATAATATTCTAGCTTTGCTCTTCATTGCACAGTGTAAAACAAAAGGCTTTATACACTGAACTGGCTCTTCTCTTCTTCAAGTACACGATGGAAACAATTTCCTTTGAAACTCGTTTCTAAGACATATCAATTTTATGATTTTTGATTAAGATTAATTTCAATATCTTATTGGACCATTTTTGAAGAATAATACTATAAAAACAATACTAAGCAAAATAACAATGTTTGAAAGTAATTTTAAGAAATGGCCGTTTTGAATCTCGTCTCTTGAAATTGAAGTGATAAGTTTCATTCAAGTTCTTAAAAAAAGCCTATATCCCCAAATACTTAAAAATAATCCTTTACTAGTTTTTCATCTCCAATACAAAATTTAATATAATTTTAGCATACAATATAAATGGGTCAATAAAAAACTAATTTTTTATTTTTTATTTTTGTAACTATGACTATTTTATAAATGAATTAAATATTACCTCAAATTCATGGATATAATTTCAAGCGCAAATCAAAGCTTCTACAATTTCTGGTAAAAGAAAATCTAGAGAGAGTAAAATTTTTACCCCTAATACTAAAAGATGATTCAAAAGCAACAACAATTGATGGAATGCTTAATAGATTACATGCCATAAAAGAGAACTTTAAAATCCAATTGTATTTTTTTCCATCAAAAAAGAACACCCATCTGTTAAAAAAGAAAGTGAGAAGAGGAAAGAGAGATAACTTGAGCTAGAGAGTGAAAAGTTTGAAGGAAAAAAAAAAAAATTTTGATGTGTTAAAAAGGGTCGAGCCATTTTTTCATAGTTCCAAAAAAATCCTACGCTATGTATATTTTTCCTTTGGGTTTAAGCAAGTTAGCAGGTCTTGGTCCAATTTTGTCAGGTCTACTTTTGGCATGCACCATTGCTAGGTGAGTTAACCCATTACGAATGAATAAATGGAGGGACATAACTAGTTGTCTAGTTTTATGACTTGTTGAAGTGATAAGTTATGAGTAGTGGAAAATAACAGCTCTTTTACAACCATACATTTTGTCTGAAATTGTTGACGTGGTTCACTCTAAATGTTGTGGACAATCTTTTAACCTACCAATCATAATTAGCCACATTAAAATTGTGGTAAAATTTATGACACGAAAGTTGTATCCCTAAACCTTAGAAAATAATAGTGACTAATAGTGATAGGTTTATATAAAAATAAACAAGTAGCGGAAAAAGTTGCGGAATATATCATGACCATAATAGATAAACAAGTAGTGGAAAAAGTTCCAACCTGACCACTAGTATATAGTATGAAAACAAAACACACCTCAAGAAAACCGATAACTTCCCCTACCACTAGTATATTTGAAAACATTACCTTAAAGTAAGCCAAAAAAAAACTTCAATTACTGGATTGAAGAGAATTGAATTTTAAATGATTCAAAGCCAAAGGTGTCAATTATGCAACACCACATAGAAGTCAAGGGTCGGTAGAGAATCTGATCTGGAAGCAGAGAATATGTCCTCTAAATGGGTTATATTTTTTTGAATGAATGGCTCAAATGAGTCAAATTGATCATTTTTTTTTTTTTGAAATAATAGACAAGCTTCATTAATGGCTCTAAGTGATCATGTTGAAGATGAATATGATAGTTCATGATATGGAATAATTTTGGCAGATCCAAATATATAAAAAGGAGGAAGAAGGAGTGATAAAAGTTGTTTTGTGAGACTAGGACAGAAATCTCAATGTGGCTGCTGTACAAAGTTTTAGTCAGGCATCTACCAGCTTTTCTTTATATTCTTTTTTTTGAATCCAAGCACTCCTTGTCGGCTTCTTTTTTGAATCTTATTAGTGCATTTGAGCGTGGTCTTCTCTCTCAACTACAAACTTTTCCCTTCTTCAAGCCAATTGAAACTAGAAAGAAGAGAATGATAAAATATGTTACAGTGGTGAGTGGTGTACAGAAAATGTTCAGTTCCTGTTGTCAGGCTTGATCTTTAGTGGGCCATTATCATGACTATTTTGCAACTTTGCATACAAAAGGCAATTACTTTTAACTGCTCCTTAAGCATGATTCATGTAGCCAATAAACCATAATGGTTGAATTTTTAAAGTCATGAACACACCAAGTCTAGTAAACTTTGTCTTTAGCACATAAAAAAATTGTAAATGCTTTTTTAAGAGTAATGAGGGTTTGGACTAAGTTGAGTGGGAGTCATGCTCGATCAAATTTTTATTTGATTGATAAGTTACACACACATCCAATGGATCTTAAATCCAAGACCTCATCCTTGTGGTGCCAGTTGAGTCAGAGCTCATTGGCCACACTACGATCTACAAATTATTAGCACTAAACCAAAATTTTCATTAGATGAGTACCATCCAGATGTGTATATCAAGACGAGTGAAGTTAAGAAAAGAGGAAATGGAAAGGATAGTGTTGAACTGTTGATTAGTACATAACAAGTGAGATTCAAGAGAGATGGTTTCTAATGTGCAACTTTTAATCAGTGTATATAGGGGAATTGACCCCAATAACTTTAATTGTTTTTTTTGTGGTCTGTAATCTATATAAGAGTTAAGATGAGGATGATGAATGTTTTAATGCATATGCAAACTGTATGTCTTGTTGAATTAGGTCACGAGAAGATATTTTAGGTCATCAGACATTATAACACAACCATATGATTGGGGTTAATTGTAGTCATGCAGCATCATATATATAGCTATAAATAGGCACATCCACACGTTACTGCACTTATTCTTGCCAATCTTGTAATTTGATTCTGACTGCAATAGGATACATTCGATATGAATATCAAAATCTTTCACATGTGACTGCTCTATAGGATTACATAATTATTCAAATGTCAATTCCGCTTAGAAATTAGTATCAGATGGCCATATGGCACTTCGATTAGGTTTTTTTTTTTTTTTTCAACACTTGGATTAGTTTTAAACCAAATAGATGGTAATGAATTGTACTTCGTAGCAAAAATGGTCTATATTCTTTTTGTTAATGACTTAATTCAATAGCTACAATGGAGGAGGACAGATTTGAACCTTAAATGTTTTAGCAAAACTAGGAAGTATCAATTGAGCTGCAAGACTCTTGGCAATATCATCTATATTAGCACTCAAAAGATGTAAGAAGATTAGAATACCTTATAAGCCAAGGACCTTTATTGCAACCTTAATCATAGTAAAGAAGTTCCATACAGTAACTAACATTACAAACACTAACTTAATTCACAGACCCACATTTCTTCCTAATTTGACCATTTTGCCCTGTGAGCACCCCAACATTACCAAGCTTTACCATCGATGCTGAAAAGTCATTATAAAAGTAATATTGATTCATAGTACTATAAAAGTTAACCATTGCAGCAGTTTGTGGATCCCCCATTAATGCTTGATCAGATTCAAGAAGCCCGGTGTTGCTCTTGAGGTTTGTATAATACGCATTATCAAACCTGTCAGTACTAATGGAGTCAAGAGGAGCAAGGTTGCTATTTGATGCATCTCTATTGGGGCATTTGCTTTGCAAATTCGGTAGGCTCGAAGGGTCCAGTGAAGGATCAGGTTTGCCAGAGCCTTTGAAGTTAAAGAGTCTCCCCTTGAAGGTAAAGCATTGGGCAAAGCCTATGGTGTGTCCTCCTAAAATATACACAAGCAGTAGTAAAGCTCTTTATGTTAAGAACATTTAGTAAGGACCATAGGGTGTGCTTGAGTGCTTGGAATATCCCATGCATGAAAATTCAATCAGTCCACTTTCTTTTTATGGCATTAGAAAATCAGCCCAATAATTTTTTCTTAGAATTTAAAATAACTCTTATCGTGTCAAATAGATAATAGGATTTACGTTAAAGTATATATTTATGTTGACAGGTCCATCTTTCCTAGCGGTTCTACCAGCCTGAAGTATGGCTTTTCATTGGAAATTTGATAAGAAGATATTATTTCCTAGCAGTTCCTTCTATAAAACACCTTAAGTTAAGCATGGAAATGTAGACCAGTCACTTCCTAGAGTAATTTTCCGGCCCTTTTTGATGAATATTTCCTAGTGTACTTTTAGTCAGCCCAAATCAAGATATGGTAAAGAACAAGAACCTGAGAGGACTACAACATCCTTCAAGTCAAGACCCTTTGATATGAACTTGGCAGTGATGTTCTGTAGAGGCTCCACAGGTGATGGTAATTGTGTATTAGCATCCATCTCATTTGCTGTTGTTCCATCTCGTCGGCCTAATGGAACATGCCAATAAGGTCCTCCAACCTAATCAAAAAGTTGAAAGAAAAAGAGAATAGAAATAAAACAATCAGCAAAATAAGGAACTGGATTGCTTAGTTATCTAACAGTCATTGCCGGGCTCCACATGTAGTTCAGGGGGTCACAAGACCACTCTGAACTGACAAAATAAATAATTATTATATATAAATTTTAAAAATTTATAATTTTATTATTCTTAAAAAATATTTGTGATCACCATAAAATTTTTTAGGTCTAACATAATTAATTTTTGGACAAAATTTGACAACAAACTTGATTGTAGACTAAAACTATAACTCTACTTGATATATTTTTTTTTATTGGATGTGAATTGTGAAAAATTCACGATTGGATTATATTTTTTTCTCATATCCTCTATACTTGCAAAATTTCAAGAAAATAAAAAATCAATAGTTTTGTCATCAATCAAATCTTTAAATTTTGAGTTTTTGTATTCTAAAATGACATAAAAATTCAAGTTTATAGATCAAATAATAAATAATATTTGACTGACATAAAATTTGACACGTGTCTTAAAAACATACAATTCAACAGTTAAATTTTCAAAATATATAACCACGTTAATTTTTTTAGTGAGAGTTGTAGTCTTACGTTACAACTTACAACTAAGTTTGTAGCCAAACTTTATCTTTAAATTTTGGCCCCTTTAACAATATACTAGGTCCTTACAAATAAAAAGAAAAATCTCAATAAATTTTTTATCTAACTAAATTTTTGAAAGAGATGTGACTGTAACATTAATAATGAGACTATCATACAAATTTCAAAATAAAAAAACTCCTATAAGAAAATTGTCATACTGTATGTGTGTTTAGGTCAATATATGAAGTTTTCTTTTTATTAAATTTTGGTCAATAATGACCACCTGAAGAATATTCCTAGAGCAGAGCCACTGCTAACATTTATATTTAAAGCGTTGTAAATACCTGATAAACAGCTTCACTTGCTGCAAGAGTCAATATATCAGCACAAGAAACAGTTGATGGGCAAAATCTTTCAACATCAGCCTTTATATTGTCGATGACTTCAAAACCTCTAAGTGATCTGCGATTGGGAAAGGCATTTTTCTCACTCCCATCTTTTGAGTCATCAAGAAGCACCGAGCCATCACAGCCCTACGCCAAGCAATCACACTCTTATAAAAAGTAATTTAACTGCTCAATAGAAGTCATAGTTGATGTACACAATCAAGAATGTTTGACATGAGATAACATTTTAAAGAACATTTACATTTACAAAACAATCATGAAAGTGTAGCCGAAGTAGGGATGCAGCAATCCTGGTGTCGTTTTTTAGAGCTGACCAAACACCGTACCTAACCATCATCGACAAGCGGGGGCATGAATAATCATAGAAATTGTAATTAAGTTGGCTGGAAACAAGAGGAAGGATGAGAGGGGACAAAAACAACATTAAACAGAAGGGAATAGCGAAGTAGGGGAAGAGTTTTTGGCCCATAGCTGTGAGCATGAAAAAATTGCCGTGTGGAATGCTGATTATATGTAGTGGGTGCTTAGTGGTGATTTATATGCAAAGGAAAGGTATATTAAAGTAACTTGATTGGTTAAATTCAGAAAGTGGCCATACCAATAGCACTAGTCTTGTGAAAACATAGTGGCCATGGCCATATCTGCAACTAAAATATCGCAATAAAATAATTTAGAAGTGATAAGCATTCGATGGCATCATCTGTTTACTCTCTATTGACTTACATGCAAAATATCAAACTTAAAAAATATTTGTAATGGCACTAGAAAAAGAACCAGGGCTCAAGCTCTAGTGCATGACCCTTGAAAACTATTCGTAATAAGACTATGTTTCTCAAGGGTCATCAAGTTCATGCTCATCAATTGAACTTGTTTTAGGATATCAAAATGAGTTGGAATTCTACCACGAGTTGGTGTTCTCTCCTTTCTAGGTTTTGGACAAGTTTTCTTCATGTGACATTTTGTTTTGCAAACATTACCCACACTCACATTAGAATTTCTAATATTCAAAAATTTTGGCCATTCAATCTTGGGGTCTCAATTTTGTTGCCTTGACTTGATTTTCTAGACTCTGTTCACTGTTTTAAGGATAGGCAATAAGGTTCTTGTCTTTGAGATCTAAACACAAAGCATTCAATCGAGTGTGACCAACAATACCACAACGTTGACAAAAAGGAACAAACTTATATATGTTTTGTTTCCTAAGAGGAGGCCTAGAGTTGGAACTTAGAGCTTTTCATACTAGCTGTGGGCTTATTGCCATTATTCTCAAGGGCTTGAATAACTTTGTCACCCTCGATGTTACTTGTTGCAGTTAGGAGAACAAAACTATAACTCCTTTGGCGAAAGGAAGGGTGATACAGGAGACATAAGAAGATTATTATTTAGTATTATTTATGTTTGCAAGTCAATTGTATTTTTATGTTTTAAGTTCTAGTAATTTATTAGGCTATTAGTATTTTAATTTGAAAGCAAAGTTATTTTTGTAATAAGACCATTAGGGTTTTCTAGTCAACTAGAACTAAGGTTTAGCAATCCTTTATAAACAACATATTGTACTCCTTGAGAGAATAATTAATATTTTGATGAATAAAAAAAAAATAATGGAACTCCTAATAGTTTCTCCGCTTGGTGCTAATTCTAAGTCAGGCGTGTTGACTTCTAAATCATATCAATTTATTTTTCCGTTGTTTTAATTTTGTTTGATTGTCCCGCATTAGTTTTGGTATTAGAGAAAACATCAGTCTGTTTGAAGCATCACTGCAGTCAACCCAAAACCAGAAAAATCACACCCAAAAAAAAAAAGAAAATCCAATGCGGTCATTATTTTCTAACCATCGGAATACCAGCCACTACAGTAAACCAGATTTCCCAGCCAAGCAGAAAATAACTACAGTCGACATCGTTCAAAACCACTGCCGGATACGCTGCTAGCAGCGGATCCCTATCGCACCAGCGACTTCTAGTTTCACAGTCAGTGACACCAGACCGACGCCCCAATATTTTGTCCGCTAACGACTTCGCTGGTTCTGAAGCTCTCCATCTCGCCCGACGCAGCTGTCGAACCACTGCACTTACTGGGACTGAAGCTTCGTTTTGTTGTTTCCAATCCACACCACGGTGTATCTGGCTTTTTGGTCATTAAAAAAAAAAAAAAAACAAAAAGGGGGTCAAGTCCTCTGGCCCGTGCACTAGAGAAGTTCCAAGTTCGTGAACAACCAACTCCACGTAAGGTCAGGTTCTCTTACTATCTTTAGTGGACTCAACTTTTCATTTAAGATTCTTCCTTAGTTTCTTTATGTGCATATCCAAAAAAAAAAAAAAAAAAAAACACCTAAGTCTAGGCCTTCAGTCCAGTCCACGTGGATGCATTGGTTTTTCTATTGGTGTTCAAACTTCAAATAGTGAAGCTTTATTTGGCTAAAGCCATGACAATCCCTTCTTTAGTGGGCCATACTTAGCAAGTTAAGTTGACAAAATCTTTTTGCAAAATGAGCTATAGTAATATCCGAAGCACCTTATTTTGATGATTGTAAAATTAATATACGGGATTTTGTCAATGGATGAATGAGATTGAGCAATTCTTTGAGCAAGTAAATTTTACAGATAACATAAAGGTTAGGTATGCAAAGTTGAAGTTAACAGGAAACGCACAATTATTTTAAAAGGATCTTGGATATTTCCGCTATATAAAGTATGAACCTGTCATTAGTACGTGGGAAGATATAAAAGAAAAGCTTTGTGATGATTATTTGTCACCATACTTTCGAGCTAAGTATCTACTCCAATCTCACTGTGGTACTTTTCAAGTTGAAGCAAATACGATGAATCCTCATCCCATTTCACGTTCTCAATGCACTTTTGAACAATCTACCAAGGAATTATCTGAAAAGCTCATGAAAGGTGTTCAAGACATGATTGCTCAGATGAAGCAAATGAAAACTCAAACTAATTCAATTGGGAAACCAAGGATTGGTTGATGACAATGAAATTATTGCTGCCCCCATAGAAGACAACATTGATGATGATATCTTGGTAGTGGAGAAACCTCAAGTAACACCAAAGCCTAATGTTGACAAAGACATACATGCCTCAACAAGTGTTGCTTTAACATGCGTGCAAGAAAACTAATCTATTGAAGAGCAACAAGGTATAGAGATGGTTTCTAAAGAGAGTATTATATTAGAGGGTGCACATGATGTGATATTGGAGGCTAATGAATCTGCTTTTGATTAGCCTTCCATGGTGCATGAAGATAAACAGTTTGCTAAAGTGGGGAAAGTGGATAATATAGTGTTTCCAATGGTTCAAGATAAGATTGTGTTGGCTCCACACATTGATTTTGTTATTCCAGAAGAGTTTGACATGGTGGAATTCAAGGTTTTTCTTTTCTCTGTGCTCCCTTAGATGATTCCAGACTTGAAACAAGTGTTACTTGTTAGCATCCTAATCCTTCAATGTTTTATAACTTGAGATCGAGTTTTCTCCAACTAGAGGAGAATGATGCGGGAGACGCAAGAAGATTATTATTTAGTATTATTTATGTTTGCAAGTCAATTGTATTTTTATGTTTTAGGCCCTAGTAGTTTATCAGGCTATTAGTATTTTAATTTGGAAGCAAGGTTATTTTTGTAATAAAGCAATTAGGGTTTCCTAGCCAATTAGAATTAGGATTTAGCAATCATTTATAAGCAACTTATTGTACTCCTTGAAAAGATAATTGATATTTTGATGAATGAAAAAAAAATGGCTGTTTGGTCTTTCTTTGTTCTGGTGCTGACTCTAGGTCTACCCTAGGTGCTGACTCCTAGTGGTTTCCTTGCTTGGTCAGTACTGACTATAGGTCCAGCCTAGGTGCATGACTTCTAGTGGTTTCCCTGCTTGATGCTGACTCTAAGTTAGGTCTAGGTACTGACTCTTAGGTCATATCCATTTATTTTTCCGTTGTTTTAATTTTATTCTGGTTGTCCTGCATCAAAGGGACTATGGAGTAGATGAGAAAGCAAATGGATCCAATCTGATAGATCCCTTTTCTATGTAACCTAAGCCACTCTTGTCAGAGCTAAGTCAAGTTTCTCACCCAAGAAGCTTTTCAACTTTCTCCAAAAGAAATGCATTCTCTCCCTTAAACTTGTTGGCTTAATCAAGTTTAACCCCTAAATTCCCATTCTCATGCTCAAACTTATTAGGTTTTTTAAGGGATTTCTTAGATATTTTCTTGAACTAAGTACATTCCTTAAAAAGCTTATTATAGATTTCTTCAAGTCTATACTCATCATCAGAATATTCTTAAGACGAGTTGCCATGGTCTTGTGTAAAAGCCCTTTAGTTTCCTATGAAGTAAGGGGAAACACTAAGATATTGTGACTTATCCATTAACAACGTAGTCAAGGATCACACTCCAAAATTTATTCCTAAGTAAGTGTATCAATTGAAATATCTGATTTAAACCCCCAAAACTTAAGCAGCAGATTAATGAATTAACATATTAAAAATAATAATAAAAGCAATAAAAGCACACAAGGATTTAGTGAAGAAGTAAAAAACTTCTAAGAACTTCTCAAGGGAAAAACTACTTCGGTGGTACCCAATCCCGTAGGAAATGTAAGCTCAGTAAATGATTCATTTGCCTCTCTTCAGAACTCTAGAATTCTTTTATAGAACTTTCTTTACAAACAAACTTGTCCACAACCATTGGAACTCCAGTATTCCAAAGAACTTTTTGAAGGGAGCACACCAATGAACTCATGGGAAGGGTAACAACTTTTACGGTTTTGCAAAAGAAACTCTAGGAGGAACTCACACGGAGCACACTCAAGGAGAGAGTTTTCTAACTGTTTAGGCTCAAGAAGATTTGTTGTTACAGTAATATTGATACAGCAATCTCTCTCCTCTCAATTTGTGCAACAAGGGTTGGTTTTATATAAGAATCATTAGGTTATATCATCACATCAGGCCTTCAAAGTCAATTTACTGTCTGCTGCAGTTTCTGTCAAGAGAACTCTCAGAGACAGCACAATTATGCCAACTTCATATGGCCATATTCACTTCTTTCAATTTCAAATTGCATCAAATTTGTGTCCGTTTTGAAACCATGGATGTCTAATTTCCAATGAAACAAGTATTAATAAATTTTTTGCTATAGTGTAAAAGATATGGGCAAAAATCACCAATTCAACTTTTTTTTGAGAGGTAATATGAACCCTAATAACTTATATGGATGTTTTCACAGAATGGAATTTGAAGACCTTTTGTTTGACACTTAGAAAATAAAATGAATGTCCATTATAGGTTTATCAGTAAAGGTCAGTACTTAATGGATTCAGAACATTCAATTTCATCACATTGAATCTAATTGCTTGTAGGTTTAAGATTGTTCCAAATGTGGTACTATGTAAGATATGAAGTGGCGCTAATGGATCTTACACTAAAGGATTGTTATCTAAAAAATTGGCCTAATCAATCAACTGATGTACATGTACAAGAAAGGGACAAAACAACATTTGCACAATATTAGAAGATAATAAGCAGAGTCAAGATTAGATGTAACATCTTGAACCAAATTGTGACAAATTGAGTCAAGATTAATAAAGGAAGAAATGAGGACATCTCAATCCAAATTCAATTGGAACCACACGTCAGCCATTACTTTCTAAAGTAATGTAGAGACACATTCCTTCCCATTTATACTTTTCTTGCTGAACTTCTTCCCACTTTTCCACTGCAGTGGAGCAGTTATTCCATAAAATGAAATGGCCTGCTGCCAATCAATAAGGAGAGGAATTCATAGCAGTAACTAACTTGTAGTTATTCTTTTCGGTTTTAATTTATAGAGATCCCCCTTAAACTGTGGGAGCACTTGCATTTTGCACCCCAAACTATGAAAACTTGCAATCACTACCCCAATTGTGACAAATCCTACATATAACACCCCACCATCCATTTGGAGGTTAACTTTAACAGTTTCGTGCAAAACACATGACCATGAACTAGGTAAATGTTAAAAATGGCCTCCCATAATGAAATTTACTCAAATTCCCCTTCTAATTGCCTCCTCCCTCTCCATTCTGAAACCTAGAATATTTTCTCACAGAAACACCATGCCCACAACTGTGGATAAGAGGGAGGGGCAAATAAAGTGGTTTTCAAAATTGCATCTGCAGTTTTGTTCTCCAAGCAATATGTCCAACAGCCTTTTTCTTTCCATTATTTTTGTAAGCTTATGTTTCCAAAAACAAAAGTCATCTGCAGAATTGTCCCATCTTTTTTATGAGATGACCCTATCATGGTATATGAGATAACTGTTGGCTGGTGGACCATACAATTTTGCATTGGGGCAACAATCAAATTGAGGGGAAAAAAAATTCTTTTGAAGGGACCTGGTTTACTGAATTAATTACCAAGTTACAAACGGGATACTAGAAATAAGCCCCACCAATAATGTATTTCAAGCTACTTTTAGAGACAGCTAATGAATTATTGTCAATAACTAACATCATGAGGTTGTGACATAGCCAATTACATCAGTTTCAATCCCCAATACTTCTGGATTTTCTTTCACCACTGTGTGGATTGATTGTAAGTGTGGTGTTTTTAAGACAACATTTTGTTTTGGATTTCAGAAATATTTTAGATTGGGGAGAGGGAGGCAATAAGAAAGAAGGGCATTTAATTAAATTTCATTGTGGGAGGACATTTTTCTCATTTGTCCAATCGATGGTCATGTGCAAAGCATGTGACTGTAAAAAGATAACATCTAAACAAACGGTGGCAATGCTATTTACAATATTTGTCTCACTTGGGATGGTGATTACAAGTTTTCATGGTTTGGGGTGCAAAGTACAAGTACCCCATAGTTTAGGGTGGATTTCTATAATTAACCCTTCTTTTTATAAAAAAATTTATTATCAACATGTTTCAAACTCAGAGTTCCTTCCATTGATATCGGAAGACACCTGTCTCTTGTTGAAATTATAGTTGTTTTTGTATTTGACAAGTAGGGAGGAACATGTATTAAATAATATTCCACAAATAATGATACACTTGAGCAAATATATTAGTACAAAGATTTCATAGTTCAATCATATACTAAAATACTAAAAAGTGACTAGGATCTAATATGAGAAAGGCATGCCTTTTAAGCTAGTCAACTTAAAAAGATAAAGCACAATAAATTTCTTGCTAATCTTTATCAAGTAATGACAGTGGAAGTACTAGTGTCGCTGAAAGGAAGGCTAACAAAAGATATTTCAACCAGCACTTTACTTCTTAGTACGTGTAATTGCACTTTATAATGTTTTACTTACTAAAATAACAAAGAAGTAGAGTTCTTTTCTATGACTGCTATTTCATAAATTATTTTTAATGTTACTCTATTGTTTCTTTTGTGGTTAGAGATAAAAACAGAAAAGAAAACCTTATCTTTCCTGTCAATGGTGTTTAATTGTATACCAGAGATGTGATTGGATGAGCTTAGGCCCAGTGAGCTTGAACATTGTAGATTTACTTCAAAAGAAGCTGGATAAGTGAAATTAAGGATTTAAATTAATCGACAGGTCCTAAGCTGCAATAACTTGAGCTTGTATGCATGCCAGCTTTACTTATAATTAATCTATGCAATACCAAAAAGAAATCATGTTGTGAAAATGTCAGTTTGTTCAAATTGTGATTTTAAATATGGTATCTGTCACATAAATACAGCAGACCAAAGTAAAGAGAGGAAATTTAATGCTCAAACAATTATTAGCAAGGTACTTGCTGATCCATAAAGAGATATATTCTATAACATTCAAAATATTTCATCTCGGTTTTTTTATTTTATATAGTGGTGTCTCTGTTTTCTCTTAATATTATAGTAATAAAATTACATCTTTAATAGGGAGCAAAATAAATATATAAATAGGAATTTCTTATCATTATAGCTAAGTTGGGCAGATTTTCAGCCTAGCTAAGCAGAGCAGCCCTGTAATTCTTTCCTATGCTTTCTGTAAAAAGTAATGAGTATTAGTCTAATTTCTGAATGATCTTCAGTAGAGGTATCCAATTATTAGACCTAATGACAGGTACGCATGTAACATTTGCATATCGAAAATCTTGTAGTCTCAGCACTCAAGTAGCACACTGACTGTGATTATAAGACAATTTTTTGTTTTCTTTTTAATCAAAGCAAAGTGATAATGTTAAATTTAGACTACTGGTAAGGTCTCTCAAACAGGTTGCAAAAGATTGCAGATTCATTTAATAATCAAGACTTAAGATGGTAGTATGCTGATGATTGATCTGGCAATAGTAAAATATTCTATATCACAACTGTTCACGTGTTGGAGGTTGCTGTATTGATAAAGAAATGAATATAAGGTAATGTGACAGGATTTTAGGTGCTGGGAAGTGTGGAGACTCTAGTTTGTCCACTGTGGAGGAAGGTTCCAACTGAACATTGATGCAAAAAGTCTTTTGGTCCAGCTTAAGCTGGAATCCAAGGACTTGAGAGATAACCAGAAACTATAAAGGGTATCTAAGTCATATCTGCAGACATCTGCAGCAAAACCTTCAATTGAATATCTTTAAGTTTTGAAGCATATAAGATGAAAAGAGTGTCATTGAATAATCTAATCAAATTCATGTTGAAACAGTGGCTTTGGAAGAGGAGGAATTAATTTTCTCTAACTGATTAACTGCAAAAGGCATGTGAAGGATTAAGTTTTTCCCTGAAGTGTTAAATATGTAGAAGAATCATACCAAAACTAACAAAATCTAAGGCTTTTCTTTTAATACAATTTATGAATTTACCATCTGTTTTATAACAACAATTGAACTAGCTAAATAAGAGCTCTATATTAAATAGAATTATCACCTGAATTCTATGGTTGGTACTGATAAAACTTCTTGATCCCAGTACAGGAGTAATTCACTTGGAAGATAGCTTGGATTAAAACCATATGGTCACAGGCCCCATGTTTTGTGGAAACACGCCTTATTGAGGAAAGGCATCTAGAATGTTAGTAGTTGCAAAAATTAGTTCTCGTTAGATGATTAAAGAGTAGCTTATTCATGATCAGAGTAGAAACTATACATATTATGTGCCTGTTTGGCATAACTGTAAGAAGAAGAGCTTCAACTATAGAGCTTTAGTAGTACAACTTTTGCCATATAGAATTTTAACTAAAAAGCTCTTTAGCATTTTGAGTGATTGGAAAGTTACAGTGAATAGTGCTTTAAAATTCTGGATTTATAAAGTATGAACAGTGAATTGTAGAGATTTTTCCTAAAAGCTCCAAATTTCAGCTTTAAGGAGATCCTTAAAGCTGTTTACAGAATTTCCAAATGTTCGGCAATTTCAACTAAAAGAGTTTTAACCCCCCTTAAATCACTTTTCAACCACTCCAAAAGCTAAACCAGACAGGATTTACACCTTAAATCATGAATATTTTCATTTCCTCATGTTTTCCAGTAAAAAGCCCCATATGTATAATCCAAAGATGAACCATACTAGAAAGGAATCCACTCGAGCTTTTTTAAGGGCTTATATGCCTAGGAAGTGCCACTAGTGCAGGTTTTACCCAAAACCAAATTATAAATACTATGTATATAAGGTAGATTTCAGGCTTTTGTCCCAAAATTTTGGCCCCAAGCCTGATTGACATCCCTAAAATTTAAAAGTTGCAATTTTTTCCTCAACATATTTAAAGGTATCAATTTTTTCTTCTATCAATTTGCTATAAAGGCCACATTGACTTTTAATGTGCCACATCAACACTGTCACGAAATTGATACATTTTAAAATTTTCAAGAACTAAAGTGCAACCTATTAAATTTGAGGGAAAAAATCGAACTTGGACCAAATATTAGGTAATAGGGACAAAAGCTGCAGTTTAGCCTAGATTTAACTTTTATTAAGAAAATTTGAAATTTGTTTCCCATTATTCGGATTTCTGAGAGTATTAATAGAAATTCTAAGCATTATTGTGTATTAATTTTATGTTTTCCCATGATAAGGATTGCAAGAGCTTCAATTGGGTTCTAAATTTTAGAAAATAAGGTAAATCACATGTATCAAATGCAGAAGATGCGTTTCCTCTTTCAACATTATGATGGCTACACTAACATAAGCCCCTTGAGAACTTGACATTCCTACTAACAATAAGAGAATCTGCATACCTACATCTCCTCCCCATACAGTTTTCATTAGTTGCTGTGCCATCTTCCTCAAGTGAACTCCTCTAAGCTTCAAAATGGCATTTAAAACCATAATGGAGTTAGAAGATCCTGCGTAGCAAAACAAATAAACAGGTAGTGAGGTTCTTTGTGATGGTATAGCAATAAAGGGGGAAACAAAACAAGGCATCTAATCTAATTAGCTAACAACTAGAAAGTGCAATATTTAAGAAATATTCTTGATCAATTATGACTTCTGTAGTAAACTCAATGAATTTAGTTCATTGGAAACTCTAAACACCTCGACCTTGAGAGTTGATCGAAAGGATCTACAAAAGAGATTTTACACAAGCAAGCAAAAGATACAATTATATGATGAGATTATTTGTTTGATTTTAAAAATAGACTCAGTTGATAGAGAACATAAATAAAGTACATTTGAAGGATATCTCTAACAAGTACATAGTCATAGCCCGACTTGAAAACTTAAGAGTGGAATGTTGATATGATAGGAACAACAAGCTTTAATCATCCATTTTTGAATAAACTGATGGTTTGATACTTACATAATAAAAGCAAGTAACTCATGATTCCACCAGATATTCTTCCAAAGGTAATGCAGTAGTTCCATGGCCAATGCTTGTGCCTTGAATTTTCAAAGTCGCATTAATAGTTGAAACAATGTCAAACTAGATAGCATAATATGGAAACAAAGCAAAGATAACTTGTAAATATGAAGTAGTGCGATAATAAGTACAAAAATCTGAGAGAAACTAGCCCATTGCTAGGCATGATAATAAGACAAATGCTAAACTACTAGTCGTTTTTTGACAACAATTTGAGGTCAAACCTTGGTGCGATAGCAAGTGCCCCTTATATTATGGGTTCAAATCCAAGACACTAAGACTACCCTTGTACCATTTCTCTAAAATCCCATAAAATCGGGATCCTAGTTCACTGGGTATGACCTATTGATGAAAAATGAAACTATTAATCAAAGACTTCCTCACATATTTACATATTATGTATATCAATGTAAAAATCAGTTTCTATCAACAAATAAGTGGCAAAGAAATTTACGAAAACAAGCATATGAAAAGTAGCAATGGGTTGCTGCTACCTTCATGGATGGGACCAATTTTACCGCACTGTTTTAAGGCATTTTATCGAGCAGTATAGGTGCATTGTCACATGAACACATTGTAGCAAATACTACAGCAGAGGGGAAAAAATGTGTGATTAAATGCTAAGTGTGGGTAAAAATTTATATTTCTCAATTTGGTTGTATAAAAGGATAAATACAAGTACGAGTTTTAATAAATTTGAATATTTTTTAAAATTTTTTTTTTTTTTTTTTAAATCGAAAAAATAAAAATAAAATGAATTAATTGGCCCATGCAGGTCTCGAACCTGCGACCTTCGCGTTATTAGCACGACGCTCTAACCAGCTGAGCTAATAGGCCGGATGTTCCAAATTCAAAAATATTTTCTATTTAATATAACATTGCGTACATGAATTAAAGGCTAAAAATTAGATGGCCAACATCAGCCACCCACTAGAGTAGGAACCACAAAGTTGAAAATATCTCTTACCCTTTGGGTGTGTTTGGATTGAACTTATTTTGCTGAAACTGAAAACTGAAAACTGAAAACACTGTAGCAAAATAATTTTTAAATATGTGAATAGTGCTGTGGGACCCATTTTTAATGAAAAAATTGATAAAAAATGAAATTTGTGGGTCCGTGAACAGTGCATATATGCACTGTTCACTGCAGAAAGTCAACATTTGCGGTTACTGTTCATTGAACAGTAACCGCAATACTCCAAAACGCGTGAAAACAAAAAAAAAAAAAAAAAAAAAAAAAAAGAACAAAACGCAGACGTGAGGAAACGCGCAATCCAAACGGTACCTTTGTGTATCCCGAGTAAGGTTGTAATTAATAGGTTTTGTTTATTCAATTTTATTTTGAATGCGAACTAAACATGAGCTTATTACTAAATAAAATTTTATATTCAAATTTAGTTTTTTTTTTGGTCGAACATGCTCAAACTTGTTCACGAGCTACTTGATTAACTCATTCTTTACACATATATGACAAAACCAAAATTTCTTACTCCTTTAGAAATCTATGAATTAATGTTACTATGAATCAATGAACTATTTTATATTACCAATTAATTACAAATATGAATTTGATATAATATGAACCTGGTTACAAATTTATACCATCTATTCTCAAATCTATATATGTATATATTTGGACATGCATAGTTGTATACATATAAAAATATAATATTTATATATAGTTAAATCAAGTCTGCATGTTCAGAATTCATAAGCTCTTTCACAAGCATATTATTATATTTGAGCTTAACTTGTTTAATAATTAAGCCTAAACTTATGCTTAAATTTGATTTATTAGTTAAATAAATAAATATAAACAAATTTTTTTCTCAAACTGTTCACAAACAGTTTGTTAATTTATAGCCCTAATCCCAAGAATGCTATGCATAAGGGTTATGGATTTGATAATACCACAATGAAGATGATTTTAGTCAATGCAAAATAAGTTAATATAGGCTCAAGGTTCATGACTATGTAGAAATCTTAAAATTAAGATATTTGAGTTTGAGTTACTCTACTTATGTTAACACTAATTACGTAAAGAACATAAAATAAGGATATTCAAGTTAAGTTACTATAATTTATACTATTTTGAGGTAGAGTAATGCTACAGACACAAATTATTTTACAATATTTTTACAAATGGTTGATGTGATAAATTTTTATTGATTCTCAATAAGACCCACCACATGAACATAATATTTTTACTTACCAATAATCGCCCACCACATCAGCAGTTTATAAAATAGTTTGTGACTTTAGCTTTTCTCTTTGAGCTAAACAATTAACACAAAGAAAATATAATTTGATGCTAATATAAGGATAATTGCATGAATGAAAACTAATAAGACATTGAAAGGAAACTTGCTTGCATTAACATAATCAGACAACTACATTTGAGGCTGGACTTAATCCAAAAAGTACACTACAGGGTAGACAAGCAAAATGTGGGTATTGTCTATCCTCTTCTTTGAAATGTCAACTTTTTTTTCTCAGCAAAAAAAAAGAAATGAAATGTCAACCTTTTTTTTTTTTTTTTAATATATTTGAGGCTTGATGGTGTAAGCCATGTGTTGCTCTTGCTTCAAACTTGAAGGACGCTTATCTTGATGCGTTGTTTCTTCTTCCTTTATTTTTGAGAACAATGATCACTTCATTGCAATTGCAATCGAACTCACTTCTTTTAAATTCCTAATTTATATATATATATATATATATATATATATATATATATATATTAATTTGTCAGCGATTGTGTAATACCTTTTTTATTATAAAAAGTCAAGGCAAGATACAAATGTATTTTTTTTTTGCTTTAGGCATGATTTGATCTTAAATTCTTATTCGACAACTCGATATTTTATCACTTAGGCTAAGTGAAACCGACTTGGCCCTTGAAAAGGAAAAGAATCTTTACCTTTTCTATTTAATTGAATTACCACCTTCTAAACTTAGAACAATGCTAAACCACATGTATATTATTGTCAATTTGATATGTGTGTGTATATATATATATATTGCTAAAGAAGTTCATCAATATTGTTAGTTAGTGAGTTACGTTGCAATTTTTCTTCACTGACTTTGCAATTGGATTGGAGACCAAGTTTCCCCTCTTGTTCAATCATGTTTTATTTTTTTTAATTAGAAACTTTAAGTTTTGATCTAATACGGAATGGTACCCATTTTTTAGATATGCACATTTGCGTATAATTAAAAAAAAAGAAAAAAAAAGAAAAAAAAAGGTTTTAACTTGACAAGCTGTACGTAAACAAATTAACTAAAAAGTTAAAAGAAAAGTCTTTACCAAACATAGATTTAATCACTTTTTAGCTAAAAAAATATGTAAAAAAATAAAATAATAATAAAACAAGATGAGAGAGAAAGTGAAATTAAAGGAGATGAGCCCCCCAATTGCATTATTTAAGCAAATCCTTCAATAATAGACAAAGTTGAGTCCTGAACCTAAACCAACAAACTCATAGAAAACGACATGCTAGGAAAAAAAACTGTGAACAAATTACATACAATCATTGTCAGTTGCCAGCAACTCTGGCATACCATACTATGTACATTTCGAATAACTAATAAAGTTGGCAATGACTAATAAATTATAAACCAATCCACATCTTATTGGCTACTTAACCAATCCCACTTTCTCAATCACTATACTGGGAAAATATAGAGCCACTTTATCTTGACTAATAGACCCAAATCAAAATTAGAGCACCACCAATCACTCAAGGTGAACCAGTTAGAGCTGATGAACTAGTTAGAGCTGCAGTACTTAATGGCTTGCCTCGTCCCATAGTGAAACCCCTTGTCCCATCTGGCATTCTTGGGCCCTTGGAAGCCTGTTTGGCAGATGCTTCACAATGAACACCACTGCTGCACAGTTGGGGAGACAAGGCAATTAGGCCGCGTCCAATATGGCTTTGAGCACGTCCCCGGGACTTTCCTCGTCCTCGAGCCCATCCTTTCTTTGTTCCAACTGAATTTTCCTCAGCCTAATAATATAGCAGACATTCTTTTTAATAAGTAATTATTTTTGTATGTAGGGAAAGTGTATCAAGACAATCAAATTAGGCCAATGGTGCACCTTCCTTAGTGTGCAAGTTATGAAAAGGCTAATTTGTTTGAAAATTTAGCATGGTGAGATGAATGAGGTGCACATAGTGAGCCTATATGCCAAAAAATGACTCCCTATAGTGTTCCTCATTTGGAAGATCATAGAGTCTGTTTTATGCATAAAAAATTCTACATTATGATTAGTTATAAAAGCGAGGACACTTACATTGCTCTCAATGACTGAATCTATGTTGTTTGGCTTCGAGGAATCTTCAGAGGATTCAGGAGGTGGCTTCTCATCATCCTCTGAAGCACTATCAAAGTCTGACTTTCTGCTCTTTAGAACAGATTTTGGCTGGACATCATTACAATCGAAGTAATGAAATTTGTTCAATACAGAAGCATAGTGATAAAAGAAGTCAGAAGCTACAAGGAGAACTAGTTTAACAATTTAATTAGACATACCGTGCGTCTAAGCAGCAACTTTACTCGAAGCCCTTTTCTCCAGTTCCTTTCATCATTTAATTTCTCAACCTGGTGAAGTTGACAAGTTATTAATGCTGTTACAAGGACAGTAATGAACTTAGAAAGTTTGTATATTAAGTTTCTTCATGATTTTTTCATACCGCTTTTTCAGCTCTCTCTATAGTCTCATATTCCACAAGTGCATGGAGCTAAAAAGAAAACAAATTTGGACAAATAATGTAAGAAAGACTCTTGGAATAATCTCTTGCCTATAAGAACAAAATGGCTTAATCCATTCTGTCTACCTTGTTACTAATTGAAAAATCGCATTTGGAGCGGGAAGAATTGGATTCCTGGGGATGGCATATTCGAATTGTTTTCAAACTGCACAGTGACACAGTAACCATAATAAGCCACAAAGACCTTCTTCACAAGTAAAAAAACCAGACGGGAAATAAAATACAATCAACAGACCCAACCTTCCAACCACACCAAATATTTTCTCAAGGTTTTGATGAGAGTGATCTTCAGGCAAATTCTCTGCAACAATAGTACGAGACTGCAAGACAAAGAACCATTACAAGAAAAACTTTCTAAAAATTATAGTTTCCCTCATTATAGGAAGTCTAACAGTGCTTGCCTGTAACTCCTCTTTGGCTCTCTCAGTGAAATGGTCTCTACGTCTAACCTTCTTGCCATCGTCACTTACAACCTTGCAAGCAAAAAGAGTATGTATATTCAAAGACCGCACTATAGAAAATTTACACAAGCTTTAATTGAAACCTATCTGTAATATATATTAACAAGTAGAAATTCTGAAGTTGACCAAAGACATACAAGCCTTGGAGAGGACCGCAGTGCCTGGACAAGTACAGAGTTATTACCAACAAGGGACTTGATCTTTTTTGTGGAAGCAATAACAGATATTGGAACTGTCATGAAGACAAAACACAAGAATGAGAATTATTTTTCAATTGAATCTATACACAAATAGTACTATTCCACGATCCCTACCATAACCTTCAGGATCTTTATTTATGTGTTTTGCCAAAGCATCATATGCAAGCAGACTCATATCGCTGAACTGGTATTCCACCTGTTATATAAACAGAAACCATTCTTAAAATTTTGAAAGGTGTAAAAAGTACAATAGGAGCTTGCACTAAACAATACATTATTGTTTAATATTGTCACATCAAAGGAAACATGTTATGCCAGAAAATGCTTCAGGTTGGAGGATTTAATAGCGGGAAAAGTAGCAATAATCAACGGATTGTAGCTGAAGGGGAGCAACCGAAAGGTAATAGAAAATATGTAGAGCAAACATATTATGTCATGGAATTGGTTGAGAAATCTAGATAAGACTTGTAAGTGGGAGGAGGGGAAGTGTGTCAATGAGAATATGGAATATCACAAAATATATTAGAACCTAAATTTGAAAGGATGTTGCCTCGATGTCAAGGAATGCTGAGCACCCCTAAATGAAAAGAAGGTTTAAAACATTTCCGTAGAAAACATCAATATTTGCTTGGCATTCCAACAATGGGGGCATAAATAAGAAACATTTGTCTCTCAAAATTGTACTCCTAGATTTTATAAATGGATTTCCTGCATAGCAGGTTTCCTACATGGGAAAAGCGAAACTACAGATTAGTCCCCTGCCAAGAATATTTTTTATGAGTATCTCATCTCATTTGGACAAGGTCCATTAAAGATTTGAAGTTTAAATGTCTGGAAAAATACCTGCGGTGAAGAGGTTGTCTAAATACTATTGATTTTGCGAGAAGCAAAAGCTCTAGTTTTCTTTAGACAAATTTCATCAGATTTGCCTCACGCTTATTATAAGTGGTGCATATGTGCGGAAATGGTACATGGATCTACATCAGTTTAGTCTGAAAGGGGCCAACTATACTAGAATGTGGAAAAGCCGTAGGCATGATAGAAATGCCGCAAGAAGATAAGATAATGATGCTGCCACATATGAAATAAGTTTACCAAAAGCTGATCTTCACTGTCAAGATTTCATTTTCAAATTGACAATTTCTTAAGTTCAAAATGCGAATAACTCAACAAGATTTAAATCATGAATGCCACAGGATAGCTTGGCCTAACTTGGGCAGTGTCCAATCCATTTTTTTTGTGAAAAAACATTAAATTTCATGACAAATCAACACAATATTGGATAAACATGCATATCTAAAATGTGAATTGGTTTTTCTTTCCCCCTAAATGAAAAGGGTGATGGAAGAATAGTTGTGGCGATCCTATCTAGGCTTGATCACAGTAGATTCTCTACCTGCCAGGAATCAATGCCTAAGGGGCCCAGATGATAAAAGGGCCGCAGGCACTCATCAGGTAGGTTGAGCCACGACCTTACCACTTCAACCCCACTCAGATCACCGGTTATTTCAAGCGTATCATGCAAATCCTCAAGTTGAATCATTGTTATGGCATTACACTGCCCGAAGGTTCTAACTAATGGTCTACCACATTCTAAGACCCTAACCACTAGGCCACAATTCTGGGTGGTAAACTATATTGGATTTATTAACTTGATCAAGAAAAAAGCATGACTAATTCTTTACTTGTCATATAACTTATTCAAAAGATATAATGTTAGAATAATGGCTAAGGGATTAAATTAACCATTTCTGAATAGCTTAGGTTTTTGGAATAATTGGTAATTTATCATAATATATGAGCAAGTGTAATTGAATTTGAACCTATTTTCGCTGCTTAATTTGAAAAAATTGATAATTTGTCAATAAACACACATGCAACAATAGTTTCACATGAACGAGACTATGCAAGATCATGTTCAAACCAATCACCTGTTTGTTGATCTTTTGCTGAAGATCATTAGTTTGGGTGTTTTTGGAGAGATTGGGTGGCACAACATTGGAGTTGGAGATCAAATATGTAGGGTCTTGGTCCCCAACATAGAACAAATTAGAGCCACAACCAGCAGTCCCACCAAGAAAGTGGAAGCACGGATAGACATAACCCGAGATAGGCATTTGGGTCTGTGATCTTGGCACAAATTCAGGTGCCTGGGCATTGAATCTGAATGATACACTGCTTGTTTCTTTCATTTTCATTTCCTTTTCTGTACTATCTTGGATTTTCTCAGGTTGTGCTTGTGCCATTTTCTTCTTTGTGTTATTTTTTCACCTCTTATCCAGAGATTTGTCTTTCAATCTTTGTTTTATTCTCTCTCTCTCCCCTGAAGTTTTGTAACTGTCTGTACTTTTTGACACAGATGCCACTTTTCGCGCCAATATACGGGGGCATCTATGTTTCAACGAGGGGACTGTTTTATTACACATGACCGTTGCCTGTGGGTTTGAGTTTTGACTGGTTTTTTAAGGCTAGGATTTGCTTGCAAAACCAAAAGGCTAGTTTTTGCTCTCTCTCCCCTTAAATCTTGCGATGGTCACTTTGGTCAACCGAATTATGTAACATATATTTCGTTGGGACAAGATATTACTTGTTTGACAAGTGTACAATCCGTTGACCTAAGGGGATCTAATATTTTGAAAGATTTGTACGATCCTATGATTCAACTCCTAATTTTGACAACCATTAATTCAGCTCCCGGTTCTGACAATCATGAACTACATAGAATTATTCTATAGTCACAACAAAATCTCACAACATTTTCATGACAGCTGAAGCATCAATCTATTATAGGTTAAGACAAAATTAAATAAACTACAACTGATATGAAAATGTTGTGACATTTTGTTGCATTCCTAAACTTTCTCAACTATAAAAAATGTATTTTGGGGTGGTAAAGTAGTCACACTCCTCTATATATGGGATTTATATGTGTGAGTTTTTATTTTTTATTATTATTATAATTCAATAGTTACAAGGAGATGAGGGATTTAAATTCTAGTCTTTTTTGTTACCAAGATGTATTAGTTGAGTTACTTAACTCTCTTGGCATAATATAAGTTTCATATGTGAAAGATATTCAATATATATATATATTCGTTATAAGATAAAATTTTGTGCTAAAGAGAATCATCCTATAAGAGTTTTGGATCAATGTTCAATATTCTTAGACCTAAAATAAAATTGGACCTATAGTCATTAACTTGACTCGAACCCAAAGGAAAACATCTAATCTAAACCCAAGTCCAAAGGAAAACACTTAATCTAAACCCAAGTTTTTTTTTACCCAAAGTAAAAATGGGTTGGATCAAGCCGTCACATGGGTTTACCTATTTTTGAAACAATTTTATTCTTTTTAATGAATTAGACCAAATGGGACATCACACCAACAGAGTGTGATTTCTTTCACACACACAAGCCTAATAGTTTAGTATGCTAATTTTTTTTTATTTAAAAAAAAAAAAAAAAAAAAAAAACCTAAATGCTTGGAATGATTTTGTCTTTGTCTCTACTTCTCACTCTCACTCTCAAATCTCATCATCTTAGTTCTCTCATGCTATTGCCACACACTTGATAATGATATAGTCCACTACGTTTATTTTATTTTCTTTTATGGTGATTGTAGGGACCCGTTTTCGATACCCAAGCCCAAGATGTATGGGATCTTGGCCCAATGAGCCCGGTATAATAAATTTGTAAAGAGTAGGTCAAAGAACTAGGCCTTAATGAATTGGACAACGGCTAGTGCTGTATTAAATGACAATCAAATACCAATAAAAAGTTCTGATGTGAGTGGACTTTCAGTCCTAGGAGGTCGCACTTGTATAAATTGATCACAGCTTAATACAAAGACAATTTAGGTTATTGCAGTATTCTCTCTCTCTTCCCCCCCCCCCCCCCCCCTCTCAGGGAGGAGCTCTCATATTATATAACTCCCTTTGGATCATCATCATCCTACACTTGTTGATTATCTGCACCCTCACTTGAGTACCTGTTCCATTAAACACCTTCTCTGGCTTTCTATGAGTCGCGGTAGCCAAGACAATACTATTCAAAGGTCTTCTCCACATAAATGCAGCCAGAAAAGTAGTTGCAGTGCATTTAATGCGGTGGTAGCAGATTTCCTTAGATATTTTTGGGTTTCCTTCATTCTCGTATGTTCATGAGGCACGTCCCTATCGTTGGAGCTTCCTGGAAGGTCATTCCAGTTGCTAGAATAGGTATTTAAGCTGTATTCATCATATCCAAGGAGGAGTTCCTCCTCGGATTACTTTCCACCCATTTCTTACTCAGGAGACTTTAAATTGGAACCTCCAATAACTATTTGTTTCTCCTCGGCCCATTTAACGTCCTCAGACACAACTTAAGGCCCAATATGTGATCCTGGGCCCTTATCCCTACAATAGCCCTTCAAAACTCTGGTTTTTCCCTCTCATCCAAGGAGAAAAAGTGGAGTTTTGATTTTTAAGAGATAAGACTAACTGATTCCTTGATTCACACATTTGGAACTGTGGTTTTACGCATCTCAAAATTGATACTAACGCTTCGTAGCCCACGAGACGCCATTAATTGCTCCAAGCAGCGTTATGTTCTCCACATCCAATGGTGAAGCACCAATCCAATGGCTGACGTTTCTCCTAGAATTTTGAGCGGGATTATTCCCCCTCATTTTCTCCTTCTATATAAAGCCTTCAGGGAACTCATTTTTCTTCTTTACTTCACAAATCTTCAAGTGCTTTAGAGAATCCCAGCATCCCAACTCACAAAGCACTCTAAATTCCTAAGCCTCCGTAACTCTTTCCTTAAGCAATTTTCTAAGATCCTTTCAAAAGGATTAGGATTAGCACACCTACTATTGTAAGTTTCTGTCTCTCTAAACTTTCTTCCCTTTCTCAGCCAGTCTCATCAGCCCGTTTTTCTGTTTCTTAGGATATTTCCTTTGCGTCACATTCGTTTGCTTAAATGGGTAGATTCAAGCATTTAGTGAATTCTCCGGCCGGTATGGAGGGTTTTAGGGCCAAATATCATATCCCACAAGGGGTGGTGTTAGAATATTGTCCCTTGAACCGAATACTTACAGACAAAAGAGTGAAATCGTTATTCCCATGATTGCTTTCATAGAGGGAGGAATGACGCTTCCCATGGGTAGGATAACCAGGGATTACCTAATTAACCACAAACTGACTCCCCATCAATGCACCCCTAACCTTTTTAAGCTCTTGGGTTGCATAGACGCTCTCAACGAGCAGATGGGCTTAGGGCTCACTTGGCATGATGTGGTTCACATGTACGATTGCCACAAGCTCGGTGATGCGGGATACTATCTCAAGTCCCAGTTTAATGTCGTCAGACTGATATCGTGCCTCCCTAAGTCAAACAAGGGCATGAAGGATAACTATCTTATTGTCTCCGAGGAGTGGAGTGACGGTCTTCACTGCTGAACTTGGGTGGGAGATCCAAGTGGGGTACCATAGGATTAGGTCGCTTAGCAAAGATTTTAGTCTTTTTTCACACTATATATTTTTCATAACTGTCTTAACATTTCGCCTTCTCGGACAACAGTTTTTGTTTTTCTAGATATTTTTGCAGACAAATACCACGTCTCTCTGAAACTTAGTTTCGTCAACGTTCCAGGGCTCAACTATTTGTTGAGGTCAGAAATATTCGTAAGTGAAGACGAACAATTTCGGGCTATTCCTCTGGTTTTAGATTAGAAGCCCTTGTTGCACATATTTCAGGACGCAGACCAGGCACTAAGAGCAGGTAACCCTAGGCTTGCTCGGATTGATGTCTCTAAGTTGGGGTTCTTGGCTCGGAGAGACCTTCTGCCCGTTCAGCTACCCATTCAACGCGTGCCTCAAGAGGTAGCTGTTCTAAGAGAGGAGACAACTTCTGTGCAATTATCCCTTGAGACCTAGATTGACCAATTCCATCTCAAAGACGAAGAAGGAGTTGCAGAAAGGCCCATGGAGCTCTTGGATTCCAAAACCGAGTTTGACAGATTTTTAGCAGCTCATCCTCCAAAGTTAATTGTTGCCCACGTCAATACTAGCTTGGAGGAAGAAGAAGAAGGCATGGATTTAAAACAAAGGATCGGCCTAAGGGGCTTAATGGCCAACAGGAACAAAGCGTCAACCTCAAAAGAGGTCCCCAAGACCCAAATTCCTCCCAGTCTTCCTCCTCCCCCCCCCCCCCCAGCTCCCTGCTGACCTCGGACTGAAGATTAATCCCGACTTAAGGAAGAAAAGACCAGTCAAGGATTTGGAGGAGGGTAAGGTAGGACCTCAAAAGGGGACCAAGCAACAAAAGAAGACTAGGGAGCCCAAGGACAAGAAGGCTAAATCAATGGAGAGCCGAGATGAGGCTGAATTGCGTCGAGGGCAGCGCTCTTGGGCTGCTCGGCTAGAGGTGAAGGGTGCTTCCATTTCTTGGGATGCCACGCTTTGGGAGTCATAAAGGGGGCATGCCACCATTCTTGCTGAGACCCAACAACAACCTCTTCTCCTCCCCAGGGATATGGAGGGCCTCCGGCACACTAGGCAACCTGACCTCTTCATGTCGTTGAAGGGGGACCTCGCAATGGTAAGTTAGTTAACCTTCTTTCTTCGTTAAACATTTAGATACGTATCTATTCATGTATGTATATATTATTTATGACCCTTTGTACTACTTATATGCAGATTACCTAACAGGTTCACGTTGCCAAGGAATGGGTCATGAATTCTCATGACAAGATTAAGGCCGAGGCCTACTCCTATCTTGAGGCCAAGAAGGCCTTTGGAGCCCTAAAAGAGGAGCATGCACAGCTGTCCGAGAAGTTTAAAGAATCGGACAAGGCGAGGCTAAGCGTTGAGGCAGGCCTGAAGACCATGGAGAGGCAGATGGAAGATTGACGCCAAAAATTACACATAACTGAATTAAATTTGGCTACCGAAAAACAAACTGTCTTGAATCTTAAGGCAAAGCTGCAAAAAGCCAATGATGCAGCTCGGGTGGCTAGGGAAGCCACGGAAGCTGCGGTGAGCGCGTCCTATAACTGTGGGGTGGCAGACACAGACCCGCCTAGCCGAGGAGGTGGCCGTAGTGTGTAGGGATTACGTCATGGAATCATGGGGAGTAGCTATAGACCGGGCCGGAGTCCCTACAGACTTCGAGCTGAGGAGGCTCGAAAAAATCTTCTTCCTAGAAGATATTCAAGAGATTCTGAACAAGGTCCCTCCTACTAAGCAACTGCTTACCACCCAAGCTCCCCCTCCTGATGGTGAAGTTTCAAAAGGGGCTAGAGTGGATGAGGAGGCTCAGCTCCCGACAAAAGCCAAGCCCTCTGAGGATGCCCTCATAATTAGGGATGTGGTCTCGCAGTCCAAGGACACAAAGCTTAAATCTCAGGCCAATCCAAAGAACCTCCCATCGATGAAGACTTAAGTTTTAAGGTTTCCTTTTGCAGCTCTCTATGTGCATATGTTCCCTTTTCTTCTCCTTTTTTTGTAATGACATTCTGCCACAAATTGTAAGGGACCTTCTTTTAATTAATGAATAGACTCTTCTTGTTGTTTTTTGTGTTTTTACTTTATATATTTCCGAACTTATTATTATAGCAAAAAAAAAAAAAAAGGTTGTTGCCATTTTAACTTTAATACAAATTGGAAATAATACCCCACTGGTACTTTAATAATTTGATTTGGTATCAGCAATAAAGAAACTTACTTCATACTTGTATTGTGAAGTGATCATTCTGTAATGAAGGCTAACTCTAATAAGGAGAATGAAAGGACAAGATATTTTTACCATTGCCTATCCCTTGCGTAAGTAATGAGGATCCTTAGCTTAGTCAAAGCCACTAGTCCGAGGAGTTGGATGTCATCTTGGATTTATTTTGACACCTAAAAAAGATGTCAATAAGTATTAATTTGGCCCAAGCATGCAATCTGAAGAACCAGGCATGACCTAGGTTCTGTTAGATAACTAGGTGAGGATGAATAGATGCCATAAGTTATTGATTTCCCCAATGCTTATGGTCCGAGGAGCCATACAAGACTTTGGTTTTGTTTAATACTTGAACAGATGTTATAACTTTTTACTAAGTGTTAATTTCCCCCAAGTATGTGGTATGGTGAGCCTAATATAGCTTCGACTCTGCTTAACATTTGAATAGATGCCATAAGTCATTAATTTCCCCAAGGTTTGTGGTTCGAAGATCCATGCAAGACTTTGGTTCTATTTAATACTCGAATAGATGTCATAAGTTATTAATTTCTCCAAGGCTTGTGGTCCGAGGAGCCATGCAAGATTTTGGTTCTGTTTAATACTTGAATAGATGTCATAAGTTATTAATTTCTCCAAGGCTTGTGGTCTGAGAAGCCATGCAAGACTTTGGTTTTGTTTAATACTTGAATAGATGTCACACATATTGTTAATTTCCCCAAACCATCTGGTCCGAGGACATAGGCATGACTAAGGTTCTGTTTAAGCACTTTTAAAGAGAACTTTCATTAAGACATTGACAAAGCAAATGAATGTATTGACAAAGGAAACTTTCATTAATAATAATACATTTTCAGGTTGTTTACATTTCAAGGACGTGGTATTACATGCTCATCTAAGTCTTCCAGAAAATATGCTCCTATGCCAGCTACCGAGGTGATGCGATATGGTCATTCCCAATTGGGCCCTAGCTTTCCCCACACTGGGTTCTTTGCGGTGCCTAGAACCTTCCTCAATACCAAGTCATCGAGCGCTAATGGCCTTTACTTCACATTGGTACCATAACCTTACTTGAGTTTATGTTGATAGTATGCCAATTGGACTGTTGCATATTCTCTTCTTTTTTCAGTAAACTCTAAGCTCTTTTCTAGCAATTCATTGTTGCTGCTCGGATTGAATGAGCTGATCCTTAGCACCGGGAAGCCAGTTTCTAAAGGAATGACAGCCTCTACTCCATAAATCATTGAAAATGGGGTCTCCCTTGTTAACCTCCAAGGTGTGATTCGATATGTCCACAGGACACGCGACAATTCTTACACCCATCTTCCTTTCGCATCATCCAACCTCTTCTTGAGTCTGTTCACTATGAATTTGTTAACAGACTCGGCTTGACCATTCCCCTGGGGGTAAGCTGGGGTAGAATACATATTCGTAATCCCCAAATCATAGCAGTATTTGCTGAAGAATTTTCTATCAAACTGAAGTCCATTGTCCGAGATGAGGGTATGAGAGACCCCAAACCAAGTGACAATGTTTTTCTAGACAAAATTTTTGGCGTCGACATCTCTGATATTCGTCAAGGGCTCAGCTTCAACCCATTTGGTGCAATAGTCTGTGCCGACCAGCAAATCTCTTTTGTTCCCTACTGCTTTAAGGAAAGGGTCGACAATATCCAAGCCCTACTGGGCAAATGGCCAAGGGCTGGATAGGGGATTAAGGACTCATCCTAGTTAGTGTATGTTTGGTGCGAATCTTTGGCATTGATCGCACTTCTTGACATATTCCTGTGCTTCCTTTTGCATATTTGGCCACCAATAGCCCTGAGTAATGGCTCTGTGATATAAAGATCTTCCTTCTGTGTGGCTTCCATAAATTCCTTCATGTAACTCCTCAAGGAGTAACTCTAACGCCTTAAGGTGAATGCAGAATAGATATGGCCCAGAAAATAAGCGCTTGTCCAATTTTTGGTCTTCAGATAGCCAGAAACGAGGCGTTTTTCTCTGTATTTTGTCAGCTTCTAATTTATCCACTAGCAAGATGTCCTCTCTCAGGAATAGTATTATGGGATCCATCTAGCTAAGCTCTACCCTGACTTGGTGAACATGGACTACCTTTCACATTACTTCTGTAGGTTTGCACAAGTCTTCTATAAAGATAACCCAAGGTAAGCTCTATGTTGAAGAGGTTGCAAGCGTGGCTAGGGAATCAGCATGTGTGTTTCCACTCCTAGGGATGTGTAGTAGGCTGAATGACTCAAATTTTAATTGCAAATGCCTAACTTGACTTAAGTACCCTTTCATTCTCTCATCTTTGGCTTCTAGCTGACCCCCTACTTGGCCAACGATTAGTCTTGAGTCCGAGAACATTTTTACTGCTTTTCCCCCAACTCTTTGAACCATGGACATTCCCTCCAACAAAGCCTGATATTCAACCTCATTGTTTGTAGCCGAGAAGCCCAATCTTAATGATTTCTCAATGGTGAGCTTCTCGGGTGAAATCAAAACTAGCCCTACTCTGGATCTCCTTTGGTTTGCTGCTCCATCGACATACACCTTCCAATGTAATGGTTCTTGCGGGGCAATTGACCCAATCGATTTTTCATCCATGTGTTGTGCTTGTATCTCACTTTCATACGAGGTTTCAGCGAACTCAGCCACCAAATCCGCGAGGACCTGACCTTTAATAGAGGTACAAGGTATGTAATTAATGTCAAAAGCCCCTAGGATTGTCTCCCACTTGGCTACTCTTTCTATATAATCAGCACTTTGAAGCAAAGCTTTGAGGGGGAGTTGAGTTAGGACAACAACGGTGTGTTCCTAGAAATAGTAGTGGAGTTTACGTGTAACGTGTACTACCGCCAGAATGGCCTTCTCCAAGGGTAGATATCGGACCTCGACCTCGTGTAGAAATCTACTTATGTAATAGACTGGCCTTTGTATGCCGTTATCGACTTATATCAAAACTAGGCTCACAGCATTAAGGGCTACAGTAATATAAGCAAATAGAACCTTATCCATCTCAGGACTGGACATGATAGGTGGATGAGAGAGGTACTCCTTAAGTTGCTGGAAGGCTAAAACACACTCCTCGGTCCACTCAAATCCCTTCCATTTATTCATCAATAAGAAGAAGGGTCTACATCTATCGGCTGATCAAGATATAAACTGGTTTATGGCAACAGTTATTCCGGTCAGCTTCTGAACTTCTTTGGGATTTCGAGGGGGTTGTAGGCTTTTAACTGCCTTAATCTGGTTGGATTTACCTCGATTCCCCGGTGAGTCGCCATGTAATCGAGAAACTTGCCTGACCCCACGCTAAAAGAGCATTTTAAGGTGTTAAGGCGTAGCTCGTGTTTCCTCAAACTTTTAAAGATGTTTCTGAGGTCTCCCACATGCTTGGATACCACCTTACTCTTTACCACCGTGTCATCTATGTAGACTCCAATGTTCTTGCCCAACTGTAGTTCAAACATTCTTGTCATCATCCTCTAATAGGTAGACCCCGCATTTTTCAACTCAAAGGGCATCACTTTGTAGTGGTAGTTTCCAATGGGAGTGATAAAAACTGTCTTTTCCTAATCGTCCGAGGCTAGCGGTATTTGGTAGTATCCCTGGAAGGCATCTAGGAAGCTCATCCGAGGATGGCCCAAGGTTGCATCTACCAATTAGTCTATCCGAGGTAAGGGGAAAAGATCTTTTGGACAGACTTTGTTCAGGTCTGTGAAATCTACACACACTCACTACTTTCCACTTTTCTTTTTTACTACCACAGTGTTGGCTAACAATTCAGAGTAGAAAACTTCCTTGATAGCTCTTGCCTACTTAAGCTTCATCACTTCCTCTTTGACAACCTCATAATGATCTTTAGACGAGCGTCGAGGAGGTTGTTTTTTAGGGGTGACAGATGGGTTGACATTCAAATAGTGGCAAATGAAGTTTGGGTCCACCCCCAGAGTTTCGTAAGCGCTCCACGCGAACACATCAACATTCCTTCTAAGGAAACCAATTAGCTCTTCCCTCTCTTAGGGAGGCAACTGGGAACCGACCTGAAAGAACTTCTCCGGATCGTCACCGATGATAACATTTTCTAGGTCTTCACACTTCGCTTCCTCGGTTGATCCATTATCAGGCGACTCCGGAGTTTTTGATTGCTATAAACCCTTTTCAGCAAAAGCTGACGACTCAGCTTTCGACCAATGTAAGATGGCAGCTACCATGCACTACTTGGCCATGGACTAGCTCCCCACAATTTCTTTAACCTGGCCATTCGACGGATATTTTACCTTCTAGTGTAGGGTAGAAGAGACGGCTCCTAAGGCGTGTAGCCAAGGTCTGGCCATAATAGCTATGTATAGTGAATATGCATCTACCACAATGAAATCTCGTTCCACCACTTCTGAACTGGTCTATATGGGTAGTCTAATCTGACCCCTTGGAGTAATAGTCTTCCCCTCGAAACTTACTAGAGGGGAATCATAGGTCGTTAGATTATTAGGTTTCAAATTCAGCCCCTTGTACAGGTTGGGGTACATAATCTCGACAGCACTGCCCTGGTCTACCAACACCCTCTTCACATTAGATCCTCCAATTCTGAGTGTGACCACCAAAGCATCATCATGGGGTTGAGTAGTTCCAATCTTATCCTCATCCGAAAAGCCTAGAACCAGCTGGATATCTATTCTGACTCTTTTTGGCTCTGAATTGGAGTCCTTGGCAGGTAGTTGAGTCACGGACATCACTCTGGAAGGATAGGATCCGGTTCTTCTTGGAGCAACGAATATGACGTTAATCGTTCCTAGAGGAGGTCTTGAAGAAGCATCCTTCCAAGGATCCGAACCAGTTTGCTTCGCCTGGCCATTAGAATGGTGCAACAGTTGCTTCCTTTCCTTCTCGGACCAGCTGATCCAAATGGTCTCACAAATTCCTGCAATTCTTCGTAGTGTGTCCCTGATCTCGATGGTATTGGCAATAAAGGTTCTAGTTGCGCCTCGCGGGGTTTCCAACCATCTTGTTTGGCCATTTGAAGAACGACTCATTCTTGATCTTCTCTAGAACCTGATGCATCGGTTCTCGAAACACTGCATTAACCACCTAGGTGTTGGCAGACCCTAACTGTCCAGCGTAATCTCTCCGAGATCGGTTATTATTGAACCGGCCCAACTTGAAATCCCTCATCTCCTAAAGGATAACCTTCGCTTTACCTTTCCCTTGCTACTGGTCTTCCTCAACCCTCTTGTACTTATCAATCCGGTCCATGAGTTAGCGCACACTAGTAATAGGTTTACTAGTCAGGGACTTCCTTAAACCATGCTCAAGTAGGGAGGCCAACCTTAAAAGTACTGATGGCCACGTCTTCAAAGTCACCATCTATCTCGTTGTACATTTCTCAGTACCTATTCGAGTACGTTTTCAAGGTCTCCCCCTCTCGCATGGATAAGGACAGTAGTGAGTCTAAGGGCCGAGGTACCCTACTACACGTGATAAAACGAGAACCAAAGGTCTGGGTAAGCTCCTTGAAGGAATTTATGGAATTGGCCCTCAAACCATCAAATCATCTCATCGCCACAGGTCCCAAGCTTGAGGGAAATACTTTGCACATCAAAGCTTCGTCCTTAGTGTGGACAACCATCCTCTGGTTAAATTGGCTCACATGTTCCACAGGATCCGTTTGACCATTGTAAATGGTGAACGTGGGCTAATGGAATCGGCGAGGAAGTTTTGCCCCCTTTATCTTGCGTGTGAAAGGTGATTTTGAGATTTGATTCAATGCCTTGCTCATGGCATCGTTTCTCAAGCCTTTATGAGGTGGGCTCTTGTTTCTACGTTTATGATGGCACTCTTCATCGTAAGAGAAAGTTTCGTTTGGTGGAGTTCTCGACCTTCATCTATAACTGTCATCCTTCTCATCATTAAAGGACGTATCAGGACTGAAGGGGGTTTGTTTTCGCTGTGCATGGCGTAACTTCTTTTTTAAGTCATCTATCTCTAACTGCATGGCTTTGTTGCTATTTTTCCTTTGAGATACGTGACTTCCCACTCGAGAATGGCTTCTGCTCGTATGGGAGGTGTGTACATTACCCTCTCGATGTCTTTCCCGATCTCTTTCCCGTTCAAGATTGAGAAAGTCATCTTGTCGTTGAGAACCCGTAGACTCTGCCTGGTGCGGACTTGTCTGGTGTGGACCTAATCATACCATGTTTAACTGTTACACTCACTAATGCACCAGTTCTTCCCACAGACAACGCCAATTGTAGAGATCCGTTTCGATACCCAAGCCCAAGATGTATGGGATCTTGGCTCAATAAGCCTAGGACAATAAATTTGTAGATAGTGGGTTAAAGAATTAGACCTTAATGAGTTGGATAATGGCTAGTGCTGTATTAAATGACAATCAAATACCAATAAAAAGTTCTGATGTGAGTGGACTTTCAATCCGAGGAGGTCGCACTTGTATAAATTTATCACAGCTGAATACAAAGACAATTTAGGTTACTACAGTATCTCTCTCTCTCTCTCTCTCTCTCTCTCTCTCTCTCTCTCTCTTTTTTCCCCCTTTCAGGGAGGAACTCTCACGTTATATAGCTCCCTTTGGATCATCCTCATCCTACACTTGTTGATCATCGGCACCCTCACTTGAGTACATGTCCCATCAGACATCTTCTTTAGCTTTCTGTGAGTCGCGGTAGCCAAGGCAACACTGTTTAAAGGTCTTCTCCACATAAATGCAGCCAGAAAAGTAGCTGCAGTGCATTTAATGCGGTATTAGCAGCTTTTCCTTAGATATTTTTGGGTTTCCTTCCTTCTCGTATGTTCATGAGGCACGTCCCTATCATTGGAACTTCCTAGAGGGTCATTCCAGTTGCTAAAATAGGTATTTGAGCTGTATTCATCATATCCGAGAAGGAGTTCCTCCTTGAACTAATTTCCATCCGTTTCTTACTCAGGAGACTTTAAATTGGAACCTCCAATAACTATTTGTTCCTCCTCGGCCCATTCAATGTCCTCGGACACAGCCTAAGGCCCAATATGTGATCCTGGGCCCTTATCCCAACCGTGATAATATCATTAGTGAACTTTGGATTGTGTAAAATAAACTTAAGAGTTTATGCATTATTTAATTTTCATATTTTGAGTATTTTCTTATTTATTCTCTTATTTGTAGTAACAAAAAAAACAAAGACAATACAATTTTTTTTTTTATTATAAAAATTGCATGTGAAAAAATAGGGGTCAACCCATAATCTAATCAATCCAACCCATTCATAACTCATTTAAGATGACCCATATTTTTTACCTGAACCCGTTTCTAATCTGAACCTAATTAACCAACCTGACTCGAACGGTTTGCCAGGCCTAAATATTCCTATCTTCCTCTTGTGCAAGTCTAGGGCGTAGATTTGTTAAGATAGTTCTGGGCCTACTTGAGATTTACCTAAGAAGCCCAATAATTGCCAATGCAGTTTGAAATGAAATCGTCACTCAGACAACAAAGGAGGATCTAGGTACAAATATTGTAGGTCCAAGCTAGGATTTAGTGAGAAATTGAGAATTGTCTACTTGCTGGATTCCTATGGCCCAAGCATTATTTTTTTCGTATGTACTATTTTCTAATCAACAACCTATATAGGTCATATCGTATGAAAGGCTCTGAAAGATGTCAATCAAAGTAAAAAGATACAGAGAATTAACTGAAAGAGTACTATGGTATTGACCAGTGTGCATAGAATATAAAAAATGAAATACATTTACAGGTCGTTGCAACTTGCAACTAAGACAATCAAGATAAGTGAGAAAGTTCTGATTTTGGGTTCAAACTTTAGAATGTGACTTTTACTTGCAACTAAGACAATCAAGATAAGTGAGAAAGTTCTGATTTTGGGTTCAAACTTTAGAATGCTATCTTTGCATTTATGATGGTAGTTCTTTAATAGTAGGTGGATCAATCTATGAGTTTGAAGTTTAAAGGTAAATGTACATATGCAAATTGCAATGCATATTTAATATACACTAGTTAGGGCAGCACGTGCAAGTCACGTGCTTGTCGTGAAAAAAAAGTACCGTAGTAACTAAGGTTAATTTTAGATTTTATCTGTATTACAAAACAAAGATATGAATCATTTGATTTTTAAAATATATAGAGATTTACATTAATCAAAAGAGACATTAATTTTAAGAATTTTGATAATTATGTCGTAAAAAGTTAATTTCATTCGTTTAAGAATTTTGATCAACCACAAAGTTAGGGTAGCTATTTAACATATAAATATTTATTTAACTATAATAGGTTTTTAGTACCTACTTGCTAAAGACAATATATCTATTCTCTAAAAATTTCTAAGAATGATAACGAATATCATCATCTTTCAACAATAAACAATTGAGTTTGGCTAAGAAATTTAAAATTAAAAAAAAAAAAAAAAGATAAGAAAATGCTTGTGTCATTAAATATCATCATTCTAACTTTCTAAGAATTTTTATCATTTAAAACTCAAAATACGTAAAGAAAATTTTTAGGATGTTAAAATTTAGCAAGAGTAATTTAGACATTACACAATAAAATATTTTAAGAATCATAAGCTTTAATTAGGGTTTAATTGAGAGAATAATAATATGATATATTTGTTCTTTTCCAAAATATTAAGGGAAAATTGCATGATTTTAAAGTTTAAGGAAGAATTGTAAACTACCCCAAACATAAAGGACGAAAAATGTTTTTTCCTAAGTTTTTGTTTTTGTTTTTGTGTGCAAAATTATGTGTTTTTACTTAAAATAGTGTGTAAAGAAAAAAAAAATTCAAAAAGTTAGCCTAAAAAAATTGTAGGTGGAATAATGAATTTTGGCTCAACAAAGTTGATTAAACAAACTTGGTATTGTAGCTACTATTCAAAAATTAAAAAAAAAAAAAAAAAAAAAAAAAAAAAAAGTGGCTCAACAAAATGGCACTATAGATGTACAGCGCAAAAACACTGTACGCGCATTCGCACTTTTATATATAAGAAAAAAAAGCACAAATCTATGATTGAAAAAAAGAAGAAGTACATATTGAACAAACCAAAAATACTATAACTTTTACACATTCACCTAACAAGTGTCATAACATTTTCACAAAACATTTCTTTTTAGTTGTGGTTGGTCACAGTTTCATATTTTATTATTTTATTTTGACTTATAAGAAATTGACACCTCAAAATTGTGAAATTTGTTCTGTCAATATAACAATATATATAAAAGAAAAAAAAAGTACAAACGGAAGACCAAAAAAAAAAAAGTACCTAATGTAGCTACAGTGCCACCTGGTACTGTAGCTACGGTTCAAAACTAGAAAAAAAGAAAAAAAGAAAAAAGAAGGTCAAAGTGGCTTGCCAAAATTGCATTGTAGATGAACATCAGAAAACGTTATATGAACAATGGCAGAACACTGTAGCGGCATAGCCGCTTTTTATATAGTTAATAGATATATAAAAAAAAAAAAAAAGCACAAATCGATGATTGAAAAAGTAAGTACATATTGAACAAACCAAAAGTACTATAACTTTTACACATTTATCTAACAAGTGTTACAACATTTTCACAAAACATTTATTTTCAGTTGTGGTTGGTCACAATTTCATATTTTATTATTTTATTTTGACTTATAAGAAATTGACACTTCAATAACTGTGAAAATATTGTGAAATTTGTTGTGTCAGTATAACAATATATATAAATGAAAAAAAAAAGTACAAACGGAAGACCAAAAAAAAAACTGTAACTACTGTAGTTACAGTGCCGCCTGCTACTGTAGCTACTGTTCGAAACTTTAAAAAAAAAAAGTGTCTCACCAAATTTCCACCGTAGATGAACAGTGAAAAAAGTGGTATGAACAATGCGAAAAAACTGTAGCGGCATAGCCGCTTTTTATATAGTTAATGAAATTGTAGTCTGTGAGATTAAGAGTTTGGTCATGGAGTTCAAAAATTGTTGTTTAAAAAGATGTGAAAACTGTAGTTTAAAAAGTATCGTTGGAAAACTTGTTTTTAGTGTTTATAAAACAAAAAAATATGTTTGGTATCATGGTTTAAATGACATGTTTCAGTGTTTAAAAAACATAAGTATGTGTTTGGTATATATGTGTTGGATCTTAAAAAAAGCTGACCAAAGTACGAAATAAACATTTTTTAAATCAGGAGAGAGAATACATCATATTCTTGTTGCTCCTCTCTTTCCTTCTTTATCCCTTTTCTTCCTTGAGAGTAGAAAACCAAACCCACGCACAGTCCTCATCTCCATCGACGCCTCAGAAGATCCATGGTTGGGCTTCACTTTCACCTTACTTGTCAATGGGTTTTTGTCTAAAGACTGAATAGTTCCTTCTTCACTCACAGATTTCTAACTTTTTTTTTTTCCTCACCAATCAGGAAAACCCATTTTTTCTGTTCTTTGTTTGCTGTTGAAATAATATTTGATTTACAATCCAAACATAGACGCCCTACATTCTTGAAATCTTTTAGGTACATTCTCCAAATTTGTTGCTATTGAAACAATATTTGATTTACAACCCATTCGATTGAACACTCTATTTGGTTGCTGAGAAAGCGTCAGAAGATTAAAATAAAAAAAGGCCGCTGGGCCAATGAGGGGAGTTATGGAGGTGGGTGAGATTAATGCCGTTGGGTGCTCTGATTGTGTGGGTGAGATGAGATCTTTGCAAATGGATTCAGCGTGAAGAGATGAGAGGAAGAGAGGAGACAATGCACAGAGCATCGTCTGACTAGGTGGATTCACTAAACACTAGTGTTTGTTGTTTAAAAACAGGCAGGAGGTTGTGGGGGCCAATTGAACCCTATGTTCAAACTGCATTGGAGGAGGTCAGGCCCGATATCTAGTCTCATATGTACAAACAACGTAAGAAAGGGCCAGGCCCAATATCCAGTTTGAGGGTAAGAGAATATCCGAGGACAACCAACAAAAGAAGGGATAAAATTGCCCTCCGAGGAGAGGTAAAGAGTGCTTGTGAGGAATTTGGCCATGTCCGAGGACGATAGTCACCTCGGAACTTCTATCCGAGGTATCTGGTAAACTTATTAGTCACTTAGAGTAACGCCTCGGGCAAACCTTACAACAAATGAAGGGGAAACTATCAAATAAAGGATAATAGTAAGAAATAACAAATATCTAAGGGTACTGCCACCTCCGTATTAAATGCTGCCCAGCTAACCTTCTGGCCGCATTAATGTGGAGGTGATACCTGAACAGTGAAGACGCAGCCTTCCAGCTAAAGAGGGAAGATTCAAGAAAGGGCAGGAAGGATGGAGAAAAAGGACTGGGAACGCCTAATCCACACGTGGATGGAGAAAAAGGAAAGGAAGCCATAGTATATAAGAGGAATGAAGGAGAAAGCAAGAAAAGGGGAAGTATTCTAAAATCATAGCATTAGGGCATGTCCGATGATACTTTTTGTACTTATATGAATGTATAACTCTTTCCTTCTAACGCTATAACCCAATATCTTGGTCCTAGATCCAGACTAGCTTTTTATCTCACACTCTACAAATTTATTGTTCGGGCTTTGTGGGCCTGGATCCATTCTTGTTTTGGGGTTCAAGCCAAATCTGGTCCTTACAGAGGTGATTTCAAAACCATCATTTTAAACATGAGTTTTTGAACAATGTTTTCCAAACAACCCTTGAACATGTATGGAGCACCAAATGCGTTTTTTTTTGTTTTTGTTTTTGGACTCTAGTGTTCAGTGTTTAAACAGTGAACACTAATGTTTAAAATGGGTGACCAAACGGCCTTTGAATTTTGTGTATGACTTTTCAATCCTTTTGAAATAAATTGCTCATTCATCTAAAAAAAGACTAAATTTTGAAACGTGCATCCCATGTAATTTAAGAGAAACAGGGTTGTTGAAAATTGAAATAAACAAGAACACATCATAGTGGGGAAAAAAGAAATCGAAATCTAGGCTCAAAGATCTCAATATGACTATCAAAAGATGAAAGAAGTGCAGATAAAAGAATGTATAGATTGGTTCAACACTTCCACATGATTTTAGAGAGGACAAGTTCTGTTTAGAAAAATCTCTTATTAATTGGTAAAAGTTGTCTAAGTTCTACTTGTCAATTGTCAACCAGAGAAAGATAAAGTTTAACATAATAGCTGTGAACATGAATTGTTGGTCAGAAGGTTATTTTATTTTTGGTTCTAAGAGGTGCAATTTTTTTAATAGATATATAATTTAATATCTCCCCAGGTAGAACTCATGAGGGAAAAAAATATTTGAAAATATGTTAGCGTGGTTGGCCTATTCACCAAAATTGAGAACTCTTTTCTACATTTGTCCCCTTGGTAGTGATTTTTTACACAATTACACATGTCCTTTTATGTAGTGTTTCTGTTTAATATAAATTTCCAAATTATACCATAGCAATCAAAAGGGATCATTATCTCTGGCTGGCCTTTGAAGGAATCTTAAATAGGAATGGTCTTCATTGTGGGACCAATTGCATATATTTTGCTTCAGCTGCCATGTGACTAGCCAATGTGCTTAGCTGCTAAAAAAATAAAAATATTCTATCCTCTAGTAGTATTCTAGTTCTCTTATCTATCTACCAATTAAAGAAAGGGAATACTTATCAGATTTGAACATAAAATAAAATAAATCAACCCTATGTATATAGAGAAAGAAGTGAGGTTGATGAGAAGTTCCATCATTTTCACACTCAATTTTCACCAAACAAACAAATACCATATGTAAAGTGGACCTATCAAAGTGGGCTCCTTCATTATAATCTTGTCTACAAGATTCTCTCTATTATTTTGCTTGTGAGAGTGACTATTTTGTCATGCACCCAGATAAACATTACAACTGATTGTGTTTTCTTAGTGGGATATGACTGGGTTAGGTAAAAGGATGATATTTGGGTTTTGAACATTTTGTGAATAATTAAGAGGCTGTTTGGAGACCACATAATTGGGTCAGCAGGTTCAAAACCATATAATGTGATAATGTAATTAAGTGCACAAACCTGTTGATATTCATGTACTTTGTTTATCAAATGAGCAATTTTCTCAATATAGTAAGAATCAAGCTTTGGTTTACATGAGTGGAAGTCATTAAATAATGAAAAGAAGATTAACACAGTAAACAGAGAAATGCTATGTGTTTAACATTTTTACAATACTTTCACAACAAATCATAGATGATAAGTTGTTGTTGATTCTAATTTGAAACTCCTACTAAAATTACCTTTTTATCTACCAATAATAGGTAATAACAATTTGCCATTTAAGATTTGTTGTGAAAATGTCATGAACATCGCATTTCTCCAATATTCAATGGCTATCTACTGATTCATTCTTGAACCTTCTCCCATTACTGCATACTTATGCAATGTGTATCTAGGACTAATGTCATATTGGTTTTGGATGAGAATTGAGAAATCTTGTTCACCAAACAAGCCTTATCGATAATTAATGAAATGCAAGTTAGCTAAATTGGAAGGATCATGTCAACATCTACTTGTCTACTTTTCATTAAATATACAAGGAAAAAAAATATCCCATTCCAGAATGGTGAAGATAACCACAACAATTAAAGGAATAAACCCAAATATATTCTCCCAGAGATAAGTCCGGATCTTGTCCTATTTTCTTGTACGACAAAAACACTATCCCCCACCAATTGAAGTTCGAATATTGGAATAATCATTTAATTAAAACACGTTTCTACTCATTCCACTACACACAATAGTAACATTACAAGACAGAATAATGCCCGAAAGATCATGCTGATAAAATTTAACATGCAACAAATAAAAACAAGCTCAAGTGCCAAGGAAAGCAACTTTAATTCAATCATATTGCAGGGTACAACACATTGGATTCATTTGCACCAAACATTCAAAAGAAAACTGCCCCAGAGATCCGAAATTGCAACAATCTTTCTGATATCAAATTCCATTCTACATCACAACTAACTTAAAAAGCATCTTGCCAAGAATCTTTAACTCAATAGCACTATATGCTCTCCTTTATGAGAAAAATAAGGTTCCAATCTCTCCTCCGTTATTGTTGTAATTATTAAATTATCCAAATAATAATAATAAACTTGCAAGCATTTTAGATGGACCAGCCAATAATCTGAGGTTAAGGAATTGGTTAACCTTCCTCCTATTAATTCCTTGATTCGGGTGTGGAATTCCAAGACAAAATCCTGAGAAAAATCTATGGAGAACTGAAGAGATTGTTTGCCATCTTAAAATGAAGTACATGCCTTGTTGAGCCAGTCCAGTAAATGGAAAAGTGAGAGAACTTAAAATGACTTTTTACATTTATTATTGGTGGCGGAATATTTGAAGGAGATCAACTTTTCTTTTCCTCTCCTCTGTTTTCTGGCAACCTCGTGGGGCTCAACTTATGGTTTTCTCCTCATATGAGAGTCGTACCAATCTTAACTCTCAAATGGATTCCAGATAGGAGCTCTCAAAATTCTTATAACAGAAAAGATTCTAACAAATTTTGGTGAAATGATTTCCGATTACTTAAATTCAAAGATGAGAACATGATGAGCTAGAAACACTTTCCCCTAGAATGAACAAAGACCTACAATATGGAAACAATTAGTCGACCTACTATTATCCATTGACAATGGATCTGCAGAAACAAAAGTTTGAGGGTATAAGAGAAAAGTCCAAACTAAGATTCTAACATTAAAAATTCATAACAAGTATTAGGTAACTAAGAGATTTACGATATGGGTCAATGGCCTTGTTTCTTCCATGCACACATGGATTTTGCTTAGAATTCTCTTACCAATCCCGCAATAAAATAACAACTCAAATTTGAGACAGAAGGAAAGCTAATCCTGCAAAATTTCACAGCCTCTCTCAAGATCCTTCTCATTTATGTATGGTGTAATTTTCTTATATAGTAATTAGCTCCTCCCATGTATACGTCTTATCTGCAAAAATTTCATGGTGGATGAACTCTATACATCAGCTTTTCCAGGTTTCTGAGTGTGACTTTTCCAGCTATAGCCCTCAGATTTTGCATCTTCATCATCTTCCATGCTGTCACCACCTGTGGTGGAGGTCCCTCCAGTGTTCCCAGTTAAGTGCAGGGGACCTTGGGGAGAACCAGACTGGGAACTGCTAGCCTTAGAAGAGTCACCATACTGATCTTGCATCCATAAACTCCCTAAAACAACACCAGATTGATTTGCAGGAGCAGCTGCTGTAGAATTTGGAAGCCTTCGAGTATGAAGTCTGTATTTCTGCAAGAACAATAAAAACCTTCAATCAATTGTGATCATTGGAATCAAGTTCCATTCAAAATATCAATCTTATAGAATGCCTTAATTTCTTGGAAAAAATGAGGTAATGGAAACATAAATTCTGGACTTCCTCCAGCAATTAATTTATCCCTCATTCTTCCAAGTAACGAACAGAGAAGAAAGGCAGAAAGAAAATTTAGAACTTACTTGTAAATGACTCTTAACTTCATCGTTGGTCAGCCCATCAACCTGCATCAGTTCTCTAATTTGCTTTGGAGTAGCCACTGCAAAATATACGGAAAGTTCAAATTAGACCCTTTAATATCAAAAGTAAGATAATGCATTCTATCACAGCTATATTTGATATACCAGTAAGACTTTCAACAGATTCATAGATGATATGCAACAACCACTATTTCCCTATTCTATATCTCTTCACTGTAAATCATTATCCTTATAATAGAATTTCATATCTTATCATGTTGATGAAAAACACAACACCATAACTGTGCTCTATATCTAAAATATCCATCTTTGAGATAAAGTTGACCTCAAGAGGAACAAAATGAAATAGCACTAGTCCTGCTCTTACAATTGTTTTTGCACATTCAACCCTTTGACAATAAAAATGTTATTCAACACCAAGAATTAAAGTCCAATTCAAGTATTTGTGGAACTCTAGACTCAACCAAAACAACATTCAAACAAAAGTTTCCAAATTATCATCTTGAACTTTGATTTTAGTTTCAGGGCCAAACCTTGTGAGCCTCCAAGTTGCTGCAGAGCATTGACAAACCGCCTATGCAACTCCGGTGACCAGCATCTCCTCTGTTTCCTAGCCGTCTGCTGCTGCGATTGCTGTGCCCCACCCCGTATAATAGCATTAGGAGCAGAGGAGGAAACAGATTTGCCACAGCTGGTTCTCAAACCATTAGAGCCTGATTCTTCCCTTGGATTCTTAATCCCTGGAGTAAGCAGAGAAAGTCCATGTACTGGCAATTCCTCCTTCTCCTCTTTCCTCGCCACTGGAAAACCCGGATAGGCCTTAAATGGCATAAATGCCCTGCCTCCATTTCTATTTCTACTAGACTGGAATGGATCCTCACTTCCTAAGACACCTTCTTCCTCACTTTTCTGCCATAACCAAATAATAATAAAACATCAATTCCTCTATTACTTTCAATAAGATTGTCTCAAAATTATCAATTAATTTGATAAATTCCTAGTCACTTTGTGTGTCTATGAAGTTATAATATTCCACTTATTTTTTCCATTATATACCTTTGTATCCAATTTAGGTTTAGATTTGGTGCAATCAGTAGAGGAGTAATCCTCAGTGTTCCACAGCTGAACAGAGCTCATCCAGTTCTTCTTATCCTTGTAATCCTTTTCTTTCTTGTTTTCTTCATCTTGATCACAATCTTTCTTCAGTGGTATAAACTCCTCCAACACCGGTTGAACCTCATTAGGCACAGAGCATTGCATTGACTCCTTTAAAACTGAAATCGCTGCAAAACACACACACCAGAAAGAGTTAAAATTTACACAAAATCATTGACCAACATGTTCAGAAATTAAAACCCATCTCAGAACTGGAATCCAAATATCCATTTCCAAAATTGGATGAAATTTCATACAGAAGAAACACAACAAAAACGAAAAAACCATTAATCAAATAATCACCCAAACCCATAAACCCATCTCCAAATCAAGTAAAAAAAAAAAAACTAAAATATAAACAAAACCCATGTATCAAAATCATCTAAAATCAAAAACCCATTTCTCAAAAAACTAAATTTAAAACACAAATATATTCAAAACCAACCATCGTTCAATAAAATCATGCAGAGTGGAAGCTCGCGCTTAAACGCATCGATCTTCCCCATTTCTTCCTCCAATCTTTTCACGAAGTCATCGAGCTTCAACGCTCTCTCCGACACGCTACCAATCATCGATAACTCCCTGAGAAAATCAGTGATCGTTTTCGGAACAAAACTCGGCGCAAAATCCAAGCTCAGCTCCGGTGGAACCGAACCCATCTTCCGATCTTTCACTTCCTTTTCTAATATCTCTCTTGTAATTATATCTCTCTGTTCTTCTTTCTCTGCTATGGATTTTCTTCAACAAACTGAGCAAAATATAGAGAGAAAGACTGAGGATCTGTGTGTATATATATAATACAAACACACAAATATATACATATATGTATATATAGGTATATTTCTAATACAGTGAAAGAGAAAAAAAAAAAATTTGTGTTTGGAGAAAGAGAAAAAGTGGGTAATGGAAAAAAAAAAAAAAAATGAAACCGAGAATTTTTACGCGAAGATTCTGTTGGCTTTGTTGAGAAGAGGAAGAGAGAAAAAGAATCGCCGAGTTTCTACGGGTTTTTATAAAGTCCACTTTTTCGTGTCGTCGCGTATATCATCCACCACTACAAATGGTAATTAGGTTTTGTACTATTTTTCCTTTCTGTCTTAAAATTTCTATACTACCCTTGGAATTTTCTTTGATTCTCTTTGTTTTCTTTGATTCTCTTTCTGACCTATAAATGCCATTGAGTAATCTTGGTTGGTTGGTAAAATTTGTAATGGGTCCACCGTAAATTCAAGACGCGAGACTACCATGTCAACACACTATACTTTGAGAGTATCTAATAATTTTATATACAGTATATTCTTTTTATATCAATTCTATACCGATTTTATTGCAAGTAACATGAGGTATTGTAAGAGAGAATATATTGTTATACTGTAATAATTTATCAATAATGCTACCGTAAATTAAATAAAAAAATAACATTTTTACAAATTGATGATGTGACAAATTTTTACAAGTTTTCATATGTATTTGTCATTGACATCATTTTTTAATTTAATAACAACTACTCATCATTTCAGTTTGTAGATTTTTTTGTAAAAAATCTTGTAGCCAAAGCTAATAGTTTTATATACAGTATATTCTTTTTATATCAATTCTATACCGATTTTATTGCAAGTAACATGAGGTATTGTAAGAGAGAATATATTGTTATACTGTAATAATTTATCAATAATGCTACCGTAAATTAAATAAAAAAATAACATTTTTACAAATTGATGATGTGACAAATTTTTACAAGTTTTCATATGTATTTGTCATTGACATCATTTTTTAATTTAATAACAACTACTCATCATTTCAGTTTGTAGATTTTTTTGTAAAAAATCTTGTAGCCAAAGCTAATAGTTTTATATACAGTATATTCTTTTTATATCAATTCTATACCGATTTTATTGCAAGTAACATGAGGTATTGTAAGAGAGAATATATTGTTATACTGTAATAATTTATCAATAATGCTACCGTAAATTAAATAAAAAAATAACATTTTTACAAATTGATGATGTAACAAATTTTTACAAGTTTTCATATGTATTTGTCATTGACATCATTTTTTAATTTAATAACAACTACTCATCATTTCAGTTTGTAGATTTTTTTGTAAAAAATCTTGTAGCCAAAGCTAATAGTTTTATATACAGTATATTCTTTTTATATCAATTCTATACCGATTTTATTGCAAGTAACATGAGGTATTGTAAGAGAGAATATATTGTTATACTGTAATAATTTATCAATAATGCTACCGTAAATTAAATAAAAAAATAACATTTTTACAAATTGATGATGTGACAAATTTTTACAAGTTTTCATATGTATTTGTCATTGACATCATTTTTTAATTTAATAACAACTACTCATCATTTCAGTTTGTAGATTTTTTTGTAAAAAATCTTGTAGCCAAAGCTAATAGTTTTATATACAGTATATTCTTTTTATATCAATTCTATACCGATTTTATTGCAAGTAACATGAGGTATTGTAAGAGAGAATATATTGTTATACTGTAATAATTTATCAATAATGCTACCGTAAATTAAATAAAAAAATAACATTTTTACAAATTGATGATGTAACAAATTTTTACAAGTTTTCATATGTATTTGTCATTGACATCATTTTTTAATTTAATAACAACTACTCATCATTTCAGTTTGTAGATTTTTTTGTAAAAAATCTTGTAGCCAAAGCTAATAGTTTTATATACAGTATATTCTTTTTATATCAATTCTATACCGATTTTATTGCAAGTAACATGAGGTATTGTAAGAGAGAATATATTGTTATACTGTAATAATTTATCAATAATGCTACCGTAAATTAAATAAAAAAATAACATTTTTACAAATTGATGATGTGACAAATTTTTACAAGTTTTCATATGTATTTGTCATTGACATCATTTTTTAATTTAATAACAACTACTCATCATTTCAGTTTGTAGATTTTTTTGTAAAAAATCTTGTAGCCAAAGCTAATAGTTTTATATACAGTATATTCTTTTTATATCAATTCTATACCGATTTTATTGCAAGTAACATGAGGTATTGTAAGAGAGAATATATTGTTATACTGTAATAATTTATCAATAATGCTACCGTAAATTAAATAAAAAAATAACATTTTTACAAATTGATGATGTGACAAATTTTTACAAGTTTTCATATGTATTTGTCATTGACATCATTTTTTAATTTAATAACAACTACTCATCATTTCAGTTTGTAGATTTTTTTGTAAAAAATCTTGTAGCCAAAGCTTTTTTCATAATTTAAAGGTTAAAGGTTAATATTTTTTATATGAAAAAAATCTGATATAATTAAAAAAATTTCGCAATATACTATAAGTTGGCCAATTGTGAGTTGTAAATAGTAAAAATAATGTTTGTGACACATCTATGTAAAAGAAATGGTTTACCACTCATAGTTTATCATCTTATTATATTATCTTTAAAGAAAATTGTGTTAGTAATAGAATTGTGTGTGTATGATATGCAGGGAACCTAATAGAAAAATATTTTATTAGAGAAAAAAAATTTAGTTTAATTTTTTTCAAGATATTTTTTAGGATTATAGGGATGTGCCTTTTATTTTTCTTTTTTTGAATAATAAATAATTACAATAAGGGAAAATGAATTGAATTCTGGAGGAATCTGTTGAAAGCAGTTGTGCTTTTTTGAAGTTTTATATATATATATTGATTTTTCTCTCTTAAAAAAAAAAAAAATGTCCAGTTAACGAGTGTCTCAATGCATTGATTAAAGTTGATTTTTTTTTTTTAATTATAATTGATTAACTATTTTTTTAGGAGTCTCACAAAATTCTATTAAATAAATAAATATATATATATATATATTTGATATTTTCTAATGCAATGAGAACCATTAGATTCCTCTTTAATAGATGCGGGAATGCACCTTTTAATGAAAAAAAAAAAAAAAAAACTCTAAACGAGGTTTTTATTTATTGAGTTTAACTCTATTTACCTTATTATTGATTATAAACATATGTTATGGGAGTCAATATTCCTGAACCAAAAACTGTTTGATTTCCTTAGTTATATTTCTACATCCTATTTGATATTTATAATGGTCTTATCTTCTAATGAAGTAGATGGAACGGAAACGAAATAAGTTGTGACAATTTTAAACATCCTTATAATAATTTTTTTTTTCTTTGTCTCATGAATAATAAAATAATATTTGGACTATTTATTGTTTTTTTTTTTTTTTTTTTGAGTAAGTATTTATTGTTTAATTTCTGTTTTGAGTGTGAACTGGATGCCCCGATCTTATGCACTTTGCAATTCCCCTTTTATACAGCTGTGACTATGAGTTATGGCGTGCAGCAATCTAAAGGCAAGTCTAGATACTGCCTCATGAATTCCGGAATGTGAAAGCATATGGAGTAATGAGTATATATTAATATATATTTATATTAAAACAAACAAACAGACAAACTATTTTACTTATTGGTTTCATTTCTTTACTTTGGAATTATGAATTTAGTGTTTATCAAAATTGAAAGCTCGAAAATGTGTTAAAAACACAAGAGCTGTTCAGACCTCCAAATAAAAAATAACGGTTTGATTGATTTTATTCTAACTTATATTTAGTGCGGAATAGAGTAAATGCAAGTGGATAAACAATATAACTCCTCTAAGCCATAATCATTAAAACACAGCAGTAAAATAAAAGTTAAAAGAGTAGGGAAGAAGAATGCAAACACAAGATAACACGCTGATATGTAATCGAAGAGGAAACTGAAGTACTTGACGTAAAACCTTTCCGCTGCCCTCCAAGCGGTAAATCGATCCACTAGACAATCAGTTGGGATACGTGAATAGCAAGAGACCCTCCAAGTCTAATTTACCCAATGCACCTAAGCCCTCTAAGCTCTTACTCCAACAAGGCTTCTCAGAACCGTGTCTTGTCTAGCTCTCCAGATCCCGCAATACGCCCGATTGCATTCGCCAAAGCTTGGCTTCTTTCAATGCTTCCCAGCAGCACCAAAACCTCACTTGACACTCAGAATGGGTGTGGTAAGTGTTTGAGTTATCAACCTCTCAAGGATATAGAAATTGAGAGGTAGGAGTTGAGGAAAAACCATAATAGATTGTGTAGAAAAATGTTGGTATAACAATCTTTAACTCTCAAGGTTTGTGGTTAGGGTTTTCTCTCAGAAGAACTCTTCAACATTTGTGGGTAATAAGGGTATATATAGTGTGGGGAAAGAAAGTATGTATTAGATATAACAGTTCAGCAAAATAGAATGTTTTGCGGGTATCTCGCGGGAAGGTCTTACCCGTGAGACACTCGCAAAAATTAGTTGTTTCCATCCTGTCCTGACTCTTCACATTCCAATCATGTGCAGGGTACATGCTTCACTTCGCGGGAAGCCTACTGGAGAGCTACCTGCGAAAACTGCTTTAGTCTTCAATTGCCTTGAGTTTTCACACACTCTCTCTTACACATAACCCTTACAAATAAAACCCACATAAAATACAGGATACATAAGATTGAACAAAATTACAATCAAATTTGACACGGAATTAAAGCCAACATAAACTAGTTGTAAATTACAACTTTACAAAAATGAAGAGCCCAAAAAATAAAAACTGGTTTACCAATGTGTGTGTGCGTGTGTGTGTGTGTGTGTGTGTGAGAGAGAGAGAGAGAGAGAGAGACTAGTCACAAAGGTAATATGTAACATCTTCATGAATTATGATATATAGGATTTGAACTTATGGCGTTTACACAAATATTTACTTTTTACATCAGATCAAGATATCAAAACTAAGTTCTTATTCAATTATAAAATATTTTATCAATTTAATTAACCATAACCCACAAATTGTAATACAATTTAAATCCAACTTTAGTTGTGGAAGTCTATTTTATCTTCTTTTTTTTTAGTAGGATAAATAGGTAAATTGCGAGCATTGATGTAAGGATGACACATCTCTCAAATCTGGAGAAATTATCTTCAATAGTATGCTCTCACACACACCCCAATAATCTTTTACCATTGCTAATGAGTGCATAAAATGGTTATAGGTAAAACAGTTTTGTAATCACAATCAAAACTTTTTGTAATTCACAATCGTTGAAACATCAAATGTCGGGTTCACTGTGAGATGATATCTTGTGAGATGGTCTTTTATGCGACCACAATTTGATAAAATATGGGACTCAAACATTGTAAAAGACAGGTTTTATATGACAGTCTATGACAGTCTAATAAGGTTTTATTTTTTCACCAAAACATTGCTCCATTTTCAGAAATAATTCGAGAAAATATGACCATGATATGCAAGGACCAGTGGACCACTGGTAGAAGAAAGTTAGAAAGGTACCATCACTTTTGTTTATTGGTCCTAAAGTAAATTGCCTTTAAGGTTCTTGGAGGTGATGCTAAAATGGTCAAGACTGCATTACATGAATGTCCTATACTTCTTACCCACGTCCCCTACATAAAAATAGACTCCCTAAAAGTGAAACTACATTTGAAAACACTATTTTTTTTTTTTTTAATAATTTGATAATTACAACATTTGAAAAGCGTTAAAAATAGTAATTTTCATTTTTTATATTTTATAGGCAAAATTAATAGGTATTAAAATAAACTTTGTTCTTACAAGAAAAGTAAAAATTAGTGTTTGAGATAAACTCACAAACTTCGTTGGCTTAAAAAAGGAAAAAGACAAAATCATTATTACAAAGTAACAAAATACCAATAACTTTTACATTTAATGATATTTTTGCATTTAAGTAAGATTGTGAATCCAGATCTTACTGATAATTGACTCAATTAAATTTTTTTCCTAAAGATTATACAATACAATGTCCCATTTTGGCAACATCCTACCAATGAGACTTTTTTCTTTTCCAAGTAAATAAAATATAATAGAATTGCATAAGTGGACGGTCGGAGCTAACATGTGATGTGCTACTACGCATGTACAAAAAGGATAAAGTATAGTTCTAAATATAATTTACACAATTTATCAAAAAATATAATTTACACAATTATTCATGTTCAATCAAATAGAAAATTCCCTCCCATTAAAAAAAATTAGAAAATTTCTAATGGGTTCCAATTAGCTCAATTGGTAAAGTTTCTGATGGTTGAATAAAAAATTTAGGGTTCAATCCCCGCCTACATCAAAAATTGGTCTAATGATAAAAAATACAATCATCAGAAGCAGACGCCAATAAATTGAAATTCTCTTAAAAAAAAAAAAAAATCCCTACAATTCAAATCCAATTAATCTTATTACTACACATGGCTTAAAATGATACTTTACAATAACTTTATCTTGGGACACTTTTGAAGAGCATGAGATCCATCGTCATCATTATAGAAATAGTGTGCCTCTTGAACTCAAATTGAACTCTTGTAAAGCAAGCTTTTTTTAGAGAGAGAGAGAGAGAGAGAGAGAGAGAGAGAAAAGTTAGAGGAGAAAAGAAAAAAGAGAAGCAAGTCGAAAGCCGTTAGCCCAAAAGCACAAAATCAACAACAGCAACCCTAAGCATCAACTTTTACAAACTCTATGCATCCAAACTTGGATTATAATTTTTTTGAATAACTACGAAATGACAAGAAAAATCTTGAATAGTATCAAAATCTTGAATTAGTTGATTGAAATAAATTTGATTGGTCAATCTGACTCACCCAAAGATTTTTTACCCATTTAATATGATTTTGCAATTAAAAAAACCAGTAATAATAATGTTCAAGTATGGAGGGCTTTATTAGTACAGTCAAACATCCCGGTGGTTCTTGTGGGTCCTGTCCCTCACATGGTAAATAACATCCCGGGTGGCATAATACAACCATAAAGGCCCCCATTTTTGTTTATCAAAAAAAAATATTAGTACAGTCAAACAAGGAAAAAAAAACAATTTTATTTATTTATAATAATCTAAAATTATGTACCACTTTTTCGCATCTCTACCATGATGGGTCAAGAATCATATATTCTTTTATGGGAACAAGAAGACCACCAAAGAGGAATATTGAGGCCAGTCTCTATGTTCATTCAGATTCCACCACGTGTTTATTTTATAATTTTTTTTTTACCTTCTTTTCTTTTAATCTCTAAATAAATATATATCTTTTTAAATTCATAGCATTTCTTGTCAAATTAGTGAGATTCTTCTATGTTCTTGGTACAGTGTTTTTGGGTCTCCATCTCACAAGGAATCACAACTTTCTGACCTATTGAGTCACTGGCTATGCTTAATTGGTGGATTAGAAATTTTTATTTATTTTATTTTATAGCTTTTTTGTTGATTCCAAAACCCATCTATTGGGTCATCTTTGCTCTAAGGAAAATGGAACTGGCATCTGTGACTTGTCTGCAAGTTTTGTCCCTTAGATCAAGTTGGAAAAGGACCTAATTTTATAGAAGTACCAAAAAAAAGTGCCACTCCATCTCAATGGTCCATAATCCATATTCTGCATTTCTGAATTTATATTAGTTTGTGCAATTATTTGTACCCAAAAATCATGTACTCTTCTTCAGTCTCTACCAGTTACTTGAGGAATCTTGCAACATTTGGCATCTTTAATCACTATTAAGTACATAAGAGTTTAGATAAGCATGATTTGTGATGCTTTCTTATAAAAATATGGGACCTATAATAAAACGTACACAAAAAAATTATTTGGAGAGTACCACATATCATTTTCTATCATTAAGGAGGCTTTTTGGACTATGGGTTGTTTCGATCTTGTTGCAATTTTCTTAGACTACCCTTTTATGTATTTTACTTTCACTTCTCTATAACTTATTGTAATGAATAAAAATATATTTTACTTTTTTTTTTTAAAGAGAGACTTTTTAGTTATTTTTCAGATTTTTAAGGTGTAAGATTTTTCTTAACAAATTTCTTAAGGGCACAAGTTAAATTGCATTTAATATTTTATTAATAAAATTATACATATATTTTTTTAAATAAAGTCAAACAATGCATGTGTCTAGAAAAATATATACACCCACAATGAATTTATGTATACAAATTAATAAATTAATCATTATTTAAAAAAAAAATTGATTAGTGTATATTACAAATTTACAACTCATAATGAAATATTTATTACTATTCATTATCTTCTTTGAGAATTTACACACTTGTTAACATTTCAATAAAATAAGAGCAATGTTACATATATAAAAAATTTCATATCATTTTTCATATAAATTGAATTGGCAAGCTGTTACTGGTTTTCATTTAGACTCATTATTAGCAACATTTTTTTAAAATACCACTAATAAAGTGCCACATCAATAAGTTTGAAATTTGTTTCTCGTTATATAAACAATCATCAAATAAGCCAAAAGAGAAACCGCAGGACAATTTGGAATTTTAGTATTCAAAACCGCTGGACAATTTTGAATTTTCTCAAAGTTGTGATAATGTTAATAATAAAAGAATTATTAAAAAAAAATGAAGAAGAAGGAGGAAAGAAAAGGTCATCCCATAAAATTCATTGAAAATTTGTTTTTCTATGCACTAAATTGGGCTTAGAAAAGGTTCAGTAATTCAGAAAAGTAAAAATTCAAAATTCAAAATTCAGTCATAAAAGAAGCAATCTTTTTTCTTTTCTTTTTTTTTTTTTTTTTTTTTTTTTTGAGAATCATAAAAGAAACAATCTGAAGCTGGCTTTATTGGAAAAAATGTATAAATAAATACAATAAATAAAAACCTTATGTTACCTAGGTACTATAAACCTTTGAAGCTAAGCATTCCTAAGTAGGGACACCATATAACATGTGATTGGGTCGTGGTAAACACCAACCATAGAGCGTGTGGACCTGTCATATTCACAAATGGGTGGCTTAGAGATAAGGAATCTTTGAGAGCTGTGGGTCCCAAATTTCGATATTGCCTGAGATTTCAACTATTTAGCATGATATAAAAAGGACAGAATGAGAGAGAGAGAGATGCTCTTTTTTATTTTTCTGACATTAAAAAAGGACAAGCTTTTACAGCCGTTAGATTCCAAATTTCTCTTCCATAGAATTAAGAATCTGCCTCTTCTTCGACCAAATTCTTTTTTTTTTTTTTTTTTTTTAATTTTTTTATTAATATCAAAGATACATTATTTTATTAAAAAATATATATTATTTTTTTTATTCTATCTTAAACGTGGAGTTTGGATTGGATCCACTCCGGTTTCCCGCATCTCCATTAGTTTTGTCGGATGCTTGTACTTGAAGAATCTACACACCATTTTTTTTCATATATGCCCCTTCAATTTCATCAATTTTCATTTTTGTTTTTTTGTTTTTTTGTTTTTCCTCTCTTTAATAGATTGTGATTTTGTGAAAGGGATTGTTCTTTGTCTAGACAAATATGAAGGGTTTTAATTTGCTTATTTTGTGACTAATTTCTTTCTCTTCATGTCCCCCAAGTTTTTTTTTTTGACTACATATTTTGACTTGGATGTTGGGATTCAATCCACCAATGTAAGTCATATATTACCCCTATATGAGACTTGTGAAAAGTCATTTTTCTCCATTGCACAAGTTTACATATCTTAGTCGTCTAATATTAAATTTATTGTGTTTTTCTTCTCACAATTTCAAAAGTTGTTTTGATATGAATTCACATTGCATTCGAAAATGGCCAAAAGTCATTGCACCAAAAAAGTTACACCTAATTTCTACTTTGACTCTAGCTATTCTAACCTGGCAAGACTAGTGAACAAACAAATTTATACACATGGAGTAGTCAACTAAATTAATGGCAAGAATTCTTTTACCTAATTTTGGAGAAGGTTATGGAAGGTGACCTGAATGTATTAATTATCTCATTCCAAACAAGGGGTTAGTTAGACGGCAAGAAGTCTTTGCCTAATTATGGAGAAAGCCATGAAAGATAACCAAAATGTACTAATTATCTCCTTCCCTATGAGGGTTAATTAGAATAGTTTCCCCACACTTCACTTACCACTTCATCCAACGAGGGTTCTCAATTATTTTATCTATAGGGTAGAAAAAGTATTTCACTTAATTAATTTTTTAAATGTTCCAATAAAAAAATTTATGAAAATTAGGTATTACATTTTCTAGTATCCAATACCACCAAAAAAAAAATAATAATAATAGTCGATAGAACACACACCACTATCACTAAATCACACCACCACAATTGCTGTCGTCACTACCACACGATGGATAACGCCTACATTGTTGACTGGCTCCATCGCGAGTTCGCAACTACTACACCACCACCATTTCCAACACGTCCATCGTTACCCCACAACATCCATTGTTGCCATCACTTCACCCATCATCTTTGTGCTTTACATGATATTAATAATTTATGTGCAAATTAAAGATAGAAATTAAATATTTATGATTGCAATTATACACAAAAATCCAATCATTTAAAAAAAAAAAAAATGTTTTAATATTTTCTCCAAGAAAATATCTTTAGCCTAAACAAATGGAGCGTATAATCCCAACTTAATCTAGTGTCAGACAAGTTTTGTTAAGTTTATTAGTATGCCATTGTAGCAAAATAGAAAATGATTTAAAGAGAGATGTAGTTAAAATTACACAAATATGTAAACCAATCAATATATGTATATTTCTAAGACAGATAGCAGAAAATAAAATCCTAATTGTGAAGTCTGTGATGATGAGGATGTAACATTTATAAAGTTTAGTTCAGTTAAGTTTCAACCTTAAGTTTATTATTTCCCTCTATTAGCAAAGCCAGGGGTAAATTATCATCAATTTCTAGAACAAGATCAATCATTACCAACAGAAATTTATTCTTTATAAAAGCAAAAATTCATCTCAGCACCCAAAAAAAAGAAAAAAAAAAAGAAGTAAAAGTATGAAATTATTTAATTATTTTCAAAATGTTTCTCAGCATCCTAAAAGGCTAAAATACAGATTTAAAGAGTGAGATGGAGTGGGGGGAAAAATAAAGGACAATAATTATAGTACCTTAACCTTAAGCGCAATATATTTAGTTTTTCACTTAAATTTAAACACTTAAGTGGATTGCATAATTATCCTTGAAAAATACTATAATTTTTTTTTATTGGTCTATATATTCAAGTTTTTAAATTTAATTAGAGAATCTAATGTACTATACTTAAGTTACCATATATAATTTTTGGATTTTGTTGATGAATACTCTAAAGACATTCATTTAGCAAATGCTTTTAGGAATTTTTTATTGAAAAAAAAAATTATTGATTTTTTTTTTTTACATATTTTTTATATATTTTTTATAAAAATTGTATTAAAATTTGACTAAAATAGTTCATTAATAAATACATTAAAGATACTCGTTAACGAGACCTATAATTTTTTTACCAAAAGTAAAAGACCAAAATAATTTTGGGCCATTTTGCATATTTATGAAAAGTAGGTAGCACGTTGCAAAGTTGTTGTGTGGCCTGTCCTCTTTTGCGTGGTAAGGGGTTTATATCCACTTTATGAAGGGTCAAATACAAATAGTATAAGATTCTCTTAATCCTGCTTCTAATGAAAGTAATGATGGCATGGAATTGAAGCCAGGTCAGTAGAATCTTTCAACAAAATCAATTGGTTTGGTCAATCAAGGAAAAAGATAGTTTTTTTGATAAGTGATTCAAGAAAAAAGAAAAAAAACAAAGAGAGAGAGAAATGTGGAATTTACTATAGAGATAGAGATAGAGAAGCTTGACTGTGTGAAAAGCTAACCATCTAATAAATTATATATATGTTTTTGATGGCTCAAGCAAAGCACAACACGTTGTGAGATACCTCCTTAAAGAATCCAAGAAATGGTATCTATAATAATAACCTCAACATTTGATGCTTACCTACTAAGAGAGAATAAAAAAAAGTTCACACCCAATTGTCAAAGAAAACAAAACCAAACAAAAAGGTATAAATAAACAAATCTCTCTGAGTTTATTACAACACAGTGGGTTAACTCGTTGAGAGAACTCGAAAGTTATATAGTTTACAAAGTTTGTCATGTAGTATGTTAGGTTAAAATGAATTGGCATTTTGCAATTGATTAATTAATTATTCAATTTAATTAATTAAATTAAATTTCATACAATAGCGTGGTAGCACAAACAAATTACCAATTATACTAAATGCAGCGAAAAATAAATTTTACACGAGTGATTTGTTTACGAATAAGGAAAACTACTAAAACAAAACTCTACCAAGTGATTTTAAGGTCACTACTCCCAAGAATTCATTATTATCAATTACAAGCAATTACAAGTATAAGGAATCTTACCATACCTTTTGGCTTATCCTTAAATACCAACCTACAGTTGAACTCTTACCCCAATATCCAATTGGACTTGTATTGTACGTGACTAACCAATGATGCACGAATCCTAATACATGACTAACTCCTTTGCACAAATCTTAGTACGTGACTAACTCCACAACAACCCTTTAATTGATGTAGTTAATTTGCAACAGCTTCACATAGAAACCAATAAGATCTTCAATAATGGTGTAAGAGACTTTGCCTGGTTACAGAACCCAAAGGCGTACAAGAAACACAGTAAGAACTCTTTCTTCTGTAGGAGGAAGTTAGGGTTTTAAAAAGAAAACCTTATGAAGCTCTCTAGGGTTAGGTTATTCTTTTTCCACCTCCTTGTTTAAATAAGAGCTCAATGGGCTCTCCTATTCCAAATAAGTATACACAAACCTTGGGCTTTCCTAGTCCAATAAGGATTATATAAACCATAAACAAATAGCCTTTTAAAATAAAAATGTTGCTGGATATAATCTAAATCCCATAAGCTCGATAGATCAAGACATGTGTCAAGCTTTAATGAATCTCAACAATTTGAGCTTCTATCGATGAGGTATCGAGACTTACAGATTGCACTTTTCTTGAGCAGTTCTTGAATAATATTCATGTCTTCAATATAACCACTTATAATGATCATCTTGAATCTACTTAGATTTATCCGAATACAAGTAAAATGCGTTTTGTCAAAAGTGATGCCAATTACATAAAAATATGTCCCTTACATAGTAATTTAAAATTATGATGGTAATGTTCATACCATTTTCCACTGCATCATCATTTCTTTAAAGTTGAGTCAAATCCTTATTAACATTGCATACTTGTATCTATTTCATTGCAGCATGAGGTTGATGAGTCTATATCGGAGACCATTTTTTTTTTAATTTAAAAAAAAATTAATAATATGTACAATTCGTGTGACCATCAAAATTATCCATTTAGCCCTTCCAAGTTCCAACTAACCATTAGACATAGTTATCCTCACAAATTGAACACTTTAATTAAAAGAAAAACCTTTATTTTGCTCTATTCAAACTCTCAAAACTTAGAAGACTTTTTTTTTTCTTGCCTGGAATATATACTTGTTTCTCCATCTAAAAGTGCCAACAAAAAAAATAATAAATAAATAAATTTAAATTTCAAGTATATAAACTTGCATTTTGAGTCTTTGCATTGCAGATTTGCAGTAGTATTTTGACATGACTTGGGATGATTTTTGGTTGCTTAATTTTTTTTTTTTTAAATATAGTATGTAAATATTTAAAATTTATTTTCAAAAATTACATTTAACCCTTCCAAATTTTTAGTTTGTCCAAATAGACTAAAAAAAAAAAAAAAAAAAAAAATGAATAGCTAATTGGCAGGCAGTGGCGGAACTAAAGCCAAGGGCCAAATTTTTAAAAAAATCCTTTATCTATATCTATACTATCTAAAAAAAAAAAAAAAACAACAACAACAACGAAATAGCTGGCAGATAGTGGCAGAACTAAAGCCAAGGGTAGGGGCCATGGCTCCCCAATTTTTTTTTAAAAAATCCTTTATCTATATCTATATTATCTATAAGAGGATTCCCCTCTTTGGACTGGATTTTTTTGTAGTTCAGAAATGCCCCTAAACCTTGCATTTGATAGGAAAAAAACTTGAGGACAACTCGATAAAAATATATTTCTAACTCCACTTAAAATGCCTACAAAATATGATACTCTCCTACTAATCCATATATTCAAAACAAACTTATCCAAAATTAAAAAAAAAAAAAAAATTATGACACTAGACCAAAAAAAAGAAAAGAAAGCCTCATCACAAGCGCTTTTCGCGTGTGATGAGGCTAGTATTACTTATATTTATTAAATATTTTTAAAGCGCTTGTGATAAGACTAGTATTACTTATAATTATTAAATATTTTTAAAGATATAACATATAAAAATAGGGGTTGGCCCCCCAAGCAAAAAATTCTAGTTATGCCATTCCTGGCAAATGGCATATGACCCTCTCCAAAAAATTATAAAAAAATAAAAATAAAATAAAATAAAATTAACACAATACCATTAATCATTTTTTCTTTCTTTTTCGTGTTTTTGGTATTGTATACAACTATAACTCTATGGTATTTTTGTAAATTAAAAATCGTTTCATAATCTGTCTTATCCTCGGCTAAACAGAATAGAGGTCATAAGTCCGATCTTCCGTCAAGAACAAGGCAACAGATGATCATACTGGCAAGGATAAACATCAGGTGAGGATAAGACAAAAGAGAGTTAGGAAATATTTGAGAAGAAAGCTGTTACCACCGCATTGAATGCTTTGCAACTAACCCCCTGGTCATATTAATGTGGAGGTGATACCTAAACAGTAATATTTAACCTTACAGCCATCCACAAAGACTTCAGGAATGTGCTGATGGGACAAGCAGTAATCTAATCTACATGTAAAGGACCGAGATGAAGTAAGGAAGGGGAATATAAAGAAGAAAAATCCCTTTACAAATGGATCATCAGATAATATGGAGAAAAGGCATTGCACACTCAAGAACTGTAATTTTGGTTAAGTCTAAGAAAAATATATAAGAACAACCTTCCTCAAACTTTGCCGAGGAGGATTTCCCTTGCCTAAAACTATTTGTTTTATGCTTTCTAATAACAACTATCCTACTGTGATCACTAGACACCTAACTCATTGAAAGTTCAGTTTTAAGCCCATCCTCTACAAATTTATTGTTTTGGGCTCTTTGGGCAATTGACCATTTCATTTGGGCTTTGGGAGCAAATCGTGTCCTTACACTACCAATTTGTTTATAGAGTAGTTATACTCATGCTTACTCTTACCTTTTTTTAAGCAACTATGGACTTGGATTTTCGATTATGAAAATTGTAAAATCTAGATATCGTAACAAAAAGAAAGATGATTTGTTAAAGGATTCTTTGATTTTATTCTTTTCTTTTGGTAAAATCAATAGAATTTGATTTTATGCATTGAAAGAAAAAATGATGTGTAATTTAGTTTAAATTTAGTCATAGAAAATATTTGGGATTTCAAAAGGTGTGGGATTTCATTTTGATATATGATTGAGTTAAAATATGATGAGAAACAATTCAATTATTATGTTACTTTTATTTTTATTATATTTTATTAATAGATACTAGTTTTATATTTCATGTTTTAATTTAGTCTTGAATTGTAGTTTTTTTTTTTTTTTTGAATCCCAGCAATTTCTTTATTACGGTTCATCTTTTGGTCCCCAAAGATAAAATGTTGATTCCATTCCTGCTTACAATATCTTTGCAACCAGTAGTCTTCATCAGACAGTAATTTTAACTCCATAGATGCATTGCATCCTATCTTTTGGTCCCAAAAAATCCATTGTTGTTGGAATCAAAATCTGTGTTACTTAATTTTATAATTAATGCGTAATTTAGTTTAGAATTAGTCATATATAGAAATTTTTTGGGATTTCAAAAAGTATAGGATTTCATTTTGATAAATGATGGAGTTAAAATGAAATGAGAAACAATTATTATGTTACTTTTCTTTTGTTTATATTTTATTAATAGATATAGACTAGTTTATATTTCATGCCTTAATTTGGTCTTCATTATAGTATATTTTTATTTTTGAATCCCAGCATTTTTGTTGTTCATCTTTTGGTCCCCAAAGATGAAATGTTGATTCCATTCCCTGCTTACAATATCTTTGCAACCAGTCATCGGACACTTAATTTTAACTCCTTACTAGATGCATTCCATCATATCTTTTTGGTCCCAAAAAATAATCTCTCCATCGTTGTTGGAATCAAAATTGGTGTTAATTGACAGAAGAAAGAATGGAAATTAGTTTGACAGCACAATTTGTTAAGTACCAGCCCACACCACAGCGAAATCAAAATTTGATTGTCAATAGGGTACGAGATCGCTTCACACCTCGCGATACTTAAACCTCTAACCTATCGAGATTTTATGTTTCCGAGAGTTTGGATAGAGGAAGATGAGGAGTCAAAGTGTGTTATTTGTAAGGTTAGTTTTATCCATTACTTGATGGGAAGGACAACCGTACAATTTAATTCCTAATGGTTACATGACTTGCACATAATAAACAACTTGAACCATCAATACAAGGGTAAGATGATACTTCTTCACATTTATTATAATTGCATGCGGTGATGATTGCAAATTTTCATAGTTTAAGGTACAAGGAGCGAGTGCCCCTGTAATTTAAGGTGGTTTTTTGAAATTAATCTTGAAAAACCAATATGCAATATACTGTATCAAAAATCAAGAGTAATATTCTCCAAAATTAGAGTGTATGTAATGTGATATTAAAATGAGAATTGCAATTATGTATATTGTGTAAGAAGCCCAAAAATTCACACTCCTTTACCTAGTCACAAGTTTAAGAAGAAGCCTAAAGCCGACACAATTCTGTATCAAGGTATGGTTTAGTGTGTATGTGTGTTTTCACTAAGAACATATATATTTTATGGTAAATTAACACACCAACCCTCATTATTTCTTTTGAGATCCTATTCTCTTTTAACAAATGTTTCTCCATTAAGTACTATCAATTTCAATCTGTAGGACTTATTGGTCACATAGATGGTTTGGAAAACTATTAAGCTGGTTCCTAATTATTATACATCTATTATTGTGAAACTTTACAAACACCTTACCTTATATATAACACCATAGAAGAAACCATATAATCTTAATTAGCATTAGTGGGTTACCCCTAATTTTAAAGAATAATTACGTGTCACTTTCCAAGATAAGGTCTGCTTCAAATTTCCACAAGATTCACTGAACAAGCCAATTCCCTTTCATTTTCAAGAAAGTTACAAAACAAAATTGATTGAATCCAAGGAACAAATTAAGATACCTTATTTAAAGGCTGTCGATGAAGACACACGCTATCCTTATCAAAACCCTGAAAGCATCTTTCACGTGATGACAAGTTCATGTTCATGGCCTTTGTTTGTGACCTCCTCAAGAAGGTATCTTTTGTCCAATTCTTATTTTCTTACCTCTCTCTCTCTCTCTCTCTCTCTCTCTCTCTCTTTTGGGTTGTCAAAGATGGAATCTTTTTAAATAATAGAGATAAGAGAATTAACAGTTTTTTGCAACTTTCTGAGGCTGGTCTTGTCATTTAGGGTTTGGTGTCCTTGTCTACTTTTGGGAGTTGTTGAGTGGCATTATTGTTGCTCTCTACCTTTGTCCTTGCAAGGATTCCACTTATTGGCCCTCACTCAAACCTACATCATCATTTTCTCTATTCTTTTCATCTTAACCTTCAAATTTCAACTCTTTGAGAGAGAGAGAGAGAGTTGAGTATTAGTTAAAAGGGGTTTTTCTTTTTTCCAAATAATTACCAACTCTTTTTTTCCCCATCTACAAAGTTAAAATGGTGATTATTCATTGTTCTCGAAATCTACTTATTCTGCTCAGTACTTGGAACTCCATCAGTGTAATGTCATGATCTACAGTCATAGTGGCTTCAACTCCTTTGGTATCACATTGGTCCTTTTTAAAAAAATCCTTTCATTTCTTTGAATTCAATTACATAGGAAATGTGCTCTAATTAATCATGAGTATACTGCATGTCCGCCCTTTTCCTACTTCATGCGCATCGATCACCTACAGTATAATGATAAAACTATCATAAAAGTAATTCTTAGGGTTACATTCACGTTTGAGCTAGGACCAAAAAAGAATGTTACTTTGATATCAGTCATATGACCAATTAAATGTAGCTACTTGAGAGAGGGGTTGAAACATTGAGTTGTTTTAAATGCTTTATGACCAAAATTCAACAGATACAAGAGCCAAAACAATGAAAACAAAATACTTTTTTACTGTAAAAAGCAATTTGCTTGATGCATTGAACACAACATCCCATCATTCAATTATGCATATTCATTTATTTTCTTTTTAGAAGATAAATGATGCATGTTCAAAATTATCATATCACACCACAGTACCATACTTATCTTGCATGGAAAATGTTGATGTTGATTAGAATTAATTTCTCATAACCCAGATTTTAGTTTTGTTTAGAAAAACAATAAAGCTAAGATCTTCAGTATTTCTAGAAGAAACATTTTGTAATCTTTGATTTGTTGATAACATTAATATTTAGTAAACGCAATTAATTTGGAATGATGAAGGGGTGGAATGCAACAATTGGTTTGACAATTTGACTTTCCTATATTTGCTTTAAATCATTTATGGTCACCTAATATACACTAATGTTTCTCAAACAAAATCTTACAAGAATACCAACTACCCCACCAGCCTATCAGGCTATCACTAGCCTATTGACATCTTTTACTCAATAGATGATAGCAATCCTATATAATTAAGATTTGATTTGTATAGTATTTAAGTTAACCTTTAAAAAAATAGAGGAAAAACTTTGACCCAAAAAAAAATAGATTTTCTTTTTATTCTTCTATGTTTTTAAAATTTTCCAAAAAATAAAAAATCAATAGTTATATTATCAATAAAATGTTTAGAATGTTTTGTAGTCTAAAATTATGCATAAAAAATAACTTTATAGATCAAATAATAAATAAAATTCGATTGACACTAAATTTTACATGTGTGTTAAGATCATAAAAAACATATAATCCAACAATTAGATTTTCAAAATATATAACTATTTTAAATTTTTTTTAAAAAAAGGAAGTAAGGCTAAATCATGCTTGTAGACAAACTTTATAAATAATAATAATAATAATAATTAGTTTATAATGAAAATTTTAAAACCATTTTCTAAATAAAACTGTAATTGGAGAATATTTTTCTTCTTTAGTCTATTTATGAAATTGATCACTACAATAATAGAGAATTTCCTTCCCATTCAAATATCCTCTTAAAAGAAAAGAAGAAGATATATGCATATAAACGGTAAAAAAAAAAGCATAAAACTTAAGAAAAATTCTTGCAGATAGATACAACAAAACAAAAGATATATATTCCGACTTTCTTGAACAGAGAAATTGCATCTTGGAAGACCTTTTTTGAAATGAGCAAAAAGCTTTTGTGGCAAATAGTTGAATAAAAAAAAAAAAAAACGTGGGACGGCAGTGTCAGAAGGGCGCGTGGGCATGACGTGTCAAAAAAAAGGAAAGAAAGATGTGGGTGGAATCGGTTCGCCGCATATGAACGGCGGTGCTTTCAACAATTCGAATATTAGTGGATCCCACCTTCCATAAGATTCTCTCTCTTTGACATTTTTCCACGAGATTATCTCTCTCTCTCTCTGTCTCTCTCCAATTTCTGGATTTGTCTCCTCCCATCTAATCTCTATTCTTATAGCTCGTTTTTCCAACCACTTTATTCATATCAACATTTCCACCCCAAGCCAAAAAAGTTAAAACGTGTGCCAATCCACAATCCAATCCACTATTCTTTTTTCTCAACTCATCTCTACCACTAGTGTAATCATAACCTTCCTTTACATTCAACCAACCTACACCCCTCAATAAAACTCTCTCTCTCTCTCTCTCTCACTTGCAATGTTTTTGCATTTGGCTTTTAGCTATTACATAGTTTTACTTACATCCACTTTGCTTTGCTTGTGTTTACATCATTTGATTTTGTGTATTTTTCCCTGTCATCTCAGTTGGGTCACTGATTGATTCTTATGTAAAAGAATAGAACATTTTATAAGCGTGCATATCCCTCATCCCAGGATGTCAAACCAATGGTTTAGGCTTCAAGCGAAAATAAATTAAAAATATGAGAAATGATTTGTGTATTTCCTGTGTCATCTCAGTTGGGTCACTTATTGATTCTTAGGTAAAAAGAATAGAACATTTAATCCGCATGCGTATTCCTCATCCCCATATCAAACCAATGGTTTAGATTTCAAGCAAAAAGAACGGTACAAATATGAGAAATACCCATGTCCATAATATTTTCACAACACTTTCATAACAAATCCTAAATGGCAGATTGTTATTGGCTGTTGTTATTGATAAGCAAAAAAGAAATTTTAAAAGTAAAATTTAAATTAAAATCAATAACAACTTATCATCTAAGATTTGTTATGAAAATGTTATGGATGTAACATGATTTCAAAAAAAAAAACCATCGTTTTTCACATGCCCTTACCATCGTTTTTCACATGCCCAGTTCACATCCTCTCTCTCCCTCCGTACATAAATAACAAAAGCAGCTGAAGAAGAGAAAAGAACATAGTGGTAAAAACATCCAAGGAATTGTCCAAGGTGATAAACAGATTAAAATTAACACAGCAACGGGCATTAGTTTCAATTTTAATCTTTTTTCTTAGCTTTAAAATAAATAAATAATTCTGAAGGACTAGCACCCTGAATAATTCAGCAATAAGGAATTTCCATTTTCCAATGAATTTAATACATGCAAAAGAGCTTCTCATGCTCTTGCTTGGAAAGCATGTGTGATACAATTGTTAACAAAAAACTTTCTTGAAGACAACAAAGTTGGACGAATATTTACTGAAAACCTGGTGTCATATAAAACAGGGAGTCATCCAATCAGATGAATCATGCAATTGTCCAAAACATATAATCTTGTGATGCACAAGCACTTACCGTATTTGATGTTACAAGCTATCCTCTCTTACATGTTGGGGTGTGTGCAGTGTGCCCAACAATACTAGAGAAACAGATTCTGTTGCAAAGGGATCAAACAAAGCATGGAGATTTCGTTGTTGATGCTGTGGTCCCTAAAAGAGGACAATAAGCTTTAAAAACATGCTTTCCATGTGTGGCAACGTCTTCACTAAAATGGTCCCTGTACAATTCAAAGTGATGCTCCCCCAACCCTCCCCAAAAAAATAGGGAAGAAAAAAGAAAAAAGAGGAAGTATATAATGAAACGAGGGAACACCAGAAACATTGGCAGTAAGATTGTCAAATCCTATTTGCAATTTTTTGAGATGTTAGAAGCATTCTACTACAAGACTAGGACGATTGTGGTAATAATAACTCGAGCAAAAATGCCCTCTTGGGCTCACATTATATACATACATACAAGCCACACTCACTGTTCTGTCTTGATGAAATGAGTAGTCAGAAGCTTTGAGACTGTGAAGCCATTGAAGGAATCAACCCCAAAAAGTTCTTTTAGCTTATCATCGCATAAAATTCTCCTCTTATCAGATGGGTCCTTCAGGAACAAGCAGAAAGCCATGTGTGAGAATAAGAATTCAGGCACCAAATCTTGTGAGTTTCAAAATAAATAAATAAAAGACATTACTGAATTAAAACCATTAATAAATTCATCTGTATCATACAACTCGAGATGGCACATCAAAGATATCCATCATGTTGATGCCTTGAAGCCATAATTTGGACAAATACTTCAAGGAAAGCAAGTTACAATTGGAGTAGGCAATAAGTTGACAAAGTCCAATCCAGCCTATCAAGGTATACTTGATTGGGCCAACAACACTTTAACAAACTGACCCATAGGCTATCTACTTAGCCCAGGCTCAAAAATAACAATATTACTAATAATAATAAATAAAGAAAACATGACACTGATGATTGCACAACAAGGTTTGGCATTAAATTCAAAATAATACTTAGAAGAGAACATTAATGATTGGACAAGGAAAGCTCCCCCCAAAATTGACAAATAGAACATAAAATATTAAGGTAATTTGCCTTCAAGGCATCAACATGGATTTCCCTCAAAATTGACAAATAGAACATTGAGTGTCCGTTTGTATACAACTTATTCGACAAGCTTTTATGTACAACTTTTTAAAACCTTTCTTTTTCTCACTTTTTCGAAGTACAAGCACACTTCAGCACACATTCAGCAAAAAGCTAAATAAGTTGCCAAACGCACACTAAAGGGCAGCTCAAGCTTCACAACTTGGATCAAGCTTTAGCCTCAAACCTGATTCAAGCTTGTAAAAAGTTCACACGCCAGCTCACCCACAAGCTCTAATTGAGCTTTGTTCTCAACCTAATCTGACGTTAAAACTGTCATTTATCAAACATCACTATCCATCTATTACGAGTCAGCTTCTTTTTCTTTTTTTTTCTTTTTTTTTTTGGGTTATTGACCAAAATCCACAAACTAAAGTTGTTATATGCTAATCTCAACCATTCAGAAGCCTATTCAAGCTGACCCTGATGTTGGCTTTTATTCTATCAAGCAACCAAAAGCAAGAGAATGAAGCTTGGCTTGTTTACACAGGCCAATGAGCTCCAAGGGAGCAAATAACATGCTGTGTATACAAAACCTTTTTAATTTACACACCCTTTAACCTTTTAATATTTCAGTTGCTCAGCGGGCAGAATTTATATGCATGGAGGTCTTTTCACCAGGTGTTAAAAATGGTGAAACTATACCACAAATCGTCAATGGATCAAATGGCAACTTCTCCACCAATAAACAAGGGGTACAGTGAGGTCAGGAGTTCAATCCGATATGGATGCATAAGTTGTAATTGCATATCAAAAGGGGGAAAAAAGAGAGTAACAGATCATTTTAGCATGGGTTTGACCAAGAAGCAACACCATACCTGCAGATCATTCTGTTTTATGTACTCCCACATTCTCTTTACAGCACCAGCCCGAGATAATGAATTTTCACCAGTGCCCAAGAATTTTACAAGAGCATCTGAAAGTGGAAGGCAAGCAAGAAGCCCAGAACTTCCTTTCTTCTGCCGTTTCCCTCTCCTATTTGGATCATCTGAATCTGAACGGTGAAGGGTTAAAACAATATTACTAAGTCAGGACTGCAAATGCACTGATTTCTTTATCAATATTCTTACTTGGGTAGGTTGTTCCAGTACCCAACTTTTGCAGAATAGCGTAATATACACAAAGGAAACTTCCTGACCCATTGAGTTTATACCACACAGACTTGAACTTTCTCACCTTCTTCTTCTTCTTCTTCTTCTTCTTCTTCTTTGCACTGCTTCTCTTTTTGTAAAGAGTCATGCAGAACTCCTAAAATGCAGAAAACCATTCATTCAACCATCAAATTAAGTTCTCAAACCTCGTGTTAAAGGTTCAACAAAAAGAATATGCTTATATTGTGAGTCCAAGCAAACATCATAGAGATAGTACAAAACATTGTCCAAAAAACTTATCATGTGTCGCAGTAATGGGGAGACGGTGGATCATTTGTTACTACATTGTGGAAAGGCTTATTGGTTGCAGAGTTTGGTGTTTAGATCTTTTGGGTTTTCTTGGGTCTTGCCAAGATCAATTATGGATCCTTTATTCGATTGGTGGAATTGGCCTGGAAAGCATTTGTCTAGCATTTGGAATTTAGCTCCATTATGCTTGATGTGGTGTCTTTGGAGGGAGCGAAATAGGAGGACGTTTGAGGACATGGATAGTTCGGATGACCAACTATTGGCCTCTTTCAGTGGCACTTTGTTTGACTGATCTAGGACTTGGAGACTCACCTCTAGTGATTCTCTCCCTATATTCCTTAGCTCTCTCCTGTATACTTAGTATCTTTTCCTTCCTTTATCTTTACACTCTTTCTTTTCCATTTGTATTTTTCTCTCTACCTTATGTTTTTCTGCATAAGGTAGTGTTCTTGAATATAAATCTTTATTACCTATAAAATAAAATAAAACTATCTTTTGAATAATTTGACATATCTAAACCTGATTAAATTACCAACCTTTATCTATATGCATGGACACTTCAAAACATGAACAACACCCATATCAGATTCATACTAAAAGGGAATGCATTGAGAGAGAGATGCATGGACATTTTTATGAACATAAACTAAACAAATTTTTTGGAGACAGGATAAGCATAACAATCAACATTCCCAACATCTTTTGGTACCTAGCATACCTTCATTAATTTTCTCTTTGCTGCTTGTTGCATTTTTTTTTTTTTTTTTTTTTTTTGAGCAGAGAAGCTCAACATTTTATTAAATTTACAATATCTGTTAAACTCCTTTTAGCTTCATGCACAAATTCACAAGGTCTGCAAAACTTCTGGACAACAAAACATAAGAGGATAGAAAAATTTAAAGGAAATAACTATCTTTGGAAATTAACCCATGATCACACAAATCCCTAAAATTTTCCAACGTGTTAGATGTCTTTGCACAAAGTGTTAGTCACTAGACATTTATGAAACAAATAATAGAAGTTTTTGCATAATAGAAGTTTTTGCAAATATTACATAATAGGCCCAGAGTTTATTCCATGTTTCAAATTAGTTCCCATGTTTTTAATTTTGTCAATTAAAGTCCCAAACTTACAAAAAAAAATCATTTCAATTTGAAGCATCTGTCCATTTTTGTTATCCATCCCCATTATTCCAGGCAGTAATGGAGAAAAGCAGAAAACCTTTTGATAAAACTCTGCATTTCACCTAGGCCTTGTTGATAAACAATTTGACAGCCATTGAACAGAGAGGATGGAGAGAGAAAGCTCCATTTAGAGAGAGAGGGAGCTTCATTTAGAGTGAGAAAATGAAAATGAATCTTCTATGCCAATAAATCAAAGCTGGTTTCCAAAGAAAAACAAAAAGTTTTATCAATGGTTTCCCATTTTTCTATGATCTATCACTGTTTGGAATAACAAAAATGGACAGAAGCCTCAAATTGAAATAGTTTCATAAGTTTGGGATTTTAATTTGACAAAATTAAAAACCTATGACCTGATCTGAAACAGCATATAAACTTTGGGTCTTTTTTTAATGTAATTTCCCCAAAGTTTTGCTAAAATCAGGTTTAGGAGAGGACTAGGTCACTCAAGACATTTTGCGTCTGTAGTTTGTTTGGACTTCTCAAGCAGCAGAAGCCACATAATACCAGCAGGCTATATCAGTATGTCACGTGTGGAAACTTCAGGAAGCATAAAGAGTTCCCAATGAGCATGAAATACCTGTTTCCAACAAACACAACATAGGTATTGAATGGGACATGTTTTCGACACATAGCCGGTTACATTAACAACAAGCCAGTCCAAGAAAGGAAGAGAGAAACATCAAACATGTCTCCTGATTCATCATATAAGTTCTTACATTTACTTTCTAAAGTAGCTTGTGTGCTGCACAAATATTATAAAACAAGTAAAAGTGTCTATGTCAGATATTTCAATTGTCTCCAACCTACAAATCATGAGATTGGAAACTAGAAAATCTGTCCCTGAACATGCATCTATATACCAGAGTCAACAATATAAGCCTGCATGATTTTTTAAAGTATATATATATATATATATATATTTTAATAATTCAACAGTTACAGTGAGGGATGGGTGATCTAAATCCTGGGCGTCTCCGTTAAAAACATCAAGAGCTACTAGTTGAGCTACAAGGCTTAACTGACATATTTGATATTTCCTGCTCCCATACTTATCAAAACAGCCAAAAGCAGCAAGCCATATTCAAACAGACATATTTAAACAAACAGGTCTCTCACTCTATACTAATCATGTGGATCAATAAGTACCATAATGGATAAAGTAATGACGCTCCTTTCCAAATCATAAGTGCTAATATGATGTATATCAAGGTATATGAATCATTCTTTCAATCAAGGAACCAAACTGCCCCAAAAAAATAAAAAGCTTCTTTGAGAAGTTACCGTCTTCCACATTTAATGGCCATATATGCTTGGTCAACGCTTTGTTCATTTGAAACATGTTGATACAGTCAACACGAAAGATGGCACGCAACGATTCATCACATAGTATATTTTGCCTATTCTTGGGATCTTGCAAATTATTCTCTCGAATATAGGCCCAAAGTTTCTTGACAACCTGGATCCAAAACAGGAAATAAAACAAGAACAAAGAAAGAAATACTATTAGAAAAAAAAAATCATCATATAAAGTAACTGGAAACAAACTGGTAAGGGATTCTTATTAAAATCTTTGAACGTGCCTCTGTTCTTGCCAGGTTGGGAGCTCCAGTGAACGTTTGAAGTTGTGGAGAAAGGCTACATAATTTAGTAAAGCCACCTCCTCTTTTCTTGGTATCTTTAACCTTCTTAGCAGGCCTCCTTTATAAGATCAAATAATTTAATTTATAAAAATAACCAGCAACAAGTAAGCAGAGGTACAGACATTAACATGTACATAAGTTCCTAGCAATATATCCTAGCATTCCCATTCCCTCAAATATAACCAGTGATATTAGAGATCATCAAAAGGAATTTGGAACTATCGCAAGCCAAACTCCTCACAATAACTTGAAAAAGTATACATATTAATGATTATCAAAATCTTAACCCAGGCAAAATACATGAGAAATTAACAGAAAAGATACAGATGGTAAAAATTAAGGAGAGGATGGAGAGGTGGTGGCTTCAAAATATGGGCGCCTTGAGGGTGACTGGACTTTGGATGTGACTAAGGAACCATATGGTGTGTCCCTTTGGAAGCATATTCAGAGAGGTTGGGCAAGGATTTCACAATATGCCAAATGGGGGTGGATAATGGCAGTTGACTACAATTTTGGCTTGATCCTTGGTGTGGGGATACTATCTTGAAGGGTGCTTTTCCGATGTTCTGTATAGCCCAAAATAAAGAGGCCCTTGTCACAGATAATATGAATTGGCATGATGGAGTTCTTAATTGGGATGCAATGTTTATTAAACTTCTTAAAAATTGGGAGGTGGGGAGTTTGCAGTTGTTCCTAGATATTCTTTATTCTAGTAAAGTAAATCAAGGGGAGGAGAACAGACTGGTTTGGACCCATGCTAGGAGAGGTGTATTTGCAGTACAGGCTTATCATTGGATCCTTAATGCGGGTCCTTCCATGTATTTTCCATGGAAAAGAATCTGTAAGGTTAAGATTCTTTCTAAAGTAGCTTTTTTCTCATGGACTGCGGCTTGGGGAAATACACTCACTATGGGGAATCTTCGGCCGCAGAATATATGTATTGTTAATTGGTGTTGCATGTGCAAACATAGCAGGATTGACCATATATTACTTCATTGTGAGTCTGTGTATGATTTATGGTCTATCGTGTTGTCTTTTTGGCATGCACGGGGTCATGCTAAAAAGGGTGGAGGAACTGCTAGAATGTTGGTAAGGGAACTTTGGAAAACACTAAGCTGATGATGTCGGGGCCATGCTTCATTGTGTTATGTGGATCATTTAATGGGAGATATATCTTCATACTTTTGATGGGACCAAGCACTTGGCTGTGGAGATTAAATACGTATTTTATGCACCATGTTTGATTGGATGGCTTCCCTAAGTGCCAATTCTTCCTTACATGAATTTTAGAGCTATGTAATTTTGTTTGATTTTTCCTTAGTATACTGCCTGTGTACTAAGGGATCTTTGCACTTTTCCTTTTTTTGGTTGAATGAAACACTATTACTTAGTATGCTAATGGTTGTTTCCCATTTTCACTAACAGCTATCAAAGCATAAAGGGTCTTCAACATTATAATCAATGAGACAACTACACATGCAATAAAATGAAGCAGTAATTCCTACAAGCCCAAATGCATGATTCATGTAAAAGCCTAAAAGTAAACAAAAACTAGTCAAATCCACATCTTTTTTTTTTTTTGATAAGCAGTCAAATCCCACATCTTTGCAGGTAATTCAAATAATAACTTTTCTTTAAAACAACAGATGACATTTTAGAGAGAAAGAAAATAACAAAGAAACATGCAAAAATCTACATGAAAAGGAAAAATAATCAAAATAAAACTCACTCTCTTTTCTTGCTTCCTCGTCCATTTCTTTCTTCTTTAAGCCCCTCTTCTTCTTCTTCTTCACCGTCTACTTCCTCTTCTTCTTCCTCTTTGATTTTTTCTTCCTTCTCTTTTTCTTCTTCCTCTTCTTTTTCTTCTTCTTTCTCCTCTTCATCATCTTCCTCTTGTTCCTCTGCATTGCTGACATCTTCTGATACAGAACCAGCACTCTCTTCAGCTGCTACCTTTTGCTTCACATCTCCTGATTGTAAATGATAAAGGTCACTGTTATATTCAGTTCACATGACTGAAGTGGCTCACATATTACACGAGTAAATCATATTCTGAGTAAGCTCAAAACACCATTGAAAACAAACACAGGTGCAAGATGGATGTTTTCAAATAAGACAAGATCATGATGGATCAACTGGTTAGATATACTTCTTGAAAATGAAAATCCACAGAATTCTAAACTGTTCCAACCCCCCCCCCCCCCCCCTTTCTTTTTTTCCTTTTCAAGGAAAAAGGCTAAACAATTTGAACTTCAAGGAACAATCTAACTGAAACTCTAGTCAATTGGCCCAATTTCATGGAATGAAAACAACATGATAATTTACTTGGCAAATGACACCAATTTAAACAAGGCGTAATTTAAGAGATATATGGGACCAGCTGACTCAATTGGAAATTGTACTAGTTAAGAGAGGTTTTGAATGTGGAGGAATTGGAAAGTAACCTAGAATGCCGTGTTTCATCCCTTCCTATGAAGTACACGGGCATGGCTTGGGAGCTCATTATAAGGCAAGAAATATATGGGATCCCATCATAGAGAGAATGCTAAAAAGATTAACTAGATGGAAGAAATTGTACTTATCAAAATCAGGAAGACTCACTCTTATCAAAAGTACATTGTCTAGCTTATAAACTTCTTTTTTACCTTTATTCCCCTAGTTATAGGTGTTGCAAATAGGTTTGAAAAATTCAGAGGGATTTTCCTAGGGATTGTGTGGGAGAAGAGTTTACAAATCACTAAATGTCTGTTTGAGAACAGTTTATTTAACTTTTTGCTGAAAGTATGCTAAAATATACTTGTATCTTGAAAAATTTTGAAAAAGTGAGAAAATGTAGGAAAAAGTAAAGTTTTAAAAAGTTGTACATAAAACCTAAAAGCAAAGCTTATAAGCTAATGTCAAACACACTCTTAGTCAATTGGAAAAATTTTGTGCATCGATCCATGATGACAATTTGGGGATTAAGAGGTCAATGCTTTTTAATCATGTTTTACTAGGGAAATAGTTGTGGTGTTAGGTTGGTGCTTGAATGAGGTTAAAGCCCTATGGTGTGAGATTGTGGAAGAATATCAAAAGAAAATAGGATAGCGTTTCATCTTTAATTAGATACAATGTTGGGGATGGCACCAAAATTCATTTTTGGCACGAACTATGGAATAGTAAGACTACTCTAAAGGAGCAATATCCTGACATTTTACTAATTACAAGAGAAAGAGATGCCAAAGTGGTAGATTATCTAGAGTATTAAAAAAAAAAAAAAATTGAGAAGTATCTAGAGTATAAAAATTGCTCTTTTTATTGGAATCCTTTGTTCATTAAACAGTTGAATGACTCTCTAACCTTCCTACTTATTTTCTTTCTCTTTTTCCAATTCCTGCCTCAGTGGCCAATCGTATTGCTAGGCTTCAGCGGGACTTTCTCTGGGGGGGCCTAGGAGATGAGCCCAAATTTCATCTGGTTGATTGGTCGCGAGTGTGCTCTCCGCTCTCATCAGGTGGTTTAGGGATTAGGAATTTGAGAACTTTCAATTTTGCTCTTTTAGGAAAATGGCTTTGGAGATTTGGGCAAGATAGGGATGCTCTTTGGCGTCAAGTGATAGAGGTCAAGTATGGTAGTGAGTGGGGGGGCTGGTGTTCTAGATCGACCTCTGGTCCGCATGAAGTCAGCTTATGGAAACATATTAGGAAGGGGTGGCACTCCTTATCTCGGTTCATTATGTATGACATTGGAGATGGTTCTAAAGTGATGTTTTGGCTTGATTGTTGGTGTGGGTCATCTTCTCTCGCTGCCCGCTATCCTGATTTATATAGGTTGAGTTGCAGCAAAGAGGCAAGTGTGGCGGATCTTATGAGGTTTACCAATGGAGTCCTACATTGGGAGATTCAGTTTTGTAGGGAGGTTCACAATCGAGAAATGGAAGCTCTCAGGAGCTTTATCCTTTCCATATATGGCACCCCGGTTAGGGGAACCGAGGAGGATAAGAGGCATTGGTTGCCTTGTAGGAGAAAGGGGTTCACGGTTAGTGCTTACTATCATCTTCTTATTGGCCAAAAGGAGCATTCTTTCCCTTGGAAAAGCATTTGGAAACAGAAGATTCCCTCTAGAGTGGCTTTTTTTGTCTGGACCGCAGCCTTAGGGAAATGTTTGACTATTGACAATCTTAGGAAAAGAAAGGTTTGCATTTTGAATTGGTGTTATATGTGCAAGTGTAGTAGTGAGAGTGTTAGCCATCTTTTCCTTCATTGCCCGGTTGCTGCGGAGGTTTGGGATATGGTGTTTGGGTTATTTGGAGTTAGTTGGGTCATGCCTTCGTCAGTGGTTGGTCTCCTTGCTTGCTGGCAATGTCACTTTGGTCGTCTTCGCAACGGAGTTATTTGGAAGATTGTTCCTCCTTGCTTGATGTGGTGCATCTAGAAGGAGAGGAATAATAGATGCTTTGAAGACTCTGAGCGTGCTATCCCCGACATCAAGCTTCTCTTTTTCCGAACCTTACTTGAATGGTTCTCTGTTTGGAGAAACCATTCTTTTTTCTCTTTTGGATTTACTCGACTTTTGTAATTTTCGTTCTTGATTTGCTCTCCCTTGTATACTCCCTGTGTGCTTGGGTGTCTCTTTTTTCTTATCAATAAAATCTTATTACTTATCAAAAAAAAAAAAGAATGGGAATTAGAATTGATGGCTTCCGCTTTGGATGACATTTATGCCCTTAAGTTACACAATGGACTGAATGGAGGGTAGATAATCTAATCAAGTTTCCTTCAAAATCTAAAGGCGTTCAATTGGAGACACTACAGGGTATTAAGAGGATGCCGACAGTCTTTACCTTGTCAAAACATTTGGAAACTTCAATTACCTCCAATGGTGGCTTTCTTTTTGTGGGGTGTGGCATTAGAAAAGAAGTTGTCTATTGATAATCTAGGGAGACAAAGGTTGATAATTATGAGTCAAGGAAAGAGTGGCTCATCTTTTTCTTCATTATGCAATGGCTTGGGAGTTGTGGTCTTTTGATTTTCTATCTGTTTGGAGTCTCTTGGGTAATGCCTTATTTAGTTTTTCACTGGTTGTACATATCCCAAAAAAAAGTCTTATTCTTGAAGATTCTTTATGATTGACCTTGATTCCTCATACATACTAATATACTATTGACTTTCTAGAGTTTCTAGACACTTTAAGCTTCCATTAAACAATTTTTGTACGTTTACTTCTTCTGCCTCTTCTTTTTTTTAGTTTGGCCCTTCATTTGTATTCTCCTTGTGTACAAGGATTCTGCCCCTTTTGAACTTCTTTTAGAATCACTAGCAATTTACTAGTACTTCCCATCAGAATACTCCCCCACCACAACTTGTAATATTGATTAGTCAACAAACCATTGAAGAACAAAAGAACTAAGGTTATCCAACATTATCCGTTCTCACTAAATAACATGAGATGGAATCAGAGAAATATGATACATGCCAATTGCAAGAATCCCCATTGAATTTCATTAAGCATACCATAACGTTTATTCACATTGAAATTTAGATCATGGAGTGCAAAGGACAATGCAGACACCAAGAACCAGATTCATCATATTAAGACGCCACTTGCAACAGATAAACTTAGATCTATATACAAGCCAAAGACACACATCCACAATAAGCTCAAAAACATAAGGTTCTAAATTAACAAAAACAAGCTAACATCATGAATGAAGCACACAAGTCACATATCTAGTCTCAACATCACAAACATATTGAAAAATAACTTCTCAAAATTACCATTTTCCAACGGCCATATATGCTTGGACAAGGCTTTATTCATTTGAAACATATTAATAGTCTTAACACGAAAAAGGGTATGCAATGATTCGTCACATCTTATGTTTCGCCTATTCTTCGGATCCTGCAAATTATTCTCCCGGATATAGGCCCAAACTTTCTTCACAACCTAAAACCAAAATGGAGGAGAAAAACATGAGTGTGAATTTACCGTTCCAATAGGTCCAATTCTAAACAACATGAAGTAACAAGAAAACGAAAAGGCAGGTTTTAATATACCTGAGTTCTGGCCAATTCAGGCTCTCCAACAAATTCTTGAAGTTTTGGAGAAAGGCTACATAATTTATTGAAGCCACCTCCCCTTTTCTTGACTTCTTTATCTACCTTGTTTGACCTACCGCAGTACAATAAAATGTGTTTAGGAAAACAAAATTACAGCGAACATGCAGCCAGAACGGACTCTTTACTTTTTAATTATTATTGTAAGTCACACACGCACCCAATACGTCTTATAAAAATTGCTTAAGCATTCGGAAGTGATGGATTTGATTCATTGTCTATGATAAAATTGCTTCAATAATACACATGGTCGATTCAATTACTCTGGTGAAAATCCATACCCAACCCCAAAAGTTTTGGGACTTCAAAAAACTGTTGCTCCAACAAATCCTAAGATAATTGAATTTGAACAATGAAATACCACCTTCCACCTAATCACCTAATCATGACACACCCACATATTAACAAAGGCTCCAATTCATCCTTAAATTTAAATTAAGTGAATTTATAAATAAATGCTCCAATTCTTTGCTCACTTGCTATTAAAAATAAAGTTAATTTTAAATCCCTATTAATGTATTTAAATTTTTACATTTTCACAATTACTTCCAAACCCACTTAACAATATCTTAAAATTTCTAAAAACAGTAAATAAATATCAACAAATAATTACTTCACAACAATTTAATGTTTATTTTTAGTAAATGTAAAGGGTAATAATTAAACAACAACAATTACTATTATCTTAAAACAATAAATAAATAAATAAAACCAAAAAGAAAAATTCTTTTTTTTTTCCCGGCAACCAAACAAGAAATAGGAAAAAAATTTGTATCAAAGAGAAAACTCACCCTCCTTTCTTTCTACCTTTCGCTTCACTCACTTCCTCTTCTTCTTCTTCTTCTCCTTCATCTTCCTCCTCTACGACGTCGTTTTCTTCCTTCACATTCTCCGATTCTTCACCAACCTCTTCTTCTTCTTCTTCTTCTTCTTCCTCTTCTTGTTCTTGCTTCGGCGGTAGGGTTTCAAGGAAAATGTCGATTTGGTCCCTAACGAAGGTTTTCCGGTCCGATAAATCGACGCCGAAATCCTTCTCGAGTTGCCGGCGAATACTGCCGGCGGTGGCCGTGTCGAGGTCCGAGCTCCGGAGTATTTCTCGGAGCCGGTTCACGAGGTCCGAGTCCGATACCATTTTCTCCTCCTTCTAATTTATCGGTTGCGATATATCGCCGGGATTGAGATTCTCCCGGAGAGAGATAGAGTGTGTGTGTTTTTCGAAAATGGCGTCTCATGCAAGTGAAAAATGAAAACGAAGTGACGAAGCAACGGGCACAACTGCACAAAGTACACACAAGGATTTGGATACGAGGGTATTTTTGGAATTTCGCGCTTCGTCGTGGCGGTTTTTTTCGTGCGTCTGTTGAATTAGGTTACTGACTTCGCTGCTTCAGTACCTCGCTGGACTGTTTTACCCTTGCGTGTTGTCTTTTGTTTAACCGAATCTCATATATCCCAATTTAGCCCAAATAGTGTCAGCTGCTTAGGGACATTTTTTGTTTAATGAAAATTTTTTTGATATATTTTTATAGAAATATAAAAAAATTCTGTTATTTCTTTCATTTTTTATAAAAATATTTCCTAAAGTATCTGTTAACAAAATTTATACAACAATCAAGCATCCAAAAATAAAAACCCTAATTTTTTTATTAAAAAAATTGTTATTTTTTTTATGTGGCCTTTGTAAGTAATGACAACCTAAATTCTCAGTTCATATCCTAAAAATCACTAAATGATAATGTGTTAGCAAAACAATTTTGTTTTGATGTAGTATGAATCCATCAAAGTTTTCTTTATAAGTTGGTCATTTCATAGTTTTTTATAGGACATGAACAAAATATTCAAATTGTCATAGTGTTATATATTTATGATTTACGAAACTAGTTTGGGTTTAGTGTTCATGTGCACCAGACCCAAGCCTTGTTTATGATTTAATATGACAACATTTAAATAAATAAAAATAGAGTTTAATTTGTCCTAGGACAAACTCTATGGTTTTTTTCCCCCTCTTTTCTAGTTAGTTTATGCTCTAGAATCTATATTATATATCCCTAAGGTAGGACACGAAATTCTTTTTCACATTTTTTTATATGGATAATTATGTGTAATGTACCATTTTAATTTTTATTACTAAATAGAATATAGGAGCAATTTCCATAAAAAATATATAGGTTAAAATGCAAAACCCACCCTCTATGTTTCACCAAAATTCATTTTAGTTCTTTAAGTTTTAAGTTTATTCAATTATGGCATTTTCATAAACTTTTGTTTAATGTTGCAATTAATTGTTCAAATTTTTAATTTTTTTTCTTCAATTTTTTAAAATAAGAAAATCTAATTAATGATTGAAAAATATTTTTCATAATTTTTTTTTAAAAAATTAATGGAAGCTGACAGAAAGACTTTAATTAAATAAACTTGAAACTTAGAAAACTTAAATAAACGAAAATAAAGTTATAAGACTGAAATGAATTATGGTGAAACTTAACAAATGTGTTTTACATTTTAGCCAAATATATATAAGCATTGATTTTTTTTCTAATTTTTATTTGTGTATAAAATAGGAGGATTGAGTTGGTGCAGAAGACATTCTTGAGGATAGTTGGTGAAACTATAATTTTTATAGTTTTGACAAAACAAAACGTGTGGAATTTCCTTTGAAAAAGTATAATAATAAAACGTGTAGAATGTCAAAGGCCCCAAAGACATTTTGATCAATATCGATGACCCAATAATTTTGACCTCTTCTTTTCTCATTCATTTTGATCAATATTGATGACCCTATAATTTTGACCTCTTCTTTTCTCATTCTTGTTCAACGGGTTTTCAACTTTTTGTGCCGGCTTTTAACCCTCGGTAGAATCAACACGCTTCATGGTCTATACTCTCTAATATCAAGTACTTACTTTGAACATGATTTTAAAAAAAAGAAAAAAAAAGACTACTTGCTAGTGGCCAAATTTTGAGCAATTTTCATCTTCACAACTCCAGAGCCTTATAACTCAGAGGCATTACCCGGTCTTTGCTTTTAAAAAAACCCAGATTCAAATCCTTCTTCCCTTGTTGAAAAGGAAAAATAAATATTCACACAAAGCCAGAGTTAAATTGCAACCAAGAATTAGGTACAGGATAAACCATCCTGTCAAGAAGGTTGCAAAACTGTTGGGACAATGGGCCCTATACTGACCACTCAATTCTCATGCATGAGTCCAAATGTATCTTTTTCAGTACGTCTTTTGGATCCTTTGACAAGTCAGTACGTCTTTTGGATCCTCTGACAAGAAGACAATGGATTTGTGTGGACCTGAAGGAGCAGATTCTATGGTCAACTGGCCTACCCTTTTAGCCCATGTTGCAATGCTATGAAGCCACAAAAAAATACCAGGATAACGTACATAACAAAAGGGAGAGAGGAGGGATAAACATTAAAATAAACAAAAATGGATTCAGTTGCCTTGGTTTGGATTTTAGAAAAAACAAGGGAGAGGAGAGGGAGTCTGTGGAGATGAATGCAAAAGGGAGCTAAATTCTTAAGCAATCTGATTTTCCTTTCCTTTCCTTTTCCTCCTGGTTTTTATAAAAGATAATCCAAAATAAAAAAAGAGTCATATCTAGTGTGCAAAACTCCCACTTTTGCGGGGTCTAAGAGAGGTCATGACAATAAAATAGCATATCATAATACTATAAAAAATCTCTATTCACTAGTTAGATAATAAGTTTAGTTTATCTCTAATTCTCTATGCATTTGAATATGTACAACAGTGCAGGTTGCCCCAGGAAGATGCCATGACTCAGTTGATGAGCCTCTAAGCTTCATGAAGTAGTCGTGCTCCAAAAAAAAAAAAAGCTTCATGAAGTAGCTGATCTGATACGCGGCTTTTGAGCAGCCTGTGAAAAAATCCACAGGATGTAGCAATCTACCATATCATAACAAAGAACAGAACTAGTATAGAAGCCCTACGAATTGCCATCACTGGAATTAGAGAGCATTTCATCAGATTCAAACCCACTATCATAACTATTGTCTTGAGTCTCTGGCAAATTGTTTTCTGAAATTGCAAGACCAGCTTTTAGAACATCTTTCAAGTCATCTAAAACATAAGGTTCAACCAATTTCCAGAACCATGAGGAATTGCTTCCCAGAAAACCAATCCAAAACACTCTTCCCCTCTGCTTTACCCTGCAGTCTAAGGATTTTGCCTTCAATGCTTTGACAACCTTCTCAGCACCCTCAGGATTTCCCTTCAGCTTTAACAAAATATCCCCCGAAGAAGTTCTGTGGCCCCCAGACATATACCAGTATGCTAGAGCACGTGGCGACAACCACCGATGGATTAGCTTTGGGATCATGGGCCTGCCTTTTGGCCAAAATTGGTCAGCATAGAAACCAAAATAAGAGTGTGAGATGGTACAAAATCTATATGGTATATCCCCGCTGTCTTCACTTTGCCTACACGAAGGATGTAACCACTCATGGTACTCGTCATGTATATGTCTCTTCAAAACAGAATGTGTGCTGGAATTCTCACTAAATTCAAAACGAAGCATGTGATTCTTCCTCTCTTCATCTGATTCAATCCGCAAACCACCTAACAGCAAACCCACTAAAACCTCTCGCTGTTCTTTGCTTAGCTTCAAGCTTACTGGTTTCTTAACCTCTTTCCTGCTCAAAGTCAGGACATAATCAAGCTTTTCCATCAATGGGGAATCAATATCATATTTCTTCTGGCACATCAGATCATATATCTTCTCTGCCTTCACATATTCTCCAGAAGACAGGTATCCCCTTAAAATGGTGTTGCATGATCGAGTGTGAACATTGATTGCCCCATCACTTAGCATTTGATTAAAGATCTCCTCAGCTTTGTCAAGATTTCCAACATTCACCAAAGAATCCAAGTATATACTGTAAATGGTACGGTTAAGTCGACATTTCTCAACGCACTGAGAGAAGGCTAACTCCAACTTATCATGAAGGCTCAAGCTGAAATACATACTCATCATATCAATATAAGATGGTGTTAGTGGCTTCAAATTACTGTTTTTGAATTCTATCATGAGGGATTCAGCAAGTTCAACTTCTTGAGCTTTACATAAAATCTCTATGATTTTATGATGTGCTGCGACATTGGTGGAACCCAATTGTTCCTGCATCTCTCTGAATATCTCCAAAGATTTCATAGGTTCTCCAATCTTTGAATAGGCTTCCATTTTATACACAAAAGCCTGAGACGGGATACCACCTTCAGAATGGAGCAGTTTGAGCCATGCTTTTTCTGTATCCTCCACATCCCCCTCCTTTGAGCAGGCTCTCAAGATAGACACGAGCACTTCTCTACCCTCCTCAATTCCTGCATCTCGCATTTCCTTCCTTAATGATGCAATCCTTTTTTTATCAATGGTGTCCTGATAGCTGTGTAGCCAAATAAGACCACCATAGATATCCTTATGTATCTCCAGTCCACTTGTTACCACGTTGTGAAAAATAAACTCAGCCTGTTTTAGATAATGCTTTGAAGAGGCTCCTGGTTTGCTTACAAGAGCTCTAAATAGGGAATTATGCAAGCTAAGTCTAGGCCGGTAACCTCCCAACTGAATCATACGATTGTAAATGCTACATGCTTCCTCCAAACATCCTTGAATGGTTGAACTAAGATAGGCAACAATTAATACATGGAATGTAGATTCACAAGGGACACGTCCCTGGTTGATTATATCATCAAATATCTCACGACATTTTGAGAATTTTCGCTCCTTACCCATGTAATCAGCTAGCTTGGTAGCAAGAGCAAAATCAAATCTATACCAATGTTGTTGCATCATCCATTTGTATACCTTGGGAAGAAAGAAAAAGATAAGGAAAAAAAAAGGTTTAGAAGACAAATCTAGTTTAGGGTGCCAATCTAGGAAGCATTAAATAAATAAATAAAAAGCATTTTTATTCTTAATAAAACCATGAAAAAGAAAAACACAATCATTTTATTAAAAAAAAAAACACAAACTTCTAAGGTTGAAACTAGATGGTAGACAGGCTCCAAATTTTTTTCCCCATAAGCACTTCAAACTAAATATGTTGGCCATAAAATTGAGTAGATTGGCTCCAAACACACAAACAGCATGTCTTACTAATTTAAACATTAAATGAGAAATAACTTGATGTATATGATAATATGTCAATGACTTCTTTTACAAACAAGATAGCTAAGACAAGAGGCAACAGATGGGTCATATCCTTTTTCTATTCTCTTTAATCCTATACTGGTGATTACTCTTTTGGACATGAAAATCATTCCTGTATACATAAAAGAATAAACCTACTACAGATTTTAAATGTTCGATTACCCCCCAAAAAAATAGAGTAAAACAGGAACAGCTTAGCATCCAGCATCAGAAGAACGAGCAAAACTAATTCTGTACTTCTCTGTAACTCCATAAAATTAAGCAATCAATCCAAATGTAACTAATCAAAAGTTTCGAATTGAATCCAGTCTATGACCTCCTAGAGCAGTGTAGTTAAAAAGGCGCGCTTAAACTTAAAGCTCGAAGCATTTTGCTAGGCAAAAAAGAATCTCATTTAATGAAGCGCGCTTTAGGCACGCTTTTTTGGAGCTTTTTGAAGAAGCACAAAGCACACCTAGGAATGCTCTTTGGAGCTTTTTGAAGAAGCACAAAGCATGCCTAGGCACGCTTTTTTATTTTATTGCTAAAAAAGATATGGATAGTCAAAATTAATTGCTTGATCTTAAAAGAAATGACATGGACCAATGATTACTACACAAATCACTATCCTTAGGGTATTGTATTACAAAATATATATATATATTTTACATGTCGTAAGATACGAACAAGGTTAATTTAAAATTCTTGTGCTTTTGGTCTTTGACTTTTAGATGCATGTTGATTGACCCATATACAACATTTGATCATAATTATCATAGTTATGTACTTTTATAAAGCACAATAGAATTATATAAAATATTTTTTTTATACTTTCTATAACTAAATTATTATGATATTGACCATTGATAATTGTTTTCAATTTACTATATAAAAATTTTAAGAATTGAAATAACTTAGGTAAAATTTGAAATTACAAATATTATACAATTGCACATACCTAATAGGTAAAATATACAAATTTTGAGTTACTAATTTTTTATATATTATATGTTACTAACATTTCTATTAGAAGTTATGAGATATTATATTTGAAAACTGTGAGCTTTATTTAATCAGTCGAGCATTTGCACCTTGAGCTTTGCGCCTAGACTCCAAGAGGCTCTGCACTTAAGTGCACTTTTACCAACATTGTCCAAGAGCAGTTATTCAAAATTTCAAACCCAACAATGATTAGGAATCTGCCAGCCCCACAATTAACAAATTCAAAATTTGTTCATTAAATTTCAGTTTAGTGATTGAGGCCAGAATGCATTTAAAGTTACTATAGATCAATAATCATTATAAACGAATTTATATTATTAAAAAAAAAATCCAAAAATACAATTCAATTTTCTCAATCATCCTCACAGAAAACTTTATGATTCCAACTACCCAAAATAGGTCTACATTTTCATCAAAATCTTCTGCAATTAAACATAAATCCATCAAATTGACAAAGACCCAGAATCACATCCCTGAGAAGTTATTATAATCTAAACTAAACAATTACGAATTACCACAATAAAGAATTAACATGAATCAGCGATGAATTCAACCCCAAATGACAAACATAAAGTTGAGAAATTCACCTTAAATCCTGCCTCATTCTCGCGAATCCGCATACAATGCACGGCAACATAAGTAGCATCAGCTTGCCTCATCCACTTCCTTTGCGCATTGAGTATCCGAACAAGTGTTCCAGCCTTATGTGCCGGCAGTTCCTTACAAAGCCACGCCAGCTTCGACCGCCTCCACTGCTCCGGTAGCTCATCCAGCTCCTTCACATCCAGAGACAGCGCCGGCAAATGCTTCAAATCCAAAGACCCATCATTCTTATCAAAATCAAAAGCTGCCTCGCTCTCACTACTGTTATTAAAATCCCAATTCTCACTGGTTTCGGGTTCGCACTCCAAGTGTTCGACGAAAGTACTGTGAGAAGAAGAGGCAGAGGCAGCAGCAAGGCGAGGAAAATATTTCTGGGGTTTTGGAGAAGAAGAGGAAAGTGGGGTTGAAATTGCGCGAAAGAAAAAGTGGCGGTGGAAGTGGTGGGGTTGGCGGTGAGAGAGGGAGAGAGAGAGGGAGCGCAGGAAGGAAAGAGAGGAGCGCATGGGGAAGGAGAGAAATGGGTTTGAGGAGCAGAGTGTTGAGAGGAAAGTACAGGAAGAAGTGAAAGTGAGAGTGGAAGAGGAGGAAGGCGAGAGCTCTTGAGCTCTGCTCACAAGCATGTCTTGCTCTTTGGTTACTGAGTTCAAACTTCAAAGGATTTGGAGATATTGAAGGGTTTTTATCTATCTTATCTTAATTTGCAAGAATATTTGATTGAGGAACAAGAATTTTTTTACTTTGTCCAAATGGCCTCACTTTTGAACTCTAGGGCCGAAAGGAGGAAATGATAGGATGGACATAAGATAGTGAGCCCAATATTGGGACAGTGGGACAATATTTTGGATTTGAGCCCACGAAAAATGCTACATATCAAGTTACAAAATTTCCAAACTAGGCCTTGGTTTTTGTTAAATGAGATCGAAAATTTTAGTATACATCTATTTTCGATTACTCAGCATTTACATTAGTGCATGTAAAATGGTGTAGGATAATTTTGCATATTTAAGTCAAAATATTACCCATATTAGTCAATCTTAATTATTATTCACATACAAATTTATTTTTTAATACTTCTCTACTCGTATGTCCAAAAAGAAGGAGAGATAATGTGGGAGAGTAATAAAAATTGACAATAAAATAAAATTTTAATGAAATATAGTTTAAATTAAATAATCTGATATGGGTATTTTTAAAAAGTAATTGTGTTAAAAAAAAAAAAAAAAGTAAGTTTTTATGTTAAAATAGACCCAAAAAAAAAAAAAAAAAAAAAAATCATGTATCACGTATGCTCTTTACGTGGATATAGAAAGCCATGTATCTTGTATTCACGTATGCAAAATCTTTTATTTGCTAGTGCTTGCAAATGTGTGCATGCTGGAGTTGCTGTTTTGGATCAGAACTGAATAGGAACATGGGTTCTCCAACATATATAGAAGTATGAAGTTATCAAGTTTGACTTATCAAGTTTCTAATTTTATAATTTTATCCTTACCTTCCTCCTTATTAGAAGTATGATGTTATCAATTAATCACAAATGGCCATTGATAAATAAATACTAGACTTACTTGTCATGTTATGTAAATTGTAAAGCTCTTTGGTCTGTGTCTATAATGTGTTCCGCGAGGCCAACAGGTGTGTGGATGACCTGGCAAAAAAGGAAAGAGATCAAGCAAGCAGTGTAATAGAATATGACAATTATCTTCTTCTTTTTTCGTATATTATTGTTTTACTAAGAGACATGATGAATCTAGGCACCTCATGCGAGTGCCCAATGAATGATCCTCTTGTATAAAACTTTAAACTTTATAATAAATAAATTTTCCCTTTTTTGACCAAATGCTTTTTTAAAAAAGGATTTATCTATATAAAAACAATAAGAACGTATTATAGGGTTTTCAAAAATATTGTTATATCTCCCACTTATATAAAATTAGTTAGTACGGAAAAGTTTTAAAAAATATGTTTTTTTTTTCGCTATTTTTTTTTCTAAATTTAATATTTAATAATTAAGGTAATATTAATTGGACATTTATTGATTTTATTTGTATATGGAAGTATGGAATTATCTATTCTACAATTTAAAATATATATATGATATGACAAGATTAAATTAATATAGAAAATGACTTTAAAATATAAATTTTTAAAAATATATTAAAATAATGATATATCAAATTGTGAGGCATTTAAAACTTATATGACAAAATACTAAGAGGTCAACCAAAAATCAATCTATTTTGGTTTTATATACATTATTATTATAGATTTAATTGCAAAAACTTGGGTATAGTAAGTGCTATATTTTAAGTTCACCAAAAAAAAAAAAAAAAAAAAAAAAGGAAGGGTCACCAATTGAAATCAGCCACGTTATTGTCTTGCTTCTATCATTCAATGTGGTAAAAATCGCATTATCTTTTAAAAAAAAAAAAAAATTAAACTCAACCATATGATTTATTGGTCAATACAACTATATATAACTAGATTTAATTGAGAACCTAAAGTACAACCCTTAAGTAACTATAACCAAAACTTTTTTTTTTCCCTTTTTTTGTAGATTCCAATTAGCTCAACTGGTAAACTTTTTAAACAAGAGATTTATGGTTCAAATATTGCCTACACAAAAAATTAATTAGTGTTTTAGATTAATGATATACAAAAAACAATTATCATAGAACGGACACCATAAGTTGAAAATTTATTTTTTTTAATTTTTAATTTTTAAAAATTTAATCCAAATTTAACTAATACCAAGTGGATATAAAATTAAGATTTTATCAATTGAGGGTGAATACAGTATTCCTTAGCAAAATATAAAGACACATCAGATTAAATTATGATGGAAATCATGGAATGCCAATCTACCTATTGGCGACACAAAAATTAATGAACATTAAAAAAAAAAAAAACAAAAAAAACAAAAAAAAATCAAAACATGACTTCAGAGTGTTGACTATTTTGGATAAGCTACACAGCACAATCAGATACCAACTACCTTGATTAAAAATATACAACATTTGACTATTATTGAGTTCATTCTTCTTCGATGTTTCTTCTGCTGTGTGGTCGAAATTAGCTTGGGGGGCTCCTTAACCTAGGAATAACAACTCTTTGACAATTCTTTTTTTTTTTTTTTTTGGGTTATGGCCAAAGAAGGGGGGCGGGGTGACCATTATGACTCATTCCCAGGGCGTAACCATAAAGACACCTCTGTTAGAGAATGTTGGATTGAGCTATAACTACCACGGTCGAGAGTGACCACAGACCTCACCCTAACCACACGAGAGAATTAGTAAATCAAGGGCTAGTTGCAAAACATGACTTTATAGTGTTAGCTATTTTGGATAAGCTCCAAAGCACAATCAGATACCAGCTACCATGATTAAAAATATACAACATTTGATTATTATTGAGTTCACTCTTCTTCAATGTTTCTTCTGCTATGTGTGGTTGAAATCAGCGTGGGGGGCTCCTTTACCTAGGAATACCAACTCTTTGACAATTTTTTTTTTTAATGGCCAAAGAAGGTGGGTGGAGTGACCATTGTGACTCACCTCCTGAGCGTAATCATAGGAGCACCTCCACTACGGAATGTTGGATTGAGCCATACCTACTATGGTCAAGAATGGCCATAGACCTCACCCTAACCCCACGAGAGAGCTAGTAAATTAGGGACTAGCTGCAAGAGGCAATCCTACTCCTTGCTAGGGTTCGAACTTGGAACCTCAAGATAGCAATTACACACCTTGACCATTAGGCTACCCCTCTCGGTGGTAACTCTTTGACAATTCAAGTGACTCAATTTTCTAAGCTAAAAAAAAAGAAAAAGAGAAGGATCTAAGCTATTACCAAACCTATTTCACAAAGCTGAGGGAATTGTGTCTGACAATATAACTTTGATTTCTTTTTTCATTTTCCATTTTAACTTACATGTTTGGTTTTTTTTTTTTTTTTTCTTCTAATAAGATATATATTTTTTAATTAATTATTAGGAACATGAGAGTAATTTTATACAATCCACATTTTCTATTATTTTCAATCTCTTCAATTTTACATTTTCTCAACCAAACATATATGAGAGAAAATAAAATCTTTTATATCATCATACTTTTCTATCATTTTCTATCTTTCTATCTTTCTACTTTTCTGTCTTCACGATTAAATGGACCTTTAATGAAGTTAATATTCTCCTTGGTTATGCTTTTTGGCGTGTGGAAGAATAGAGAAAAAACTTTTACACTTTCTTTGCAATGGAGGATTCTTTGGTTTGAAATTTGTACATGTCAATTTGAAACTGTTCCTTGTGTTTATGTTGTGTATGACCTTTTCAAGTGATGTACCTTGAATTCATATTTTTATGCTTTGCCACTTTCCAAGTGGAATGGGTATGTCAATGTGTACCACTCCTAAGACAGCAACATATAAATATACGCCAATTCTTGAGAGAGAGGGGAGTTTTTTTTTTTTTTGAGAAAGAGAGAGAGGGTAGAGTAAACACTCTATTTCAAATATTCTTTTTCTTCTTTGTACAAATTTAAATATATTTATGTTTGAAAAAACTCATTAGATGCATTATCATGTATAAAACTATGAATTAGTATTGTTGATATAAACATCATGTGGGGTCAAAAACCACCCTTCCCGGGGGATAGTGTATAGCTCCATGGGCAGTAGTTTGATTGACAGATAATTTACTTATAAAAAGGCAAACAAGGAATTAACACTCTACAATGGGAAACTCAAAAAACTGGTTTCATGAAAACTTAGTTTATACAAAATAGGGCTACCATATTACAAGAGAAAAGTTCAACTTCCCATGGTGTTACACGGGAACAGTACTCTTGTGTTTATTTCTTTCTACTCTTACTATTTCTCTCTCTATCTTTTTCTCCTCTTCTTTTCCTATTTTTTTCATTCACCTTTCTTTTTCCTCTCCTCCCCCTTATATAGGTGTCTTTTTATTCTTATCTTTACAGTTGTCCTATTGCCAATTGAGTTCTTAGGGATATTTTGTTCCCTTTTATTGATTTCTTCCCCTCGCTTATCTTGAAACTTGACTTTTGGGGGTGTTTGTACTATTCAAGTTGTCTCTTATGCATTCAGTGTGGCAGGGGTTAGGTGGAAGTCTCCTCATTAATGTGGAGGTGGAAATCTTCAACTTTCTTGCATGTTCTGGAAGTCTCTCGAGGTATCAGGTACTTTCCGAAAATCAGATAAGGATTATCCGCACACCCCACCTCGGGTATGGCTAGGCTCTTTTTAGCTTATTGCTTTCTTCACGGGAACAATCCACCAAAGCTCCCCTCCTCCTCCTGGGTGCTCGGGATGACCTTATTGTCTTTCTTCCATACGATGCAACCCATTGGGCCTTCCTATAATTATACTTGTCTGGCCTAACTTACTTCACGGGGTCCAATTGGGATTTAGGCTTTAGGCTTGAATGGGAACCCTTCCACTCCCCACACATCAAATTGGGCAATATGATGTTATCTTAATTCGAGATCTTGAATTTATTTTGTAAGTGAAGTCAAACAAACAAAAATTAACTATAACATTAAAAAATAAGTAATAAATAAATGGGAATTGATAACATTGAGCTCAACAATCTCATCATAAACCATATTCATCATAGGAAGCAAGGTGAAAAAATTGACGCAAAGATCAAGTTTAACCGAAGATCAAGTTTAACCGTAGTGATTACCGATTATCAAAAAACATAGTGCTTACCCAACCTACACCTAAATTAGCCGTGATCATATCCTTTGTTTCTTCCCCAAAAGCAAAGTAAGCCAATGCTCCAAAACCCTTCAAATATCAAGGAAACGGACGTCATGGTAAAGGCCAAGACTCACCCTAAACTTTGTCCTTAACTTCCACCGCTGACCATTCTACTTCTTTCAAAAAATATTAGTCACACTCGTATTATAGAAGAACATAGAAACATAGTTAAAGTCCTTCACAATAAGGTGGCCTTTGGTTCACTTGATGTTACATCAAGGTCTAATGTTACATTATTGTATCTTAGATTCATGTAATCTCATTAAAAAAATGTGACATTAAGGTGTTTGGTTCATTAAATTACATTTCAATCATAATCCAAGAATGTAACATTCATATATATATATATATATATATATATATATATATATATATATATATATATATTTTGAGATAGTTTCAATCTATCTCTGCTTTGGATAATGGCTTTTTATCATCAAACCACTAAAAATAGCCTCAACACCAAAAAATGTCAAAATTACCCTTGAACCAAAAAAATTTCCTTGGAAGACCCAAAATGACCAAATTACCCTAAAATGTAAAAAAAAAAAAAAAAAAAAAAAAAAAAAAAAAAACACACACACACACACACACACACACATGAAATCTAAAAAAAATGACCAAAATACTCTCTGAAAGCTCAAAGTGACCGAAATAGTCTTGAAATCTTGAAAATGACCAAAATATCCCTAAAATCACTAAAATAACCATATACCCCCTAAAATCTCTAAAAAGACCAAAATATCCCTAAAATCGCTAGAATAAGCAAAAAAAAAACCCCCCAAACCCCTGAAAATGACTAAAATACCCCAAAACATCTAGATGATTAAAATACACTATGAAATCGCTAAAATAACCAAAATGCCCTCAAATCCTCTAGAATGAGCAAAAAAAACTTGAAACCCCTAAAATGACCCAAATACCGCCACAATCTCAAAAATGACCATAATACCCCTATAACCTCAAAATGAACAAAATACTCCTAAAACCTCAAAATGACCAAAAATGCCCATGCAATCTCTAAAACGGCCAAAACTACACTAAAACCTCAAAAATGACCAAAATATACCCAAACCTCTAAAATGACCAAAATTTCATTGAAATCTCTAAAATAACCAAAATATCCTAAAATATTTAAAATGGCCAAAATACTTTTTAACTTCTAAAATGACCAAAAAATATTCTGGAACCTAAAAAATGAGCAAAATACCCTTGAAAACACTAAATGAAATTTAAAAAAAAAAAAAAAAAAAAACTGAAACTTTTGTTTATTTTGAAGGTTTTGGGTATTTTAGACCAATTAAAAAGTTTTGAATTAGTTTAGTCATTCAGATGGTTTTGGGTTTTTTTTTTTTTTTTTTTTTTTTTTAATATCATTTTATAGGTTTCGAGGGATTTTTGGTCATTTTAGAGGTTTTGGGGTTATTTTGGTTGTTTAAGATGTTTCAATGTTTTTGTGTGTGTGTGTGTGTGGGGGGGGGGGGGGGGGGTATTTTGGTTATTTTAATGGTTTTGAAGGTATTTTGGCCATTCTAGTGATTTCAGGAGTATTTTGGTTCTTATTGTGGTTTTAGGATTATTTTCGTTATTTTAGAGGTACTTTCTTCATTTCAGATGTTTCGAACATAGTTTGGCCACTCTAGTTGTTTCGGGATATTTTTAGTCATTTTATAGATTTTGGGGTATTTTGGTCATTCTAGTAGCTTTGAGAGTATTTTGGTCATTTTAAAGGTTTTGAGGTTTTTCTTTTTTTTTTTTTTTTTTTTTTTTTTTCTTTTCATTTTTTAGGTTTCGAGGTTTTTTTGTCATTTTCGAGATTTTAAGGTATTTTTGCTTATTTTAGAGGTATTGGGGGTATTTTGGTCATTTGAGAGGTTTCAAGGTTATTTTATTTTATTTATAGATTTGGGGGATTTTTGGTCATTTTTGGTGTTTTTTTTTAGGGTATTTGGTCATTTTAGAGGTTTCGAGAGTATTTTGGTCATTTTTAGAGATTTGGAGGGTATTTTAATAATTTTAGAGATTTCAAATGTATTTTGGTCATTTAAAAAGTTTTGGGGGGTATTATGGTCATTTTGGAGGTTTTTGGGATATTTTGGACATTTGTTGTGCATTTTAGTCATTTTGGCAGTTTCAAGGATATTTTAGTCATTTTAGAGGTTTTGGGGTATTTTAGAGGTTTTTGATATTTTAATAATTCTCTTGAGTAAAATATTTTTTTTTTAGTATGGACAATTTTGTGAATTCAATAAATTATTACATCCCACCAATAAATAATGTAAGATTACCCCCATTTAAGAAGGTGATGTGATTATGATAATATGATATATTTTGTAATTTTAAATGGTAATGTTAAAAAATATTAAATGACCTATACATCTAAATGTCATAAGGTAATGTTCATCACATTACCTTAATGTGACCCATTTCCCTCTCTCTTGTATGTGTTTGTTTCAAAAAAAAAAAAGTGTGTAATGTGCATCACGGGTACATCACGGCAAATTAAAGGCCCCTAAAGCATTGTTTCAAGAAAACCAACACATCCTCCACCATCACAGTTCACAGCCTTTATTGCTTCAAGATCAAACCGATCAACAAAAATAACGAATGAGAAACGGGTCAAACTTGCAATTGAATTCTACCATTGACACGCCAAACACTGAAACACCCCTATACCAAAAAAAAACTCTTGGATGACAATCCCATAATTCTGGGGTTCAAATCAACAACACCAGTAAAGTATTGCTAATGAAAATCAGATAACCAGCACAAAAATCAGCTTGTGATAAACTAACCAAAATATCAACAAAGAATCCATCAGTTGAGCAAAAAACAATGAAACCCAAATAGCCAAAAGAAGCAAATCTTTAGAACCTATTTGAAGATTCAAGCTTGCAGCAGTGTAAACCGGGTGGGGTGGCAATTAGTGTCATGCCAACTCATGGGCTTTTGATTCTACAGGTCAACACAAACACTGCACATTTATTAATCATGTTGAGATCCTTTGGCCCTAAGATAACCTATTTGTTAAAGAAGTTGACATGATACAACTTGCCCAACTTCTTCTAATAAATGGGTTGTGTTGGGTAGGCATACAATCCATGTAATGATAAGTAGCGTTGTTGTCAATGTTGATGTTTATGTTAAGAATATACATCATACAATATATAAATTACTAGATTCCAAACAAACCAACCAAAAACTAAAAATCAAGAAGTAACAACAAAAGCTAATACAGGCTTCTCCATAAAATGAAAATGCAATCCCAGCTCCATATTACAAGCTCAATTTCCACAATAATAATTGTAACAATAGTTCATATGTTTGGAAAAATGCAAAGAGTTCTACAACAACCACCAAAAAAAAAAAAAAAAAAAGGCAAAATAAAAACCCACAAAATCCTAACATCAATTGGTGAAATATCCACCAAGGTCCATTCGGTTGGCTGGCGAGTTCTGCATCAAACATGAGTTTAAACAACAATTACACATGGAAAAAAAAATTAAGAATGTACATTTGGACATTTATAATAAAGCCAAAATAAAAAACACTATCTATCTATCTATCTATCTATCTATTTATAATATATCTATCTATCCATCTATTTATCTATTTATAATATATATTATAAAAGTTGAATCCCACAACTTGTGTATGCAACAATGACAAGTAGTACAAATTTCTATCTATTTAGAATGATGTTGACAAATAATGTCACATGGCAAGTAGATATTTATCCATAACACATCACATCCGACACGTGCCAATACATTTAATTCTAAATTAATGTTATATTATAAATATTTTGTATTTAATACTCTCAAAGGTGATAGTGCACGTATATATTATTGCTATTTACTAAATAATGAACAATGTGTGAATGTACTTATAAAATAGAATAATTATTTTTAAAAAATTTCACTTACATTTGAAGCCCTATAAACGCTGAATGAATTTTTTTTTTTTATATTTTAAATAAACGTTTTATAATGATCTAATTATTTATGCATTTTTTTTAAATAGAAACATATAATTATATATACTAATTAAAAGAAAGAGACTACTTTCTAAAATGATGGGCTAGCCAAAAAAGAAAGAAATGTTAAGATTAAATTTTATATCTAATTATATATTTTTAAAAATTATGCACTTTTTTTTTCTTTTGAGAAACCAAAATATATATATATATATATATATATATATATATGCACCTAAATGTTCACTATTACCAATGAGCCCTTAAATAGTTAAATGTTCACTAATTATTATGAATTTTATTCACCTAAACCATTCACCAAATATGGAAGTCATTAATCACTATAAATATAGAAGTTATCGGTAGCTTTAAAACATCATTTTTGTTTTTCTATATACAGTTGTCCAATCTTAGTCCTTTTTTTTTTTGAGAATGAGACCAATCTTAGTCCTAGTTTCTTTATTTTTGTTTTTCTTTTTTCCATCCGTTTAGTCATTGCATTCATACATGATACAACCATTTATCTATTATATAATTTATATTATCTAGAGTCATATTAATGAGTACTTTTAACAAACAATGATGTGTCCTTTTGTCGAAGTACATAACAATGATGTGTCTACACACCTATTTATTATCATTCTCATTTGAGTTTTAGAGGGAAAAAGAAAAAATAATTACCGTTCTCATTAAGTGAATATTACGGAGACCTATTTATTATCATTGTCATTTAAGTTTTAGGGGAAAGAGATGAATACATAATTAACACAATAAAGAGATTTGCATTTTTTTGTCTTACACGTGAAAACAAAAAATTGCCACTATGCAAATTTAACATGCATGCACATCCTTTTGGGTTACACAATTTTTTTAATGACCTTTTGTTTTACACATGGAAACATAAATAGAACTCCAATATAATGGGTTGTATTTTCTCAACAAAATAATAATAATAATAATAATATCATCCTTTGTAACTCACAACTCCACATTTTCTTTTGCATTTGTGTAACTCATGCCTACTCTTCTACTCCAAAAACCAAAAAATGAAAACCATTTGCAATTAACATATAACACTATGAATTCCATTCACTTCTCATTTTTTTTTCAAGTTATTTAATCTTTTCATTTACATACTTTATCAAATTTCTTTTCCTTTTTGATTTTATTTTCTATTTTATTTGATGTTTTTCATAGATAGAAAGTCATCGAGAAATTCAACAAATTTTTGAAGCAAGAGAGAGAGAGAGAGAGAGAGAGAGAGAGAGAGAGAGAGAGAGAGAGAGAGATGGAATCCGCAACCGCAAGTTTCCCTTCTCTTGATGCTAATGGAGTTCTATTTGGAAACTTCCTTTTTAATTGGCAATAAAAGAAGAAGTACAAACTAAAAAGCTCCTCACTTCATTTACCTTAATGCTGATGTAATTCAATTGCTGTTGATGTTCTCCATAGATTAGCTTACAATTACCTTTTTTTTTTTTTTTGGTTTATATAGCAAATCTAATGTCATTTTTGGTGTGTAGATTTTTTTGTTGAAAGGATTCATTTATTTATTTTGACATAATCGTTACAATTTGTTTGAGCATCTAACATATATAGAAAAGTTAAGGAAAAAATAATTCTAATAAAATGCAGACACAAATTAATAAATGATCACGTAAAATAACAACAAAAAACTTCAGTACATAATAATTATAACACATTTTTCACTCAAATAAATAGTGTTTTTTTAATGAAAATAACATGTCTACTTATAAGTAGCCATCAAAAAGAGGGAGAGCAACAAGTAATTAAACATCAGATTGTATGTGTGGGTTCTCATTTGCTCAACTGGTAAAGTTTCTGATTGTTGAATAAGAGTTCTGAGATTTAATCACTGCCTACACCAAAAATCAATTGGTGTCTTAGTCTGATGATAAAGAGCATCATCAGGAACGGACGTCATAAGTTGAAATTCTCTCAAAACATTAGATTGTATGTCATTAAGCATAAGATTATATGTGCAATTAACTAAAAAAATAAAAACAAGAAAATGAAGTACTTAGGTATAATACATCATTAGCAAAGACCATGTATTAGGGGTAATTATAGTAAACCCACCTATATTTAGACCCAATTCATTTTGCCTACTTGTGGTTTAAAAAATGTCATTTTGCTCACTTAAGGTTAACTCTATTTGTCTATAGTAACCTACTTCTATTAAAAAGGGGGTAAATATGTATTTGTCTCACATTTTTATGTGTCTCTCCTCTTAAAAAAAAGAAGAAAAAAAGGCATACAAAAACATGATCAAAATGTGCTATTGGAAGATTATTTATAGAACAAAGTAGTTGTTCTTGGCAAAAACATTGCAATCCATCACAAGAATCTGCCTAAAAACCTCTAAGGCCTCCTGATCAAGCCCATTTGAGAATAACTAGCAATCAAATGCATTCCAAAACCCACGGATCAGACACCAACACATCCACACACATCAATCCATCAAAACCAAAATTTTCATTGGAAACCCACATATCAGATTTTGGTCTTGGGTTTTGGATAGAGCCCAACACCCAGCAATTAATCCCTATACAACAGATTTTGCATAGACACCAACACCAACACCAACACACATTAAAATACAAACCAATGAATCAATCAGAATACAACCCAAAAACCTAGGGGTGGCAATTCGTGTTTGCAGGTCAGGTTTGTGTTGTGTCAAGCCATGAGTATTTGTCTATATGAGTTGACCTAAACCTGACCTATTTAGTAAACTTGCAAAGAATCATCAACCCTAACTCGACTTGTTTATTAAACAGGTTGACCCGACATGACACGTTTAACCTATTTAATTAACAAGTTATGTAAAGGTCAATACAAATGACCGGTTTGATTAATAAGTCATACCTAATCTAAATAACCTATTATTAATTCCCATATATCTAAAATTAATATACAATTACAACTATAAATATAGTAATAAACATATAATTATAACAAAAAATTAAGCAATGATAACAAAAATTAATACATTTATAAGCTAAAGAGGTTCATATGTTAAACACGAACACGATCCGTTTATTAAACGAGTTAGTCTGTCAACCCGAATATGACTCGAACCCATTTAGCCTCAACCTATAACCTATTTATAAACGGGCTAGTTGTGTCGGGTTCACAAGTCATGTCAAGATTTTGACACCCCTACCAAAACCCAAATCAAAATTAAAAAACCAACACACCCACACAAATCCAAGTCCACAAATCTATCAATAATCATACCCCAAATTCCATTTTTCAAACCCTAACAACTAGAAGAAACCCAATCCCTAAATCAAACAGACAAGGAGGAGGAAAAATATACACCTATACTCGTGGGCGAATCGCAGCTCAGGCGAAGTGAATTCAAGCCTAGCAGGTTTACTATAATTACCCGTTTATATAATCTCATAATTACAAACATTGATAACAAATCTAATTTTAGTTTAGTGTGGCATTAAAAATGTGGGATTTCTGTCCTTTACCATTAAAAAAAGGGGATTTTGTTCCACTGGTGAGAAAATCTAAAATGTCATTATAATGTAGAAATAAGTTGTAACCAAGAGAAATAAGTTGTAAAACCAACATAGGATGCATACGATAAAATCAAAGTGTGAAAAATTATTTCTACTTACCCTCATTGTCACTGTCTGCAACACAAATTTGTCGCCCGTACATTTAATATTGATATCTGTAATAAATTTAAACTATCATTAATAAAAAGCATGCAAAACATTATTAGAACTCATTATATATTCTAAAAATGGTGTGCTAACCTGTAGGGTTCCACGGTAAAAGGATATGGCTTAGTGATGAAATACTGAGCCAAACTATGGTAGAATTCGTCCCATGGATTAGGATTAGGAGAAAGATATTGCCAATCAATGTGGAAGCTTCGAATTTGCCCATCAACAATCGCTTCGCAGACACCGGGAAAAGCTCCATGTAATAATCTATCAATCACCTCGTGTGTGGATTGCTATTAAATAAAAGAGAATTACTATATTGTAATTGCCAAGAATAGAGAATATATAAATGTCACCTCTGGAATATCAATCATTTCCTTATGGCCTGTTCGCAAGTAAAAAAAAGAGGGGGAGTAGAGTAAAGGGAGGGAGAATAATTCAATTACCTGGACAAAATTGCCTTTTGCCCATTTCGGGCAAATTAATCAGCATTTTGCCCTTCTTCCCAAACTAAATAGGGAAATGCCCCTCTTTTGAAAATCGAGTTTCTCAAAATCAAGTTAAGCCCTATATCAAGTTACAAAACGTCACTATAGGTCCTTTAAAACGCCACTATAGGTCATTAAAAACGTCACTATAGGTCCTTGAAATTTTTTTTTTTTTTAACTCGATTTTGAGAAACTCGATTTTCAAAATAGGGGCATTTCCCTATTTAGTTTGGGAAGAAGGGCAAAATGCTGATTAATTTGCCCGAAATGGGCAAAAGGCAATTTTGTCCCAATTACCTTGTTTGGAAGTTTTTTTAAAAAGGAGAGTGAGGGATTTGGAGGCCATTTAACTACTTCTAACCCCTCATTTTTAATTCCCCAAATTGGAGAGATTTGGAAGGAGAATATAGTAGATAAATTATTGACCAAATGAATTTCTCAATCGACCTCTTCTAAATTAACAAAATTACAAATTGACTATATAAATAATCTTTGTTTGTTCCCTAAGAAAATTTAAGGTGAGTGAAAAAAAAAAAATTTGAATCTCACATTTGAGTTGGCGTTTGGATTTTTTGTCTTTGACGAAGGAGGATTGAGATGGAGCTATGGCGGCACTGGCGGTGGGGGTGGTTTGGGAAACGGCGTCGTTTGAGGAAGGTCTGAAAGGCAGAGGACGAAGGAAGTGTTTGTTGATGGGAGCGATGTACTTGGCGACGAGTTCTTCGGTCGTGAGCTCAGAGTGAGACTGAGATGAGAGTTGGCTGGTTCTGACGGAGGTGGCGGGACCAGAGAGAGCTCGGGGTTCTCCACTACGGATTCTTTTGTGGTGATCACGGTGCTGGCTAGAAAGCATGGACGCGGCACCAGAGGTGCCGCACCCGCGTCCGACTCGGCGCGACGCGAGACGTGGCGTCCGATGCGATTGCCCGCGCGTCGGACCGCGTCTGCGTTTTTTTTTTTTTTTTTTCTCGGATTCGCACCGACTCGGCTCGATTCGCGCCGATGCGGCTCAATTCGTGCCGAATTAGCTTCGATTCGCGCCGAACCGGGCTGATTAGGCCAAAATCGGGCCGTATCGGCCATATCAAGTCGTATCGGCCGGCGGCCGATACGGCCGATACAGCCGAAATATGCCGGAAACGGCCGAAATTGGCCTTGAATATGGCTGGAAAATCCGAAACTTGCATTCTTCTTTCTTTTTTTGTGAATCAAGGCATAGTATGTGTTTTTTAAAAATATTTTAATAGCAAAAATATATAGAAAATATAAATAAAAATATTTTTAATAATTTTTTAATCGCCGAGTCCCGCCGCACCCACACCCGCACCCGCACCCGCACCTTAATCCCGAAACGCACCCGTGCTACATAGGGTGCTGGTAGCAAACTCGTCCATGGCGGAACGAGTCGACTTAGAAGAACTCAGTTGCTAAACTATGTGGTAGTAGTGGTGTGTTTGTTTGTGTTTTTTTGTTCATTGCAAAACTGTCATGGCCTTTCGTCAATGGGCCACTGGGCCTGACGATCCTCACTAGTCAGTCTAAACCCTCTCTGAATTTTTTTTTTTATTTTTTTTTTTTGTAATTAAAATATATGGGTCCAAACGAGAATTTTTACTCTTTTCTTAGTTTTTAGGTACATACTTTATTTTGTTTTTTTTATTTTAATTTTATTTTTGCTTCTCAAACAAAAATTCACTAACATATTCTAAGATTTGGACGAATGAGAATAAGGTTCAAGAATTTAAAAAATTGATAAATTAATCATAGACCAATGTTGCAAGTCCATTTTTAAATAGGGGTAAATTTATCGATTTAAATCATTTTCTCTCCTCTTCAATTCTCCATCCTAATTTTTAAAACATTCAATTAGGAGGAAGAGCTAATTACTCCATTTCCCTTTACTAATTTTAAAAACATTCAAACAAGGTAGATGATAACCATTCCCCTCTACTCTCCTCCCCTTTACTCCCCTCTACTCTCCTCCCTCTCTAAACTTCCAAGCAGGCCTTAATGTTAGCCTTTTGTTTAAGTTTTTTTTCTTTGTTAAAATTTAACAGAACTAGTTTTTCTTTTTTGAAAATAAGTTACCAAAAAATAATTCTTTTATCTCTCTAATTCTAAGAAAATGCAATCTACAAAATACAATTGCTAATCTAAAATACAATTTTTTTTTTAGCAAAAAGCGATATAGATAGGAAAAAAAAAATCAAAATCAAAATCAAAATAGTCAAAACAGAAAACAGAAAACATTACCACTTGACGTTGACCACGCTTCGCGTAATGATGATGCACATTCCTTATAAAGAGGGGTAGTGTGCTGCTCTGTTCTTTATATACATATAAATGGTTGTTCTTAAATTTGTACACCTTATCAAAAATATGCCTAAACCTCACGGGAAAGTTATTCCACCACTGTTGAAAAGAAAAATCAAGATGTCGAAGTCTGTTCTTGGCTTTGGGGTTTTCCTTTAAATAATCCTGAATCAGTTGTAGAAAATTCATTCTATCACTGGCATCAAAGAAGATAGGATGAAGAAGTTGAAAAATCGAATACTTATCCGAGTGATGGATATAAATCTCTGAAAAGAACAATTTGAAGGTATCTGAGAGCATCTGGGGACGATAGTTGGGGAGGGAAGTGACTATTACTCTAGCCACAATCCACCTAAAATGAATGAGATCTGTTAAAATTCCCTGATTTAAGGTTGTCTCAGCATTTGGATTCGTATTAGGGAAAGGAAAATTGACGGATTGATCTTCATAAATTCTAATTCTGTATATCAGATTCCCAGCAAATTGACCTCTCTTATGAATCCTTGCCTAGAAAGCACGGACGCGGCACCAGAGGTGCCGCACCCGCGTCCGACGCGGTTGCCCGCGTGTCGGACCGCGTTTGCGTTTTTTTTTTTTTTTTTTTCTCGAATTCGCGCCGACTCGGCTCGATTCGTGCCGAATCGGTTTCGATTCGCGCCGAACCGGGCTGATTCGGTCAAAATCCAGCCGTATCGGCCATATCGGGTAGTATCGGCCGGCGGCCGATACTGCCGAAACAGGCTGGAAAACGGCCGAAATACGCCGAAATCGGCCTTGAATATGGCCGGAAAATCCGAAACTTGCATTCTTCTTTCTTTTTTTGTGAATCAAGGCATAGTATGTGTTTTTTTAAAATATTTTAATAGTAAAAATATATAGAAAATATAAATAAAAATATTTTTAATAATTTTTTAATCGCCGAGTCCCGCCGCACCCGCACCCACCTTTTTCAAAAATTGCCGAGTCCCGCACCCGCACCCGAATCCCGAAACGCACCCGTGCTACATAGGGTGCTGGTAGCAAACTCGTCCATGGCGGAACGAGTCGACTCAGAAGAACTCAGTTGCTAAACTATGTGGTAGTAGTGGTGTGTTTGTTTGTGTTTTTTTGTTCATTGCTAAATTGTCATGGCCTTTCGTCAATGGGCCACTGGGCCTTACGATCCTCAGTAGTCAGTCTAAACTCTCTCTAAATTTTTTTGTTTTTTTTGTAATTAAAATATATGGGTCAAAACAAGAATTTTTACTCTTTTCTTAGTTTTTAGGTACATACTTTATTTTGTTTTTTTTATTTTTATTTTTGCTTCTCAAACAAAAATTCACTAACATATTCTAAGATTTGGACGAATGAGAATAAGGTTCAGGAATTTACAAAATTGATAAATTAATCATAGACCAATGTTGCAAGTCCATTTTTAAATAGGGGTAAATTTATCTATTTAAATCATTTTCTCTCCTCTTCAATTCTCCATCCTAATTTTTAAAACATTCAATTAAGAGGAAGAGCTAATTACTCCATTTCCCTTTACTAATTTTAAAAACATTCAAACAAGGTAGAGGATAACCATTCCCCTCTACTCTCTTCTCCACTACTCTCCTCCCCTTTACTCCCCTCTACTCTCCTCCCTCTCTAAACTTCCAAGCAGGCCTTATTGTTAGCCTTTTGTTTAAGTTTTTTTTCTTTGTTAAAATTTAACAGAACTAGTTTTTCTTTTTTGAAAATAAGTTACCAAAAAATAATTTTTTATCTCTCTAATTCTAAGAAAATGCAATCTGCAAAATACAATTGCTAATCTAAAATACAATTTTTTTTTTAGCAAAAAGCGATATAGATAGGAAAAATAAAAATCAAAATAAAAATCAAAATAGTCAAAACAGAAAACAGAAAACATTACCACTTGACGTTGACCACGCTCCGCGTAATGATGATGCACATTCCTTATAAAGAGGGGTAGTGTGCTGCTCTGTTCTTTATCTACATATAAATGGTTGTTCTTAAATTTGTACACCTTATCAAAAATATGCCTAAACCTCACAGGAAAGTTATTCCACCACTGTTGAAAAGAAAAATCAAGATGTCGAAGTCCGTTCTTGGCTTTGGGGTTTTCCTTTAAATAATCCTGAATCAGTTGTAGAAAATTCATTCTATCACTGGCATCAAAGAAGATAGGATGAAGAATTTGAAAAATCAAATACTTATCCGAGTGATGGATATAAATCTCTGAAAAGAACAATTTGAAGGTATCTGAGAGCATCTGGGGACGATAGTTGGGGAGGGAAGTGACTATTACTCTAGCCACCATCCACCTAAAATGAATGAGATCTGTTAAAATTCCCTGATTTAAGGTTGTCTAAGCATTTGGATTCATATTAGGGAAAGGAAAATTGATGGATTGATCTTCATAAATTCTAATTCTGTATATCAGATTCCCAGCAAATTGACCTCTCTTATGAATCCCCGCCTAGAAAGCACGGACGCGGCACTAGAGGTGCCGAACCCGCGTCCGACGTGGGACGCGGTTACCCGCGTGTCGGACTGCGTCTGCGTTTTTTTTTTTTTTTTTTTTCTCGAATTCGCGCCGACTCGGCTCGATTTGTGCCGATGCGGCTCCATTCGTGCCGAATCGGTTTCGATTCGCGCTGAACCGGGCTGATTCTGCCATATTGGGTCGTATCGGCCGACGGTCGATACTGCCGAAACAGGCTGGAAAACGGCCGAAATCGGCCTTGAATATGGCCGGAAAATCCGAAACTTGCATTCTTCTTTCTTTTTTTGTGCATCAAGGCATAGTATGTGTTTTTTTAAAATATTTTAATAGTAAAAATATATAGAAAATATAAATAAAAATATTTTTAATAATTTTTTAATCGCCGAGTCTCGCCGCACCCGCACCCACATTTTTCAAAAATTGCCGAGTCCCGCACCCGCACCCGAATCCTGAAACGCACCCGTGCTACATAGGGTGCTGGTAGCAAACTCGTCCATGGCGGAACGAGTCGACTCAGAAGAACTCAGTTGCTAAACTATGTGGTAGTAGTGGTGTGTTTGTTTGTGTTTTTTTGTTCATTGCTAAACTGTCATGGCCTTTCGTCAATGGGCCACTGGGCCTGACGATCCTCACTAGTCAGTCTAAACTCTCTCTGAATTTTTTTTTTTTTTTTTTTGTAATTAAAATATATTGGTCCAAACAAGAATTTTTACTCTTTTCTTAGTTTTTAGGTACATACTTTATTTTGTTTTTTTTTTTTTTAATTTTATTTTTGCTTCTAAAACAAAAATTCACTAACATATTCTAAGATTTGGACGAATGAGAATAAGGTTCAAGAATTTACAAAATTAATAAATTAATCATAGACCAATGTTGCAAGTCCATTTTTAAATAGGGGTAAATTTATCTATTTAAATCATTTTCTCTACTCTTCAATTCTCCATCCTAATTTTTAAAACATTCAATTAAAAGGACGAGCTAATTACTCCATTTCCCTTTACTAATTTTAAAAACATTCAAACAAGGTAGAGGATAACCATTCCCCTCTACTCTCTTCTCCACTACTCTCCTCCCCTTTACTCCCCTCTTCTCTCCTCCCTCTCTAAACTTCCAAGCAGGCCTTAATGTTAGCCTTTTGTTTAAGTTTTTTTTCTTTGTTAAAATTTAACAGAACTAGTTTTTCTTTTTTGAAAATAAGTAACCAAAAAATAATTCTTTTATCTCTCTAATTCTAAGAAAATGCAATCTACAAAATGCAATTGCTAATCTAAAATACAATTTTTTTTTTAGCAAAAAGTGATATAGATAGGGAAAAAAAAAAATCAAAATCAAAATCAAAATGGTCAAAACAGAAAACAGAAAACATTACCACTTGACGTTTACCACGCTCCGCGTAATGATGATGCACATTCCTTATAAAGAGGGGTAGTGTGCTGCTCTGTTCTTTATGTACATATAAATGGTTGTTCTTAAATTTGTACACCTTATCAAAAATATGCCTAAACCTCACGAGAAAGTTATTCCACCACTGTTGAAAAGGAAAATCAAGATGTCGAAGTCCGTTCTTGGCTTTGGGGTTTTCCTTTAAATAATCCTGAATCAGTTGTAGAAAATTCATTCTATCACTGGCATCAAAGAAGATAGGATGAAGAATTTGAAAAATCGAATACTTATCCGAGTGATGGATATAAATCTCTGAAAAGAATAATTTGAAGGTATCTGAGAGCATCTGGGGACGATAGTTGGGGAGGGAAGTGACTATTACTCTAGCCACCATCCACCTAAAATGAATGAGATCTGTTAAAATTCCCTGATTTAAGGTTGTCTCAGCATTTGGATTCATATTAGGGAAAGGAAAATTGATGGATTGATCTTCATAAATTCTAATTCTGTATATCAGATTCCCAGCAAATTGACCTCTCTTATGAATCCCCGCCTAGAAAGCACGGACGCGGCACCAGAGGTGTCGTACCCGTGTCCGACGCGGGACGCGGCGTCTGACGCGGTTGCCCGCGTGTCGCACCGCTTCTGCGTTTTTTTTTTTTTTTTTTCTCGGATTCGCGACGACTCGGCTCGATTCGCACCGATGCGGCTCGATTCGTGCCGAATCAGCTTCGATTCACGCCAAACCGGGCTGATTCGGCCAAAATCGAGCCGTATCGGCCATATCGGGTCGTATCGGCCGATGGCCGATACTGCCGAAACAGGCCAGAAAACGGCCGAAATACGCCGGAAAAGGCCGAAATCGGCCTTGAATATGGCCGGAAAATCCGAAACTTGCATTCTTCTTTCTTTTTTTGGGAATCAAGGCATAGTATGTGTTTTTTAAAAATATTTTAATAGTAAAAATATATAGAAAATATAAATAAAAGTATTTTTAATAATTTTTTAATCGCCAAGTCCCGCCGCACCCGCACCCACCTTTTTCAAAAATTGCCGAGTCCCGCAACCGCACCCGCACCCGAATCCCGAAACGCACCTGTGCTACATAGATCCCCGCAACTATTTTTCGCATGCTCAGAAACACTTTTCTGCCCACAGCACTAACATTTAGGACTCTACCATTTGGATCTTTCTCCCACATTTCGATGTTGTGCTCTTGAATTGCAACCAAAAAATCCAAAAACCTCTGTACAAATAAAAAGATTTGACATTAAATTTTTTTTGAAAAAAATCACAAACATCTTTAAAACCACCCCCCAAAAAAAAAAAAAAAAAACTTACATATCCATCATGAGTTTCAACGTTCTGAATCGGAGCTGGCAAATTTGGAAGAGATTGTGGTATGGCTGGTTGGAAAGCATCTAGACCATCAAGATCTGGTATTCGTTGTATGAAATCTGGTGGAGGTGCACCTGCAAGTGCAGCCATGCTGACTATGGTCTATGGCTGGGAGAGGGGCGGCCAGTTTGATTAAAGAGTTTTTATACTTGGGGTTACATGATAATGGATTAAATAATTATTTAATCTGATTGTACAACAATAAAGCGACCATAACAGCATCCACAATGGTGGCGCTAAAAAGGTAAAAAACTACTTTTAACGCCACCATATACAAAAATGGTGTTGCAATGATGGTGGTATAGGAAAATTTTTTATCTACTTTGCTATATATATATAATTGTGCACCATAGCTGAAAGCAAAAAAAAAAAAAAAAAAAAAAATTTATTCTACCTCCGTTTAAAATATTATTTGTTTGTTTCATTTTTTCTATTTCTTTTATCTCAACCCGTCTTTCATCACTCTGTCTCAACTCTCACCTCTTTGTCTCACCGTTGTCAGTCCACCCGAAGCTCAACGTCACCGGCCCACACTGTTGACCCACTCCGTCGAACCAAGCTGCTGATCTACGCTGCAAACCCATCTCGCCCACACCACCAACCCACGCCGCCCAAGTCTCAAGCCGACCCAAGCCCCAAGCCCCAAGTCTGAAGCTGACCCACGCCAACCCATCTTGCCTTCTTTTCTATCTGACCCATCTCGGCCTCTCTTCTTTTTTATCTAACCCACTAAGTCTGAAGCTTGCTTGCTGATCAGGTGAGCTATCTCTGTCTTCTTCATCATGTAATGCTTGAGATTTTTGATTTGGGTAATTCGAATGATAAATTTTTCATGCCAGTTGGGAATTTTCTGTTTGCAGGGAATTTATGTTTTTATTTTTAATGTATTGGTGTAAATGTTAGTTTGGGAATTTTCTGTGTGTAGGGAAGGCTACATTTTTTCGATTTCTGTTTTTGCTTCTTGCTGATTTTCTGTTTGTTGATTCTAATTTATTACAATAAATGTCATGTCGGAAATTGTTTTCGGAATTTTCTGGTTGTAGGGAAGTTTATGTTTGTTGTTTCTAATGTATTGATGTAAATGTTAGTTTGGGAATTTTTTGTGTAAAGGGAAGTTTATATATTTTTTTTCTAATTTATTACAGTATTGGTCTTTACTTTTAGTTTGCTTGGAAGTATATATTATTGTTTCTAATTTTATTGAGTCACAATGAGACCTACCATATTACATGGGGATCATGACTGGGGATATTAATATTGACTCACAACTTTTGGGAACATCTCAAAATAATCCTATATCAATTTCTGATTCTCCTCCTCAAGTTGAGAATGCCTCTTCTGCTCTTAATCCCCCTGAGGGGGACTTTAGGGGGGTAACAGTCCATTTATGAGTTATGAAAGGAAAACGGGGCACTAACTTTAGTGTAGAGGAAGATCAAGTCCTAATGTCGGCATGGCTCAATACTAGTGTTGATCATGGTTTTAAAAACTGGACTAGACCTACACGTCCAACCAATTCAACTGGAAACCGGCCTTCAATCCAGTCCAATTATGGGCAAAAACCAGAAATAGATTAAAAACCGGGATGATTATTGTTACATTAGATGATTATTTGCTATCATGATGATTGGGAAATTGTTTTAGTAAAAAAAGAAATTGTATAAGTATAATTTGGAGTTAAAAAAAAATTACTTGTTACACTAGACGATTATTTGCTATCATGTGGTGGTGGCGGCGGTAGTAGTGGCAACGGTAGCTGTTGCGGTGGTTGTGATTGTTGTTTATTGTAATGAATATATTATTTTATTGTAATATTTATATTATTTTATTGCGTTGAAATTGGCGTTTTCAGTTATTCTTGCTTTTTATGTAATTTTCAGTTTTGTATAAAAATCGAACTGGATTAGTGTCTAGTTTTTAAACCATGACTGTAACTTTTTTTTTTTTTAATTGATAGGCTGTAACATGGCTCTAGCCTCTAGGAGGACTATAGTATAGGTGGACTCAATTGAATATATTAATTACCCACTCCACATTAAGTACTCCATCTCCCCACTCTATAGGCTTCAATTTCTCCTTATGCGTATGTCACGCCTCAAACCCAAGCAAAAGCTAGGCACATGACAATGATTGCACGCTTATAAAGAAAGTACCCTATAAGTGTGCAAGGCCTTCTTAACAACTAAAATTTATCCTAAAAAAATTACATCAAATAAATCCAAAATATCTCAACAATTTCTTTATGAATAGATCTCTAATAATTCAAAAGGAACAAAATCTAAACCTAATGTACATAATACCAATTGGCCAACAGATATAAGACTATTATAAGACCGTCTAATCCCAAAATCACTTAGCTTCTTTTCCTGCTCAAAGCACCATAGCAAAACTCTCAAAACTTGCTATTCTTCACAATTTGAAACTGGAGGGGAAAGGGGGGTGAGTTGATAACTCAATAAGTAACCAAAGTCCTAATAAGTTCTATCAAGCAAATAGATTTGTAAAATAATAAGTTGTATATAGATCAAATATTTTAAATCTTACAAATATATTATAGATGGATTAGAAATAATTAGTTTTCCATATATCAAAGCTATAATTTACAATAGGTTCCAAAAACACATAAGCAATTTCAATGACTTAAAACAGTTCAAATATTCAAACATAATTCATATTCTTAACAATCTTTATGACTCTGATCACGCTATATCCCCGTGATTAGGCATCAAATTCAAATGAAACTAGTTATGTGCTAATGTATATCCCCCATTAGCTGGGTCCAGAAACACAATAGGCTCGTGATGTCCCAGATAGAACTAATTTCAGTACCAATGAATAACCCTCATTGGCTAGGCATCAGAGTCAAAACATAGTTAGATTGTCTAAAATCATATATATCAAATAATAGTTCAATAAAAATATATCTCATTCAAATACATATATATAAAATTATATATTTAATACTCAATATATTTGTGATAATTCTTTATTCGTTACTTTATATCATTGTACCTAAAACAATTAAATAAAATTGTAACAATTATAAACAATTTTTAGTAGTTAAAATACAATAGTATAAGCAAAAGAAAACCAATTAAGATAAGATTACTTACACCAATCCAATGCCTATTCAAAATCCTTGCAGTTTCCCAAGACCAATCCAATGTAAACCCTTTAGCAAACCAAATAAAGAATTTACTTCAAATAAGTTTGTCACTTAGGTGGCGTTTGGTACGAGGAAATCCACATTACTCCTAACATCCAGGTTCCTAGAAATGTGATTCCTTGCAATCTGGATGTCTAGGAATGTAGCTATTCCTATGTTTGGTTTCATTAAGAATCTTTTAAGATTCCTAGAAATGTGAAATGATAATGTTTGATTTATTCTTAAGAATCTTAAATGAATTATTTATTTTTCCCATTTTATCCTTAAATTTGAATGTGAACTACCAAGTCCTTTAAAAAGAGTCAAAGTGGCATCCTCCAGCCTATGGTGGGATTAAAACAAATTATGATGGGGCTACCTTTGATGATTCAGGCAATGCTGGGATTGGGATGGTTGTAAGGTCGAATAGTGGTGAAGTGTTAGTAGCTCTCTCGGAGAAAATCGCCCTACCATCTTCAGCAGTTGTGTTAGAGGCACTAGCAACACGGCGAGCAGCTCAATTCATGGTTGAACTTGGCTTACATCAATCTATTTTTGAAGGGGATTTAGAATTGGTCTACAGGGCACTCACTTCTGATTCCTCTCCTCGGTCCAGCATTGACCATATTATTAAAGACACATTTTCTATTGCGAGTTCCTTAAGAACTTATTCCTTCTTTCATTCTAGAAAGCGAGGCAACTCCGTTGCTCATGCCTTAGCTAGGAGAGCTGAATCTTCTTTTCCTTTGTCAGTTTGAATGGAGGATGTTCCGCCAGACATTTTTTGCTTTGTTTCAAGCTAACTTTCCTTAGTCTATTTTTTTTAATAAAAGATCGATCTTGTTTCTCAAACAAAAAAAAAAAGTCCTTTAAAAAAAAAATCTTCCTCTAAATAAATAATGAAAAACAAAATATAAACTATTAAATATGACAAATTCATTAAAACTATAGTCTAACATTTAAAAATGACAAGTATAATATAAAAATAACTATTTAAATTCTCAAATGCTTTATTCTTAATAATAATTTTTAAAAGAGCTTAATTCATAACAAAACAACCTGACAATGTTTAGGTTTATAAGACAAGAGAAAAGATATTAATAATATGTTTTATATTTTATCTTAATTACTTAAATGATAAGGAAAAGGGGGTTAAAATTGTCAATTTATAAAAAATACAATTTTTTTTAAACTTGGGAATCTAAATACCCACCTGTTTTAAAGGGAATCCACATTCCTACTTAGAGGGCTTTAAAGGGGGAATCCAGATTCCCTTAACATCTGATTCCCTAGTGTGATTTGCAACAAAACATAGGAATCTTTAAACATTTTTAGGAATCCTAAAACATTACCCCGTACCAGACGCTACATTAGATCCTTGAATCTCAAATCTCAATGCCATCCAACGCCATGAAGACAACAAAGCAAAGATGCTTTACACGTGAAAAGAATAAGTCAACAAAGATGCTTTACACATGAAAAGACTAAGTCCTTAGAAATCTTCAAATAATTGGTATTGGCTTCATCTTTTATCTATCAGTAAGGAACCTTACATGACAAGTCAATAATGCCCATAATGGCCAATAAGCATCTAGTTACATTGCCCTCAACAAGAATCATGGAATAAAAGTGATGTGCTTTTAGCAATGAAATTTTGCTTAACTAGACAGCAACTCCTCTTAGAAATCTTTAGGCGTAAAAAGCAAAATTCTTAGTGTGTAAGTAACCCCTAAAAAATAAATAAAGATTTTTTTTTTTTTTTTTGAGAACCAGGTATCGCAACGTATCTCACTCTTCTCTCCTCTTTTAGAGTGTGTTTGTTTGAAAGTGGAATAGGATGGATGAAAAACTTTAGAGAGAAAATGGGAAGAAAATTTTTTTTCGAGTGTGTTTGGTTGGGTAAGAAGGAAGGAAAATAAATGGTGGAACTCTCGGGTCTATCAAAAAAATTTCTCCCCAAAAGAGAAAACTAGAGAGAACATAAATGGACTAAAGCACCCATGCTGTTGCTCAACGTTAACTGGGTTTTGCCTTTTTTTTTTTTTTTTTTATAAGCAAATTGGGTTTTGCTTGATTTCTTCTTTGTTTTGTTTTTGTTTTGTCATTTTTTGTTCTACTGTTACTTTTTTTTAATATTTAATTTCCTTCATTGGTTTTTGTTTTTTTTCTGTACTTCATTCGTTTTTTTTTCGTGTTCATTCGTTTTTTTTTCATATGTTTTTTTTAAATATTTGTTTCATGCTTTCTTTCTTTTTCTTTATTTTATTTTATTTTATTTTATAATTTATTACTTTTTTTTTTAATCTAGTAGATTACAAATTTGAACCTAACACTAAGATTACTTTTTTGCTCCAACAATAACAACCAGTAACAACCTACCACCTATGATTTGTCGTAAAAATGTTATGGATATATTATTTCTCTTCAATAAATTATCACATCCCACCAATAAGTAATATTAGATTACCCCGTTTAAGAAGGTGATGTGATTATGGTAATATGATATATTTTGTAATCTTACATTATGGTAATGTTAGAAAAAATTAAATGAACTATATATCTTAATGTTATATTAAGGTAATATGCATCACATTAAGGACACATCATGGGAAATTAAATAACCCTAAGGCTTTGTTTCAAGAAAACCATCACAGGTCATAGCCTTTACTGCTTCAAGATCAACCCGATCAACAAAAATACTAAACAAGAAACGGGTCAAACTTGCAATTGAATTCTACCATTGATACACCAAACATCCCTATACGAAAAAAGCTCTTGGTTGACAATCCCATAATTCTGGGGCTCAAATCAACAACACCAGTAAAGTATTGCCAATGAAAATCAGATAACCAGCTTGTGATAAACTAATCAAAATATCAGCAAAGAATCTATCAGTTGAGCCAAAAACAGTGAAACCCAAATCGCCAAAAGAAGCAAATCTTTAGAACCTATTTGAAGATTCAAGCTTGCAGCTAGTGTAAACCAGGTGGGATGGCAATTCGTGTCATGCCAACTCATGGGCTTTTGATTGTATAGGTCAACACAAACACTACACATTTGTTAATCATGTCAAGATCTTTTGGCCTTAACATAACCTATTTATTAAAGAAGTTGACATGATACAAATTGCCCAACTTCTTCTAATAAATGGGTCGTTGTTGGGTAGGCACACAATCCATGTAATGATAAGTAGCGTTGTTGCCAATTTTGATGTTTTATGTTAAGAATATACATCATTCAATATATAAATTACTGGATTCCAAACAAACCAACCAAAAACTAAAAATCAAGAAGTAACAACAAAAGATAATAAAGGCTTTTCCATAAAATGAAAAAGCAATCCCAGCTCCATATTACAAGCTCAATTTCCGCAATAATAATTGAAACAATAGTTCATATGTTTGGAAAAATGCAAAGAGTTCTACAACAACAAAAAATAAAATTGTCAAAATAAAAGCCCACAAAATCCTAACATCAATTGGTGAAATATCAACCAAGGTCCATCCGGCTGGCAGGCGAGTTCTGCATCAAACATGAGTTTAAACAACAATTACACATGAAAAAAAAAATTTAAGAATGTACACTTGGAAATTTATAATAAAGCCAAAGTAAAAAACACCATTTATCTATCTATTTATCTATTTATAACATATCTATCTATCTATCTATTTATAATATATATTATAAAAGTTAAATCCCACAACTTGTGAATGCAAACAACAATGACAAGTAGTACAATTTTCTATCTATTTAGAATGATGTAGACAAATAATGTCACATGGCAAATAGATATTTGTCCATAACACATCACATCTACATGTGACAATACATTTAATTCTAAATTAATGGTATATTATAAACATTTTGTATTTAATACTTTTAAAGGTGATAGTGCATGTAAATAGGGCAAAACTTAGATACAGTACTTTAGGTACAGTACCTTAGGTTCCCCTTTTAAAATTAAAACACTTGTACACTTACTTAACAGTAACACTACCGTTTTCTTTCCGTTTATTTCTTTTCCTTCTTTTATTTTTCCCCTGTTCCAGAAGACATTCTGACTCTTGAACTCCCGCCAAACACTCTTTGCTCCTACCGTTCTCTCTTTCCCTCTCTGTTCTTCTCTTTCTCTCTTTCTTTCCTTCTGTCTCACTCAGATTAGATGAAATAGACGAATCAAGCTCTCTGAAATCTCTATCTCGCTCTGTTTTCGTAGATTGGTTGGCTGGCTCTAAGAAAATTCGTTGGTATGTATTTGCTAAATCTCATTATAGGTTTTCGATTTTAGTTGCTGGGTTTGTGTTATTTTGATGTTTTATAGAGTTTTTCTTTGTTGATTATGATCTGGGTATCAATTTTTGTTATTGGGTTTGTGTTATTATTGCTTTGGTTTGTTTTGATATGGGTTTTCAATTCTAGCTGCTAGGTTTGTGTTATTTTGAGTTTTGGTAGAGTTTTCCTTTTGCTATTTCTGATGAAGGTTTCAATTTTGGTTAATGGGTCTGTCTTAGTATTGCTTTGGTTAATTTTAATTTGGGGTTTCAATTCTAGTTTCTGGGTTTGTGTTATTTTGAGGTTTGAAAGAGTTTTCCAATGGCTGAGTTCACCTTGATGAAGCTGAGTTCTAATTTTTTTTTTTTTTCAATGTATGGTGTTTGTCTTTGGTGTCTGATTGATAGTTCAAATCAGAAATTTGAAATTGGAAAGGAAAAAGATTCTTAGAACAGCAACCATACACTAATCTTAGAGAATTAAATACAAATATCTTGATTTGCATATTTTGGAAGTTGATGGGTTGATATTAGCAAAACATTGCAAAACATAAACATTACTGGATTGATATACTGTTGATTCTTTCTTCATGCATATACATTGCAAAACATTTTTTTTTTAAACTTCTTTCAACAATTCCATCATATATTGTAGTAATTTTTTATATTTTTAGTGAACTTATTTCATCAAAAGCAATAAATTATGTTTGTTAATTTACAGGTTATGGAGAAAGATGGGAAGAGCAACCTTGAAGAAGTTGTGTCTATTGATTTAGAGAAAGATACAACTCCAAAAATTGGAGAAAATGCAGACACTAAAGAAGATATAACTCCAAAAATTGGAATGGAGTTTGATTCAGAGGATGAGGCATATCTATATTATAATATATATGCTGGATATGTTGGATTCAGTATTCGTAGAGATTGGCTGAATAGAAGTAAGACAGATAAAACAACTATCATATCCCGCAAGTTTTGTTGTTTTAAAGCTGGTTACAAGAAGGAAGTTGCATATGATGGAAAGAAATCTAGAATGGAATTAAGATGTGGTTGCGAAGCCCAAATGGTTATCAGTCGTCAAAAAAATGGTAAATATCGTATTACCCTTTTTGAAGCGAAACACAATCATGAAGTTGTAACTCCACGGAGTAAACATAAATTGCCATCACTGGGTAGCTGCTGGATTTCTCTGTACTGGGTAGATTTCTGCATTGGTTTCTCTGTACTGGGTAGCTGCTGGATTTCTGCACTGGGTAGATTTCTGCACTGGGTAGCTGCTGGATTTCTGCACTGGATAGCTGCTGCCTGTAATGTGTGGGCTGCTGTTTTCTTAATGCAATTGCATCAATTGCACTCATTGAATAGGCTTGCTTGTGTATCTGATGTTGAAAGTGGTAATAAATACATGTGTACATAATATTACAGATTGCATCATTCATTTCTTTTGAGCTGAATATTGCCAATTGTTGTACGTGTACAATTTTTTTGTGTGGATTATTTAATTAGTGTACTTGAAAATCTTAGGGTCTTCTTGGTTTTGGATGAGGGCTATACTTATTGGATCATTAATGAATGTAGCCAATTGCTTTACTAGTTATATGCTTTGCCTTCAAGATCATATCTCCACTTCATACAAGACCCGCTTGGAAAAATAGTACCTACTTTGGTATTTTGGATGTCATAAACTTGAAAGAAAGCATTGATTTTTTCATTCATCAAGTAAAATTTGCACCAATATATTTCTTAGCTTAACATGTCCAGCCAATACTAAACTAACAGTATCATTTCACATCACAGAAGATTTTTCTCACATACACTAATATGCACTTCCACACAAATGTACTGCACATCTATACACATAGCTCTTAGTTCCCATTATTTTCTTTAAGTGCAGGCAAATGAAGGCTGGTGGACTCTTTTTATAAAGGATGAGGCAACCTATGGTGAACATAGAGCCAAAACTCACAAGAAATTCAAATGAAATGGCGTAACCACTTATAACTCAAAAAAAAAAAAAAAACTTATTTTTGATAATAAAATGAAGTAAACAGTGTTTTATTATTGTGAACTCACATTACAAATATCACATGGCATATTGTAAAAGAGTACACTAAAGTAAAATCAAAATTCACTAATTAAATACAATGCTTATTGTGCAATTTTTAAATAACTTGCAATTGTACAAAATAATTTGAATGTATTCAACATCTTAAGTCCTACTGCCTATTCAATCTAACATGTCTTTTTGCCGTTTGAAATGGTTGAGCTGCAAATCACTTTATGTCTCAAGACGCTTGAAATGGTTGAGCTGCAAATCACTTTATGTCTCCATGTATAAATCTTTCGTCCAAACAATGCATATATTTTTGGATATTATAATTGTTTCTTTCAGTTCTCCTACTGGGCTTAACACTGATGCATCTTGATACTAAGATATTCTTTCCAATCAGTGAGGAGATATAACAAGATCAGTCTGATTAATGAACTCGATCAACTCATTTTGGTGAGTGAGAATAGATTTTCTGGGCAGGCTTTAATAGACCAGGAATGAATGGTCAATCCTTGAGATGCATCCCTCATAAATCCTGAAGTGGCAAACTTTGCCAATCTATCTGCCTATGCACAAGTCAGAACCAAGGCAAAATGAGAAATATTAACAAAAATATTCAAAAGATGGTAAAATTTCATTTCTAAATAATCGAACAAAGTGAATAACTATACACAAAATATTTCAAGAATAATAAGTGCCAACAAAAATTTTGATCCATGTTTTGAACTTTAGCTTGTAAACAATTAAACCTCTAGTTGGAAAAGAACATATAATTGTGAATCTTGAGATCCATTGTCTTTCTTTAATTTTTGGTCAGAGGATGAATTAGATTTATTCAGCCAACTCAAATTGGCTTCACCAATAAAATATAAGAGTTATATATGAACAAATAGGTGCATACCCTAAATCAGCAATGACAATGTTGACATTATCTTCTAATCATTGGTCCTGTAGGGCATATGCATTTTTAGGTCATTATAACTTCCCAAGTAAAATTCCTAACCAATCTGTGTAGATTAAAAAAAATGATCATTTAATTCATTACCAGAATTGCTTGAGCCAATGCTTCACAAATCACAAGCTAGCTGAAATCAGAACAAGAGGAAAGTTAACACTGCCCATGTTTAAAATATAAATGAAAAGAAAAGAATATGCAATTTATAGTGGCATTAAGGTTGTATGGGACCAATTTACTAACACTACACCTGAACATCTCCATGCTGTCGAAGTTGATTTCTAACAAAAGCAACTGCATTTGAGCTGAAAAGCAATATCAAAAATGTTAAGCAACTGCAAACCAGCCAAGAAAGACTACAATTTAAAGGACTGTCAATTCATTATCGACAAGAAAGACTATATTTCTATAATCATCAAGGAAACATTCTTCTCATTAAAATGGTGTTCAAGTAACATTGAACACCATTTTAATTATTTGGAGAGTTTTTCACATCTGATAGGGATAACTATAATTTTCACATCTGGAGATATGTTTCCAAGAACTCAAAAGTAGCAGAACATCATTGCATTAGCATTGGTAAAATTTTCTACAATTGCCCATCACTTCAAGTATAAAGTATAATGCTTAAAATAATCAGATAATAGGCGCATCCAAGGTGAAACTTGGCACAAATTAACTAGCTAGCCCCTCCTTTGCGGCTTATATATATTATATTCCCTTCGTTAGTTGATACAGAAAATCACTTTGGAATCTTGAATTTTTTACATTAACAGGTATATCATGTTTGGACCAAAGTGTAGCAATATTGCTAAAGCTATGTTCCTCTGGTTTACCTTATTGCTAAAGCTATGTTCATCAAAAATTGCCAAAGGAAAACTCTTCCAAACCTCAAAATAACTCAAACTCAGCAGCCATAATTGAAAACCCAAATCAAAACAAATCAAAGCAATAATAACACAGACCCAATAACAAAAATTGATACCCAGATCATAATCAACAAAGAAAAACTCTACCAAATCTCAAAATAACACAAACCCAGCAACTAAAATCGAAAACCTATAATGAGATTTAGCAAATACATACCAACGAATTTTCTTAGTGCCAGCCAACCAATCTACGAAAACAGAGCAAGATAGAGATTTCAGAGAGCTTGATTCGTCTATTTCATCTAATCTGACTGAGAGAGAAGGAAAGAAAGAGAGAAAGAGAAGAACAGAGAGGGAGAGAGAGAACGGTAGGAGCTTGTTTTCTCGTGGGAAGTCTTTAGTCTGAAACAGGGGAAAAAAAAAAGGAACAAAAAAAGAAGGAAAAGAAATAAACGGAAAGAAAACGGCAGTGTTACTGTTAAGTAAGTGTACAGGTGTTTTAATTTTAAAAGGGGTATCTAAGGTACTGTACCTAATGTACTGTATCTAAGTTTTGCCCATGTAAATATTATTGCTATTTACTAAATAATGAACAATGTATGAATGTAATTATAAAATAGAATAATTATCTATATATATATAACCCCAGCTTCTGAATCTCTCACAATTTTCCACATCAGCATAATATTTAAATAAAATTATCATTTTATTTATATTAATTATTTTTGTTTAGTCCAAATTTAACAAGGAGTGAAACTCTATCTTTTTAACAAGTCCAATATAAACTCAAACTCAACTTTGTTAAAAAAAAAAAAAAAAGTACGCTTATAGTATCACCTACAAACTCAATTCTATTTTATAGCCGTGACCTAAAATAGAACCTCACCATTAATTTTACCACCAATTTAAAACCGTCCATACCTAATGGCATCATCACCCCACCACTCCAACCACGAAGCAAAATACCCATTGCAACCTAAATATCCAGGATTTGATCTATTGCCGCCAAGCAAAATTGGCACCCACGTTGGTCCAGGAAAAGACTTGCTTATCCGAAGACATCCATCTTCATACAAACCTCCATTGCCACCTCCTCAAAGTTGTCATCACAAATTTGACCACCAAATGAAACTCCCAATACCCCCAATTGTTGCCATTAAGCCCAATCAACCCTACGACCCCATAACACACTCATACAAAAAAAGGCTGTGACCTTGCCTATTATCCATTAAACAATTAATTGTGATCATCACCCAGCATCAAACTGCCATCAATTGGTAGCCTCGATAGCACATCATGAATACATTGGCAATTATGATTTTCTCAACCCTTTGTTACTGCTTTCATCCCCCTGTCTCCATGTGCTGCTTCATCACTCAAGTCACACCAAAATTATGTTAGAAGACTCACTCACTAACTTTGTTATGAGCTCTTCTTATGTTATTTTATTCTCCTCTACTTTGTTAAAAAAAAAAAATTTATTTTATGGTTTTTCATGTATTTTTTAAAAAGTAATTTTCATACATGAACCATCAAACTCTTTTTAGCCCTTTTTTATAAGATAAAAAAGTTTGTAATAATTAAAATTATTCTTTCGAATGTAACCCATATTTCTCTATTGTTTAGTCATATATTTTTTGTTTTGTTTCAATGATTTCTAAGTTAATATTTTTTAGTCTTTCAGAAGTTTTAATATCTGAATTTTTGAGTTATTTTTTTGTAGTATCTAAAACTATCTGACAAATATTTTGTAAGTCATTGCATGTTCAAGTAAGGATTTCTTCATCAAATTGTAACACAAATTAAAGTCACATAAGAGCAAATTATGCAATAGTGTAGTTTCTTAAATTTTTTATAAAATTATTTTAGTTTACCTCACAAATAGGTAAGTTCCCATGCATAGCACGGGTTAGCGACTAGTTTAAAAAAAAAAAATTTACTTACATTTGAAGCCCTATAAACGTTGCATGATTTTTTTTTTTTAAATAAACGTTTTCTAATGATCTAATTATTTATGCTTTTTTAAAAAAAAAAATAGAAACATATAATTATATATACTAATTAAAAGAAAGAGACTACTTTCTAAAATGATGGGCTAGCCAAAAAAGAAAGAAATGTTAAGATTAAATTTTATATCTAATTATATATATATATTTTTTAAATTATGCACTTAAATGTTCATTGTAGGGACATTGGGCCTAGGGGTCCATTGTCTATTTGTATATTGGGCCTGTGGCCCAAGCTGAGGACTAAGAGTCATCCGAGGAGGAAAAATCTTTGACAGAAGAGATTGTGTTAGTAAATGAAGAAGTTGGTTTTAGTCATAATGGCCCAGGAGGATTGTCCAAGGATAAATGCCTCCTCGGCTAATAGAGGCCGAGGTCAAGAGGAGTGATCCATTGTTCAGGGGAACGTTCTAGAAAGTTCGGTCAGTATAGATAGGCACAGTAGAGACATAGGAAAGGGAGAAGTCCTAAAATATCTAAGGAGAAAGCTGTTGCTACCGTATTAAATGCACTACAGCTAACTTTCTAGTTGCATTAATATAGATGTGATACTTGAACAGTGATTATCAGCCTTACAGCTACTACATGAAGACTTTTGGGAGGGGTTAATGGGACAAGTATCAACACCAACCATCAGGTATGCACGTGGAAGGTGGAGATGAGATGGAGAGACAGTATAAAAGAAGAATGAGGCAATGAGACATGGGGATCGAGAAATCAAGAAAGAAATACTGTAGCAATCTAGAATTAGACTTACAACCATACTTAAGAGCATTATATAAGAACCAATCTCCTCAGACTCTGTCGAGGACATTTTTTCTTCAGTCTCAACTTGTATGTTTTCACTCTTTTGTCTCCAGCTTACTTAACTTGTTGTTTGATTAACTAAACCCCAATTTTCTAACCCATTCTTTATAAATTCATTGTTTTGGGCTTTTTGAGCCTAAGTCCATTCATACTTTGGGCTAGAAATTCTTATCTGGTCCTTACATTCACTATTATCAATAAGCCCTTAAATAGTTAAATGTTCACTAATTATTATGAATTTTATTCACCTAAAACCATTTACCAAATATGGAAGTTATTAGTCACTATAAATATAGAAGTTATTGGTAGATTTAAAACACCATTTTTGTTTTTCTATGTACGGTCGTCCAATCTTAGTTTCTTTATTTTTCTTTTTCTTTTTTCCATCCGTTTAGTCATTGCATTCGTGCATGTTACAACCATCTATCTATTATATTATTTAGGGTCATGTTAACAATTGCTTTTAGCGCAATTATTATAAACTATATTAAGAAAGTTTTGACATTATTTTTATGAGAAATATAAAAAGCTGTTAACAAAATTAATTGTTTTATCATTTTCCCATAAAATTAATTGCAATGCCTTTAGGACATTTTTTAACATTTCCCTATTATCTGTTATAAAAGTTGAATCTCCAAAATGGATGCATGCTGCAATGACAGGTGTCCTTTTGTCTAATTATATATGCTTTTTTTTTTTAATCTCAAAAAAAAAAAAAAAAAAAAAAAAGAGAGAGAAAAGAGACTGCTTTCTAAAATGATGGTCTAGCCAAAAAAAGAAATGTTATGATTATATTTTATATCTAATTATATTTTTAAAAAATTATGCATTTAAACGTTTACTATTACCAATAATCCCTTAAATGTTTACTAATTATTATAAATTTTATTCACATAAAAAAATAAAAAAATAAAAAAACCCGACCACCAAATATGGAATTTATCGGTCACTATGAATATAGAAATTATCAGTAGCTTTAAAACACCATTTGTGTTCTTCTATATTCGGCTGTCCAATCCTAGTTTTTATTTATTTTATTTATTTTTTTTATTTAGTCATTGCATTCATACATGATACAACCACCTATCTATCATTAAAGTTTAATCCCTAAAACAGATGCATGCTACGATGACACATGTCCTTTTGTCTAATTATATATTCCCTTTTTTTTTAAGAAACATCTAATTATATATACTTTTTTTTAATCCTAATTATATATACTAATTAAAAGAAAAGAGACTACTTTCTAAAATGATAGGCTAGCCAAAAAAAGAAATGTTAAGATTAAATTTTAGAGTCCGAATTCGAAAGGATTGAGCGTAAAACTCATGTTTTACATCATCTAATGAGAGATTATGGTATTTTACACCATCCTACCATAGTTAATAACACCACATTAGTCTTTTAATTAAAATGTGAAATATGGTATTTTATTGAGGAAATTAAATTCAATAAGGATGTAATATAAAATCCAATTTTTATCCCTCAAATCCAAATATGCCACATCATCATATTACATATTAAAAAATAAGCACAGTTACACTTGATCAATTTTAATACTCGTTTGAAAATCTAACTTAACTGAAAGTTTATTGAAATGTTATTATGTATGTTATGATATATTAAGTTTTAAGTAAAAAACTGATATGAAAATCTCTTATTAAATAGTGTAAAACATGAATTTTACACCTTATTCTTACAAAATTTGAACTCTTGATTGAGATGGCATCTTGTATGATCAAATGAATTTAATCTCTAAATCATTAGTATCTTTTAAAACAAGTATGGACTTGTTCTTTTTTAGAAACCAACAATTATGGACTTCAATGTTCACTATTACTAATAAGCCCTTAAATGTTCACTAATTATTATGAATTTTATTCACTTTAAACCTCTCACCAAATATGGAAGTCATCATTCACTTTATATATAGAAGTTGATAGTAGCTTTAAAACGCCATTTTTGTTTTTTATATACGGTTGTCCAATCCTAGGTTATGTTTGGTAACAATTTTTGTTTTCTATTTTCAAAATTTTGTTTTGGTGAATATAAAGAAAAAATAATTTTCTTGTATTTTTAAATCGAAAACATATTTAATTAGTTGAAATTAAAAAGATAGTTTTTTGAAGAAAAAATAAAAAATAAAAATATATTGTTACTAGGATTTGAACTCTAATGCTAACTCATTAAATGAAACAAATTCATTAAATTAAATGCGTGTTTTCATTGATTTTTGAAAATTAGAAATTGAATACAGTTTTTTGCATGTTTTCAATTTCCTTCACAAATTGAATTTTGAGAACAAATTTTATTTTCTGTCCATTTTAGATTATCAAACAAGTTTTTTAGTTTCAAAAATAGAAAATTGTTTTTGAAAAAAAAAAAAAAAACAGTTATCAAACATATCTCTAATTTCTTTATTTTTCTTTTTCTTTTTTCCATATGTTTAGTCATTGCATTCATACATGATACAACCATCTATCTATTATATTATCTAGGGTAAATTGCAAATTACACTCCTAAAGTTTGAGAGTGTTTGAAATTTACACCCTGAAGTTTCAAAGTTTAGATTTTACACCCTAAAATTTCAAAATTTGGATTTTACACCCTGACATTTCAAAATTTGGATTTTGCACCATAAATTTTAAGAGTGTTTAAATTTTACTCTCCAAAGTTTAGGGATGTTTGAATTTTACATATTAAAGTTTCAGAATTTGGGAGTGTAAAATTTAAATACCCCCAAACTTTAGGGGATAAAATCCAAATTCAAAAACTTCAACATGTAAAATTCAAATACTTTCAAACTTTAGCGTATAAAATCCAAAATTTAAATATTTAGGATGTAAAATTCAAACAAACCTAAAATTTAAGAGTGTAACTAAAAATAACTTTTTCCATGTTTTTAGTTTCCTTCACAAATTGAATTTTGAGAACAATTTTTGTTTTCTGCCTATTTTGGATTACCAAACAAATTTTTTAGTCTCAAAAATAGAAAATTATTTTTGGAAACAAAAAATAAGGGGGTAAAATGACATGTGATTTGCAATTTACCCTATTATTATCTAGGGAAATGCTAATGAGTGCCCTTAGGGGTTAGGGCACTGGTTAATAATCTATTTTAAGAAAGTTTTGACATTAATTTTATGAGAAATGAAAAAAGTTGTCAAAATATTAATTTTTTTTTCTTTTCCCATAAAAACTTTCTTTAACTGGATTGTTAACCAATACCCTAAGGGCACTCGTTAGCATGACCCTATTATCTATTATAAAAGTTGAATCCATAAAATTGATGCATGCTACGATGACGTGTCCTTTTGTCGAAGTGCATAACAATGATGTGTCAACACACCTATTTATTATCATTCTCATTTGAGTTCTAGAGGAAAAAAAAAAAAAAAACCTAAATAATTACCATTCTCATTAAGTGAGTATTACAGAGACCTATTTATTATCATTGTCATTTAAGTTTGAGGGGAAAGAGATGAATACATAATTAACACAATAAAGTGATTTGCATTTTTTGTCTTACACGTGAAAACAAAAAATTGCCAATATGCAAATTAAACATGCATACACATCATTTTGTGTTACACAATTTTTTTAATGACCTTTTGTGTTACACATGGAAACATAAATAGACCTCCAACTTAATGGGTTGTATTTTCTCTAATAATAATAATAATAATAATAGTAGTAGGGTGTTATATCATCCTTTGTAACTCACAACTCCTCATTTTCTTTTGCATTTGTGTAACTCATGCCTACTCTTCTACTCCAAAAACTGAAAAATGAAAACCATTTGTAATTAACATATAACACTATGAATTCCATTAACTTCTCATTCTTTTTCAAGTTATTTAATCTTTTCATTTACACACTTTATCAAATTTCTTTTCCTTTTTGATGTTATTTTCTATTTTATTTGATGTTTTTCATAAATAGAAAGTCACCGAGAAATTCAACAAATTTTTGAAGCAAAGAGAGAGAGAGATGGAATCCACAACCGTGAATTTCCCTTCTCTTGGTGCTAATGGAGTTCTATTTGGAAACTTCCTTTTTAATTAGCAATAAAAAAAGAAGTACAAACTAAAAAGCTCCTCACTTCATTTACCTTAATGCTGATGTAATTCAATTGTTGTTGATGTTCTCCATAGATTAGCTTACAATCACTTTTTTCATTTTTTTGGTTATATAGCAAATAATGTCATTTTTGGTGTGTAGACTTTTTTTGTTAAAAGGATTCATTTATTTATTTTGACATAATCGTTACAATTTGTTTGAGCATTTAACATATATATAAAAGTTATGTTTTTAAAGGAAAAAATAATTCTAATAAAATGCAGACACAAATTAATAGATGATCACGTAAAATAACAACAAAAAACTTCAATACATAATAATTATAACACATTTTTCACTCAAATAAATAGTGTTTTTTTTAATAAAAATAACATGTCTACTTATAAGTAGCCATCAAAAAGCGGGAGAGCAACAAGTCATTAAACATCAGAGTACATGTCATTAAGCATAAGATTATGGGTCTGTTTGGGATCCACTAATTTTGTTAAAACTGAAAATTTTTTGTTGAAAATACTGTAGATAAAGGTAAAAATTAGCTGAAATAGTACCGTGTGACCTATGAATAATATCAAAAAGTGCAGTAGGACCTATGAATAGTAGCAAATATAAGCTAAATAGAAAAATAAGTTAACAAAAATAATTTTTGCCAAATGCACACTATATGTGCAATTAACAAAAAAATAAATAACAAGAAAATGAAGTACTTAGGTATAAACTTGTAACCAACCGAAATAAGTTGTAAAACCAACATAGGACGCATAGGATAAAATCAAAGTGTTAAAAATAATTCTACTTACCCTCGTTGTCTCTGTCTGCAACACAAATTTGTCGCCCATACATTTAATATTGATATCTGTAATAAATTTAAACTATCATTAATAAAAAGCATGCAAAACATTATTAAAACTCATTATATATTCTAAAAATGGTGTGCTAACCTGTAGGGTTCCACGGTAAAAGGATATGGCTTAGTGATGAAATACTGAGCCAAACTACGGTAGAAACTATCCCATCCATTAGGACGACGAGGAATATATTGCCAATCGTCGTGGAAGCTTCGAATTTGCCCATCAACAATCACTTCGCAGACACCGGGAAAAGCTCCATGTAACAAACTATCAATCACCTTGTGTGTGGGGTGCTATTAAATAAAAGAGAGTTACTATATTGGAATTGCCAAAAATAGAGAATATATAAATGTCACTTCTGGAATATCAATCATTTCCTTAATGTTAGCCTTTTGTTTAAGTTTTTTTTCTTTGTTAAAATTTAACAGAACTAGTTTTTCTTTTTTGAAAATAAGCTACCAAAAAACAATTCTTTTATCTCTCGAATAATTCTAAGAAAATGCAATCTACAAAATACAATTGCTAATTACAATTTGTTTTATAGTAATAAGCGATATAAATAGAAAGAAAAAAAAAATCAAAATAGTCAAAAACAGAAAACATTACCATTTGACCTAGGGCTGTCCACGGGTCGGGCCGGGTCGGTTTTCGATCCAACCCGGACTCGACCCGCCGGCGTCGGGTGGAGGGGCGGAGTAACCCGAAACCGACCGCCGGAAAAATCGGTCGGTTCGGTTTTCTGTGATGGTTAGCGTCGGTCGGGTCGGATCGGTTGCCGGAATTAAAAAAGGCATCGAAATCTGAAGAAAAAGTGTCGCCGGAATCTGGAAGTTTCGCCGGAAACTGGAAATTCTTGCCGGAAATTGGAAAATTCTAGCCGAAAACTGGATTTTTTCTGAAATATGCTTTTTTTTTTCGCTAGAAATTGTTGGGTTTGGCCGGATCTGGCTAAATCCCACTAGATATAGCCGGATCTGGTCGAGATCTCGCCGGATCTGGCTTGTTTTTGCAGGATTTGGTCGGATTTTTTTGTAGCTCCGGTCGGTTCGGGTTGCTCGGGTTTTGGAGATGCGAACCCGTCACTCGACCCGCCGGTGTCGGTTTTTGAGAACGGAAACCCGCTACCAACCGACTGGACCTTCGGTTCGGGCCGGAATCGGGTTGTCGTCGGGCGGTTTGGTCGGGTTGTCGGGCTTCAGTCGGGTCTGGACAGCCCTAATTTGACCACACTTTGCGTAATGATGATGCATATTCCTTATAAAGAGGGGTAGTGTGCTGCTTTGTACTTTATATACATGTAAATGATTTTCGTTAAATTTGTACACCTTATCAAAAATATGCCTAAACCTCTCGGGAAAGTTATTCCACCAATGTGGAAAAGAAAGATCAAGATGTCGAAGTCCATTCCTGGCTATGGGGTTTTCCTTTACATAATCCAGAATCAGTTGTAGAAAATTCATTCTATCACTGGCATCAAAGAAGATAGGATGAAGAAGTTGAAAAATCGAATACTTATCCGAGTGATGGATATAAATCTCTGAAAAGAACAATTTGAAGGTATCTGAGAGCATCTGGTGATGATAGTTGGGGAGGGAAGTGACTATTACTCTAGCCACCATCCACCTAAAATGAATGAGATCTGTTAAAATTCCCTGATTTAAGGTTGTCTCAGCATTTGGATTCATATTAGGGAAAGGAAAATTGACGGATTGATCTTCATAAATTCTAATTCTGTATATCAGATTCCCAGCAAATTGACCTCTCTTATGAATCCCCGCAACTATTTTTCCCATGCTCAGAAACACTTTTCTGCCCGCAGCACTAACATTTAGGACTCTACCATTCGGATCTTTCTCCCACATTTCGATGTTGTGCTCTTGAATTGCAACCAAAAAATCCAAAAACCTCTGTACAAATAAAAAGATTTGACATTAAATTTTTTTTTGAAAAAAATCACAAACGTCTTTAAAACCACCCAAAAAAAAAAAAAAAAACTTACATATCCATCATGAGTTTCAACGTTCTGAATCGGAGCTGGCAAATTTGGAAGAGATTGTGGTATGGCTGGTTGGAAAGCATCTAGAACATCAAGATCTGGTATTCGTGGTATGAAATCTGGTGGAGGTGGACCTGTAGGTGCAGCCATGCTGACTATGGTCTATGGCTGGGAGAGGGGCGGCCAGATTGATTAAAGAGTTTTTATACTTGGGGTTACATGATAACGGATTAAATAATTATTTAATCTGATTGTACAACAATAAAGCGACCATAACAGCGTCCACAATGGTGGCGCTAAAAAGGTAAAAAAACTACTTTTAACGCCACCATATACAAAAATGGTGTTGCAATGATGGTGGTATAGGAAATTTTTTTATCTACATTGCTATATATATATAATTGTGCACCATAGCTGAAAGCAAAAAAAAAAAAAAAATTATTTTGTTATTCTACCTCACCTGTTTTAAAGGGAATCCACATTCCTACTTAGAGGGCTTTAAAGGGGGAATCCAGATTCCCCTAACATCTGATTCCTTAGCGTGATTTACAACAAAACATAGGAATCTTTAAACATTTTTAGGAATCCTAAAACATTACCCCGTACCAGACGCTACATTAGATCCTTGAATCTCAAATCTCAATGCCATCCAACGCCATGAAGACAACAAAGCAAAGATGCTTTACACGTGAAAAGAATAAGTCAGCAAAGATGCTTTACACATGAAAAGACTAAGTCCTTAGAAATCTTCAAATAATTGGTATTGGCTTCATCTTTTATCTATCAGTAAGGAACCTTACATGACAAGTCAATAATGCCCATAATGGCCAATAAGCATCTAGTTACATTGCCCTCAACAAGAATCATGGAATAAAAGTGATGTGCTTTTAGCGGTGAAATTTTGCTTAACTAGACAGCAACTCCTCTTAGAAATCTTTAGGCGTAAAAAGAAAAATTCTTAGCGTGTAAGTAACCCCTAAAAAATAAATAAAGATTTTTTTTTTTTTTTTGAGAACCAGGTATCGCAACGTATCTCACTCTTCTCTCCTCTTTTAAAGTGTTTGTTTGAAAGTGGAATAGGATGGATGAAAAACTTTAGAGAGAAAATGGGAAGAAAATTTTTTTTCCGAGTGTGTTTGGTTGGGTAAGAAGAAAGGAAAATAAATTGTGGAACTCTCGAGTCTATCAAAAAAATTTCTCCCCAAAAGAGAAAACTAGAGAGAACATAAATGGACTAAAGCACCCATGCTGTTGCTCAATGTTAACTGGGTTTTGCCTTTTTTTTTTTTTTTTTTTTTTTTTTTTTTTTTTTTTTTTTAAGCAAATTGGGTTTTGCTTGATTTCTTCTTTGTTTTGTTTTTGTTTTGTCATTTTTTGTTCTACTGTTACTTTTTTTTAATATTTAATTTCCTTCATTGGTTTTTGTTTTTTTTCTGTACTTCATTCGTTTTTTTTTCGTGTTCATTCGTTTTTTTTTCATATGTTTTTTTTAAATATTTGTTTCATGCTTTCTTTCTTTTTCTTTATTTTATTTTATAATTTATTACTTTTTTTTTTTAATCTAGTAGAGATATATAAAAGTAAATTTAAACAAACTACATTTTCTATACCTCCGATGGCCATAACTGGAGATTCTAGGCAGCATCTCTATTTAGGGAAGAAGTGTGGATTTGGTTTTTTGTATAGAAGATGATTTGATTTAGTGTGGAAATGTTTAGTCTTTTATTTGCAAAATATGACATGGCATGTTATTATTGGGGTATAAAAATAGCCTTTTACGTCTTACACGGACCGAATTTATTCACTTTAATAAAAGTTTTTCTCTATTGGAGCTTTTACGCCTCATCTGGATCAAATTAATTCACTTTATTAAAAGTTTTTCTGAGCTTTATGGATCAAATTAATTCACTTTATTAAAAGTTTTTCTCTATGGGAGCTTTATTAAAAGTTTATTCACTCTATTAAACGCACGTCTTTATTCACTTTATTAAAAAAAATAAATAAATAAAAGTTTTCAAGTTTAGTATATGTACAACAAACGGACCCTGACCCCCTATCCAAATACTAATCGATTTGAGCCAGCGGCCGCCTCTCTCTCTCTCTCTCTCTAAGTTTCATCCCGAATCCCAACCCCAAAAATGTTACCCTTAGATCATTTTAAAAAAAAAGGCTCACATCTAAGAGAAAGGTTCGGCGATGCTAGGGTCACGGGGACCGGATGAATATGAGATCGCTGTCTGTGGGTATACGTCGGATTTGGGGGGTAAAAATCTACAGGCAGAATGGTATTCCATTAAGGTTCCGAAACTATACCACCCATCCTCAACGAGAATGAGACAAATTGATCTATCTTCTTTAGCAAAGAAAAAAGAAAAGGTAAAAATTAATCCTCCCTCGGCAATTGAGACGGAGCCGCTCCATCCGTTTTCGGTAGTCAGGATGATGTACCAAAGCACGCAACATGCATTCCTTGACCTTGATCAGCATATGAATTCTGGATTGTCCTATCTGTATTCCCTTGGCGGCCTGGATCCAGTTGGTTCTGACAGTGATGGTGACGGTGCTTATCCATTCGAATCCAAAAGATATCATAAAGTGTGGAGCTTAAACGTTAACAAGCCTGATGCTGGTTGGGAAGCTGTTCCGCTCACGACTATGACTTTTCCTGATAGGTACAACCCTCAATCGGTAGTCCTTCGCCATAAGTTATATGTGTTGGGTGGTTTTTCCAGATCTCAATTTTCAGCAGAAGCAGCTGCAAAAAGGGATGATGGCTGGATGGAGTCTTATAACCCCTTATCGGGATGGAGACCCTTGCCCAATCCTCCATCAGATTTGTCCTTTAACGATGATCCTCTCATTTTCACTGCTTTTGATGATGAAGAAAAGATTCTTGTAGCTCAATATAATCATGATGATATGAACTGTGATTCTGCTACGTTCTATGTTTATGATGTGAAGATCGGACGTTGGACAACACTTGATCCTCCGGTGCGCAAGCTACTTGCTCGGTATCCTGACCGGACTGGTAGAAGATCTGTAGCTGTTGGTAATACTCTGTATTGGGGTTCGTTTGAAGATGAGGATATCAATGTACAAGGATACGATCTAAAAAAGGATATTTGGTTCCACGGCAGTTTCAACATTTGCCCTGTTCTTGGGAAAGATGAATTTCTGGCCGATAATGTATTTCCAGCATCACCTCCTTTGCTTCATTTGGCTAATCAGAAATTCTGTCTTTTCTTGCTCACCTCCATCTATGATGAGAAAAACTGCAAAGTTAGTAATCTTTACCTTAATTGTCTCATACTTAATGTTTCTCCGATTAATCCTCGTGACAATCACCAGCACGATTACTATGACCATGTATGTTACAAAGTCCGTGGTGATGTCAATGTCGATGACAAGGAGTACAAGGACAATTACCATGTCCATCCTCATGAACATTTCTGGAGGCTGAGTATTTCCATTGCGTCCATCCAAAAGTATCCCTTGGTTAATCCCATACAGCTCTGGGATGCTGTGGTTCTGTAAGTTAATTGCTTTCTCTCTATTACCCTTTTCTCTGTCATGCCAAATAATTTTTGTTTATTATGTCTTTTTTTTTAAGTGCTGAAGCAGGGAGTGGTACCAAATATATATCCACTGGCCGTTGACCTTACAAAGCCCATATAATATTTGCCACCTCCGGTGGGACCTATTATTAGAATTTTCCCTTTAATCTTGCCCTTAGCATGCGCTAAATACTTCTCCTCATGGTAAACGAGCTGAGCTGTGTATTAAAAGTTTAACCTTATGTTTATTTAATTTTTTCAAACACATGCCGAGTTCGAGCTTATTATCAAACAAGTTTCTATATTTAAGCTTGACTCATTTTCTTGTTGAGCAAACTCAAGTTGTTCATGAGCTATTTGATTAACTTACTCTTTCCCTATATATTATGAGACCCTAACTAAAATGTTTTATCTTTTCACAATTCTATGAATTTTTACTACGAATAGATTGTTTATATTATCAATAAACTACAAATAGTAATTTAGTATTATATGAATATGTTGGCAAACTTATATGGTCTAATTTCAAGTCTATATAAATATATTTTTGTACGTTTATACATATAAACATATAATATTATATATAGTTAAATTGAGCCCTCATATTCACAAGCTTGTTTGCAAATACATTATTATGTTTGAGTTTGGTTCATTTAATTTTTTTTTTTTTTTTTTTTTATAAAAGTTCATTTAATTATTGATCATAAACTTAAGTCTTGAACTTGACTTTTTTTTCCTAAACGAACAAACATAAATTAACTTATTCTTTTTTTTAAGCCAAGTTCGAGACAACTTTTTTCATTTACAGCCCTTCCTATCTGATGTCCATCTAAAAATAATGTTATGTTTAGTCACTTATGTGTGGGTGCTAACTTGCAGGAAGCGTATTCTGTGGCCCCAATTGTCGCAATCGATGTCAAGATTGAAGTTATGATTGGCCTAATCTATGAAACATCTCCTATCCTTGAAATGAATAAGACTAGTGGCACAAGTTGTGCCACAACTTGCCCATGTGATGAGTTGTGGTTGGTGGAGGGGTGATGCCCCTCCACCAACCACAACTCGCCACATGAGTGAGTTGTAGCACAAGTTGTGGCACTAGACTTATTCCCTTGAAATAGGTATACTCTATTCCATGTTTTTACACTTTACAATTTACACTCTTAAACACTCCTAAGGAATATTAAATAAAAATAAAAAAAATAAAAAGAAAAATAATTTAGGCTGAAGACCAAAATGCAAAATGCACCCCTGAAGTTTGGTGGTATTTTGAAAATGAACCCTATCATTTCAGAATTTAGATTTCCTTACCTAACGTGTTATACTGTTTTGATCATTAGCCCTTCTATCCATTTCTTGCTGCTATGTCTATTGAGTGACACAATTTATGGAAACATGCATTACTTAGTCCAATTAAATGGTTACACATGGATTTTAAATATTTCATGTAATTAAATGATCTAAATAAACTATAAAGATTTAAAATAAATCCAAAAATCTAATAAAATAATTTTTTTTCAAAGCTAAAATGAAAAATTTGAGAAAATTCAAGCACGATGAACACAATATACAAACTAGGGGTGTCTAGAAACCTGACAAACCCGACTCACCTGATTCGACCCAAACACCCACGGGTGGATCCGATACCCATCCAGGTCCAGTGACGGGTCTACTACCTTGAAAAAATTGAGATATCAAGTTTGAGTTTGGGCCCCAAGATTCCTGACCGGAGAAAGTATCTTATAGGTCACTCTCTCCATGTCAACAACTTATTTATAAGACACGTGTAACACCTTAAAGTCATAATACCCTCACAAATTTCAATAGCCCGACCAACTCCTTTAAGTTTTATTTACTTGAGTTTTTCAAAATTCAAATTTCATCCTCCTCTCTCCCTCTCTCTCTCTCTTCCAGTTCTAGCTGATGGACTTTGTCTCTTTCGGTTCCAACTTATTACCAAACAAGTTTATATGTTTAAGCTTGATTCATTTTCTTGTTGAGCAAACTCAAGTTGTTCATTAGCTACTTGATTAACTTACTCTTTCCCTATATATTGTGAGACCATAACTAAAATGTTTTATCTCTTCACAATTCTATGAATTTTTACCACGAATAGATTGTTTATATTATCAATAAACTACAAATAGTAATTTAGTATTATATGAATCTGTTGGCAAACTTATACGGTCTAATTTCAAGTCTATATAAATATATTTATGTACATTTATACATATAAACATATAATATTATATATAGTTAAATTGAGCCCTCATATTCACAAGCTTGTTTGCAAATACATTATTATGTTTGAGCTTGGTTCGTTTAATAATCGATCCTAAACCTAAGTCTTGAACTTGACTTTTTTTTTTCCTAAACAAACGAACATAAATTAACTTCTTCTTCTTTTTCAGCCGAGCTCGAGACAACTTTTTTCATTTACAATCCTTCCTATTTGATGTCCATCTAAAAATAATGTTATGTTTAGTCATTTATGTGTGGGTGCTAACTTGCAGGAAGCGTCCACTGTGGCCCCCACTGTCGCAATCGATGTCAAGATTGAAGTTACGATTGGTCTAATCTGTGAAACATCTGCTATCCTTGAAATGAACAAGTCTAGTGCCACAACTTGTGTCACAACTCATCACATGGGTGAGTTGTGGCACAAGTTGTGGCACTAGACTTATTCCCTTGAAATAGGTATACTCTATTCCATGTTTTTACACTTTACAGTTTACACTCTTAAACACTCCTAAGGAACATTAAAAAAAATTAGGCTGAAGACTGAAGTGCAAAATGCACCCCTGAAGTTTAGTGGTATTTTGAAAATGAACCCTATCATTTTAGAATTTAGATTTCCTTACCTAACGTGTTATACCATTTTGATTGTTAGCCCTTCTATCCATTTCTTGCTGCTATGCCTATTGAGTGACACAATGTATGGAAACATGCATTACTTGGTCCAATTAAATGGTTACACATGGATTTTGAATATTTCATGTAATTAAATGATCTAAATAAACTATAAAGATTTAAAATAAATCCAAAAATCTAATAAAATAATTTTTTTTAAAAGCTAAAATGAACAATTTGAGAAAATTCAAGCACGATGAACACGATATGCAAACTAGGGCTGTCTAGAAGCCTGACAAACCCGACTCACCTGATTCGACCCAAACACCCAGGAGCGGATCTAATACCCATTCGGGTCCAGTGATGGGTCTACTACCTTGAAAAAATCGAGATATCAAGTTTGAGTTTGGGCCCCAAGATTCCTGACTAGGGAAAGTATCCTATGGGACATTTTCTCCATGTCAGCAACTTATTTATAAGACATATGTAACACCTTAAAGTCATAATACCCTCACAAATTTCAATAGCCTGACCAACTCCTTTAAGTTTTATTTATTTCAAAAATCAAATTTATCCTCCTCTCTCTCTCTCTCTCTTCCAGTTCTAGCTGATGGACTCTGTCTCTTCCAGTTTCAACTGATGGTAATCCACAAGATGGCAACGATCTAACGACCTTTCCACCCCGACAATGACACCGCGAAAAGAACCTATAACTTCTCCACTTATACTTTGCCATTTTACAAATACCATAGTCTCTAGCAATTCCGACAAGTTTTTTCTCAGATTTGCTCACCTAAATGTAATTTGATCCCATTTTTTTTCAATTCGCTTCAGTTCGTGATTTTGATTAAAGTATTGTTGAAATTTTTAAGATTTTTGTGAGTTTGGGTTGGTGAATGTTGGAGGCGGTGACTGGTGGGCGTTTGATGTTATTTGGGTTACAATATTAAGTCTGGCTTTTGCTATGTCATAAAATTTAAAGGAAACACAAAGCTGTTTTACTTACAAATTAATTCAAATTTCACACTCATAATGAAGAGAAAATGGAATAAGGTATAAAACTTGATTCTATATTCTCTTGCTTGAATTCTGCTTTTGGACCCCTCGTCACACTTGGTGAACATGATTGCTTCCTTGGTTTTGGGTTGGGTTCTGGATTTTGTTGTATTGGATTATTATTATGAATTTCCCTTTGGTTTGTGAATTTTGATGGAGTGGTAGTTGCATTTGTTTGCTTATTACTACTAATATTGGCAGTTAGTTTTTGATTTACAATCGGTGTTACTTTTGTGGTTTTTGTTAATTGAGTTGATGAAATGATTGGTTTTTGACTTGGGGTAGCAGATCTCAGAGGGGCTTTTGGATTTGGTTTTCCATTGCTTGCCTTTGGTGCCTCTGAATTGCCACCTTCAAACTGATTGGTTATATACATATATATCAACCTTTAATCCTAAACTATAGACATAAATATCACCTTCAATTTCTTCCTTCAATTTTGGGTTGAACCAGTGTGTACTCTCTTAAGCTTAATAGAAAGAACTTAATCTTGGAATCATGGTTGAAGTTTAGCATGATTTATTTTTGCTCTAAACTGACCTCACTAAAGTCTTTTCTTTTCCCAACCTTCAAAGTTTTGAATTTTTGGATTCTGAAAATTTCTCTGTTTTGGTTGCTAAACTTTTGATGTTGTCTACTATTGTGTAGGATACTTGCAAGATTGGCATCTAGCTTCAAATATGGACCTATATGTTGTGACAACACCATTGGCAAAACTACAATTTTATGGACTAAGGCTAATGCTTTAGTTGCTCAAAAGCTATCATTGTTTAAAGTCTATTTGTTTAACATAACTTGAAGACATTAAGAAGGAAATTGTTAGGAAAATTTTTCCCTTTTAGATTTGTTAGAGCAAATCTTTTGTAAATGATTTTTTTTTTCTTTTCTTTTTTTGAGTTAGTAAATGAATGGTTATTCATGTATAGACTTGTGAAATGGCTTCCCATAGGTAATACATCTTCATGAATGGATTTTATAATGAATACATTTAACAGTTTTTAGGCAATATCACTTAAGATGTCTATACTTTAAATGTTCTAACTTCTTATACATACTAGATTTCTATAATGTCCAATGAATTGTGGCATTTGTCTTTAGCAATTTTCATATCTTTATATGTTAAAGAGGCATATGAATACAATTGACACTAATATATTTGTGTAAGGATGTAAATTTGACTATATTAAAACGTTAAAAATGACAGTGAAGATAAAAACATGAATTGAAAAATGATCTTAAAGTTAGAATGTAGTTATAACTAAAATTCTTTTTTTCATATATCCTATTTTGGCAGCCAATAAGTATCAGTATTCAAGGGAATGTTAAATAAATTTTAGAGAATGATTTGTTATAACTAGAACTTATGAACTTTGATTGCTAAACCTTTAAGCTGTATGAATAGTTTACAAGTCCATTACAAAAAGTCAAATACTACTTGAAAAACTGCTACAATCAAATTACACATGAAGGAAAAGAAAGTGGCAAAAAAAACCATAAAGACTGTAGTGAAAGAAATATTCATTCTCACATATATGATAAGTGTATAGTTAGCAACTATAAGTTGGAATAGCTTCATAAGTCAGTTACAAATATTGTCCAAAAAGCTATTACAAATTGTGCATAATGCTATCTAAATAAAGCAGCTAGAAACTGTGCATAAAGCTATCCAAAAAGCAGCTACAAGCTGTGCATAAAGTTGTGCTAAACCCCTTCTTTAAAGTGTATTCATTGTACAAGTTGCATTCTCAATATTTTCTCCTTCATCATTGCCTCCATCCACATCAATGACATTCTCATTTTTTTCTCCATCATTGTTCTCAGTCACATCAATAACATTTCTTTGAAACTCCATTGCATTAGTCTAACGCAAACAAGAGAAAAAGAAAAAAGAAATAATTGCATAGCAACAATATAGAAATTTAAAAACAACCAATGAAAATTTTCAAAATGAATAAAAAATAGAATAGCCACTTAATAAACTTACTATTGGTTTAATAAGGCTCTAATTAGAAATGAAGGAACTGGATTCCTTTTAAGAGGTCATTTGACAAATTGAAAAAAAAAAAAAAAAAAGTGCTACAAATAAAAGAAATGGATGAACTTTGGCAAAGAAATGATACAACACAATAACAAAAAAACCAAAAATGTGACTTCAAAATATCCTCACCATATCTAATCACATTTTTTTTTTGGTGGATTTTGATATAGAGGTGAGGTGGGTGGTTGAAACAGTCGGTCCACCGTCGTTCAATTGCAAAAACCTTTACTCCAGTGTTTCTCGATGTTGTCGTTAGGCTGGAGCAGTTGTCGGAACTTTTCTGGGTGGAGTGAGATTGCCGGCAATGACAGATGTGATTTTCCATTGACTAGAAGTGATAGAGAGTGTGGTATTTCTTGTTTTTGAGAGAGTTGTGTTTCTAAATGTTGAAAAAAAGAAAAGCATTTGGTCAGTTTCAGTGACAAAAAAGTGGGAAAAATAGGCGGGTTATTGAAAATTTTAAGAGTATTATTGGATTTTTATTTTGCTACACATGTCCAATTTTTAGTGGGTAGCCTCACCAAACAAATTGCTGACATGGAGAGAGTGTCCCATACGATACTTTCTCTCCTGACCAAAAGGACCCGCCCTGACCAAAATATCTATCAAATATGAATAAAAACCATTTAGTGAAGGTGATTTTGAGCTCCGGTGTTGGAATGGGCTGACCACTCCTCCGATGTTGTTGTGTGATTTGATGACCAAATCAATGGCGTTTCGGAGATCGATCCTCTAGTTGAAGGTAGTCCATTGTCTTTTTCAGTCTTTAAGTTCTCCAAATGCTGCTGCAGCACCACATGTTGGGTCCAAACAAATTTTCTCTTTTATCTGATATGGGTTTTGACATGAATGAGATTGCGGTTCCTAGGCTGATTTGGGATGATTCTTTTTCTTCGAGTAAGGGTGACGAGGCTTTCTAGGCTTTGTGGGCTCCTAATGGTGGCCTTAATCTAGTCACTGAGGAAGGTGAAACAGATGGGTTTTTTTCAGAGGATGAATTGGAGCCTTCGGAATGGATGAGAACGATGATCAAAGGTTTTGGTACATTTATGGGATTCCCTATTGATTTCTATTATTAATTATGATGGGCATTTTGGTAGAAGTAGCAGAGGTAGTTTGAAATCCTTTGGGTTGAGATGCTCTGTTTGTCCTTGACTTTGAAACTTTTGTCTTGGAATGTGAGGGGATTGAAGAATCCTCATAAGAGGGATGTTGTGTAGAGTCTACTAAATGAGTGGAAATGTGATATTGTTTGTTTTTAAGAAACTAAGCTAGACAGTACCATCTCTAACATGGTTAAAAGTCTTTGGGGCTGCCCTATTGTAGACTGGGTAGTTTTAAATGCCATTCACGCAGATGGGGGTGTACTTTTGATGTGGGATAGAAGGGTGTTTGTGAAAGTTGACTACGTAGTTGGTAGATTTTCAGTCTCTATTTTATTGAAGGGTGTGGCAGATGGCTATGTAGCCAAATAAGACCACCATAGATATCCTTTTGTATCTATAGTCCACTTGTTACCTCATTGTGAAAAATGAACTCAAGCCTGTTTTAGATAATGCTTTGAAGAGGCTCCTGGTTGGCTTACAAGAGCTCTGAATAGGGAATTATGCAAGCTAAGTCTAGGCAGGTAACCTCCCAACTGAATCATACGATTGTAAATGCTACATGCTTCCTCCAAGTATCCTTGAATGGATGAACTAAGGTAAGCAACAATTAATAAATGGAATGTAGATTCACAAGGCTCACGTCCCTGGTTGATTATATCATTGAATATCTCACCACATTTTGAGAATTTTCGCTCCTTACAAGCGTAATTAGCTAGCTTGGTAACGAGAAAAATCAAATCGATACCAATGCTGTTGCATCATCCATTTGTACACCTTGGGAAGAAAAAGAAGAGTTTAGAAAACAGCTCTAGTTTAGGGTGCCAATCTAGAATGCATAATATATATATATATATATATATATATATATATATATATAAGGTTGGGTTCAAGTTACACCTGGTGTAACTCTAAGCAATGTTACACCACTCAATATTTTTTAATTGGATGCGAATTTTTTATGCTTGCAAAATTTCAAGATGATCAAAAATTAATATCCATGTCATCAATCAATTGTTAAAATTCAAATTTTTGTAGTTTAAAATTGTGAGGACCAGATTTGAATCCTTAGCCCAGAAAGTGGATGGACTTAAGTCTAAAAAGTCCAAACCAATAAATTTATAGAGAGTAAATTAGAAAATTGGGCTAAAGTGAGTTGAACAACAAAGAAAGTGGGTTCCAATCACAAGAACAGGAAGATAGATTGATTTAAACTAAAGGAAATCGCCCCTGACACAGTTCGAGAAGATCAGTTCTTATATGTTACTCACAAGTTTGGTTACAAATTTAATTCCTGATTGCTACAGTGTTTTTCTCTTAATTTTTCGATCCCCTTTTCCTCAAGAGTTTCTTGCATTATATATCTCCCTTTCAATGATCTTGGCCCTCCACTTGTTGATCATCCGGGCCATTACTTAAGTGTTTGTCCCATCGAACATCCTCTCTGCCCTCTGTAAGTTGGGGTAGTTAAGGCAATACTGTTCAGGAGTCTTCTCTACATATATGCAATCAGAAAGTTAGCTGCAGAGCATTTAATGCAGTGACAGCAACCTTCCCTTAGATATTTCCTAGCTCCCATCCCCCTTGTACGTCCATGATGCATGTCTTTATCAATAGAACCTCCTTATACGTCGCCCTGGTCAATAAGACACACATTTTGATCTCTACCTCATTTATTCGAGGGGATATTCATCCTTGGACCACCTTCCCCGGCCTTTACAGCTATAACTTACTCATGAAACTTTACAATCTTACATTTTCCCATTTACTGACCTACCCTCGAACCATTGAGCCTCCTCGGACATGGCCAAAGGCCCAAAAGTGCATTTGGGCCCCTTGTCCCTACAAAAATAATGCATAAAATATGAGTTTATGGATCAAATGGTAAATAGCATCCGATTGATATGAAGATTGGCATGTATGTTAAAAACATATAGAATATGTAATTCAACGGTTGGATTTTCAAAATATTAATTCAATAACAAATTATTGGGTGGTGCAACATTGCTTAGAGTTACACCAGGTGTAACTTCAACCCAATTCATATATATATATATATAATAAAGAATTTTATTCTTAATAAAACCATGAAAATGAAAAGCACATAATCATTTTATTAAAAAAACAAACACACACAAAAACTTCTGGGGTTGAAACTAGCTGGTATAATGAAAAGTGCTTATAAGCTAGCCAATGAGAAAAAGGAAAGTAATCAAGTGTTTGGAGGGCATTGGATCTGGAAGCTTAATATTTTGCCAAGAATTCAAACTTTCTTATGGATGTGCTATCACGATAGCATTGTAGTGAGGGAGTGCATCGCCAAGAAAGGCATGATAGTGTCTCTTGAATGCCCAATCTGCACTAGCAACCCAGACTCTATAATCCATGCTCTCTGTGATTGTAGCTTTGCGAAACTTTGTTGGAATAAGCTGGGGTTCTCCAATGAATTTCCAAAATTCTTTACTGGCAATTTATGTTCTTGGTTTAGATACTTTAGCTAAACTAACAAAGTTATTCAACATCTTGTTGTACATTGGACCACTGTGTTCTTGTTTGGTGTATGGACATTATGGCAGCACAGAAATAAGGTGGTTTTTCAGCACAAAACCCACATTGTTACCATCCATGAAGAGATTATGCACAGGGCGGTTGAATGCAGCTACTGTGCTCAGAAATCTAAAGCTTCAACTCCTAGGATTTCTGTTCAACTCAGATGGGAGAAAACTCAACAAAATTGGTACAAGCTTAACACTAATAGAGCTTCTTTGGGAAATCCGAGTACATCAGGAGGTGGTGGTGTTATTAGAAATGAGGAGGACCACGGGATCCGGGGTTTCTCTAGAAACATTGGTACTACCACCAGTCTAATAGCTGAAATTTGGGCCCTTAGGGATTGGCTGAATCTCTGTATTAGCATGAACCTGGAAGCTGTTGAAATTGAAGTAGATGCTAAATCTATTGTAGATCTGGTTGCTAATGACAATAGCACTAATCACTTTATTACTTCTCTTGTTGATGATTGCAGGACCATGGCTTTCCCAAATTCCCCATAAGAAGATTGTCCACTGCTTTAGAGAAGCCAATAAGTGTGCGGATGCTCTTGCCAAGATAGGAACAAGCCCAAGGTAGTCAAAGGCAAAAGGCGACCTTAAGGCACCAAGGCCTTGTATTGCCCGAGGTGTGAGGCGACAAAAAGGCAACAACCCAAGTAAAGCGAGGTGCCAAATTCTTAATATATTTATTATACATATAGAACTTAAATCATATGTACCTAGTGTATTATAATATTATAATGAAGTGTTTTTAAATGTGTAGCATGAAGAAATTAGGTCTATCAAATTATTTCAAAATAGGACTAACATGGTTTAGGCTAGTTAATTCTAACAATACCTTTTGCAACAAGCTTCTATATAACAATAAGTTTTACAAAAAAAATGTAAATTAATTTAACTAACAATAGCTTTTATCACATGCCTTGTGAAATCAATAATCTAATAATAGGTTTCACAGAAATTTAAGATTATAATAAAATAAAATAAAAATTCGAGGCTCTTGCCTTAGCACCTTTTTCATGGTTTAAGGTGATCTCCTTGCTCGCCTAGGCTCTAAAGGCGAGCGCCTCACTAAAGGCGCCTCACCTTAAAGCTTTTAAGGCGCCTTAGTGGTGCCTCGCCTCGCCTCGCCTCGCCTAGGTGCCCAGGCAAGCACCTGGCTTGCCTTTGACTACACTGAACAAGCCAACCTATGGACTTTGTCCTTTTTTATGCTCCTGCTATAGGAGTTGTAGATGTTTTTAATTCAGACTTGCTTGGGTTGTACTCTAACAGGCTTTGTCCTGAATCTTTTGTTGTTTCCTAGCTAATGAATTGGGGCTTTTATTTATTTATTTATTTTTAAAATCCAAGTTCCACTAATAAAAAGTTTCACATTGAATCCAGAGTCTACAACCTCCTAGATCAGTTATTCAAACCCAAAAATGTTTAGGAATCTGCCAGCCCCACTTGTTCATTAAATTTCAGTTTAGTTATTGAGGCCAGAATGCATTTAGAGTTACTGCAGATCAATAATCATTATTATTATTTTAAATCCTGAAATACAATTCAATTTTCTCAATCATCCTCACAGAAAACTTTATGATTCTAACTACCCCAAAATAGGTCTACATTTACATCAAAATCTTCTGCAAATAAAAATAAATCCATCAAATTGATAAAGACCAAGAATAACATCCCTGAACAGTTATTATAATCTAAACTAAACAATAACCACAATAAAGAATTAACATAAATCAGCGATGAATTCAACCCCAAAATGACAAACATAAAGTTGAGAAATTCACCTTAAACCCAGCCTCATTCTCGCGAATCCGCAAGCAATGCACGGCAACATAAGTAGCATCAGCTTGCCTCATCCGCTTCTTTTGCGCATTGAGTATCCGAACAAGTGTTCCGGCCTTATGTGCCGGCAGTTCCTTACAAAGCCACGCCAGCTTCGACCACCTCCACTGCTCCGGTAGCTCTTCCAGCTCCTTCACATCCAGAGACAGCGCCGGCAAATGTTTCAAATCCAAATACCCATCATTCTTATCAAAATCAAAACCTGCCTCGCTCTCACTACTGTTATTAAAATCCCAATTCTCATTGGTTTCGGGTTCGCACGCCTAGAGTTCGAGACGAAAGTACTGTGAGAAGAAGAGGCAGAGGCGGCAGCAAGGAGAGGAAAAGGTTTCTGGGGTTTTGGAGAAGAAGAGGAAAGTGGGGTTGAAATTGCGCGAAAGAAAAAGTGACAGTGGAAGAGGTGGGGTTGGTGGTGAGAGAGGGAGCGCAGGAAGGAAAGAGAGGATCGCATGGGGAAGGAGAGAAATGGGTTTGAGGAGCAGAGTGTTGAGAGGAAAGTACGGGAAGAAGTGAGAGTGAGAGTGGAAGAGGAGCAAGGCGAGAGCTCTCGAGCTCTGCTCACAAGCATGTCTTGCTCTTTGGTTATTGAGTTCAAACTTCAAAGGGTTTGGAGATATTGGAAGGTTTATTAGCTATCTTTATCTAATTTGCAAGAATGTTTGATTGAGGAACAAGAATTTTTGTCCAAATGGCCTCACTTTGAACTCTAGGCCCAAAAAGAGAAAAATGATAGGGTGGACATAGACAGTGAGCCCAATAATGTGACATTTAAACAATATTTTGGAGCTGAGCCCACAAAAAATGCTACATGTCAAGTTACAAATATTTCCAAACTAGGTCTTGGTTTTTGTTATATGAGATTGAAAATTTTATATACAACATTTATTTTCGATCAACTAAAGAATTTTGTAGATTAATTGGTATCTTTTTATACATTAAATGTTTGGAGGTTTAAGCGAAAAAATGATTTGAGCTATAGAAATAACAGTATATTATAACTATTTAAAAATATATACAGATTATTGTCAATGCCATCTTTACGTGGATATAGGAAGCTATGTATGCAAAATCTTTTATTTGATAATGGTTGCAAATGTGTGCATGCAGGAGTAAGAGTTGCTGTTTTGGATTAGAACTAAATAGGAACATGGGTTCTCCAACTGTCCAACATATATAGGGAGCCATCACTCGGTTCCTTTTCACCTTTTGTTCAGTCCAAGCGTAATACTATATAGTCACTCAAACTAGAGCTAAATAATCCAGAACTATTGGAAATAAATGTATCCATGTGGTGCAAGTTAATTCAAAATCAGATGATTGGATCTTGGAATGCGACCAAATTGTTTTTATTAATGATTGTTTTGAAAACCTATCCCTAACATCACACAAGGCTCTTGTTGGGGCAACCAAAAAATAGAAACAAACAAACATTTTTCACTTCTTGCTGACTTGTCACTTTAGGTGAACATCTTTATGACACATGTTTAAAGCTCAAACTCAGGATATAGATGATGCTGCAGGTGTCCTTGATAGAACAGCCAGTTTCCCTATATGTGAGGCAACCACTTTCCTCCATCCTAAAGATTGGGCGGCAGCAGCAGCAGCTTTGTTCGCATTTACATTTACAGGCAATGTTATCAGTCACACAACTCATCTATGAATGATAAAGACAGCACCGAAAGATTCTCATTTTGACGGGGGAAAAAATAGATTTATCATTGATTACTTATAATATTTGTTTGATAGGTCCATCATAGATGCTCATAGTAACATCCACATCAAGTCAAGTTTCAATCAAGTTTAACAAAGAATAATCCCACATTGAACTGTTTCAAGTTTAAGAATAACCCCCTTGAACTTTAATGGGTGCTTGTTAAATCAATTTGACTTTTATCAAGTTTCTAATTTTATTATTTTATCCTTACCTTCCTCCTTATTAAGAAGTATGAACAATTGATCACAAATCGCCATTAGTAAATAAATACTTCACTTACTTGTCATGTTATGAAAATTCTAAAAAGCTCTTTAGTTTTTGCCTCCATTTCTCTCTTCTCTTTTTTTAATCACAACAAATCATTTGGCTATAGTGTGGACGGTTAGATATAGATTAAACATAGTATGGCATCTAGGATATAAATTCATTAATCTAGAAATTGATTCCCAACTAGTACTTGGCCAGTTTTTAATGGTGTCCTTGCACCAGATATTGCTATTTTGGTTTGTGATTGCAGGAACTTGATGGACCAAGATTAGAATATCTACCAACGATTTGTTCCGTTAGGCCAACAGTTGTGCGGAATGCGGATGGCTTGGCAAAAAGGGAAAGCGATCAAGCAAGCAGTGTAATAGAATATGACAACTGTCTTTTTATTATTATATATCATTTTTTTTTTTTGTTAAGGACATGATGAATTAGGCACCCCACGCAAGTTCCCAATGAATGCTCCTCTTGTATAAAACTTTATAGTAAAATTTTTTTTCCTTTTTTGACCAAAATACTTTTAAAAAAAAAGATTTATCAATATAAAAACAATAAGCCCCTATTATAGACTTTTTCAAAAATATTGTTGTTCTCCCACTTATATAAAACTAGCTTGTAAACTCATGCATATACATGGATACATTTAAAGATATACAATAAGATGTATAATATAATTCTCATATATATTGTGGGGGGCAAAGACTTAAACTTTCATATTGGGCCTTAAGCCCCATTTACTAACAAGAATGCGTCCGAGGAGGAGAAAATGTTTGGAAAGGCCCCATAGTGGGTGGACGTGCAAGGAAATGTTCGAAGGCAATGGTCCAAGAGGGTTATCCTCCTCGGACTTGACGAATGTCAATCAAGTGAGCTTTGGCTTGACTTGAGTAACCTTCCAGGAAATTCCAACAACGAAAATAGACTTCAGGTGCGTAAGGAAGGGATAAGAACACGAAAATATCTTGAGGAAAAGCTACTACTACTGCATTAAATGCACTACAATAGCTTTCTTGGCCGCATTAATGTAGAGAAAACCTCTGAACAGTGTTTTCAACCACTACCGCTCACAGAAAACCAGAAAAGCTGCTCAATAGGACAGATACTTGAGTGTAGGGTTGGATGATAAACAAGTGGACGATGGAAATAGATTGGAGGGGACTATATAATGGGGGAAACCCTCCATAAGTGGGGGATCGAAAAAATACGAGCAGAAGGATATCGGAAGAGAATTACTGTAGCATAGTGAAGAACTAATTTTCAGAAATAGCAACTTCACCTCAGAACTAGCTCCTCGGACATACTTTCCATCTTGAATTATGTGTCTTTTCCTCCTCGGCCAAACTTGAAACCTCGATTAACCGTTAGTCAACCTATTATAAGCCCAGTTCTTCCACCCACTCTCTTACAAATTTATTGTATTTGGCTTATTGGGCTTAGAACCCATTTCTTTTGGGTTTGGGCTGCAATTTGTGACCCTACATATATAATTTAAATAATATTAATAGTCATTTTTATATTTTGTTAACTCTTTCAAAAATTTTGTAAGGATATTATTAAGTATAAAATGTAAATTGTCCATTTAAAAAAAAAAAAAAAAATTAATGTGAAGCACTTTTTTTTTTTTTTTTTTACAATTAATTTATTCTAGACTATTTGATTTTTGTACTTAATTTTCACTTGGATGAATATTTATGATGTGATCCCATATTTGATTCTAAAATTAATAAATAAAACTATTTAAGAATAAATAATTTAGAACACATAGCGCAAAATTGGAACTTTAATTTAAAATTTTAATTTGAGTTTCTCTCAGATTAGTTTGTAGCTTGTACAATGTACAAAAAAGTTTTAAAAAAATGATTTTTCTATTTTATTTTTCTTGTCTAAATTTAAATTTTAATAATTATGGTAATTATTAATTGGATATTTATTGTGATTTTATTTATATAGGAAGAATGAAATTATCTATTCCACCCTTTTTTAAAAAAAACATATGATATGAAAAGATTAAATTAATATAAATTATGACTTTAAAATAAAATTAAAATAATAACGTGTCAAGTCAATCATATGATTGTATTGATTCTATCTGTCAACATAGTAAAAGTCACGTTATCTTAAGGAAAAAAAAAATTTTAAATCCAACCATGTGATTTATTATCTGTTCCAACTAGTTCAATTGGTAAAATCTCTTATAGTCGAATAAAAGATTTTGGGTTCAATTTCTATTTACACCAAAAACTAATTGATGTCTTGATTTAATGATAACGAGCAATCGTCATGAGCAAACGCTATAAGCCCAAATTCAATATATATATATATATATGTATAATTAAATATAATTAAGAATTGTAAGGTATAACTCTTAAGTAACTATAACTAAGACTTAAAAAAAAAAATATATATATATATATATAGTGGATTCCCTACCCAAAAAACCAATGACATCTTAACTTAATGATATATAAAAGGCAATCATCGTAGAGAGACACTATAGATTAAATGTATTTATAAAAAATGAAAATAAAAAAAAGATTTTTTTTATCTAAATTTAAATAATACTGAGTGGATATAAAATTTAGATTTCATTATTTGAGTGAGAATACAGTATTCCTTAGCAAAAACATAAAGACAAATCAGAGTAAATTATGAATGAAATGCCAACCTAACTTATTGGGGACACAAAATTTTATGAACATTAAAAAAAATCAAAACATGACTTCAGAATGTTGACTATTTCCTCTAAAAAAAAGAGAGTGTTGACTATTTTGGATAAGCTACAAAGTACAATCAGATACCAGCTACCATGATTAAAAATATACAATATTGATTATTATTGAGCATACTTCATCACTCTTCTTCTATGTTTCTTCTGCTATGTTTATGTTATGTGTGGTCGAAATCAGCGTGGGGGGGCTCCTTCAACAAGGTATACCAACTCTTTTGACAATTCAACAAGTGACTCAATTTTCTTAGCTAAATCCCAAACCCATTTCACAAAGCTAAAGGGAATTATGTCTGACAATATCATTCTAAAGCTTGTCAAATTCAGTTGAAAGTTGAAACCCTTTATTTTTTCCTTCCTGTTGTGAAAAGTAATAAACATTAACTAGAAATAGTTGGAATAGGCAAAAATGGCCAAATGGCCATAAAATCATAACTATTTAGTTAGTAGACCAGTTTTGAAACTATATTTTTTATTAGCAACTCGAGTCTAAGAGACTCAATTTTGGCATATAAATCGAGTTTTTAAGACTCGATTTTCATGGTCTAATCATATCTGATGTGACATCTTTTTCCACGTGGTGTCCACATAGAAATCGAGTCTTAGAGACTCGATTTATAAGCCCATATATAACAAAACAATAGCACCAGCAAAAGAGAAATCAGAGCCAGAAGGAAAAAAAAAAAAAAAAAAAAGCCGAAGACGAAGAAAAGAAGCCAGAAAAAATCAGACCCACCCAGGCCGTGGTGAACCCTAGGCCGCGCGAGCTTGGCGGCCTGGGTCGCGCGAGCCTGGCGGCCTGGGCCGTGCAATCCCCAGGTCGCGCGAGCTTGGCAGCCTGGGCCGCGCGACCCAGGCCGCACGACCTGGGCTGCGCGAGCCCCAGGCCGCACGAACTCTTTCTCTCTCTCTCTGATTTGATCTAACTCTTTCTCTCTCTCTCTCTCTCTGATCTGATCTAATCTGGTCTCCCTCTCTCTGATCTGATCTAACTCTTTCTCTCTCTCTGATATGATTTGATCTGGTGAGGTGAGGCTGCGCTTGAGACTTGAAGTTTTTTAAAAAAATTTTGGTTTATAAATCGAGTCTTAGAGACTCGATTTTCAAGTGGTCACCACGTGGAAAAAGATGCTACATCAGATGTGATTAGGCCATGAAAATCGAGTCTTAAAGACTCGATTTATATGCCAAAATTGAGTCTCTTAGACTCGAATTGCTAATAAAAAATATAGTTTCAAAACTGGTCTACTAACTAAATAGTTAGGATTTTATGGCCATTTGGCCATTTTCGCCATTGGAATAGTACAAATCAGAAACATAACAAAGAATGACTAAATTCAACTTTTGAAATAGTATGTATAAACTCGTTTCATTCAAATTCTGCCAACATTTTTTCCTTTTGGGAGAAAATTGATAAATATGTATTTATGCATACTTTGTTATATATATGTAGTCTAAGAACAATTTCATTATAGTTTAATGATTTTGGGGGTTTAACAAGGGATCTGATTTTCCAAGCATCGGAATGCAGTTATGTCATTGGGCTTCTTGATGACTAAAAACACGCATGTTACCACAATATCACCTTAATTATTTAATTTTTTGTGGGGATAAATTGGATATTTAAACTTAAAATTTCAATTTTACACGCATAAAATTCACACACAATATAAAGATATATGAGAAGTTTGGAGAGAAACTTTGTTCTCTCACTTTGGCTCTCTAACATTTTTCAAATTTTTGCAAAATGTTACAATGCTTAACAACTTTGGAGAGTATTGGTATATTTTTTCCCAAAACTTTTTCTACATTTTTTTTATATTGAAAATTGCTATCTTTGTTCTACCAGAAAAAAGAAAAAAAAAAAAACAATAACAATTTGATGAATATTTTAAGTGAATGTTATAGGAAATGAAAAATTGAACGTTGGGTGTATTTATGGGTAGCTAAAATAGATATGTGGGTATTTACTTCATATTTGGGCTAAAGTTTAACTAATGGAATGTGGATGCTCTAATAACTAGAAATTAATTAAATACCTTTCTAGATATATTAAGAGTCTGTTTGGATACTGCTTATTACTAAAAACTGAAAGCACTATAGCAAAATAATTTTTAAATGTGTGAATAGAGCTGTGAGACCCAATTTTAAAATTGTTTATACTGAAAAAAGTACTTGCAGATCTTGTGAATAGTGCACGGGACCCACACCAAAAACGTGCAATACAAGCTCAAAAATGCTATCCAAACTCCACCTAAAAACTCCCTTCTCATATATAAAAAATAAAAATAAAAACTAGTGGTATTGTTGTGAATTGTGATGCACTTATTAATTGACATCATATGTAAAGTAAAGAAAAACCCACAAATATTAGTGAAAATAAACCATAAAAGATTTTTTTAAAATTTATTTTAAACTATATGACAAATTTTTAGCATGTTCTATCAATATTTTTTTGGGGGGTTCAAAACTAACAATAAAGCTAGATGAACAAGAATCTTTTTATTAGGGTAGATTTAGCTTAATATTATATTATGGTATTTTTTATTAAAAAAATTAGAAATATAATACAAGGGAAATCAATTTATCACAAGCGCAGCTTTTATTAAGACAGATTTTATTAGATGGAATATAATACATGTTTTTTAATGCTAAAATAAAATGCGCCTGTCAGCTGACCAATCAAAGTGTTCAATTTCCCAACCAAACCAGAGCAGCCAACCATCTCACTGTGATTCCACACCTGCCACCTTATCCACAAACACCAGATCAGTCATTCCTAATAAAAAGTTCTCTCGTGGCTTGTGAACCTCTCGGCTCCGTTTGGTATACCCCTCAAATAAATGTTTTCAATTTTTAAATAATATTATATATATTTTTACTTACTTTTTTTACTTACCTTTTTTTTCATATATATTTTTAAATATATGTTTTCAGTTTTTAAGTGCATGTACCAAATACACCTTTATCTACTTGAAGCCACATTTACACCACTTTCACTCTCTTTTTCAATAATGCACAATTATTTTTATATAAAAAAAAATATACTCCTATATAAATTATTTTTTTAAAAAAATTCAGTTTTCCTTTTCTTTTTTCATAAAATTTTTAAAATTATTTTATAAACTAATATTTTAAGGAATCTATTAACAAAATTCATAATTTATTAAGATAATAAATTGTGATGAATTTATCCTTAACACCATTTTGTTTTAGAATAATGTTGAGTCAAGTTACCCATTGCCAAAAAAATAAAAAGAATATAAAATTTTGTGTTCTTAACTTCTAATACATACAAATCCTCATTTTCAAAGACTATGACCAAAAGTTCAAAACCCACCTCATGACTTGCACCTAAAAATCAATGCTAATTTTTCCATCCACCGTATTTGATTGAGTTTAAAAAATCAACAAAAGCACATCTAATATTTTTTGGTCTATTCAATTAAAAATTTTGCATAAAAAATCGCTCATTAATAGAATAAAAATATAGTTATTTCTTTGATTTAAAAATTAAGACAATTTTAGAACCTTATATTCAATTATATTGTCTAGTCATCCAATAAAAAAAACATGAGTTCAAATTCCTCTTCCTCCACTTGTTAAAAAATTAAAAATTAAAAACAAAAAATTAATTCATTAAACATGGGTTTACTTCTAGCTACATGTTACAGTTAAATCAAATTTAGCGCACAGAGCATGAGCATCCAAGTCAAATCCATTAAAAATATATATATATATATATATATATATATATATATATATATTACACTTTATCATCCTAAACTATATCTCAAATTACACTTTGCATCCTAAACTTTTCGAATGCATATTTTGCACTTTAAACTATAACCTTTACTACACTTTGCACTACAACGTTAAGTTTTTCGTTAACTTGGATGGAAAAGTATAACATCATGTAAAATGACCTAATTACCCATTTTCTCAATCCATTAAAAACAAAGAAGAAATTACACTTTATCATCCTAAACTATACTCTTAATTACACTTTGCACCCTAAACTTTATATTTCCATCCAAGTTAACAGCAAACTTAACGTCGAAGAGCAAAGTGTAATAAAAGTCATAGTTTATGGTGCAAAACATGCATTCAAAAAGTTTAGAATAAAAAGTGTAATTTAGAATATAGTTTATGGTGGTAAAGTTTAGTTTTCTTAAAAGAAACCCTTTTAATTTTAAAAAACACGATAGTTTTTAACTTTATAACGTCAGTTCTACAATGATTGTTTCTAATTATTAGATTAAGACATCAATTAAATTGAAAATCAAATCTAAGAAATTTTATGCACTAAGCTAACTAGAATCAACCTTTTAAGGAAAAAAAATAGTAGCATTGTGCAATGGCTTAGTGAAATAATTAAGTAAACAACAAGAATACTACTACTCCTACGCCTACCACATCATTGTCCACCCAGATAAAAAAATATCTCTTTACCTTCTTCCTTTGCTTTCCTTTTTGGATAAATCCACTGAAAGAAATAGATAGAGAAAGCGCGTAGTAGAGTAGAGCCTTTTTGTGCCTTAGAGAGACAGACACAAAACACAAAGCACGCACGCACACTCACTCACAGAAAAAAAGGTGGATGAGTTCACGAGCTGATGAGCTCTGTGTGTATGTCTTTCTGCAACAAAAATCTCAGGAAGTGAAAACTCTCTCATCAGTACTCTCACGCCAAGTGTTGAGAGAAAGAGAAGTGGTTGAAATCTTCACGAGCTCCAACACTTCCATACCCATCTTTTGCGGTCTCTTTCTTCTTCACCCACCACCCACTTCCCTCCACCTCATCACCTCCACCACCTCTCTATCTCTCTCTCTCTTTCATCTTAGATTTCTGGGTCCTTTGTACTTTGCTCTCAAGTCTCAACCTTTGTTATTGTCACAACCAAAAATGATAGTAATGTGAGAGATTTTTATAGCTTCAGTTTCAGCTTCAGCTTCTTTTTAAGTCCTTGTTTTTTCATAGTTTGAGAGAGATGGATCGGACAGCAGTCACAGTGGGGCCAGGAATGGACTTGCCGATCATGCACGATAGTGACAGGTACGAGCTGGTAAGAGATATTGGGTCAGGAAATTTCGGAGTGGCAAGGCTTATGAGAGACAAGCAGACTGATGAACTTGTTGCAGTCAAGTACATCGAGAGAGGTGAGAAGGTTAGTCTCTAAATTTCACTTTCTTTTTTTAACTTTTCGTTAATGGGTGCTTGAATTTAAGCTCAGTTTGATTATTGGGTTGGGAAATTTGAGTGCTTTGTTATTATTTGGTGTATTTCATTTTGAGTTTTGAAGAAGTTGAGAGTGCTTTATTGGGTTTTTGGTTAGTTGGTTTATTGTCCATGGTAGTTGAAGTTGAGCACGTTTCTTTTAGAGGATATTATGTGAATTTTTGGATTCTTCATATTGCTTAAATTTATTTGTTATTATTTCAATTTTGTTTCCGTTTGCATTCTTGTGGAATAAAAATGGTTTGTTGGTTTTTGAGGATTAATGCGTTTCTTAATTCTCTTGTGTGATTTTGAACGGAGTTAGGATCAAAATTATTGCTATTGCTTGCTGTTTGAGGATTGTTGTGTGTGTGTGTGTGTGTGTATGGGGGTTAAATTTGCCTGGGATTATGCCCAAATATATGTTTTTTATTTAAATTTCACCTTGTTGGGTGTTTGTGCTGAGTTTTATGCATATTTGATTTTTAAGGATCAACAGAATTTTTTTAGAAGATTTTGCAGTCTTTTCTTTATGAAGTTTAGTCATGGGGTCGATGTGTAAATTTGTTGAAATTGATTGGCTCTTTGGTTAATAAGATTTTGTGGGAAGGGGAAGAAAATACGGTACTTTGACAACTTAAAGACGATATAACATCTGCCCTCCATTTGGTTGTTGAGTGATGTATAGTTCTTGTTAATTTGCTAATCAAATTTAGTGAAATGCACATCAACAAGACGGTAATTGTGTTAGATTATGGATATTGTCTGTATTCTCAGAGCTGAACTGGTAAAATTTAAATTTTAAGATTTTAGTTTCATGTCTCCCTGCTACATCCATGCATGTTGGTTCTTTTGTGGTCTCTAATTCGGGATTGAATTTTCACACTTTTAAGAGTTGGACTAAATAAAAATATGCATATATTGGTAACATCTATATTTTCACATTGGTTGTTTAATTCCTGAATACTAGAAACTGTTATTAATATGGCACATTAAGGAATTTAGACAATATTAGTAAATTATTTTTTTGTTTGAGTTTCATCAATTATGCAAACCTCCTTAGACAGTGTTGTTCAAGTTGTATGCTAGTCACCTAGCATAAAGTTTTTATTTTTTTGGTTGGTGAGTTACATATACACCGTGGATTTTGAACACATGACATCACCCTTCATCCCATTACTATAGGAGGAGGAAATGCCAGTTGAGCTATAGCTCATTGGTGTAGCCTCACATAAATTTATAGTAATTATGAACTAGCTTTTATATTGTGTTAACAGATAGATGAGAATGTGCAAAGGGAAATTATAAACCACAGGTCATTAAGGCATCCCAACATTGTCAGATTCAAAGAGGTCTGTTCAATTCCACTATATTATCATCTGTTCTCCCCAGGGAGTATTCTGAAAGTTAGTAACATCATGATGGTGCAATTATAGGTCATATTAACACCAACCCACCTTGCTATTGTGATGGAATATGCGTCTGGAGGAGAGCTCTTTGAACGGATATGCAATGCTGGGCGATTTAGTGAGGATGAGGTTCTTATCCAGCGTGTTGATTTTGTTTCTGAACGCACCTGGGTTTATTTTTTTAAATGTACTTTGTCTTGGGTTGCAGGCACGCTTCTTCTTCCAGCAACTTATATCAGGAGTTAGCTATTGTCATGCCATGGTATGTGAATAATGTTTTCTATTTATAATGCAGTCTTAAATAATACTACTGTGTCTAAATTGGACTCCTTTCTCTGCATCTCTTATAAAGCAAGTATGCCATCGTGACTTGAAATTAGAGAATACATTGTTGGATGGAAGTCCGGCTCCTCGTTTAAAGATTTGTGATTTTGGGTACTCCAAGGTACTAATTTTCTTTTCTTGTTATTGCCTTTATTTGTACATCTCTGATGTGTTTTTGTGATTTGGAATCTCTGGTCTTTGCATTTGAAACTTACAGAAGCACACCATAGGCTGGTATTGATACCTTTCCTGTGGTATTTTCCTGCTAGTGAGTAGTGATTTCATTAAGATATATTTGCCACCTTTGAACAATATGGTGGTTTGATGTATAGGGATTGGTTTCTCTTCAAATGTGCTATACCTTCTTTTTTTGTTTGTTGCATCATTGGTTGTCAAATATGCATTTTTTTTTTATTTTTGTCTTCTTTTCTTAGTCCTCAGTGCTGCATTCACAACCAAAATCAACAGTTGGCACCCCTGCATATATTGCTCCTGAAGTGTTACTTAAGAAAGAATATGACGGCAAGGTAATATAATTTCTCATTGACATGAATTGTTCTATTTAAAATGTTGAATCTCATTCAATGTTCCGTCATTATATCGTTTGTCAGGTATTCTAGTTCTTTCTGAATGTACTCATTTGTAACTTGATTATCATGGCTTATCCAATTTGCATTGTCATTCTGCAACCATATGCCTTGGCATCATGTTACAACGATAATATAAGGTTAATCTGTTTGTATCTCAGTCTTCAGCGCTGTAAAATTCAAAGTTTTGAGTTACTTTAACCACATTATAATAATTTCATGAATTATAGGATCAAACTTTAACACTGAAGGCCTTAACAACTGCAGTTGCAATTATGAAAATTACAACTAGGTTCACCTTGGCAAATTTCAAAGCCATGACTATGGGTGACTAACTCCAACGGTCAGATGAAGTGGCCTTTGTTTTGGCAATTGGCTACTTTATTTGTTTGAAAAAGAAAAAAAAAGGGTTTTTGATTGTTAAGTCAAGAGTTTACCAGGCTTTCTAAAGTTCAATTGTTTTCACTGCCCAATGTAGATACAACTACGGGAAAGTAATTCCGAATTTTTTTTTATTCTCATCATAAGAGCTAGTACCTATCATCATTGCAGAAACATGCACAAACACTCATAAACAAAAAACCTGGGCAAAAACGAAACCAATATTTTTGCTTTAAAATTGTATTCATTGTCATTTCATTTGCACTCAATATATGCTGTCCCCAGAAGACATGGGGTGGGGGGCCATGGATTGGTTGAAGTACACTGGTAAAGTAATGTGTCACCAAAATTTGATGCATGAGAGAAGAGTTTTATATTTGATCTATTAAAATTTGACAATTGAGACAAGTTTTAAAGTTTATGTAGCAGGGGAGGTGGACAATAGGGCTGCTGACAAAGAACCTTCAACCGTAGAAATACCCTTTGGCATATTTTCTTCTGAAAATGTCAGTGATGAATTGATTAATTTAATAGTGTGTTTGGCTTTTGCTTATTTCCGGTACCTTATTTGTACAGTGTTTACTTTATCAAAAGATATGTTTTTTGGTAACTTTTGTGTTAAATGTGATACAAAAAAATTGAAAGCTAATTTATTTCAAAAAAAGTTAAAAGTTAGATTATTTGCAAAAAATAAGAGACAATAAATAAAAAAGCAAAAAAAATTTAAGCAATACCCAAATGCACACTAATGTGATGTTGTGATTGTCTTCCTAACAAAATAACTGGATAAATATCATGTTATAGTACATAATTAATGGATGAAGTATATTTATTTTACCTTGCTATCTCTTGCATTCAAAATAACAGTTTAATATATTGTACTAATATCTTGCTTCATTAAATTCAGATTGCAGATGTGTGGTCTTGTGGGGTAACCTTATATGTCATGTTGGTGGGTGCATACCCTTTTGAGGACCCTGAGGAGCCTAAAAACTTCCGAAAGACTATTCATGTAATTTATCGAGCCTTGTCATCAGTGATTGTATTAGCTCCACTGAAATGCTTGACTAAAATAATTGGATGTCTTTGCAGCGCATTTTGAAAGTCCAGTACTCAATTCCCGACTATGTTCATATCTCTCCTGAGTGCCGTCATTTGATCTCAAGGATATTTGTAGCTGACCCTGCAAAGGTCTGTGCACTTTCCAAGTACATGAGAAATTATATATGTTACTTTCAGTGGTACAATTGCTACTAGTCCTTTCCTTCTGTCATTGTTACACATGTATGTCATTTGATATTAGATTTAGTTGTTAGTATATAATTCAAGAAAAGTTATAGTGTGTTTATTTCTTGCTTGTCCTCTCCCTTGGTATGTTTGTCAAACATTAAATAGGTTCAAAGTGAAGATCTTCAATACAATTGGCATGCATAAGCATGTACACAAAACACATACCTTATTCTGCCTTCACACTGAAGAATTTAAAAGATGCAGAGAGGCTACCAATCATTTCTTAGGCCATAGGCCCAACTGGTTCTCCCACCTGTTTCTGTAGAGTTAATCTAGTATATAATACAATGTGAAGTTAGCAGTGTTACCACAATGTTTTAAGCATTTATTAAAGTTGATTTTTTTATTCAAAAGAGAGGGTGTAAAAGTGATATTATTTCTCACTTTTAAAGGATGTATTTATCTCCACCCTCTAGGATATTTGACCCTTCCCTCTCTTGCTTCTTCTTCATTTTTCTGCCCGTGCTTCAATTACTAATAAGTTTATGATTTAACAAAAAAGAATTCATTATTGTTATAGGTAGAAAAAATTGGGGTAATTCTAAATGTTCACTACCCCCCTGACATGGGATCATCAATCATTGATGAAGTTGCATCATGCATGATTGTGGGAGTCGAGCCATCACAGATGCTCTTAATTCTAGAGTAACTAACTGTAGTCTATACTGGTGCTTCTGATTCTTTATTTAATTGCAATACTTATCCATATTATCATATTTCGAGTATAGGCTGCTTTTCTATATAATAACTATATTTCTTTCAGCTTTGTTAATCTTTGTGCTTTATATTCTGTACCATGCTGTCCCTGATTGACTTTCTAATTTGAGTTCCCATGAATTCACTTGGGAACAGAGGATAAGTATTCCTGAGATAAGGGACCATGAGTGGTTTTTAAAGAACCTTCCGGCAGATCTCATGGATGAAAGGACAATGAATAATCAGTTTGAAGAGTCTGATCAACCCATGCAAAGCATTGATGAAATCATGCAGATAATTGCTGAGGCTACCATTCCGGCTGCTGGGACCCCCAGTCTCAACCAGTATCTGACTGGCAGCTTGGACATTGATGATGACATGGAGGAGGATCTGGAGACTGATCCTGACCTTGACATTGATAGCAGTGGAGAGATAGTCTATGCAATGTAATGGGATCGATTTTCTGCCGTGGTTGAGGCAGGTGAGGTTGGAAGGCCCATTTCCTTAATGAAGTTAATATTCATCTACTGGGTTTTGTTTTATGCGGGTGTGAAAGATTAGAGGGAAAAACTTTTACACCTTTGCAATGGAGGATTCTATGGATTGAAATTTGTACATGTCAATGTGAAACTGTTCCTATAACCTTTTCTAGTGATGTATATGTACCTCAAATTTGTAATTTTATGCTTTTCTACTTTCCAAGTGGAATGTGTATGGCACTGTGTAACACTGTTAAGAAAGTAATATGTCAATATATGCCAGTTCATAGGTTTTGTTAGACGAATTTGTTTTTGTTTGGTTTATTTTGTCTGGAAAATAAGCGTATAATCTGCAAGCAGTAAGAGACTGGTTTAATATATTTCTCGAGCAGTCGAGCTCATGTGAGAAACGCATGCGTGTCTAACACCACCTCTATTGATTCAAGATCAACTAGATTAGCAAAAATACTCAGCAAAGAAATGGGTCATACTTGCAGTTGCATTTAACCCCCAACTAAAAAGCCGAACACCCCCATATGTAAAAACTCTTGTGGTCTGTTTGGATGCCCAGATTTGGGCTATGGATTTGGATTTGAGAAGTCCAAATCCAAATTCTTTGTTTGGGTTACTTAAAAAGATAGGGATTTGGATTTAGGCCAAATCCAAGCTGAATTTGAGACGTGCAAATCCGTTGATTTGAAAATTTTGGCAAATCTTCCCACATATCACTTCTTCTCCATCCTTCCTCAAGCTACAATAACGTTTAAGCCGAAACCACATTGGCATTGAAGTTTGTCTCTTTCAACCATTCTCATCCTCTTAAACCTCTGTATCAATGGGGTTGTATGGGATTGTCTATGGGTTTTGTATTTTCTATGAGCTGTTTCGTGTTTGTGGCTTAGTCTCCATTTTTTTTTTTTTTTGGTTTGTATTTGGGTTGTGTGGGTTTCGTTTTTTTTTTTTTGGTTTGTATTTGGGTTGTGTGGGTTTCGTTTTTTTTTTTTGGTTTGTATTTGGGTTGTGTGGGTTTCGTTTGGATTTGTCTATCTGGGTCTGTATCTATTGGTAAAGCTGGGACTTGGGAATGGCAATGCTGTTGAGATTTTTAATTTTTTTGGAATTATATAAAGAGGTTTAGTGAACTGGGTTGGTCTAGTTTTGTTAAGGAATTGTTGGATTTTTTAAAATTTTTTTAGAGTTCAATGTTGGACTAATTGAAAATGCAAATAAAGTGTTTGATGAAATGATTTTGTGAGTTGTATGTGATTTAATGACTGCAATGACTTTGATATCTTTCTCCATTTACTATGGTTACTAGGTCCTTAGAAGTATTTTACTCGTCTAAGCTAGGTGGCTGTTTGAGTTTTGGCTGAATTGTGTATGATTTTTTTTACTTTGATTATATATTTTCTTTACATGAAAATTTTACTTTTGCCTCTTGAGCTTTTGTTTTAGATCTTGTACTTTTTGAAAGATTTGCCTGTGTTTTTTATATCATGTTACTAATAGCATATTTTCAAAAGTGAAAAAATACAATTGAATTGAGTGTTAGTAGTATTAAGTGTTTTCAAGAAATAAAAAAGTATTTTGTGTCTTGTTTTCAAAATAATTACAATAATGCTACTCAAAACTGTTACTGAAAACTATTCTTGAAGAATTCCCAAAATACAATGTCTAATCACTCTAAATTGAGAACAATGACTCAAACACTTTTTTTTTGGAGAGATAATTACAACATTTTGCTAACCTCGTAGGTCAAACCCTTTTTCCCTTAGACCCCCAAGCACTTTGTGCATGAGGAGGTGCCAATTCAGCTACAAGGCCTTTGGCGACTCAAACACTTTTTGTTGAACTCTTCTACCAAACATTTTTTTTGGTTTTAAAACATTGTTTTAACTCTCTAAACGAATGTTAAACTCTCCTACCAAACTTTTTTTTTTTTTTAACATTGTTTTAACTCTCTAACCGAACATACCTTAATTCTCTCTTTATCATTTTAAATGAGAAACAAAATATATTAGTAACAAAACTATTTAATCAGCTAGATTCTAAAAGCAAAATTTAGAGTCTAAAATTTTTATCTTCTAAGAGAGTTTGCTATAATATCTCTATAGGCACAAATTGTTTGATCACTGTAATAAAAAATAATAAAACAATACAAAACAACTATAAATAATTCTTCATGTGCAAATATTATGTGCAAATATTTCTACTAGTTCAGAGGCTCCTGTTACAATGAGAGAATGTAGTATTAAAAGACTATCAATGGCCATGGGAAAGAGAGATTTTAATTTCTTGCAGCCTCTTAACTATTACTATTTTCAATTTAGCAAAGCATGGAGGTTGGAGATTCAATCTTCTTCATCTTTAACAATCAAATGCTCCAATTCATTGCAGTCTTCTATTCTAATAAATTTCAAATTGTGTAAGCTCCGAGGAAAGGTGACTGAAAATAGTTATCAATTTCATACACCCAAAAACCCGTAAACTCTCAAAATTCTTAAGATTTAGATGTTCGGCTGAACCCTTCCATATGTACTTTATTTTGATAGCACACATTTTGTTGTACTCCTCTATTAAAAAGCCCTTCGACATTGAACACTTCTTGCAATCCTTCACCATAATTAATATCTAATTTTTCCAAACTTAATAGACTTCTTATCAAAATGACAGAAACTCAATCCCAATCTTCCGCATACAAGAGCTGTAATTTCTGTAAAGTATATACCAATTTTATTAAATTCGCTATATTTAAATATATCTTTAAATAATATATTTTAAGAAATGTGTTGCAGTGTCATGGTGAGGATAAGGTTTTCAATATTAAACATGACGTGACATGGTGCACAAGTTTTAACAAGAAAAGGAGTTGCCAATTGCAATATATTCACAGAACATAATAATATTTACAATGGTCCAGTATATCCTTAAAACATACATTAATAATTTATTTTAAAAATAATTTATAAAAAAATTGAAAAGGTTGTCAAAATATCCAATGAACCCACACACGACTATATTTTAATGTGTATCCCACAAATCAATTTACCAATATTAAGAAATACCTTTCTCCCAATGTTAAAATTTAAGATTCTACTAGGAAGTAGGAACTCCTTATTCATGACACGAAATTGTCAAAGATCTACGCAAATAAAAACATCAACATTAAAAAATTTGCAAACTTAAAATATTTAAAGAGGAAAAGAACGAACACAAAATAAGTATTTGTCACTAATTTAAAGTTTTTAAAAATATAGCAAGTAATAAAATAAAATAAAAAATCATCCAAGAGATTACCGGCAAATAATATATATATATATATATATATATATATATATATTTGCGAAAACATATAAAAAAAATATGGAATATTAGAGGAAATCCAAATCACACATGCCAGTAGTGCTATGAATGCATAAATACACACAGACAACATAAACAAAAGCCTTATCCCCTTCCTTTCTTTCTATCTTTCTTTCTTTCTTTTGTTTTTTTTTTTTTTTTTTTTTTTTGTTTTTTTTTTGGTTGAGAAAAAGCCTTATCCCCTTTCTTAATGTTCTTTTAGCACCCAAATAGATTTTTTTTGGGTATCATTTCTCGGCAAAGTAGAAGAATATAATGAAAGCCTCATGAAATATTAAGCAAATTTACATTTAGAAAGCAAAATTCGATTTGAAAAATAAAACAAATAGGAAAGTGAAAAAAAAAAAAAAAAAAAACATTTGTGGACATTAAAATGTTGGGATGAAACTCATGAGAAAGGCATTTAATACTCATGAGAAAAGCATTTAAAAGCAGTAAAAAATTAATAAAAAAAGGAAAGTATTTTCTCTTAGCTTACTACTTGCCTTTCATTTTTAACAAATAAATTAAACATGTTCCTTTTTTCTATTGCTAATCCAAACCCATTTTTTAAATCTTTTAATGGCACAATTTTATTTATTTATTTATTTATTTTGAGGAAAGAATGGCACAAAACAATGTTTAACAAATTTTAATAAACTCCAAACCCAACTACCCAACAATATCACATATCAAGCCAAGACCCTTGTAGGCTAGTAGCTCCACTCCCTAGCAACTCTTGCTATTTATAACAAAGGCATTTAGGATTCACATCCCTCCACCCCCTAATTATCAATGTATCAAAAAAGAAAAATCACATATTAATGAAATTTTATTTGCTTTAATATTCTAGAATTATCTGTGTCTGTGTCAGCATCAACCCACACCACCTTCTGAACTTACAGGAATAAGGTTCCAAATTTTATCAATGATCCAACAATGGAGCTTATATAAAGTAGAGAGAGCCTAGAGCGGTGCCTTCATGTTTGATTGGAGTGGTTCAATGATAATAGAACAATTAGACAGTAAGTAGTAATGGTGTGAACTAATGTAATAATTTAGTATGTAATGTAACAAAAAATAAGTGCTAGGATATTACAACCAGGACATTTAAATTAAGACCCTGCTTGTAAGATAAGTTAGATTCGTATTTGAGAGAATGGTGAAGAAGAAATGTTATAGTAAGATGATGGAAGAGGATGTTACGTTAGAATTTATAGAAGTGGAGATGTGGATGAAGATTGGAATGAGTGGTTGTGATCCTTTGGGAGGTTTTGCTGGGTTCAGATGAAGCAGGGGGCTATATAGTAAAAGGAAAGTGGTGAAAATCTTACTTCAAGTCACTATTCACTATTCTAAAAAAAAGTAACCATTCACTAGAGTAACCTCGATAATAATATAACACACTAATTTTTCACAACTTGGTCCATGTTTTTTCAATTTCAAGGATGGGTCATGAGTGTATACACTTGAAACATGATATATCATTTTTTTTTTTTTTTGGATAAGAATGAGGCTTTCATTAGAAACTAAAGAGCAAAAGAAAGTAAAGATAAGCGATCTAAGGACACCCTAGTAGAGTCTAAACTAATTAACAACGAAACATCCCCGGGGGTTCTAAGAGCACCCACAGTAGATGTGGGATATGTGCCAAATGCTAAATATTTGGCACATATCCCACACCAAACCCAGTTTAAGCCCATTTATCAGATGTTGTAAATGTTAGTAAATTTTTTGCAACTTGCTACAGTAAAATCATAAATATACAACTGTACGGAACGCTGTGGTATATTGGTTTATTATTTTTTATTTCTCTTTCAACCCTTATATCTCTTTCATTTCTCCTTCAGCTCACCGCCTCCATCTCCATCTCCACTCTCCCATTCTTTTTCTTCTTCCCTCTTCCCCGTTGCTCTATTGTCTTCCCGTTCATGAATATGAGCCACCATCAATTTCGTTTCTACCATCACTAATCTAACCACATAAATCCGGGTTTTTTTTCCCCTTTTGGTTCGCTCTGTCCTCTGTTCTACCGGCGTCGGTCTGGTTCATTTGTCTCCGTTTTGGTTGTGATTGCTCGCAAATCTGAAAGGGGTGTTTGTGCTTCCGCCGAAGATTCCAGCAGCACATTGATCTCGAAGGAACTTTCAATCCAGCTGGAGCTTGATTCCAACGACTCGAAAGCGAAACGGAGCCAAAAGGGTGCATCGTTAGGTTGATTCCAACGGAGCCAAAACGGAGCTTGATTCCAACGACTCATCCACCAAGCGATGCATCGTTAGGTTGTGCTGAGTAAAATCTGCTCCGTTTTTTTCTGTTGCAGAAAAGAGATCCCTTCTCCCCGCTTTCAAAAATGATGAATATGAAGTCGGTGGGGCTGCAGGTACTATGGATCGTGATTTTCGATTGTGGGTCTGGTTGTGGGTCTGGTTTTATTTTCCGATTGTGATCGGCGTGGGCGTAGGCCTTTGGGTTGTGGGTCTCTCCTCTTTGGTTTTTTTTTCCCCTTTTGGTTCGCTTCCTCTCTGTTCTATTGGCGTCCTCCGGTTGTTTTTGTCTCCGTTTTGGTTGTGATTTCCGATTGTGGGTCTGGTTGTGGGTCTACTCTTTGAATCAATTCTTGGCGCAAGAACTTTGTGAGTGGACTTCCGGTTTCGTGAAAGAGGCCCTGGTGAAATCTGTGCACGAGAATCACGACAGGAATAGCTCACTGGTCTTACTTTGTTTGGGCGATACTATTTTATCGATTCACCATACAGGTAAGTTCTCCGTCTTCTCTGTGATTCTCTCGGTATTTCAATGTCTAGTTTTGATTCTCTCTATATTCTGTTCATATGTACTGTTTGCTGTGTTATGAATTTGTTCTGCCTAAATTAATCTATCCGACAATCTTCTCTGTTGCTCTTGTCTTTAACCTTAATATAGTCTACTTATTCTTAAAAACAAAACAAAACAAATGAAAATATTAGGCTGTGGGAATTACTCTATCCGACAGTCTTCTCTGTTGCTCTGGCCAGGACAAGTCAAAACAAGAATTTCTTATTATATGCTGTGGGAATTACTTCATGTTTAGGCAAAAGTATTTTTTGAGATACATTTTGAGTCCATGCTGTGGGAATTATTTCTTAATACTTCATGTGCATGTGTTTGATGAGGGCTCACATTTTGAGTTTGGCAAATTTGCTAAAAAGATACATTGACAAAGTTTAGTAATGATATATTTTGTTGTAATTAACAAACCAGAACAAGCAGTTTAGTAATGATATATTTTTTTTTTATGAAGCTACCATTAAAACTCATTGGCTATGTTGCTTTGTTATGTTAAGTTTAGTATTAGCCAATTGTTTTGTTGTGTTAAATTTAAGTACTATTTGTCATAAAGGAAGTGGCAAGCTCAACTATGTTTAATTCAATGGGTTTTGTGTGAGTTAATGTTATTGGATATGAGTTATTTGTGTAAGTTTTTTGTGTGAGTTAATGTTATTAGATATGAGTTATTTGAGTTACTGGATATGACAGGTTCTAAGTATTTGAGTTAAAATGTTATTGGATATGAGTTATTTGAGTTATTGGATATGACAGGTTCTAAGTATTTGAGTTAAAAATATGATAGTTGAATTAAGAGTATTTTCAGTTTTCAGAATTTTTTTATGCATGTAATACTGTGGCTGATGCTCACAATTAGCCAAACTTTGTACAGGGCAACAGGTGTGGCTGGATTACATCCCAGCTGACATTGCGCCTCTAGTTTCATTTGATGCCCATTGAGGTTCTCTCAATAAAGCCCAGGCTGGCTGGTTTCTTAAAAAAAAAAAAAAAAAAAAAAAGAATTAAGAGTATTGTTTGAAGCCCAGGCAGGCTGGCTGGTTTCTTAAAAAAAAAAAAAAAATTGAAGAGTATTGTTTGAAGCCCAGGCAGGCTGGCCGGTTTCTAAAATTGAAGAGTATTGTTTGAAGCCCAGGCTGGCTAGCCGGTTTCTACCCAAAAAAAAAAAAAAAAGAATTAAGAGTTTTGTTTGAAATGTTACCGTTGAGATTTGAAAGAGAATGGAAATGTTACTGTTGGAACAAATAATAAAGAAAGGATAAAATAAGAATTAAAATATAATATTTAAATGAAATGGTAAAAATATAGAACATCTGATAAATGAAATATTGTAAAATGATGTGGTAAAATAATAAAGTAGGCTTTTGATGTGGTAAAATGGCATAATATTTACAACGGCTGCTACGGATGCTCTAAGGAAACAATAAAATCCTAGGGAAGCAAAGCTCCGAGTAGCAATGCTGGATTTGAACCATTGGTATTTCCCTTAGGCTGGTCTTGCAACCACTAATTAAGGCATCAAATGTGTGTGAGTGGCCTTCATCCTTCTTTAGAAGATCCACATCCAACTTCGCATCAAGTTCAATGATCAATATACCATCTTGTTTGAACATAAAATTTAACATTATAAACATGGTAGTTTGTCACTAGCTCTGTTAGGTTTTGAAGATTTAGGATTAAATGTTTAGAATCATATTTTGTATGTCTTGGCAAACTGAGAACAAAACATGTTTAGTCTATGTGTTAGGCAATGCTCAAAGGTGTAGGTTTCAAACTTCAAGTTTGAACTGATTGCAGAAAATGGAAGTCACAATCTGCCAAGCTCGATCGATCAAGAATTAGGCTCAATTGATCGAAATTTGCAGAAAAAGAAATTCTACTGAATTTTAAATCAAGCTTAAGCCTGCGAAAACGTTTAGGGTTTCATTCTAACTTATCCACATATAAAAGGGAAACTCTAGCTATGTTTTGGAGACATTTGGAAGACTTGTGAAGTACATCCTTGTTGTGGTGGATGATTTCACATGATACACTTAGGTGATTCTCTTGAAAGATAAATCTGAAACTGCTGATAAGATGATTCATCTGTGCAAGAAGTTGCAAGTAGGGAAAAATACCCTGATTGCTCGGATTAGAAGTGATCATGAAAGAGAGTTTGAGAACTCTAAACTCATATCATTTTGCAATGATCAGGGAACAAAGCAAGAATTCTCTACACCCAAGACACCTTAGCAGAATGGGATTGTGGAAAGAAAGAATAGAGTAATTCAAGAGATGGCTAGAGTCATGTTGACCCTACAGTTACCCCTCCTCTCTTACTCCTTGCCATGATGGAGTCTTTTATGACTACTCAAGCAGCTCATGGATAGCTTCTTGATGAGTTACTTACTGAGGTGGCTACCTTGAGAGCTGATTTTGCTGAATATAGGAGTGTTTTTCCACCTCTTCTGCCCTCTAATGATTGATGGTTGCCTTTGGCAATACGTAACAAAAAAAGGGAGTAGGTTTTTGGAATTTGAGACTTCTTTTTTTTAGGGGGAGTAGGGAGTAGAGAGTTTTTGTACTAGGGGGAGTTTGATGTATTTTCTTTAGTTTCATGTGTATTTGTTTTATATTTGTTTAGTGTTATTGTTCTTGTTTCACAAACATTGATGTTTCATTGACTATGATAGTATATTTGATGTTTATTCATTTGATATTTTGTCTATCTTTTAAGCTTTGTGAATTCAAGTTTAGTTTTTATTTATTGGAATTTTGCTGTATCTTCCACACATGCATTTATGGTTTGTTTTCAGTGTTTCAAGAATTTACAGGTTAATTCTTTCAACAACTACTGTCTATACTAGCAACTAATAATTAGTAGTTGTGTTAGAATTGTATTAGGGCAATACTTTGTATTTGGGTTGGTGTTTGAATTGAGCATTTTATTTTATATGTGTGTTTTGTCATGGATTGCCAAAGAGAGAGATTGTTAGGTTCTGAAGATTTAGGATTAAATGGTTAGAATCATATTTTGTATGTGTTGGCAAACCGAGAACAAAACATGTCTAGTCTATGTGTTAGGCAATGCTCAAAGGTGTAGGTTTCAAGCTTCAAGTTCAAGCTAATTGCAGAAAAGGGAAATCACAATCTACCAAGCTCGATTGATTGAGAATTAGGCTCGACCAATCGAGAATTGCAGAAAAAGAAATTCTACAAAATTTTAAATCAGGTCCAAGCCTGCAAAAACGTTTAAGGTTTCATTCTAACTTGTCCACATATAAAAGGGAAACCCTAGCTACGTTTTGGAAACCTTTGGAAGACTTGTGTGTTTACTCCTTATGAGATATGAGAGGTGTTGTTCCTTCTAACTACACAAGCATCTACCGAAGCAAGATCTACAATCAAGCATTGGTAAAACCTAGTTGTTGCTACAAAGATCAATAACTGAAGGTGACCTGAAACCTTTAAGTGGAATCTCAAAGCCATAAGCGTGGGTGCTTGTGTTGTAATAAATCCAAGGAAAGAAGGAGTCCATGGATTCGAAACTTGCACGTGGTCGTATCAGTAAGTTACTACTGGAGATAATAATAGATTTATGGTTAAATCTTATTGTAAAAATTTCAATTCTCTTATAGTGGATTTGTTTTATCATGAGGATAGTTAGGTCAAAACCTCTTCAGGTTTTTACTTTGAAATGGTTCGTTTCATCAGTTTTCTTGGGTTATCATACTGTGCATGATATGATAAACCTAATAATCAATTTGGTTAATTAATTAGGTTAAATAATTTGGTTTAAGGGGTCTAAACAGAACAAACAAGCTCTTTATTTTTTCTGTTCAAATAAGTTAAAACTTGTTAGAAAAACTAAATTATACTAACTTGGAAAGAGAATTGTAACCAATAACATCTAAATTAGAAAATCAATAATTAATAATAATTTATGATAGATTTTGTCAAAAACTATAATAATTTATGATAAATATCACAAGATTAAAAAAACCGTTGCCTATTTGGCTTATGAGTTACGAATGATGCATGTCTTTATTCATTTCTTGATAGGAATTCTTTTATAAATCTATGCATGGTTTGAAAATGTTACCCCTTTAAATTTGTGGTTTTAAAAACATTCAAATCAATTTATGCATAAATTCTTATTTATTTTTAGCATAAAAACTTAAGCCGAGTGGAAGGGCTGTCATTCAACAAATAAAAGTTATTCTAGGGATAACAGGCTGATCTTCCCCAAGAGCTCACATCGGCGGGAAGGTTTGGAGCTATATTTTTTTATTAGAGATTACAATTCGGAACAAAATGAGATAATGTTTTGACAAGAATGTTGGACCATAAGAAAGCTATCATATCTCGTTTAAGTTGGGCCAGCCTTTTTTTGGGATTCCATACTTTGGTTTTCTATTTATATAACCACTTTTCAAAAACACCTAATTATCTATTCTAAAAGTGATTTTAATAAAATATTCATTCTTCATTCTCATAATCACTTTTTTAAAACTTCTACATCACTCAGTCATGCATACACACCAACCAAGTGAATTAAGAAATAAGTAAAATACATTTTTACCCATAAACAATAGTTATGTAAATTTATATAGATATTCATAATTAAAAAAAAAAAAAAAACTGATATGGGTAATTATTTTTGGTTGATTGATCAAAATTTTACATTTATGTAATTTTAAATTTTGAATTGAGTGATGCAAGTGTTATTAAAGTGACCAGTCGAAATAATTTTAACAAGCCAAGCCATTGTAGTAAAATAGTTGTGTTGTGGTCATAAATGGTGAAAATGACTCTTGCATATAAGAAGAAACTGGTTTAAGTACTTCAGTAAATTTGCTCGGGTGAATAAGTAAATCTTTCTCGGCCATTCATAATAACTATGAATATGTGCCACTGTGCAAGTTCAACAACGAACTTAATCAATTAGTTGCAGAAAATTTACTATTCACACCCACTGTTGCAATTTCTTTGACATTTTATTACCATACTTTATAAACCTAGTTAATGATACTCTCATTTATCACAATGTGGTCCAAGTTTATTTCATTAATTTCGAATTAGTTTATGTAGGAAAAAATATGAAATTTTGGGAAAAGAATATAACTAAAACAATTAAAAACATACCCAATATTTCAACCAAAAAAAAAAAAAAAACATACCCAATATAGCTCTTTGGGTCAAAGGCATTTTTGAGCCAAAATCTTGTATGATTTCTCTTCTTTCTATTTTCAGAGCCGTGGTCTTCCCCCATCAAATATTGATCAGAGATTAGGAATGGTAATGGGACAGGGTGGGGCCGAAGGATGGGGTCTTCGTCCCCGTCCCGCATAGTTTTGTCTTGCGCCATCCCCGTCCTGCCCTACATGACGGAGAAAACTTTCTCACCCCATCCCCGCTCCTTGGGGCCCTGCAAGGCCTCGCCTCATCCCATAAAACTTTACTTTTTGTTAATTTGCCCTACAACTAGTACAATTTTTTTAATGAAACCTATTTCATTAATAAAAATATACTTGAAATTACAACTAAATTTATCCCATGAAATCAAATCAATTTTTAGAAAAAAATTAAATAATATATTTAAGTGTTTAACAAGACAATCAATATAAAAAAAAATAAAAAAAAAAATTAAACCTATTTCATTAATAAAAATATACTTGAAATTACAACTAAATTTATCCCATGAAATCAAATCAATTTTTATAAAAAAATTAAATAATATATTTAAGTGTTTAACAAAACAATCAATATAAAAAAATAAAAAATAAAAAAAAAATCTCATAGTATAACACATAACAAAATAAAGGTAGAGAACCACATTGAGTAGAATAAAATAAGCTAATATTGATATGTTTCTTTAAATAGTAAGGTTTTAGGGTATTAAAATTTTACAATTTTAACTCTTAGCAATACGGGGCGGGGCGGGGCGAGGACGGGCAAGGTGGGTCTAAAAAGTTTAAACCCATCCCCGCCCCGCCCTGTAATGCGGAACTAAAATCTTGCTCCATCCCTGCCACACCACCTTTGAGGGGAGGGTCGGGGAAAAATTGTCATTCCTATCAGAGATGACATCTAAGAGGGTACACCTGATTAATTTTTGTCACAGAATAAAGATTAAGCACATTTAAGCAATTAAAGCTTTAACCCTCATTGTATAGTCACCAACAGTATTCACAAGTATGGTAATTAACTAGGCCCAGAACGCTAGCTTCTTTATCTACTTTTTTTTTTTTTTTTTTTGGCTGAAAAAAAGAAAGAAAGAAGAATAATAATCTTGAAATGTCAATCTTTTGTCCCATATCATCTTTGAGCACGTCATTTTATTCTCTTTTTTTCTTAGATAGATAGAATTCTATTCTAGCCCTACCCCTCACCATAAAAGCCTTTCTTAAAACTAGAAGGGATAAGTAAAACTAGAAGGGATAAATCATTAAGGCTTGACTTGCACATATGTGATTTATGAAAATTATGATGATAATCATCATAATTGATATGTTCTAACCAACATTACCACGAGTTACTATGTTAGGATCGGAGTGTAATTCCATGAGTTTTACATGATAAAATCAGTTTTACTGGAAAATCCATACAATTGATCATATGTAGAAAATGAATAAATACTTCGTTTTCGTAAAAAACAGAGATTAGGGATGATCCAACACTATTCCAACACAATCACAAATTGGCCAATCATATTCAAAACACATGTAAATACTCACTGTCTCTTTCTCAAGTTCTTTTTTCTCCCTCTATAAAATCGATCAACGTGTACTAATAACTAAATAATATTTTTTTTTGGACAAACTACGTTAATGGTCCTTATTCTTTACACAATATATCAAACAAAATAATAAAAAATTAATGGTCCTTATTTTTTATACTATACAGCCACATCATATTAAAATTTAAAAAAAAAAAAAAAAACCTAAATTGTTGTTCTCAGTTCGCACGGGATATTGGGATGGGGGAAAAAAATCAAAATTCATCTCTCTCAAATTAAAATTAAATTCTGGTAGAACTTTTTTGTTGCCTTTCCTAATATAAACCTCAGGGTATGAATGAGGTTGCATTTCAATCCCATATGTGAAATCTCCAGGAGAAGGATCATTTGGACTTTTCCAAGCTGTAAAATGCCGCTTAATACCTTTCCTTAAGTCCCATCCCGTCTGATTCTTAAAAAAAAAAGAAAGTCCCATCCCATCTTCATTAAAAATGAGTCCGTTTGGATATACATCCACGTCCCAGCGTGTGGCGTTTTGTTTTGTTTTTTTTTTGTTTTTTTTTTTTTTTTTTTGAGAAGTCAATTTTCAGGTGATTATGATTTATGCCCTGTACAGTGGGTTCTGTATACTGTTCACAAGACCCACAAACCTCTTTTTTCAATAAAATTTTCATTAAAAATGGATTTCACGATACTATTTACACACCACGTCTTTGACATTTTGGTGTTTTTTTTCTTTTGAGAAGTCAGTTTTCAAGTGATTATGCATTGTTCAGTGGGTCCCGTGCACTGTTCACGGGACTCACAAACTTTTTTTTTTAACAAAACTTTCATTAAAAATGAGTCTCGAGGTACTATTCACACATTTAAAATTTATTTTGCTATAGTGTTTTCAATTTTCAGTTTTAAACAAAATAAGCAGTATCCAAACGGACCCTTAGTAATTTTCCTGAAACCTCATATTAACTATAGAATTCAACAATTGGTATTAAAATTAAACCATAGCTTTAAAAACTAGACCCAAGTTCAAAAAAAGACCGAAACAGTAAAAACTTGTAAAAACCGAGTAACTTCAGGAATTAAGATCAAAACCAGATCTTTGACAAAAACTATTCATTTGATTAGGTTTTATCACAAAACTGTCTAAAGTATAGAATGATAATTACCCAGGATGCTCGACAAAGTACTGTCGTAGCAACAGTAGCTCTCATCACCTTTTCTCTTAGAACATTCGCAGTAATGGTGCTAAATAGCTATATTGCTATTTTTTAGCACCACTGCACATAAAAGAAGCGCACAGCAGTGGAGCAATAAGAAAATTTTTTTGCTTCTCCGCTACAGTGCACATCTAAAAAAAAAAAAAAAAAAATTTATTAACTTATCTCTCTTCTCTCATTAAAATAAATATTTCCTATTCTCTCTCTCTCTCCGGCTTCTTCTTCTTTCTTCTTTCTTCCTCATTTTTTTTTTCTCTCTAGCTCACCAGCCAGCTCCCTCATCTCCCTCATCCCTCAGCTCGCCGGCTAACTCCCTCATCGCCGATCTGTTCCGCCGACCTACTCAAAGCTCCCTCATCTCCCTCATCCCTCAGCTTGTCAATTTGTTCAGCCGACCCGCCGACCCAACTCTCACCTCTCTCTCTCAACGACTCCAACCCAAGCCTTCGCCGGCCTCAAAATCTCTGACCCAAGTCTCTTCTCACCTCTCTCTCTCGCCAATCTGTGATTGGGTTTTTTTTTTTTTTTAATGTATTTTCATATGGGTTTGGTGGCTGCGGTGGTGGTGGTGGATGATTTTGGCTTTGGCAATGGGTTTTTTGTATTTTGGCTTTGGCAGTAGCTTCTTCCTTGGTTTTGTTTTTTTTTTTTTTTTCTACGTTGTGTTGTGGTTGCCAAAGTAGAGCGGTGGTTATGGCCGGTGGTGGTGGTTGTGGGTGTGGCTGATGGTAGAGGTGTTTGTGGTTTTTTTGTGGGTTGTGTGATATATTATTTTATTGTAAGGGATTTATTATTTTATTGTGATGTGAATATTATTTTATTGTATTGAAAGCTAAAATAGATCCACTGCTGCAGCATGTGTATAGGTAAAATAGATAAAATGACTTTTTGTGTATCTAAATAGCTAAAATTTTGCCCTCACTGCTGTGAATGCTCTTATCTTTTACTCTTGTTTCTTTTTGAAGTTGCTGCCTTTGGTGCTTCTTTATTGGCTTTTGATTGTTGTTTGATGTTGTGGTTTCGAGTTTTTGAAGGAAAAGAGGAGGGTGTGTATAACTGTGTTGTTTTGTGTTTGTAAAAATGGGAAAAATGAAGGATTTTTATACTCCCTCTGTCCTACTTTGTTTGTCCTCTATTCCATTTTGGAATGTCCCAAAATATTGTTACGTTTCTAAAAATAAAAGTCATTAATTTACTAATGTTCCTATTATACCCATATTCTATTAATAATTCAATTTTTTGATGAATTTATTTAAGAGTAGTTTTGGAAACTTATATATTTTTAAAAAGTAAACAAAACAATAAATAATGTTCCCTTAAAAAGTTTGACTTTTCAAATAGGACAAACAAAGTGGGATAGAGGGGGTATGTTTTATGGGGTTACGTGTTAGAGAGACTCGTTTATAATCATAATAGTTCTAATTAATGAGCTGAAATATTTTAGAGTAGAAATTGGGTCTAATAAATCATGTGAAGAATTATTTCCTACACAATAATAAAATAAAAACGTATAAATATCACCCACTTTCTTAAGGTGAACCATATTTTAAGATATTTCAAATTTTAATATATTTTAAGGATAAATTTTTATAATATTATGTCAAACCAATATCAAAAACTTGATTAGAGTGATCTAAGACTTGTTGTTCACATTGACCATCCCAATAAAACTAACATAAATGCAACACTTATACATGGTTATATTCTATCTCTAATAATAAAAGGATCAGAATTTATATTCTATCTCGAATAATAAAATTATCAGAATTTACTACTTACCCCATTGTACATGGTTAATACGTGTACATTAAATTTAAAAATCTAGTTAATAAATAAAATAACATGCAAAATGTTCACTCACTGACAAATAAGAAAGGTTTTGAATTAAATCAAATATTCAACATTCAACATAAGGGTCGTCAATGGGTCAGGTCGGGTTGGCCCGGTCCATTTTTACTTGGTCAAAGGCACAATGGGCTGGGTATAATGGGCTATTAACTAGTTAACGGGCTGGGTTGGGCTGGGCCGAAAGAGAAAACCCCAGCCCACGACCCTACCCATGGGCAATGCCCATTTTGTCTAAAACGGGCTAGGCTACTAGGTTGGGCCTAATGGGTTACCAATGGGATTGTGTTAGCATATTATTTTATTATTTTTATAAAGAAATAATCATTTTTTATAAGGGAATAATCAATCTATTTTTTTTTAATGGAAAGAATCAAAGAATTTAATACTTAATTACATTTTTTTTATCTACAGTCAAATCAATTTAATTTTTTGTTTTGTTGATGGAAACTTATTTAATTATTTTTTACTAAGGCTTCAAGTAGTTTTTTATTTTTATCTTTAATAAAAAAAATATAAAATGGTTAATTCAAATTTGCTAGACTACTAGAAAAATATATATTTAATAAATTAAGTTTAGCACAATTACTTTAAGTATCTTACTGATTAGGAGAGTTCTCTTAAGAAATTCCTCTACAATATCTCAAGATCAATCCTTTATATACCTCCTATATATTTTTGTTATAAATTCTAAGTTATTAGACTAGGCAACGGGTTGGGCCAACAGACTGAGCTACTGGACTAACCCACAGGGTGCCCATGGGCATAAAAACTAGCCCACAGCCTAACCCACTGGGCTAGTGGGCTACCCATGGATCTTAATAACAACAAGCCGAGCCGCCTATTAGCCCGATGGACTACCAGGTTTCTAGGTCGGGCTGTAGGCCATTGGCTATTTAATGACCCTTATTTCAACAAAAGTTTAGTCTAGCTAACTAGCCTAACTGAGAAGATAAGAACGGATATTGGGTAGAGCAAATCTGAACATCTAAGATGACCTCACAAACTTCGGGTTCTGTGAAGCCGGAGTATGTAAAGTAATCATTAATGAGCATATTTGTGCTTACCATTCCATCGGTATCTTATTAATTAGAAACACCGAATTTTTTTATTTCTGATTTATTTATATCTATTAGAAATTGTATTAAGCTAGCACTTACCAATTATTTCCCTTCTTTATTTTTCCAATGTGACAATTAGAGAATTATTTAGTTTTCAGTAAAACTTCTCCTATTTTCAAGCAAGAAGTTAAGGGGGGTGTTTGATACATACATTTAAACAACAGTTTTTAATTTTTTTTAAAAATACGTGTGGGTAAAAAAATGTATTGAAATACGTGTAATGTTGTTTAAAAACTAAAAAATTATTGTTTAAGGAGTCTTTTGGCTGAATATTGCAAAAAACTGAGTTTATTGGTAATACAGGTACTGTTCAAAGTTATTTAGAAAAATAAAGAAATAGAGTGAATTTCAGCAACACCGTCGTCGAAATTGCAAGAAAAAGTATGAGAGAGAGGGAAGATAAGTAATGTGATGGAGGAGGGAGAAAAAATTGAATTTCGATAATGAGATTAATGAAATTCTTGCTACCCAAAGCTACTACCCAAGTGAGTGTGAAGTGCCTGAAGTGCTAGTACTAGGTGGAGTGCCCAAAGTGCCCAAAGGGAAACTAATTGTGGCAACCAAGTTAATTGTAGGAAAGGGAGGGGAGAGAATATGAATTGTGGCAACCAAGTTGCCGAAAATGAGAGGAAAAAAAAATTGTGGTAATGGCATTGCCAAAATGGAGGGGAAAAAAAAATGTGACAATTGATTTGTGACAATGGCATTGCCGAAATAGAGAAAAAAAATTGTGATAATTGATTTGTGGCAATAGAATTGCCGAAATTGGAGGAAAAAAAAATTTGTGACATCGAAAATTGGAGAAGTCAATTAGCTAATCACCTCTTCCTCTGATTCTTATATTACAAAATACTTGGAATATATTCATTGATCATTCCCAATAAATCATAACCTACTGATACCACGCCTAAAATCTACATCATGGATTCTTTTTTGTCTTTTCATTTCTTTTGAAATGAAAAGACAAAAAAGAATCCATGACATAAATTTTAGACGTGATATCAGTGAGTTAGGTTTTATTGAAAATGATCAATAAAGATGAGTTGATTAGCTTATTGACTCCTCCAATTTTTGGTGCTACAATTTTTTTTTTCCTCCTATTTCGGCAATTCCATTGCCACAAATCAATTGCCTCTTTTTTTTTCCTCTATTTCAACATGTCATTTCCACAAATCAATTGCCACATTCCCCCCCCCCCCCCCTCAATTTTGGCAATGTCATTGCCACAATTTTTTGGTTGCCACAATTTTTTTTTCCTCCAATTTTCGGCAACTTGATTGCCACAATTCATATTTTCTCTCTCCTCCCTTCCCTACAATTTCGACAACTTAGTTGCCACAATTGGTTTCCCTTTGGGCAGTAGCTTTGGGCAGCAAGAATTTCAATAATCTCATTACCAAAATTCAATTTTTCTCCCTCCTCCATCACATCACTTATCTTCCCTCTTTCTCATACTTTTTCTTGCAATTTCAACATTGATGTTGCCGAAATTCACTCTCTTTCCTCATTTTTCCAAATAAATTTAAACAATAACTATATCACCAATAAAGAAATTTTTTTGCAATATTTAGCCAAAAGACTCATTTGTTTAAGTTATGGTACCAAAAGGACTTTGTTATTAAAAATTGAAACATGTAATTTACATATCAATATAATATACACAGAAGTTTATTTATTTATATACTTAACTCTCGTTTGTTTAATACCATCCCATAAAGAAACTGATGAGTTGATACATGGAATTTTTCTTTGGTATTTGCGAGCAAATTGTAGACCAAAAAATTCAAATTTGCTTTTTTTTTTTTTTTGTTTTTGTTTTGAGGGGAATCACATTTACTTAATAAATGGTGAGAATTCGAATATTCACCATTTATTATATGAATTTGAATTTGGTCATTCAATATTAACTCACATATACTAAAAATTTCTATTTATCAAAATCTCTTCATGCATAAGATTAAACAGAGTAGAGTTATAATAAAAAAAATTTGAGTATATTAATTGATGTGTAAATTTTACATGACTATGGCAAAAAGATTTTGCTTTTTGTCACAATTTTTTAAACAAAAATAGTTTTTTATTTTTTTTTAAAAGAAATAGAAAAGTTCTATAAAAACCATACAGAGAAAAGGCATGAAAAAATTCTAAGATACGGGACAAAATTATTATTGGAACTTCTCCAAAATAATTATTATTGAAACATACGAAAATTACAAAAGCAAATGGGGAAAATGTGGAAAATAAATGAAAAAATGGCAATTCAGTACTTGGGGAGTAATATCGAATGTCTGTAATATTATATTTTCAATATTTTGATTTTCATCTATGGTATACTCCTGCTTACAATGTCATCTTTTCATCTACATTTTTAAGGTCTAGCCTATTGTCATTTGATAAAAGTATTATCTCACAATTAAGACTCTTTTGAAGAAACATAATTCTTTTAAGAATAAAGGCCCCTGTAATATTAACCACGTCATAGAACAACACACTGTTCCTTACAGCAAAAAAAAATATCTTTACAGTATGCCTATTTCATAAAAGCAGGTATTTCAAAATAGCTTAACTATACAGCATCCACAGAAAACAGAGTCCCATGACTTCATTTTACACAAATGATCTGTTTCGCCTTACAACCCCAGAAAACCAGAGATCAAAACACTCATCTAACTAAAACCATACAAAAATCTAGTTAAAAACAATATATAGAACTTGGAAATAAAAACAAAACCATCATAATTCGACAGCAAAAGATAAGATTGAAGAGATACCACCTCCGTATAGAATCTTTGAGATCTATTGTGTCAAGCGAAGAGGTGGTGGTGCAGTGAAAATAGTGGTGATGATAGGTGGCAGGTCGACAATGGTGGTGAAGACAACATGTCTTCCTGTCATTAGTAAAGTTACTAGTTAGCACCTCATAAGAGGCGAGTATTTGCTGGTAATCTCTTGGATAGAAATAAAACTTTTATAGAGATTTTAAACAGGTTAATATTCTAACCCTACCCAAAGATTACCTACAAATTCTCCTCCTCTCCGATGAAGTTAACTCAACTCAACTTTGCTAACATCAGAGAGACTGTTGCCTGCACAAGTTCTTTCTCAAAATGACTATTAAAAGAGAAAAACTTATATAATGTTGGGAATTGGGAAATGGAGAACTGGGAAAAAACTGTGAAGTATGAAGTGATTGGGGCGGTTGCTATGGATTTTATAGGAGCTTGGGTATGGTGTATTTACGTTCTCTACCCTTGAAAACTGTACTTTAGAGGGGCTCTTTGGTCTAAAGATTGGTATGTGCGGAGTTAACGGGCTGTAGAATCTGTTCGATACTGTTTATTTTATTGAAATTAAAAATCTATTACTAACAAAATTATAAATAAAGGTAAAAATTAGTCGAAATAGCATAACGGGACTCATAAATAGTGTCAAAAAGTGCAATGAAATCTATAAATAATAACAAAAACAATCTGAATAGTAAAATAATTTCAGACAAAAGAAAATGGATATAATGGGTCCCGTGTACTATTCATGAGACTCACAACCCTCTTTTTTCAATAAAGCTTTTATTAAAAATAGGTCCTAAGATACTATTTACACGTTTAAAAATTATTTCCTTACAATATTTTTAATTTTCAATTTTTATCAAAATATATTCAAACAGACAGAACTTTAATGAAAATTTAAGAGAAGAGTCCAAATGAGAGAGAGCCGTTTGTGATAGAGAGAAAAAGCTGGAAGAGTTTATTAATAAAAATTGAAGAGGTAGAGTCCAAAGGAGAAGAAGAGAAAGCTGGAGGAGTATAATGACACAACGGACATGTATAAAAAAACTATTTTACGATAAATTCTGATTAGCTATTTTAGGTTTTATTATAATGACTCATGAAACCAAAGGCTTCAAACTGAGAGATGGGTTCTTAATGGGGAACTGTGATTAACCGATAAAAGAAAAACAATGTTAATTAATTATTAATGCCTTTGGTTTATAGATTATGATTCTCTTTTTTTTTTTTCTTTTTTTTTTTGAGAAAATAATTCCTTTCTCCTTGGACAAATGCATCCAACCACAACTCCACAAAGTCTACAACAGAGCAAAACTCAAGTCTAGCTTGTGCTAAAATTAAAGGGAAATCAAAGAGAGAGAGAGAGAAAGAATGACTAGTGATTCAACCATAAGGTCCATAACCATAACACTTAAAAGATTAAGCTCTAATTTTCTAGGAGGATGCACCAATGGAAACCATGTCAATCTTTTCCAAAGTGTGTCCTTTTTACCCGGGAGACTTGTTGCTTGGACCACAAGAATTAAGATTGGTTTCTGTCTGGAGCTCATTGGTGTCGGTGTCGGTGTCGGAGTTGGTGTTGTTGGATGAATTTTGTCTCTTTTGTGCAACAGCTTTATTCATGAAAAAGACAACAACTTTATTGAGCATCAAATACGGCTATGTCAGGATCACCGGAGAACAAAGACAGAGGGAAGGTGAGAAGTGAGATGACAAAAAGCAAAATAAATTCATTAAATTGTGAGTAGGTTTGGCTTTTCAGTTTTCACGTGGGTTGGAAGTTTCCTTGTAGTTGTATACGATTGATTAGGATTATGGCTTTATTTACGAAAAAACCATAAAACAATCCTACCCACTTTATTTAAGTTTCTTTTAGGAAGAGAGCCAGGCATAATTGCAGATTTGTTAAGGTCTGAGAGATCTTTGCTATAGGGTCTTTCTAGCTAGTGGTCTAGATTGTTGCTGGTTTTCTCATTGTGTTTTGGTTCTTTTTGCTGCTTTGGGTGGTTGTACTGTTTCTTTGTTGTTTAATGAAATCTCAATCATTATTCATTTAAAAAAAAAAAATGTGTCCTTTGCCACATTATTTTCATTGCCCCCTCTCTTGATAAATTAATTTTTCTGCCTAATAAGTGAATATATCATGAGTGCGTGTTTAATAAGTATTTTAAAGATATTTATTAATAAATTATTTTTTTAATTAATATTATTTTTATGAAAATTGTAAAAAATTGTCCAAAATATTAATTATTTCTTCTTTTTATATAAAAAGTTTCTAAAATTAGTGTGAATGCTCTTGGGCTTGACAAACTACATACTAAAATAATACAGAATTTATTTACTTAGATGAAGACAATAATAATAATAATAATAATAATTTATTTTTCTAAAAAATCCACCAAAACTTTTTGGTTTTGTCCCAAAAGATGGCATAGCGCATAGGACTAGTACAATCTCTCTCTCTCTCTCTCTCTCTCTCTCTCTCTCTCTCTCAGGCATAGTCAACAGAAATTTCTATCTCAAATATATAACAAAAAGGTGCACTACACTAAAAAAAAATCAATGGATAATGGATAAGTTCCTTCGTGGAGGAGTTTTTGTATCTATATATGCATTCAATATTTTGTATTTATTGTTTGTCAAGATCTCTGATCTCTATGACACTTCAAATATTGCATGACATATGAAAAAAGATTTGCAAGGTAGAATACGATACTCCCAACTTTCATGTTTTGGCAAAACATCTCTGTTTAGAGGGTTAAGGAATGAGATGAATGAGCTTCTTGATAAAGAGACAAGGATGTGGTTTCAGAGATCACATGCACTATGTGCTATTCATGGGGACAAAAATTATAAATACTTTCATAGCAGAGCCACCCAAAGGTTTAGGAAAAATAAAATTGATGGGATCAAGAATGCATGGTGAATGGTGTTCGAATCCAAGGCAGGTAGCAATGGAGATGTTGAATTTTTTCAACAATTTATTTTCTTCGACTAGCACATGCCAACCCGAGGTGGCCTTGGAGAGTGTGCAATTTATAATTATTGAGGAGATGAACAAGGAATTGCTATCATAATTTACAGAAAATGAAGTTCAAGTGGCTCTTAAACAAATGGCTCCGCTCAAAGCACCTGGCCCAGACGGCATGCCTCCCCTTTTCTATGAGCATTATTTGGAATTGGTTGGTAAGGATATCACGACATCTGTTTTATCTTTCTTAAATTTAGCAATATTACCAAACCATCTCAATCACACCTTTATCACTCTGATTCCTAAAGTTAAAAATCTTGAATTGGTGTCGAAATTTCGCTCCATCAATTTATGTAATGTCCTGTATAAAATTTTCTCTAAGGTATTAGCCAACAGATTAAAGAAAATACTCCCACACATTATAATTGAACACCAAAGTGCATTCACCAAAGACCGACCTATTTCAGATAATATCCTAATTGCCTTTAAGTCTCTTCATAATATGCACACTCACAAATCCAATAGAGGGGGGGGGGGGGGTGGTAATATGGTCATTAAGCTTGACATGAGCAAAGCTTATAACAGAGTTGAGTGGCATTTTTTGGAGAGCATGATGACAAATTGAGTTTTAATGATGGATCACTTTCATGATGTTATGTGTGACCCTATATCATACTCTATTCTTATCAATGGTGCACCACAAGGATTTATAAGGCCATCAAGGGGCATTAGACAAGGGGATCCCCTCTCCCCTTTCTTGTTCCTATTATGTACGGAAGGGCTACATGGTTTACTCACCCAATCAGCCTTAAGAGGAGACATTCATGACTTCTCCCTATCTAGGAGGAGCCCCCCACTAACACACCTTTTATTTGTAGACAATAGTTTGCTATTTTGCAAGTCTGATTCCGAGTAGTGCCAAAAAATAATGGACGTTTTGCAAGCTTATGAGATGAGTTCGGGCCAACAAATTAATAAGGCAAAAACTACCATTTTCTTTAGTCACTCAACCAATGAAGAGCCGAGGTTGATGATTAAAAATACTTTGGGGTTGGAGGAAATAAGGAGTTATGAGAAATATTTGGGTCTACCATCCCTTGTGGGGGAGAATGAAAAAACAAGCTTCAACTACATCAAGGAGCGAGTGTGGAGGAAATTACAAGGGTGGGAAGAAAAGCCACTATTTCAAGCAAGTAGAGAAATCCTCATCAAAGCGGTAATTCAAGCCATCCCTATCTATACCATGAATTGTTTCAAACTACCTATTAGTTTGTGTAATGATTTGGAGGAGCTTATTTGTAAGTTTTGGTGGAGAGAAAGAGGAGATCAAAGGAAAATACATTGGGTTTGATGGGATGAGCAATGCAAATCAAAGAATGAAGGGGAAGTGGGTTTTAAGGACCTAGCACTATTCAATGATGCACTTCTACCAAAACAAGCTTAGCATTTGCTCCATAATAAAAATTCTTTATTCTATAGAGTCTTCAACTCAAAAATTTTTCCTAATTGCTCAATCATGGAGGCATCAGATTCATAAGCAAGATCTTATGTGTGGCGAAGCATTTTAAAAGGTAGAGATGTTTTGAAGGAAGGCTTGCGATGGAAGGTAGGAGATGGGACTTCAATCTGAATCTGGTCTGACCCGTGGCTGCTCTCTAAATTCCTACCATACATTTCCTCACCAATACCATCGAGATGGGAGGATGCAAGGGTCTCTTCTCTTTTCGACTCTTCCCAACAAGTATGGAACTCGGCTACTCTTCAACAACTATTCAATCCTAGAGATGCTGAATTGATCCATTCCATCCCATTGAGTACCAAACAAGTCTTAGAGTTTGGACAACAATGACTATCAACCAACGGACAACACACTTTGGAAGAAGATTTGGGGATTACAAGTTCAGCCTAAGGTTTGAAACTTTTTGTGGAGAGCACTCAAGAATTCTATCCCAACCAAGCTTAACCTTAGGCGAAGAACGATCCTGGCGGATGATCGGTGCGATCAGTGTAAAGAGGCAACCGAAGATGTGATTCATGCACTGTGGTCATGTCCACTTCTATCACAAGTCTGGTCTCATGACTCCACCTGGAATTATAATGCAACTCCGCATTTTGCAAGTTTCCGAGATTTGGTGGAGCATATCATAGACACGGGCAATGATCTAAACCTTTTCACAACAACAATGTGGGCAATCTAGTACCGCCGAAACTTCATGAGAAAAAATGAGCAACCCTTCCCGATCCAACAAATTTTCCAGGAAGTGCAAAAGGCCAGAGCCTCCTTTGTCCGAACCATTCCTCCACGTCCACCTGATCAGCCCAACCAAACTCCACCTTGACTTATCTAGAAACCTCCTCCTTGGTCAAAACTCAAGGTTAATTTTGACGGGGCAATGTTTAGAGAATGGCCTCCATGGCAGAGAGTTTCCAACAGCCCCTATCGATCACTGCAATAGAAGTGATAGCAGCAAAGAAAGCACTACAGTTTGCCATAGACATTAGACTATCATCTATTGTCCTTGAAGGTGACTCAAAGATCACTATTGATGGTCTAAGGAGGGAAGAATTATCCTTGGTAGAGTATGGACACCTATTAGATGAAGCAAAGGACATAGCAAAGTAGTTCGCGAGTTTAATCATGTGCTAAGACAGGCCAACAAGGTAGCCCACAACATAGTTAGACATGCGAGACATGTTAACAAGATCTCGATGTGGATGGAGGATATTCCTCAACACTTTTTTCTTGTAATTCAAGCAGAGTCGGCGTTTGATCAATAAAATTACAATGTTTCCTCTAAAATAAAAAATAAAATAAAAACACTTAATTATCCATTTATCTACAGAAAATTTACAACTCACACCAGCCCAGTACTGATGCAATTTCTTTAACATTTTATTACCATATTCTATAAAGTATAAACCTCGTTAATGATACTCTCATTTATCATAACGTGGTCCAAAGTTTATTTCATTAATTTCGAATTAGTTTTTTTTTTTTTTTTGAGAGTCAATTTCGACTTAGTTCATGTAGGAAAAACTATTAAATTTGGGGAAAAGAACCTAATCAAGTAATTATCTTTTCACAATTGAGTAACATATAGAAAATGACAAAAATATATAACTAATAAAAATAGCTTGAAAGGACCGTGTTGTGTATTTGAGAAAAAAAAAATATTATAATACATAGAAGATATGAATGAGGTTTCGAATGAGAGTGGTTGTGGACCTTTGCCGGATTCGGATGAAGGGAAAAAAGACAAAGGAGATGGTAAAAACAGGATTAGTCTTTGCTGTGCTGAGAGAGTAAAATGAGAACAAGAAGTGCAACAGAATCTAATAAAAAATAAAAAGAAGTGCAAGAAATCAGAGGTGCATTTGACAAAGGTGTGAAAGTGAGGCCATGAGCAATTGGTACGTATGAATACAAACATACCCAATATAGCTCTTTGGGTCAGAGGCTTTTCCGAGCCAAAATCTCTGATGATTCTCTTAGGCGAGTTCTTCCCCCAGCAAATATTGATTAGAAATGACATCTATGTAAAAATAAAAATCCTAAGAAAGCAATGCTTTAATTGTCATTGTATAGTCACTACTCATTATCACTAGTATGATAATTAACTAGGCCTAGAATAAAGCTTCTTTATCTTCTCCTAAAATAATAATAATAATAATCTTGAAATGGTCCACCTTTTGTCCCATATCATCTTTAACCATTTCATTTTATTCCAATTTTTCATTAATGAGATATTCTCATCGTCTTTTTCAGTTTCACGTGAGTTTGAACTGACTAGTAAATGCCCTTAATTGAGTTAATAGATTTAAGAAAAGTATTAAGTCTTAACCATGTATCCAGCAAGGATAAAAACATGTACCAATGATGATAAAATGTGGCTGAACATGTGAAACCAGTTGCAAGGGTTCTAGCAAGGCTCGGGTGTGAGAGGCTGTTGATTTTTGTGGCTGAGAAGGACCATTCGACGGTTGTGAGTAAGAATTACAATGAGAAATTGAAGAAAAAGGAGGGGAGAGAAGGGGGGGGGGGGGGGGGGGGGGGGTGGGGGGTGTTGTTCTGTGGAGATAGTTGAGAATTTAGGTGAGGAGCATTGCTTCCATTTGTTTAATCTCAAATATGAGAAGGTTGTGGACTTGATTAACAAGTTTGTTGCTTTTATTAAACAATAGTTGGTTTGTACTATGTGGTCTCTAGATGTATTTGTATTTTGCAAGTGTAATGTTTATGAAATAAAATTAATGGTTAATGTTGATTTATTTGTTATTATTGGATTAGAGAAATTATATTGTAAGATGATATAGGAAAGTTCTCTATTTTAATCAAATACAAAAAATATAAAGATACATAAATTTCCCATAAAAATAAAAAATAAATTTTACATTAAAGGCAAAAAAAAAGCAAAAAAACAAAACAAAACATAAATAACAATTATAGCAAGCACAATAACAACAGAGGCTAGAAAAGATATAATATATATAAAAATAACTAAATCAGTTAGAAGAAGTTGAGAGAGAAATTGATATCTCAAATTAATTATACATTATATCCTAAAACCTACTCATAAAAAATAAAAAAAATAAAAATCTTAAAACTAGGGGTTAAAACAAACTTGCCTCCAATATCATTTCCTAGTAATACAAGTCATAGTTTCTCAAAAAAAATAAATAAATAAATAAAGCAACTTTAAGTCATAAACTTCTAAAGTATCCTGTAATCACCTACAAAAATAAACACAAAATAAGTCACATGTAAACATATATATACTAATATACCAAGAATCCTATATAAATATAACATACATAAATAAAAATAAAAAAGTATACATTTACTCTAATTAAATCCACCGTAGAATATATTCTTTAATATTGGTAACTAATATTTAAAATTTAGATTTTTTTTAGAAGAAAATTTAGATGTTAAATAGCAAGAAATTTATTTATTTTAGCCTAAACATGATTAAAAAGTAATATCGGAAGGAGACTCACTCGTAAAGAAGAGTAACAAACTCGTAAAGAAGAGTAACAAACGGAAGCGGATCTGAAATCAAGTAATCCATAAATTTTCGATTACATTAATTTGAAACAAACGAATTGGCATGGTTGCCACGGATATGGGAATCTACTACGACCTCAGTTACACCAAGAAACACTTCGTGTAACATTGAATCCATTACTTCATAAGTAAGATGTTATAAAAAAAATGGGTGTTAACAAAAATAAAACGAAAGAATGTAAAAGATGATTGTTAACGAATATAAAGTATACCATATAGATGGTTAAGGTATAACTAAGACAATTAGAACCTCCGTATGTTCCAGGGCTAAAAGCATATAGGTCGTGAAAAATTCAATTCTCAGGATATTGTAAGATACCATGAAAACTTGATTATCAACCATGAAAAGGAAGCCGAATATTATCAAGAAAATTATAAGAAGCGACAACTATCCAGTTTTCTTTCCATATTCTTTGTTAAGTTGAAAAAATACCATTCTTTGGTTTGAATTATAGAAAATAGAATGCTTATTTTCTACAATTTAACCAAAGGATGGCAATTTTCCAACTCAACAAAGAGTATGGAAAAGAAAAACTAGATAGGCTCCGAAATCAAGTAATCCATAAATTTTTGATTACATTAATTTGAAACAAACAAATTGGCATTGTTGCCAAATCTACTATGACCTCAGTTACACCAAAAAACACTTCGTGTAACATTGAATCCATTACTTCGTGAGTAAGATGTTATAAAAAAATGGGTGTTAACAAAAATAAAATGAAAGAATGAAAAAGATGATTGTCAAAGAATATAAAGTATACCATATAGATGGTTAAGGTATAACTAAGACAATTAGAACCTCCGTATGTTCCAGGGTTAAAAGCATACACGTCGTAAAAAAATTTCTCAGGAGATTGTAGGATACCATGAAAACTTGATGATCAACCACGAAAAGGAAGCCGAATATTATTAAGATAATTATAAGAAGACAACTATCCGGTTTTCTTCCCCATATTCTTTGTTAAGTTAAAAAAATGTCATTCTTTGGTTTGAATTATAGAAAATAGGATGCTTATTTTCTATAATTTAACCAAAGGATGGCAATTTTTCAACTCAACAAAAAATATGGAAAAGAAAACTAGATAACCATTGCTTGTTATAATCATCTTGATAATATTTAGTTTCCAATTTTAACCTATATTAAATTTTAAGGAGAAGCAATCAATCATTGGAAGGTGTGATTGGTCACCAAAGTCCTATTTATTTTATTTTCTAATTCATCTAGGAAACTCATAAAGGCTCTTAAGCTAAATACTAAAAAATAAAAGAACATATGAAACAGAAATCAAAGATTTAGAAGTACAGTTATGTATAGAGGAAGGTATTAGAAACCCCACAACCCCTATTCAAAAGAATAGTACCTCATTTCATATTTAATCTTAAAAAGAATGAACACAAGTGAAATGAAACAATGATCAAACTTATCCTAGACATGTGAGTAATAACATGCATCTATCCTAAGACAACATGTAAAAAATTTATTTTAGAAAGCATGACATTTTTAAGAGATAATTTGAGATAAGTAAAGCTAACCTCATAAGTATAGCTAATCTGACAAGAATAAATATAAACATGTGATTGCAATTCTCTCCTAAAGTACTTTATCTCATGCAAAAAAACACAAAGAAATCACAAGAATATGTTAAATTCCAATAAAATGTGAAAATGATGTCATGTAGGGCCCTTGTACAATTCTTTAAAACTTAAGGGGTCAAAAAGTAATTTTGAGAAAGTTTAGGGTTAAAAGGGAATTACGGAAATTTTTTGGGTCAAAAGTTTAATTTTGGAAAGTTTGGGGGTTGATCTATTATGATTATTATTTTTTTTGAAAGGTTGTGTTTGTGACTTGTGGGCCCACGGGTTGGGTAGGTTTAAGCAAGCAAAGTTTTAAAGTTTATGTTGGGATGAATGGGATTGGGTTGTCTCTGCTATGCTGTATCACCATTTCTCTTATCTTTACCATTGTTTCTTGTTAAGTTGTTGCCTTTGGTGCTGCTTTTGATGGTCTTTCTTTATTAGCTTTTGACTGTTGTTGATTGTCTTTCCCTAATAATAAAATTATCGCAATTTACTACTTACCCCGCTCCTCTTTTTATAGAGGAATATAATTGTACATGGTGATAATACGTGTATATCAAATTTTAAAATCTAGTTAATAAATAACATGCAAAATGTTCACCCACTGGCATATAAAAAAGGATTTGAATTAAATCAAATATTCAACAAAAGTTTAGTGTAGCTAAAAGCACTGGCAGGGATGCAAACCCTACATCCCAATTTTTATTTTTATATACAACTTAACAAAATAATATAAACTACCCAATAAAATAATAAAAAATATTTTTCCCTTCCTCTTTCCTCTTACTATCTTTTTTTTTCACACATAACCGGCTATATTATTATTATTATTATTATTAGATTTTTTTTTACAACCTATGAATAATAAGTTGCAATATTACTATAGAGTTGCAAATTTTTTTAAGTACAAGTTTGAATAGAGTGGATTTTTGCTGTGTTGAGTTCTAAAATAGCAACTGAGGCCCAATGCTAGTGCTCTAACTGACAAGATAAGAACGGAAATTGGGTAGAGCAAATCTGAACCTCTAAGATGACCTCACAAACTCCGGGTTCTGTGAAGCCGGAGTATGCGAAGTAAATATTAATGAGCATATTTATGCTAACCAATCCATTGGTATCTTATTAATTAGAATCACCAACTATCAAAAAAAAAAAATTAGAATCACAGAATTTTTTATTTTCGATTTATTTATATCTATTAGAAATTGTATTAAGTTAGCAATTATATATCCTTTCTTTATTTTCCAAATGTTCCAGTAGAGAATTATTTAGTTTTCAGTAGAACTTTTCCTATTTTCAAGAAGTAATTTTGTTATTAAAAATTGAAACATGTAATTTGCATATCAATATAATATACAAAAAAGTTTATTTATTTTTATACTTAACTCTCGTTTGTTTAATAGCATCCCATAAAGAAATTGATGAATTGATACATAAAATTTTTCTTTGGTATTTGCGAGCAAATTATAGACGAAAAAAATTCAAATTCACATATGGTGAGAATTCGAATTCGGCCATCCACTATTAACTCACATATACTTAAAAAATTCTATCTATCAAAATCTCTTTATGCATGAGATTATACAAAGCAGAGTTATAATAAATAAAATTTGAGTATATTAATTGATGTGTAAATTTTACATGACTATGACAAAAAGTTTTTGTTTTTTGTCACAAATTTTTAAACAAAATTAGTTTTTTATTTTAAAGATAAGAATTATTCTATAAAAACCATAGTTAGAAAATAAGTCATGAAAAAATACCAAGATACGGAACAAAATTATTATTGGAACTTCTTCTCAAAAAAATTATTATTGGAACATATGAAAATTATAAAAGCAAATGGGAAAATGTAGAAAATAAATGAATAATAATTAATTGTTAATTATAAAATACCATTGTAATGGAAATAATAGATATAAATAGAAGAAATAAAAACATACCAGATAAAAAATACATCCGCCACCAGCGCTGAAAAGTAAAACCTGAAATCACAAGAGGTCAGGTGAATAAAGTATAAACAGTAAGATAAAAAACTGTTAAAATATTAATTTTTTTTTCTTTTACTTATAATTTTTTTTTTTTAAATAGATTATTAACCATTATAGCATTTGATGGTAAAATAGATTATTACTCACGGTTTTTTAACATATATCTGAGAGAAAAACGGTTTAAGGCTTTTCAACTGTTCAAGAGCATTTGATGGTAATGCACATCATTATGACTCTCCAGTGGCGACGCCACGTTGGTCGGGTATTCCCAGGAACACCTTCAACTGGCGAGGGGAAAAAATTATATATAATAATTAAAAAAAATTTATTTGTTTATCCTTAAAAAAAAAATTTAGGAACACCCTCAAATTAAAATTAGGAACACCCTAAAAAAAATTTATTTATTCTACTTTCAATCCAAAAAAAAAAAAAATCCAAAAAAAAAATTTGAACTAAAATCTGAAAAAAAATAATAATAAAAAAAATAAATTGTAACAGAGCAAGCGCCAAGCCCACGGATCCTTAAAAAAAAACAACGGACGGCAAGCCCACGACAAGCCCAACAGATGGTAGAAAACTCAGTTACCCACGGATTCACATTAAAAAGAAAAAAAAAAAAAAAAACTAACCTAACCTCCAGCAAGATCTTGATTTTGGTTGGAGGGGAGCTTGACTCTCGTAGTCTCGTTCGTTGTGAAGAAGAAAGATTGAGAGAGATAGAGAGCGCAGGTAAAAAAAATCTAAGTCCGTGACAAGGAGTAAGTGAGTTTTGATATTTATTTTGGGGAAGAACACCTAAGCGTTGGGAAGTGGAGTATTAGATTTAAAAATAATATATATATATATATATATATATATATAATATATTAAATAAGCTTTTTCTCTTGGGACGAGTTATTGGGCTCCTGTTTTTTAAATTTTAAACTACATTGCATATTTTATATTTTATATTATTATTATTATTATTATTATTATATTTTGGTTAAGAAAAGGTTCCTTGCCTTGCCATTGCGCCTGACGGCGCCGTTTATCAGCCTTAGGCCTCTCTGCTCCCTCAACCTCAAGGTATTTTATCTCTATCTTAGTCTTTCTCTCAATCTCTCTCTCTTCATCTCAGTCTCTCTTTATGAGTAATATTTACCCTTTTTTGGCTTTAAGCCTTTATCCGGTGTTGGTGTTTTTTTTTTTTTTATTATTATTTTTTTTGAGAATATTTGGTGTTGGTGTTAGTGTAACTCAGTAACTGTGTAAGGTGTTGGTGTTGGTGAGATTCTTAATTGTCTTTTAGTGTTGGTGTTGGTTTCTTTTGGTCAGATACAATAAATTAGCTTTAGCTTTATCTGATTGGTTCTAGTCTTGTGATTGGAGGCCATGGGGCATTGGGCTTTATTTGTTGAATTGGAGGGTAGAAGGGGGCATGGGGCCGAGGTAGTGCAATTGTGCTGTGTGCTAGTGCAAGTGTGCAACTAATAATTAATAAATATGTCTGTGGCCTGTGTGCTATGTGCTAGTTGATTAGTTCAACTAATGGTCATAAAATATGTAATAAATCATTCTTTTTTAGACTTGGACTTAACCTATATGGCTTATATATTTTTGTGCTGCAAAATTTATTGACTTTTTTTTTTTTGTGTTAAGTAATAGTGTGATATTCCCAGTAGGGAAGTATCAAACAACCATAGTAATTAGTTGAACTAATTAATTTTGTTTATTTGGGATATTAAATTAACCAATAATTAATTGGAGAAAGCAACTAATAAACAATAATTAATAATTTAATTAATCAATAAATTATATAAGACAAACAAATTAAATTATATTAGGTTAAATAATAATTAATAATTTTATAATTAATAAAACAACAATATAACAATTTTTTTTTTTTTGATAAGAACAATATAACAAATTATAGTTTATAAAAGATAAACAAATTAATGAAACAACAATACATTTGGAAAAGATTCCTGAAGCTGTTAATTCTCCTTAAAAAACATCCTAAGAAAAATTTCTGGATACGCCACTGCATCTAACTAAAACCATTCAAAATTCTAGTTAAAAACAATATATAGAACTTGAAATAAAAACAAAACCATCATAATTCGGCAGCAAAAGATCAGATTGAAGGGATACCACCTCAGTTTAGAATCTTTGAGATCTGTTGTGTCAAGCGAAGTGGTGATGATAGCCATAGGTGGCAAGTCTGTTGCCTACACAAGTTCTTTCTCAAAAGAACAGAGCTATTAAAAGAGAAACACTTCTAGAATGTTAGGAAGTGGAGAACTGTAGAGAAAAAACTATGAAGTGCTTGGGGACGGTTGCTATGGTTTTTATAGGAGGTTGGGTATGGTGTATTTACGTTCTTTACCCTTAAAAAACTATACATTAGGAGGTCTCTTTGTCTAAAGATTGGTATGTGTGGAGTAAATGAGCTGTAGACTGGTAGTTGAGAGAGAGAGTTGCTGAAGAGTTTTAATGAGAGCCGTTTGTGATAGAGAGAAAAAGCTGGGAAGGGTTATTAATAAAAATTGAAGAGGTAGAGTACAAACGAGAAGAAGGGAAAGCTGGAAGAAATATTTTTAAAGAAGAATAGCGGGGATAAGAGAAAGCTGCAGAAAATTTTACTACTACTCGCACGGGTCACTGCAATTTCTTTATTACCCTACTTATTTACGCATCACTTTTTCAATGAAAAAAAAAAAAAAACTGACATGACACAACGGACATGTATACAAAAACTTACTACGTACAACGCTGAAACCAAATGCTTCAAACTGAGAGATGGGTTCTTAATAATAGGGAATAATGGGGTACTGTGTTTAATCAATAAAAAAAAAAGTTACTTATTAATGCCTTTGGTTTATTGATTATGACTCTATTTTCCTTTTTATTTTTTTATTTTTATTTTTATTTGTTGAAAAAATAACTCCCTTCTCGTTGGACAAATGCATCCAACCACAAGGTCCACAAAAGAGCAAAACTCAACTCTAGCTTGTGCTAAAATTAAGGGAAATCAAAGAGAAAAAGAGAGAAAGAAAGACCGGTGATTCAATCATATCCATAACACTCAAACCGCCTTAAAAGATCTTAAGCTCTGATTTTCTAGGAGCATGCACCAATGCAGACCATGTCAGCCCTTTTCCAAAATGTGTCCTTTTTATCCGGGATATTTGTTGCTTGGATCACAAGAATTAAGATTGGTTGCTGTCTGGAGCTCATTGGTGTTGGCGTTGGTGTTGTTAGATGAATTTTGTCTCTTTTGCTTCACCAGCTTTATTCATGAGAAGAACAACAACTTTATTGAGCATCAAATACGGCTATGTCAGGATCACCAGAGCACAAAGACGCAGAGGGAAAGTGAGATGACAAAAGGCAAAATATATTCATTAAATTGTGAATAGGTTTGGCTTTTCAGTTCACGTGGATTGGTTTAGAAAAAGGAGCTCGGAAGTTTCCTTGTATACGATTGACGAAAAAATCGTGAGCATAGGAGGCTAGGAAGCACGGGTGCGTTTCGGGATTCGGGTGTGGGTGCGGGTACGGGTGTTAGACTCGGCAATTTTTGAAAAGGGTGGGTGCAGGTGCGGCAGGACTCGGCGATTAAAAAATTAATAAAAATATTTTTATTTATATTTTTAATATATTACTAAACATATTTTTTTGCATTATATATACATATACTAAATTTAAAAGTAATAATAAATAATAATTAAAAGTTCATAAATTAAATAAAACCCACAATATTAATCTTTTTTTTTTATTTTTTATTCTCTCCATTCACCTGCCACTCCAGTGCCAACAAGTCACGGTCTCATCAGAATATCAACTTCACCTTTTTTTGTTTTTTTTTTTTTAATTTCCCCAAGGCTTCCCTTTTCCAAAGCTTAATCTACACCACACATTTTTTATAAAAAAATCTCTACACCAAGTCAGCCTATCACTTCTAGTTTTTTTTTTTTTTTTTTTTTTTTAATTTATAAATTTCGGCCTGACTCGGCCGTTTCGGCCGATACGGCCGATACGGACCAAGTCGGCCCGATTTTGGCCGCGTCGGCGCCGATTTCCGCCGAATCGGCGCCGACTTCAGCCGCGTCGGCCCGATTCGGGACTTGCCATGTGGCACGACGCGGTTCGACGCGGCACGGACGCGCGGTCTGCCGCGTCCCCGCGTCCCGCCGCGTCGGACGCGGGTGCGCCGGCGTTGGGGCCGCGTCCGTGCATCCCAGATAGGAGGGTGAAGTTCCGTCAAACTTGTAGCAGAATAAAGGTTTTTGTGTTTGAATTTGTATAAAAGGAGCAGGATGATATTTATGTAATTGGGGTTATGGATTCATTCGTATCTGTATCTGTATTCAGGATTCAATATTTTATCATTCTCAAAACAAAAGGATTCAATATTTTATATTTATAATCTGTCAAGATCTCTGATCTCTATGACGTTCCAAATATTGCATGACATATGAAAAAAGTTTACAAGGTATGATATGATGCTCCCAGCTTTCATGTTTTGGCAAAACATACCTGTTTACTGATTTTTTATGATATCAATATTTGCTCTCTTGGGTCAGTTGCATTAACTTGCATTGAAGAGTCTCATCTTTATTTTCTCATAATTCAGTAGCTGTAAACACAAGCACAACAACACAGCTCTCACTTTATTAACCTCTGTTTTTGGCAAAGCATCTTTTGCTTTTAGAAAAGCATGCATCTCTGCATGCACCTTCTATAAGAATAGAGTTTTCATGCATCGGTCAGTTGAATGCTTTTTAAAATTAATAATAACCAAACAAGCATATATTCACCAAAAATTATGTTTTAGATAAAAGTTCTAAATCTTAAAACTCTAATTCTTTTTCATAAAAAAAAAAAAAAAAAAAAGATAATTTCATCAAAAAACTCTAACAATAACAAAATAGTTTAAATTATGAAAAGCTTTCTTTAACCTAACCCTAACCACAGTTTGGTTATAATAAACAATATTTACCCCAAAAAATAAACTGCACTAACATGGTTAGGAATTAGTCAAGGGTATTGGTTTTTTTTTTTTTTTTTTTTTTTTTTTTTTTTTTTTTAATTTTAAATATTCTATTATTGTTATTTTTTAATGGGATTGTCTATTTGGAATATTCTATTATTCTATTTTTTAAAATTTAAAGTTACTTTAACTTTGGATATATGTGGGCTTATCTTGAAACATCTCAAAACTGGACATCAAAATGTAGAATCCTCGCAGAAGTAGTATAAAATTATAAATACAAGCCAAAGTTCCATCATAATAACAATTTTTAGTATATTTAAAAAATGCTATTAAATTTTTTTTTTTTTTTTTAAATTAGATATAGAAGAGTTGGGGCAACCAATTGATGGGTATCAATTATTATAAAAATTGGTGGTAGAAACCAAAATATACTAGTGTGTATTTGGCTCCAAATTAAAAAATCAGTTTATTTTATTATTTAGCTTATTACTTTTTGATATTATATAGATTTCATTGTGCTATTTCAACTAACTTTTAACTTTGTCTGCAGTACTTTCAGTAAAAAAAATTTCAGATTCAACAAAATGTTCCCCCACTGGCAAATAAGAAAGGATTTGAATTAAATCAAATATTCAACAAAAATTTTGTGTAGCTAACTGACAAGATAAGAATGGAGATTGGGTAGAGCAAATCTGAACATCGAAGATGACCTCACAAACTCCGTAGAGCAAATCTGAACATCGAAGATGACCTCACAAACTCCAGGTTCTGTGAAGCCGAAGCATGTGATGTGATCATTAATGAGCATATTTGTGCTACCATTCCATTGGTATCTTATTAAGGATTTTACTAATGTGTGCCCTTAGGGTACACATTAATTTCCATTTTTGGAAAAAATTTTCTCGAGAATTGAAAAAGTAATAACAGCTTTTTCAATTCCCGAGAAAATGTTTCTAAAAATAGAAAGCTTAATGTGTGCCCTTAGGGCACACATTAACCGGACTCTCTTATTAATTAGAATCACCGAATTTTTCATTTTTGATTTATTTATATCTATTACAAATTGTATTAAGTTAGCAATTATTTTCTCTATATTTTCCAAATGTTCCAATTAGAGAATTATTTATATCTATTACAAGAAGCTAATGTTGTTAGTATTAAATATTGAAACATGTAATTTACACATCAATATAATATACAAAGAAGTTTTTTTTTTTTTTTTTTTTGAGAAACACAAAGAAGTTTATTTATTTATATACTTAACTCATGTTTTGTTTAATCGCATCCCATAAAGAAATTAATGAGTTGATGCATAAAATTTTCCTCTGGTATTTGCAAGCAAATTGTAGACCGCAAAATTCAAATTCACATAATAAATTGTGAGAATTCAAATTCTCACCATTTATGATGTGAATTTGAATTTGATCACACTATTAACTCACATATACTAAAAAAATTCTATCGATCAAAATCTCTTCATGCATGAGATTAAACAAAGCAAAGTTATAACATATAAAAAGTCCGGTTAATGTATATCCTTAAAACATACCATAACAATCCATTTTAGAAAAAATTTTAACGAGAATCGAAAAAACAGTCAAACTTTTTTTACAACTTTTTCAGTTCTCGATAAAAACTTTCCTAAAAATGACTTACTAACATATACATTAAAGACATATGTTAGTAAAACCCATATATAAAATTCGAGTATATTAATTGATGTGTAAATTTTACATGACTATTACATTCTCTAGCTATGGGTTTTATAGAACTTCTTTTATATTTTTAAGAAAACTAGTTTTTAAACAAATTTTGTCACAAATTTATGCTTTTTGTATAAATTTTTAAACAATTTTGTCACAAATTTTAAACAAGTTTATGCCTTTTGTCACAAATTTTCAAACAAAACTAGTTTTTCTTGAAAATATAAGAAAAGTTCTATATGTACCATAGTTAGAGAATAAGTCATGAAAAAATTCCTAGTTACGGAACATAATTATTATTACAAAAGTAAATGGGGAAAATGTGGAAAATAAATGACAAATAATAATTGCTAATTTTAAAATACAATTTGTAATGGAAGTAATAGATATAAATAGAAGAAAAAAAATACCAGATAAAAATACAACCGCTACCAGCGCTGAAAAGTAAAACCTGAAATCATAAGAAACTAGGTGAATAAAGTATAAACTGTAAGATAAAAAATATAAATCTGAGAGGAAAACAGTTTAAAGGCTCTTCAACCGTTCAAGAGCATTTGATGGTAATTGAGGATGCACATCATTATGACTCTCACCCACCATTAATTATATAAATTCCAATTCTTTTTTTTGTTTTTTTTTTGATTTGATAAATTCCAATTCTTGTTTACTATTTTGTTCAAATGGCAATTAAGTACTTGTTGAGTAATATCTAATGTCTGTGTTATTATAGTTTCAATATTTTGATTTTCATCTATGATCTATGGTATACTCCCGTTTACAGTGTCATCTTTTCATCTACATTTTTAAGTTCTAACCAATTGTCATTTATAGGTATATTTGAATGCAATTTAATAAAAGTATTATCTTTCAATTAAGACTCTTGGAGAAACATAATTCTTTTAAGAATAAAGTCCTCTGTAATATTAACCACATCATAGAACAACACACTGTACGTCCTTATAGCAAAAAGATATCGTTACAATATGCCTATCTTTTTTTTGTTTACACAAATTCTCATCTCCCAAACTAAGAATAAATTCAATTCTTGAGAACCAACGAAATGTTGGGAATATGCACACGCCAAAAACTTCACACATTTGAATCTATTTTGAGACGCAATCATTTTTCTCATTAGCACTATCATATTCCACTTTCATAAAAGCAGGAATTTCAAAATAGCTTAACTATCCAGCATTCACAAAAAACAGAGTCACATGACTTCATTTTACACAAAAGATCTGTTTGGCCTCACCGCCCCAGAAAACCGAAGATCAAAACACTCATCTAACTAAAACCATACAAAATTCTAGTCAAAAACAACATATAGAACTTGGAAATAAAAACAAAACCAGCAAAAGATAAGATTGAAGGGATACCACCTCAGTTTAGCAGCTTTGAGATCTATCGTGTCAAGCGAAGAGGTGGTGGTGCAGTGAAAACAGTGGTGATGATAGGTGGCAACTGGCAAGTCGACAATGGTGGTGAAGACGACATGTCTTCCTGTCATTAGCAAAGTTACTAGTTGGCAATCATAAGAGGCGAGTATTTGCTGGTAATCTCGTGGATAGAAAATAAAACATTTATGGAGATTTTAAACAGGTTAATATTCTAACCCTACCCAAAGATTACCAACAAATTCTCCTCCTCTCTGATGAAGTTAACTCAACTTTGCTAACATCAGAAAGGCTGTTGCCTACACAAGTTTTTTCTCAAAATGACTATTAAAAGAGAAAAACTAATATAATGTCAGGAAATGGAGTACCGAGGAAAAACTGTGAAGTGCTTGGGGCGGTTGCTATGGTTTTTATAGGAGCTTGGATATGGTGTATTTACGTTCTTTACCCTTAAAAAACTATGCTTTAGAGGGGCTCTTTGGTCTAAAGATTGGTATGTGTGGAGTTAATGAGCTGGAGACTAGTAGTTGAGAGCTGCTGCAGAATTATATTTTAATGAAAATTTAAGAGGATGAGTCCAAATGAGAGAGAGCCGTTTGTGATAGAGAGGAAAAGCTGGAAGAGTTTATTAATAAAAATTGAAGAGGTAAGAGTCCAAACGAGAAAGAGAGAAAGCTGAAGGAGTATTAACGACACAGCGGACATGTATAAAAAAATCTATTTTACGATAAATTGTGATTAACTATTTTAGTTTTTATTATAATGACTCATGAAACCGAATGCTTAAAACTGAGAGATGGGCTCTTAACAATAGGAATAATGGGGTACTGTGATTAACCAATAAAAGAAAAACAAAGTTAATTAATTATTAATGCCTTTGGTTTATAGATTATGATTCTCTTTTTTTTTTTTCTTTTTTTTGAGAAAATAATTCCGTTCTCCTTGGACAAATGCATCCAACCACAAGGTCTACAACAGAGCAAAACTCAAGTCTAGCTTGTGCTAAAATGAGAGAGAGAGAGAGAGAGAGAGAATAAATAGTGATTCAACCATAACCTGCTTATTTTGTTAAAATTGAAAAATTATTGCTGAAAGTACTGTAGATAAAAGTAAAAGTTAGTTAAAATAGTACAATTGAGACCTATAAATAGTACCAAAAAGTGTAGTAAAACTCATGAATAGTAACAAAAATAAACTGAACAATGAAATAATCTTAATTTTTCATTTCAATCCAAACACACACTTAGTGTTAGTTTGGATAGCGTGTTTTGCGATATCCAGTGCGCCTGCGTTTCATTTCTATGGGCCCATGGGTACTGTTCATGAGGCTCGCAACTTAAAAAAAATGCAAATTTAACTTTAAAACTGGCTTTCACAATACTATTCACATATTTAAAAATTATTTTGTTACAGTGTTTTCAATTTTCAGTAATAAGCAGTACCGAAACAGACCCTTAGAATAAGTTTGGATAGCGCGTTTTGCACGTTAAAATGCGGTTGCATTTTTTTTAGTGGGTCTATAGCACAGTTCATGAGACCCACAAGTATAAAAAAATACAAATTTAATTTTAAAACTGTGTTCCAAATACTATTCATATGTTTAAAAATTATTTTATTACATTTTCAACAATAAACCATATCTAAATATACTCTTTAAACTCTAATTTTGTAGGAGGATGCACCAATGGAAACCGTGTTAGTCTTTTCCAAAGTGTGTCCTTTTTACCCGGGAGATTTGTTGCTTAGACCACAAGAACTCAGATTGGTTGCTGTGTGGAGCTCATTGGTGTTGGTGTTGTTAGATGAATTTTGTCTCTTTTGCGCAACAGCTTTATTCATGAAAAAGACAACAACTTTATTGAGCATCAAATACGGCTTTTGTGAATAGGTTTGGCTTTTCAGTTTCTTTTAGGAAGAGAGCCAGACATAATTGCAGATTTGTTAAGATCTGAGGGATCTTTGCTATAGGGTCTTGCTAGCTTGGGGTCTAGATTGTTGCTGGTTTTTTCCCTGCTTTGGGTGGTTGTACTGTTTCTTTGTTGTTTAATGAAATCTCAATCATTATTCATTTAAAAAAAAAAAAAAAGTGTCCTTTGCCACATTATTTTCATTGCCCCCTCTCTTCATAAATTATTTTTTCTGACAAATAAGTGAATATATCACGAGTGCGTGTTTAATAAGTATTTTTAAGATATTTGTTAATAAGTTATTTTTTAAAAATTAATATTATTTTATATAAAAGATGTAAAAAAATGTCAAAAATATTAATTATTTCTTCTTTTGATATAAAAGGTTTCTAAAATTATTGTGAATGCTCTTGGGCTTGAAAAACTACATACTAAAATAATACAGAATTTATTTACTTAGATGAAGACAATAATAATAACTTATTTTTCTAAAAAATCCACCAAAACTTTTTGGTTTTGTCCCAGAAGATGGCATAGCGCATAGGACTAGTACAATATATACATACATACACCATATATATATATATATATATATACACACACACCAAGCACAGGCACAGTCAACAGAAATTTCTATCTCAAATATATAACAAAAAGGTGCACTACATCTCCGTTGCTGCCTGCCTTGGATCCGAACACCATTCACCCGATGCATTTCTGATCCCAACAATTTTATTTTTCTTAAACCTTTGGGTGGCTCTGCTATGAAAGTATTTAGAATTTTTGTCCCTGTGAATAGCCCATATTGCACGTGATCTCTGAAACCACATCCTTGTCTCTTTATCAAGAAGCTCATTCACCTCATTCTTTAACTTTCTAATCTTAACTCTTTAATCAGATATGCTTTGCCAAAACATGAAAGTTAAGAGCATCGTATTGTACCTTGCAAATCTTTTTTCGTATGTCATGCAATATTTGGGAGCATCGTATCTGAAACCACAAACAATAAATACAAAATATTGAATACATATACACATACTCCTTCACAAAGAAATGAGAAATGCTAGAGATCAATTTTGACACAATTTTATGTCACAACTCGCCACATGACGAGTTATAATTGGTAAGGATGTGTCCCCACATGACCCACTAACACATCCTTACCAATTACCACTTGTCATGTGGCAAATTGTGGCACAAAATTGTGCCAAGATTGGTGTCCCTAGCATTTCTCATTCCTTTGTAGAGGAGTTTCTGTATCTATATATGTATTCAATATTTTATATTTATTGTTTGACAAGATCTCTGATCTATATGACGTTTCAAATATTGCATGACATATAAAAAAGATTTGCAAAGTACGATATGATGCTACCAACTTTCATGTTTTGGCAAAGCATTTTTGTTTAGAGAGTTAAAGAATGAGGTGACAAAATGTCATCTCTGACATAATTTTGTTTAAAGGGTTAAAGAATGAGGTGACAAAATGTCATCTCTAACATAAGTATATGTAACGACAACTATCCAGTTTTCTTCCTTGTATTTTTTGTTAAGTTGAAAAAATATCACTCTTTGGTTAAATTGTAAAAAGTAAGATGCATTAGTTGCAAGTATGCATATTTCATGAAGTACGCATATTTACAACTAATGCATCCTATTTTCTACGATTCAAATCAAAGAATGTCATTTTTTCAACTCAACAAAGAATATGGAAAAGAAAACTAGATAACACTTGTTATAATCATTTCGATAATATTCAATTTCCATTTCGTGGTTGGTCATTGAGATTTCCTAGTAACCCACAATCTCCTGATAATCAGATTTTTCACAGCGTGTATGCCTTTAGCCCTAGAACATATGGAGGTTCTAATTGTCTTAGCTATTCCTTACCCATCTATCTGAAGAACTTTCAGTTTCCCTACCCCCGTCGGAATAGCTTGATATACTCTATATTCTTTAACTATTTATCCTATTGTCTATGTTGTCTTGATTTTGAAATTTCCAAACTAAAAGAAAGAAAAAGGAAAACAGATTGGGGGAAGGGTTCATTAAGTTAAATAGCTAACTATCCTATAAATGAATTAGTAATGACACTTTTTTTTTTTTTTTCTAATTTCAATTTAAGTGGAAAAGTATAAATAATTACATACAAATGCAAAACAAAACAAGCAAAATTTTAAGTTTTGTTACAAACATACAATAAAATTTAGAAAATTAATTTTATTTCATAAACATTACACTTACAAAATACAAATACATCTAGAGACCACATAATACAAACCTACTATTTAGAAGGTAAAGTTAAAATTTTAAAATTTAGTGATAATAAATCTCGACTCAAAATTCAATTGAAACAAAATATAGTTTTCAATGAATCAATAAAATAGAACGATATACATATTTGAATGGAACTATATATTCTATGCCAAAATTTATATGACAGCATAAGCTTTTTTTTTTATATATCAAGAAGTATCCCACAAATCAATTATCCAATATTAATAAATATCTATCTCCCAGTGTTAAAATCTAGGATTCTACTAGTTGTTTTGTGATTTTAATATCTGATTCTAGAATTTTATGTATATTTAATTTGATACATCTATATCTCTCTACTAGTACTAAACTGGTCTTATTATATTTATTATATAGAAAAACTTGTCTAGCTTTTGTTGTTATTGTGCCAGCAATAATTGTTATTTATATTTTTTTTACAGCTTAAGGTAAAATTATTTTTTATTTTAATGGGAAATTTATGTATCTTTATATTTTTGTATTTTTATATTATGTTATGTTTTCATGTATTAAGCAACAAACAGGCAAAGGAGTGGTAATCTATGTTACACAATAATACCCACTCATAATAATCCCAATGAACCCCACACAGAATACTAGAGTTGGGGTGTGTGAATATTTTAACCTATATTAATTTTTAAGGAGAAGCAACCAATCATTGGAAGGTGTGATTGGTCACCAAAATCTAATTTATTTTGTTTTCTAATTCATCTAGGAAACTCATAAAGGCTCTTAAGCTAAATACTAAAAAATAAAAGAACAATATGAACTAGAAATCAAAGACTTAGAAGTGCAGTTATGTGTAGAGGAAGGTATTAGAAACCCCACAACCCCTATTTAAAAGAATAGTACCTCATTTCATATTTAATCTTAAAAAGAATGAACACAAGTGAAATGAAACAATGATCAAACTTATCCCAGACATGTGAGTAATGACATGTATCTATCCTAAGACATGTAAAAAATTTATTTTAGAAAGCATAACATTTTTAAGAGATAATTTGAGATAAGTAAAGCTAAGCTCATAAGTAAAGCTAATCTCACAAGAATAAATATAAACATGTGATTGCAATTCTCTCCCAAAGTAGTTTACCTCATGCAAGAAAAAAAAAACACAAAGAAATCACAAGAACATGTTAAATTCCAATAAAGTGTGAAAATGATGTCATGTAGGGCCCTTGTACAATTCTTTAAAAATTTAGGGATCAAAAGTAATTTTGAGAAAGTTTAGGGTTAAAGGGAATTTTGGAAATGTTTTGGGTCAAAAGTTTAATTTTGGAAAGTTTGGGGGTTGATTTATTATTATTATTATTATTAATTTTGAAAGGTTGTGTTTGTGATTTGTGAGCCCACGGGTTAGGTAACTTAGGTAGGTTTTAACTTTTTAAGCAAGCAAAGGTTTAAATTTCATGTTGGGATGAATGGGTTGCCTCTGACACTCTGTTATGCTCTATCACCTTTTCTCTTATCTTTACTATTGTTTCTTGTTTAAGTTATTGCCTTTGGTGCTGCTTTTGATTGTCTTTCTTTATTGGCTTTTGACTGTTGTTGACTGTCTTTCTCTAATAATAAAATTATCGCAATTTACTACTTGCCCCACTCCTCTTTTTATAGAGGAATATAATTGTACATGGTTATAATACGTGTATATCAAATTTTAAAATCTAGTTAATAAATAACATGCAAAATGTTCACCCACTGGCAAATAAAAAAGGATTTGAATTAAATCAAATATTCAACAAAAGTTTGGTGTAGCTAAAAGCACTAGTGGAATGCAAACCCTACATCTCAATTTTTATTTTTACATACAACTTAACAAAATAATATAAGCTATCTAATAAAATAATAAAAAATATTCTTCCCTTATTCTTCCCTCTCACTATCTTTTTTTCTTCACATATAATCACTATATTAATTTTTTTTTTTTACAACCTATGAACAGTAAGATTGCAACCTTACTATAAAGTTGCAAATTTTTTTGTAAGTATACAAGTTTGAATGGAGTGAATTTACCACTATATTAAATTTTTTTTTCTAACAACCTATGAATAGTAAGGTTGCAACCTTACTATAAAGTTGCAAATTTTTTTTTAAGTATACAAGTTTGAATGGAGTGAATTTTTGCTGTGTTGAATTGTAAAATAGCAACTGAGACCCAACGCTAGTGCTCTAACTGACAAGATAAGAACGGAGATTGGGTAGAGCAAATCTGAACCTCTAAGATGACCTCACAAACTCCGGGTTCAGTGAAGCCAGAGTATGTGAAGTAATCATTAATGAGCATATTTATGCTTACCATTCCATTGGTATCTTATTAATTAGAATCACCGAATTTTTTATTTTCGATTTATTTATATCTATTAGAAATTGTATTAAGTTAGCACTTAGCACTTAGCAATTATTTCCTTTCTTTATTTTCCAAATGTTCCAATTAGAGAATTATTTAGTTTTCAGTAGAACTTTTCCTATTTCCAAGAAGCTAATTTTGTTATTAAAAATTGAAACATGTTATTTGCATATCAATAAAATATACAAAAAAGTTTATTTATTTTTATACTTAACTCTCGTTTGTTTAATAGCATCCCATAAAGAAATTGATGAGTTGATACATAAAATTTTTCTTTGCTATTTGTGAGCAAATTGCAGACCAAAAAAAAAAAAATCAAATTCACATATGATGAGAATTCGAATTTGGCCATCCACTATTAACTCACATATACTTAAAAAATTCTATCTATCAAAATCTCTTTATGCATGAGATTATACAAAGCAGAGTTATAATAAATAAAATTTGAGTATATTAATTGATGCGTAAATTTTACATGACTATGACAAAAAGTTTTTGCTTTTTGTCACAAAGTTTTAAACAAAATTAGTTTTTTATTTTAAAGATTAGAAATATTCTATAAAAACCATAGTTAGAGAATAAGTCATGAAAAAATTCCATGATAGGGAAAAAATTATCATTGGAACTTCTTCTCAAAAAAATTATTATTGGAACATACGAAAATTACAAAAGCAATTGGGAAAATGTAGAAAATAAATGAATAATAATTAATTGTTAATTATAAAATGCCATCGTAATGGAAATAATAGATATAAATAGAAGAGATAAAAACATACCAGATAAAAAATACATCGGCCACCAGCACTGAAAAGTAAAACCTGAAATCACAAGAGGCTAGGTGAATAAAGTATAAACTGTAAGATAAAAAATATGGGTCATGCTAACAGGTCATGATATCAAGGAAAACGATACCGTACCATACTGGCCGGTACAAAAACGTTGGCATTCCGTACAGATTTAAATACCTGCCATACCGGAGCCATTTCGGTTGTACCGGAGAAAAATCCGGATTTTGGCCGATAAATCTGAACCGGCCGGTAAAGAAAAGAAAAGAAAAGAAATAAAAACCTTGTCGTCGCTTGCCACCACGGATCCGGTCACTGACACAACGCCGATATCAGAGTTCTCTGCTTTTTCTTCTCGGCCTCACGTTGCTACTGCTACTGCTTAGTCCTCTTCTTCTTTTAGCTTCTTCTTCTTCTTCTTCTTCTTCTTCTTCTTCTCTTCCTTTTTTTAGTTTTCTCTTTATCTTCCTTTCTCTTGTTTTTATTCGCCCCTACCCACGGGAGTTGATTAGTTTTTTACTACTAATTGGAACACTTTTTAAGGGACTGACACTGGTTTGACCTGTGAAGATTTAACAAATAGTGAAAATTTGAATGTAACTTTTTAACTATTCAGACTCTCTTTTATCGCATCAACCAGTGGCCAGTAAAAGTCACACTCACGTGTTCAACACTTCAACTCTAGGCTTTATTTTGAAATTCATTTTTCTTTTTGTTTTAATTATCTAACTACATTTATTATTATTGGTGAATTGAATAAATTAGGCATTTATATTCAATGAGACATAGACTTATGATTTTAATTAAAAATAGTGGTAGCTCCGAAACGATATACCCGAATTAACCTGTATCTGAAATATATCATACCGTTAGTTAAATCGGTACAATCTCCAGTACAGTATTGACTTTCTTGCATTATATATTTATTTTAAGAAAATTTTGACACTATTTTTTATAAAAATAAAAAAAATTATCAAATATTAATTATTTTTTTCTTTTCTAATACAATTTTTCTTTAAATAAATTATTAACCATTACCTGCTCATCTGCTAGCATTTTCCAAAAATATATATATACTCACGGTTTTTCAACATATATCTGAGAGAAAAAAGGTTTAAAGGCTCTTCAACTGTTCAAGAGCATTTGATGGTAATTGGGGATGCACATCATTATGACTCTCAGCCACCATTAATTATATAAATTCTACTTGTTTACTATTTTGATCAAATGGCAATTCAGTTCTTGGGGAGTAATATTTAATGTCTGTAATATTATAGTTTCAATATTTTGATTTGCATCTATGGTATACTCCTGTTTACAATGTCATCTTTCATTCAAATAGTATTATCTCAATTTTTGAATGCAATTTAATATAAGTATTATCTCACAATTGGGACTCTTTTGAAGAAACATAATTCTTTCAAGAATAAAGGCCTCTGTAGTATTAATTCCATCATAGAACAACACCCTGTACCTTACAGCAAAAAAATATCGTTAAACAGAGTCCCATGACTTCATTTTACACAAATGATCTGTTTGGCCTCACCACTCCAAAGATCAAAACACTCATCTAACTAAAACCATACAAAATTCTAGTTAAAAACAGTATATAGAACTTGGAAATAAAAACAAAACCATCATAATTCGGCAGCAAAAGATAAGATTGAAGGGTTACCACCTCAGTTTAGAATCTTTGAGATCTGTTGTGTCAAGCGAAGTGGTGATGATAGCCATAGGTGGCAAGTCTGTTGCCTACACAAGTTCTTTCTCAAAAGAACAGAGCTATTAAAAGAGAAACACTTCTAGAATGTTAGGAAGTGGAGAACTGTAGAGAAAAAATTATGAAGTGCTTGGGGACGGTTGCTATGGTTTTTATAGGAGCTTGGGTATGGTGTATTCACGTTCTTTACCCTTAAAAAACTATACATCAGGAGCAGTGGCGGAACCACACACAAGAGTGGGGGACCAAGGCCCCCCAAAATTAAAAAAAAGTTATTTTATAGTATATATATTATTTATATTAAAAAAAATGTAGCATGTAAAAATTGAAATCGGTCCCTCAAATTTTGAGTCATTTCAATGATGCTCTTAAAAGAAAGAGAAATTATATTAAAATCATATAATTTAAGAGGTTTAACAAATTAAACTATGTAGAAAATGATAAATATTTGTACATATCTAATAAAAAAATACATGACTTTTATATGCTCATTAAAATTTAGAAGATGATAAATTCTCTTAATAAATTAATTTATGCGTGTATATGTTTAAAAGTTTGTCTTAATTAATATATTAGTATCACAACTTGGCCTCCAAATCAAAATTTCTGGCTCGGCCCTGATTAGGAGGTCTCTTTGTCTAAAGATGGGTATGTGTGGAGTAAATGAGCTGTAGGCTGGTAGTTGAGAGAGAGAGTTGCTGTAGAGTTTTAATGGAAAAGCCGGTAGTTGAGAGAGAGAGTTGCTGTAGAGAGAAAAAGCTGGGAAGAGTTATTAATAAAAATTGAAGAGGTAGAGTACAAACGAGAAGAAGAGAAAGCTGGAAGAAATATTTTTAAAGAAGAATAATGGGGATAAGAGAAAGCTGCAGAAAATTTTACTACTACTCACACCGGTCCCTGCAATTTCTTTATTACCCCACTTATTTACACATCACTTTTTCACAATGGACATGTATACAAAAACTTACTTCGTAAATAAACATATATAATTAGATAACTATAAAAAAAATTAAACATTTTTTAAAAGATTTTATGCAACATTTATCGAGACTTCAAATGTAAGTAATTGTTTTTTTTTTCCTTGAAAAAATTATTTACTTTTTAATTACATTGTTCATTATCAAATGATCAAATATGAATACTAAATAGCAAAATAATAATAATAGTAATAATATCGTTAAATATTTCTCTAAAAATAAACATATATAATTAGATAATTATAAATAAAAAAAATTTAAAAGATTTTTGCAATGTTTATGGAGACTTCAAATGTAAGTGATTGTTTTTTTCTTGAAAAAATTATTTACCTTTTAATTTCATTGTTCATTATTAAATGGTCAAATATGAAGAGTAAATAGAAATATAAAAGTAAATAATATATAAATTAACCATTACCATTGACAGTATTAAATACAAATATTTATAATGTACCATTAATTTTGGATTAAATGTATTGCTACATATCATATATAATTTGCTATGGAGAAATTGTTACATGTTATATATAATGTGTCATATAAATTACAAATTGCTACAAGTATTATGGAAATCAACTATAGATTATAATTTATTACAGAAATCATTATACTTGTGAGTATTATTATATTATTGCGGTGGTCACTCTACAAGTATAAATACTTGTGAGAAGTAGAGGGCAAGGATCAGGATTTAAATCTTCAAAAAGGAACTTCACACACATATACACTTAGATTAGTTTAGATACTTATCAATTATCAATAATAAGGGTGCTCGAGTAAATAACTAAAAAGTAATAACTAGGGGTGTTCACCAAACCACATAAACCACACAAACCGTCCGCAAAATGACATAACCGCACCGCACCACAAGTAATAGTGCACCGCACCGCACTGTGCAGTGCGGTTTGCGATTTTATAATAAAAAAACCGCACAAATCACACCACACCCTCACTATATATTAATATATTTATTTATTTATATTAAATATATTATTAATAGTTTAACAACTTTAGTTTTCGAGAAAAAAAAATTTTAATAACCCCAGCAAATGTTGACTAGAAAAGTCAACCCAAAATAAAGAAAAACTAACTCAATAATTTAAAACTTGGCCCAAAAAAAGAGAAATTAGTTTTAGGCTGAGTAAGAAAGTCCCAAAATTTGAAAAATATACTGACTACAAACCGTATCTTATACATAGTATCACACATGTGACCGCAAAAATGAGGTGCAGTGCAGTTATGGTTTTTGCTAAACTTTAAACCGCACCATACCGCACCGCACAGCACATGTAACCACAAAAATTAGTTGTGATGCATGATTTTAGCTAAACCGCACCGTACTGCACCGCGAACACCCCTAATAATAACTATGTGCAATTTTCACAATCAACTTCATCAGTAATTTATCTGCAGAAAATTTACTACCCACGCTAGCTCACTGCTGTAATTTCTTTAAAATTTTATTACCATACTATATCAACCTCATTAATAGTACTCTCATTTATCAATTATCATAACGTGGTCCAAGTTTATTTTATTAATTTCAAATTAGTTTATGTAGGATAAACTATTACAATTTGGGAATCAAGCAATTTTCTTTTCCTTCTAAAAAAAAAGTAATTTTCTTTTCATAATTGAATTACATATAGAAAATACCTTGAAAAGACCGCACGTGCTGTGTATTTGAGAAAAAATATCTTAGAAGATATAGATGAGGTTTAGAAAAACTGAACAAGAGTAGCTTGTGGAGGTTTGCTTGATTCTAAAGAAGGGGAAAAAAGAAAAAGACATAAGAGTTGGTAAAAACAAAGGAGAGAGAGAGCATTTAATTAAGAAGCAGGCTAGCAACACTAATGGTTATTGTGAGAATCTCATCAATTTATTAAAAGAAGTGTAAGAAATCAGAGGTGGTTTCGCTAAAGACGTGAAAGTGAGGCCATAAGTTGTACATATGAATACAAATATCCCTTTTGAGGCCATAAGTTGTACATATGAATACAAATATCCCTTTTGGGTCAGAGGGTTTTCTGAGCTAAAATCTCTGATGATTCTCTTCGGCGTGCTCTTACCCCCACTCCCCAACATGTATTGATAGAGACAACACTATGACTAATAGGGTTAGGGACTTAGGGTACACTCAATTCACATTATTGTGTTAGACCATCTACAACACGTGGTTAAAGTTGAAGTAATCACAAAACAAGAATTTAAGTACATTTAATTATAATATCAGAAGTTGGTGGCAAACCGACGAACATTATAATTGAGTAGCACTAATATGCCGCAGGACCCTTTATTATTTTTGAACATTTTGTCCATTTATTAACACAAATTCCATCTTCTCATCGAGAGAGAGAGAGAAAAAAACCCCTCTTATAAAGCAAACCTTTAATTGTTATTGTATAGTGACTCACCATCACTAGGCCTAGAATAAAGATTCTTTATCTTCTCCTTAAAAAATATAATAATAATATCTTTGAGCACTTCATATTTTTACTTAATGGGATATTTTTATCTTTTTGGTTTCACGTGAGCTTGAACCAAGTCGTAAATGCCCTTAATTAAAGTTACGAAATTTAAGATGAGTATTGAGTCTTAACCATATATCCGGCAAGGTTAAAAATATGGCACAGATGACGATAAAATGTGACTAAACGTGAGTCCTACTCCTACAAATGGTTGATTGAAACCAGTTGCAAGGGTTCTAGCAAAAGGATGTTGATTTTTGTTGCTAAGAATGACCTTTAATTACTTTAAAGAAAAGTGGAAGGGGTAATTGTGTGGAGATAGTTGAGAATTTAAACATAAACAACACAATTTTCTGCTCTTGGAGGCAATATCTAATATATTTGCATCACCGTTCTTATGTTGTGTAAATCTTACATGTGGATGAAAATCACAATAGAAGAAAGGAATAATACGTACTGCATGATATAAGATATTTTTCCTTCTACTTTGCATGAAAATGAAAAATATCATGATCTATACATCTGAATAGCAATTATAACAGCTACAGTAATAACAAAGATTAGAAAATATATAAATATAAAAGCTCAAATTACTTCAAATTAATTATACATTATATCCCAAAAACTGTTTATGAATATATCTTTCACCAATATTGGTATTCATACAGAAGAATAACAAAAGGAAATAATTTTGATGTCAGTTTTTATAGTGACCTACTAATGTAAAAATGGATGCATTATTACATCAAATATATCTTGGTGTAGCAGAAGCTATAGTGGATTCGCATATCCGGGACAATCACATCATTTAGTTTCAAATAATTCAAAGGTAGAGTTTGTGGTTGAAACTAAATGATATGATTGCCCCAGATATACGAATCGACTACAGCCTTCGCTACACTAGGATATGTTCAATATAATGATACATCAATTTCTACATTAGTAGGTCTCTATGAAAATCGACATTAAAACCATTTCCTTTTGTTATTCTTCCGTATGAGTACCAATATTAGTGAAGGATATATTCATAAACAGCTTTCGGGATAAAATGTATAATTAATTTGTGGCAATTCGAGTTTTTATATTTATATTTTTTCTAGCCTTTGCTATTACTGTAGCTGCTATAATTACTATTCAGATGTATAAATCATGATATTTTTAATTTTCATGCAAAGTAAAAGGAAAAATATTTTATATCATGCACTACGTGTAATTTCTTTCTTTTATTGTGATTTTCATCCACATGTAAGATTTACACAACATAAAAAAGGTGTTGCAAATAAATATATTATAGGTGTTGCAAATAAATATATTAGATACTGCCTCCAAAGCAGAAAAGTGTGTTGTTTATGTTTTAATAAAGGCAACAAACTTGTTAAACTTGTTAATCACAGTCCACAGCCTTGTTATATTTGAGATTAAACTAACGGAGACAATGCTCCTCACCTAAATTCTCAACTATCTCCACACAACCACCCCTTCCACCAATCACATCATTTGGTTTCAACCACAAACTCTACCTCTAAATCATTTGAAACCAAATGATGTGATTGCTCCGAATATGCGAATCCACTACAACCCCCACGACACCAGGTTATGTTCGATGTAACAATGCATCCATTTCTACATTAATAGGTTCTATAAATACTAATTTCAGTCAATATAATTTAATGATCATATTTCATGATTTTATACTATCCATAAATAAATATATATTATGAATACAGAACACAAATAATATTATAGTTGAATTCAGCACTGTTCATGAAAGTTGTAAGCATAATGGCTGAAATGCAGCTCAATGGTCAATGTGCCGGAGATTTAACCAAACATATAAAAATTTTTAGTTTACAGAAATAATCTCCGTAAATTCTTATGCAACTGATCAAATCCACAATTCATTGACCATTGAGATAAATCCCAACAACAATACTTGCAATTTTCATTAACATGATTTTGATTTCAGTACAGAATTTGACTATAATATTAACTACGTCTCGTATTTATAACGTATATCTATTTATAAATCGAATAAAATCTTGAAAAGTATACAGGAAAGAAAAAACATTTTCGACAGACATTGTAAAAAAAAAGGCTAAAAACATTCTCCCAGAAGACAACTACTTCTTTAAAAAAAAATTATACTATATTGACTTAAAGCAGCACAACCATTTATCGTAAACTAGTCACAAACCCATGCAATGTACTGAAAAACTACTAAAACTAAAATCTAAAGACATATTTTTTGTCTTCTTGAAGAATGTTAAATAATACAGGAGTATTTTAGAAGTTCAAATCCCTATAAAAAGTTCAAATCCCTTATAACATTACACCAATATGAGAAATTAGGGTGCTTTGTTCAACCCAAGTACAAAGTTATAATCAACCTCTAACTTCATACCTTTAGAGACTTGAACTTTGTGCACTAAGGTTATATTGTTATATATATAAACTGTAAGATAAAGCTGGCTTGATATGATATTCCTTTTTGTTACAAAAAGAATCAACGGAATAAATATGACAGTAAGAGATTCCATGCCACTGGTGAGTAGTATAATTCCTCTAGTTCATGGCCAATCGAAAGCCATCTCTCTCCTATAAATTCATAAGCTACAACAACGGAGTTGTAATACATTTGCTAAACCTTGGATATTATACTCTATTCAAAATTGGAAAGAGATATATCATTCTAGAGATTCAACATATGATGAAAGGGTAAACCACTATCAAATTAAAAGAAAAAGAATATCATATCATCCTTCAAGTGAGAGCTTGAGATCAATATGCTATTCAACAGCTTCATTAGCTTAATTATTGTCTATGGTTTTGTAATTTATTTTTCTATTTTTTATTCGAATTTCATAAAATAGATCAGTCATTGGGAGAAACCATAGTCTTGCAGAGACAGTGCAAAAAAAAGAAAAAGAAAACTTATAAAAGGGAGTATTATACCTTTTTTAAGCATGGCATAGGCAAGTTTGAGTAAACACGAGTGTATATGTCCACTTATTAAACCTGAAAAAAGGACATTGTACAAAATCAAATTGTGGAAAGAACAATTCACTTATGTATTTTATCAAACAATTTGTGTACATGTAACAAAAATATTTGTTAGTTACATCCACAACAAAACAATAAAGCAAAAAAAATTGAGAAGGTAATTTTGGCATATTATAGGAAAAAAAATTCAACCAAAAAGAATATTTTATTTTGATTTACACATAGGGTATGAATCAACAACAAATACAAACAAATTCAAACCGAAGACCCTTGCAGATGATGGAAATAAAGTTGAGAATAATAACTAAACTATATATCTATATATGTAACTAAGCTATCAAAATTTGAATTTACCACTGCAATCCAACTACAACCTAAAAACATAAGAGAAAAAGAGTAAAAAAGTTACCCACATAGACCAACACCAAGAGAGGGTACTTACACACATTTTATCAAACACTTGTGCATATTTTTTGGAATCCCAAATGATAATATAATACCAATGGAAAGAGAGTTCTTTTGAAGAGTCCAATCCCAATTTATTGCAAAAACACCAAGTCAGTTAAAATGCAGCAATTGTGACACGTTATTTCTTGCAGATAGTGAATGAGCTGTTACTGCTTCCCGACACTAATGTGAATGTCCTAACATGAGACCATAAAACAACCTTTGACATAGCTGATGAAATGCCCCTCTCAGAAGAATCCTCAGAAATAAAGCACTGATTGGTGTCGTTGGAGCAGAAGCCTAGTCTAGTTAAGCCCTGTAAGCATGAGCTTATAGGATCTAATAAGTCCTAACCAATTCTTTGATGATGAAACCACCACAAGTTAACCAGTGAGGTTGAAGCTCTAGCCTTTTTTGCCTCGGGATTGGAAGTGGTGTTTTTACCCATCTATAAAGTTAACCAGTGAGGTTGAAGCATATTAGCAAAACCATATCAAGCAAACAAAAAAAATTAATCTTTATTAAACTTTGTCTCTACAATCCTAACCAACTAACGTAGCATCTAGGAAGGGAGACCACAAATAATAAAAGAGATGTTGGAAGAGGAGCAAGTTGGAAGCACCACCACCACCACACTCACGCATGCAGAAAAAGGTATGTCTTAAAGCAAAGTTGTAGGGGCACAAAAAATTTGTGCAGCAAGTTTCTTCACCTATATTGCAAGCAAATTTCTAAAAACCATATGCTAACCATACACATATATTTGAACAATGCATACAATATAAATTATCTAATCTAATGTCAAGTCTCTATGACCGCTAGGCCAAGGAACATTTATATTTTTGTTTCATCATAAAATGGGTTTTGGGCAGCATCAAGCTTGTATAACTTGCTTAATTAATTAACTCAGTGTAACTCATTAACAAGTTAAAAATATTTTGAAAATTAACGAACTAATCATGAATATAAAATTTGCATTCAGTCCTAAGGTCGAGCTCATCTTGAACTCAATAATAAAGTGAATAACCAAACTTAATCAAGCTCTAAAAAGGCTGAGAGAGACTGAGACACAGGCTGTGAGGCTGAGGAGCTCCAAACCCAGTTGGGTTTTCAAAAAATTCATCTGAAAGTTTGTATATTTTCTACTAATTCAGATTTAGAAAGCAAAAACAAGAGATGGGTATTGCAAATGAGGAGGCAGTGAAGGAGTTCCTGAATTGAGATTTAAAGAGAAGATAACAACACCTTGTGAAAGTAGTAGTACTAACTTGCTCTAATTTTTTAAATAGGTTCTTAAAGTAAGATTTATTGCTTATAGTGATTATGGAGTAGCAAAAATGATCCTTAGACCTCTGCTTCACCTGGTATTGGAGTGATTATGGAGGTTTAAGAGTGATTATGGGGCAGCAAGTGCTATTGTATCTATTGTTAGTTGTTACTGCTAAATGTATTTATGTTAGTTGTACACTTAGACTCCCATTGATTGAATAAAATCGCTTCTTCATTTGAATACTGCAATTTGAATCAAAAATAAAATAAATAGTGGTTCTACTTTTCCTTTATTTGATGGAATATACAACCATCACACCAGCATATACTTAGAGTCATTAAAATTATTGGTATGCCCCGAATTACTGATTTTTTTTACAACAATCTATCTATTACATCTTCAAAACTTTCAAAAATAATATACAATCCTTAGCCATATGCTCTGAAATCCTAAGTTGTCTAAGAACGCAAATGGTTCTAAGCAAAAGTATAAACCTATACTAAGTAAATTTTCTTCTTTTCTTTATACTACCATGCAGTTTCCATGCTCCCTAGTGTTATAGGGAGAAATAAATTATGAAACATACCCAGAAGGGCCTGAACCCATAGTGTAAAATGATACTACTTAAATCCAAAGTGTGCCACAAACCAATAGTATAGAATTGCTTAAAATTTGAAAAATGTGCCATAAACACACCGTTAATCACATTAAATTAAAGTGAAAGTAAATGAGTAGTTATAACCAAAACTATGGCTGCACTACTACTACCCCCCCATATATATGTTGACATGGATCAAAGACTAATAGCTAAGGTTCTTAGCTAGAAATTTTCAAATAGTATTCCAGCATAGGTTCTTAAAAAAAATAAATAAATAAATAAATAAATAAAACAAAATGTATTGTTTTGTAATGATTAACAACATAGGTCCTTAAATACTTATATTTTAAGCTACTTGGATTCTATATATCTCAATTCCACCAAGCAAAGTTCATTTTGTGATTCTCTTTAGCCACATGCACCTAAAGTTCCTGAAGGAGGCAGTGAAGGTGCACATTAATTCCTACCCATGGCACTAGCAACAACTTAATTAATGGCATGCAATGTGATAAAACAATATTTAATGAATTGAGATTTCCATGATTTCAGAAGAATAAAAAGCAATCTAATTGGTTTTGCTTTCAATCAATTCTCAGAGCAAAATTAAAATCAGAGAAAGCCCCCTAATACACATGTTCCCACTTGTTGTGGTCAGTGGGTTAAGTAACCAAGTAGCCAATGTTTGGAAAATTATATGGTTTGTAACTTGTTTATGAATATTCTCACCGCAAATGATGCCTATTGTCTCCATTGACTAAATCTTATTTTGGTTTTGACAGATCCTACACAGTCATCACAAGAGCAAAAAACTAATTCTTTAACTTCTCTTAAGCATCTTGGCAACATGGGTACGGAAGTACTATAAAGCCATTTTATTCTACTCAAATAAGTCTACTCATTTCTCTTCCTTTACATGTAGGATAGGACATATTGCAATCGGTAAGTTAATGGCTACATTGTTTTTTAAATTCCTTCACATGTAAGAATCTGCATTAGGGATTTGATGAAACTAGTTTTGTTGACAATATTGGAGCAAAATAATGAAAAATGACACATCCAAGTTGGGCATGAAAAATCAAAGACTGGAATGTTCTTCACATCTCTAATCATTATCCAAAACAACAAATGAAAAAAAGGAAGGGGCACCCAATTATGTGATACTAATCTGTCTTAGAATAAACATTGTTACAGATAGTATATCTCACACAAATTTTTGCTACGATAGTATATCTCCAAGGCTAATCTGTTTTTGATTCAAGATTTAAGAAATAAAAACATTGTTACAGATAGTATAAACACTGAATCCGTTCTCCAAGGCTTTAAACTTAAACAATACCCATTAATATATTTCTGGGTTGCCGAGAAAACAAAAAAACTAATTCCAATCAACTAAAATTCCAATCAACAAAAACAATACCCATTAATCTATTTCTGGGTTGCGAGAAAACAAATCAAAGAGAGCTGAAGCTGAAGAAAACAAAAGCATGCAAGATCTGAAATTTTTTTTCCCACACTCGGTAAAAAAAAAAATTAATAAAAATAAAAGCTTCTGAATTAGATGGTACCTGGTGATTTTTGGTAGCAGATCAGTGTTGCTTGGTGTTTTGGTAGCAAATCTCTACCTTCAAAACGTATTTCTCAGATCAGATTAGACAGAAATAAAATTTTAAAAAAAAAGAAGATCAAAATCGCGTTGAAGAAGACGAAGAAAGAAAGAAGAAGAAGAGGAAGAAGCTTACCACGGAGCAGAGCGCAGAAATCAAGCGAGGCTGGGAGGCGTGGGGGTGAGGGCGTGCGGCGTGAAGAGCAAAGAGATGAGATGGGTCAGTGTGAGAGAACTGATGAGTTTGTGTCTGTGTGAGTCTGTGAGATATATTAGCGACATTTTCGTAAATGCACGTACCAAACGGTAATAATCCAAAAACGTGCAGCGTTTTCATTTACGGACCTCTGAGGTCCATAAATGAGGCGCGTTTTGAACGTGTGTTTTGAGCTCAGCCAAACGCATTTTATTACCAACCTTTTCATTTATGCGCATTTTGGGCTTAAAAAAGTCCAAACAAACGCACACTAAAAAAACAAATCTTAGGAAATTCGCAGGTTTAGCTACGAACGAGTTTGGTTTTGAAAAAACAGAGAATCTCACTCTAGTAAGAGAATAAAAAACTCACCTTGCGTTAAATATCCTGCCTCTGGTTTTTCAAAAACGGCAGCAACTGAAAGGATCTAAACATCGACGATAGAAGAAGACACAAAAAAAAACCTGTGATGAAAAATAAAACTAAAATTGAATAAAACTTTCCTAGATAATAAGAGTGTTCCCGCCACTGTTGTGTTGGGGTGTGAAAGCAAGGCCAGAGAGATCGAAGGTTGAAGTCCTTTGGTCGTTGTTGCTGTTAGGTAAAATCAAATCAACAAAGAAATTTGGTGCACAGACCTTCAAAAAAAAAATTTGGTGCACAGACCTATGCAGTGTGCACAGACCTTCAACAAAAGAACTTCACAATCCTGTGCAGTGTGTACAGACCTTCGACAAAGAAGAATTGGTGCACAGACCACCACCACCCCCCCCCCCCAAAAAACACTCCTCATCGGAAGGAAAAACAACCACCAAAACACCACCATCCATTCAAAAAACAGCCACCAAACAACAAACCACCACTAATCACTCAAATAACAACCGCCATCAACCAAAAATCCAGATCGGAAAAACCAAAAAATAAAAAGTAAAAACGGAAAAACCAGCCAGAGAAACATAATCTGAAAATCTAAGCCCAGCGGAGGCAAGATCGGGTAGCCACCAAAAACTTAAGATCATCGTCAGATCCAAAGCAGTGCAAGAGATAAGAGAAGAAGGATTTGTGCAAAAGAGGCATGATGAGGTTGGTAGTGCCGATGATGGCGGTTGGGGTTGGTCAGTGTGTGGGCAACGGTGTGAGATGGGTGGAGATGAGAGGTTGTGGCCTTGTGACTTGTGAGTGAAAGAGCTAAGAGATGGAGAGAGGAAGAACTGAGAAAGTTGAGATAAAGAGAGAGCTGTTTGTGATTGAGAGAATGGGCTGGGAAGAGTTATAAATAAAAATTGAAGGGTAGAGTCCAAACGAGAAGAAAGAAAGCTGAAGGAAAATATTTTTAAAGAAGAATAATGGGGATAAGAGAAAGCTGCAGAAAATTTTACTACTACTCACACCGATCCCTGCAATTTCTTTATTACCCCACTTATTTACGCATCACTTTTTCACAACGGACATGTATACAAAAACTTACCAGGTAAAGTAAGTGAGTGTTTGATTTGTGTTTTTAAACAATTACTTTTAATTTTTAAATAATATTTTATGTATTTTTATACATTTTTTTATTTATACATATTTTCATAAATGTTTTCAAATAATAATTTTTAATTTTTAAATACATATACCAAACGGATCCTAAAACGCTGAAACCCAAATGCTTCAAACTGAGAGATGGGTTCTTACTTCTTAATAATAGGAATAATGGGGTACTGTGTTTAACCAATAAAAAAAAAGTTACTTATTAATGCCTTTGGTTTATTGATTGTGGCTATATTTTCCTTTTTATTTTTATTTTTTGAAAAAATAATTCCCTTCTCGTTGGACAAACGCATCCAACCACAAGGTCCACAAAGGAGCAAAACTCAACTCTAGCTTGTGCTAAAATTAAAGGAAAATCAAAGAAAAAAAGATAGAAAGAATAACTAATGATTCAATCATAACCATAACACTTAGTTTCTGTTCCCCAACAATTTTCAATGTTTAAATAATAAAAATATTTTTAACACATATTTTTATAACATTCAAATATATATTTCCATATCACTAAAAATTGAGTAATAATATTTAAACACAGTCACAAAACCGCCTTAAAAGATATTAAACTCTGATTTTCTAGGAGCATGCACCAATGCAAACCATGTCAGCCCTTTTCCAAAATGTGTCCCTTTTACCCGGCAGATTTGTTGCTTGGACCACAAGATTTAAGATTGGTTGCTGTCTGGAGCTCATTGGTGTTGGCGTTGGTGTTGCTAGATGAATTTTGTATCTTTTGCTCCAACAACTTTATTGAGCATCAAATACGGCTATGTCAGGATCACCAGAGCACAAAGACGCAGAGAAAAAGGTAGAAGTGAGATGACAAAAGGCAAAATAAATTCATTAAATTGTGAGTGGGTTTGGCTTTTCAGTTTTCACGTGGACTGGTTTAGAAAAAAGAGCTTGGAAGTTTCCTTGTATACGATTGATGAAAAAATCTTGAGCATAGGAGGGTGAAGTTCCATCAAACGTGTAGCAGAATAAAGGTTTTTATGTTTGAATTTGTGTAAAAGGAGCATGATGATATTTATGTAATTGGGATAATGGATCCATCGAATCTGTATCTGTATTCAAGATTCAATATTTTGTATTTATTGTTTCTCAAGATCTCTCATATTTGTGACACTTCAAATATCGCATGACATATGAAAAAAGATTTGCAAAATATAATTCGATGCTCCAACTTTCATATTTTGACAAAGTATCTCTGTTTACTAATTTTTTATGATATCAATATTTGCTCTTCTGAGTCAGTTGCATTAACTTGCATTGAAGAGTCTCATCTTTATTATTCTCTCCCTGTCATAATTCAGTAGCTGTAAACACAAGCACAACAGCACAGCTCTCACTTTATTAACCTCTGTTTTTGGCAAAGCATCTTTTGCTTTTAGAAAATCATGCATCTCTGCATGCACCTTCTATAAGAATAGAGTTTTCATGCATCGGTCAATTGAAATTTGAATGCCTTTTAAAATTAATAATAACCAAACAAGCATGTTCACCAAAAATTATGTTTTAAATAAAAGTTCTAAATCTTAAAACTCTAATTCTTTTTCATTAAAAAAAAAAAACTCTAATCCTTTACAAGATTTTTTTTTTTTTAAAAAGAAAAAAAAAAAGGAAAGAAAGAAGGATAAATTACCTTTCATGAGATTTGAGAGACTCCCCACCCCCAAATATATATATATATATATATATATATATATATATATATATATATATATATATATATATATATATATATATATATGTTTTATAAATGGACACTTCCCTCTCTTCTAATGTTTGAAGAAATCATCGCATTAATTCTTCCACTCATAACAATAACAAAATAGCTTAAATTATGAAAAGCTTTCTTTAACCTAACCCTAACCACAGTTTGGTTATAATAAACAATATTTACCCCAAAAAATAAACTGCACTAACATGGTTAGGAATTAGTTAAGGGTGTTTTTTTTTTTTTTTTATTTGGAATATTCTATTATTGTTATTTTTTAATGGGATTGTTATTGTTATTAATGAAATGATTAATGTGTTGATTTTCTGTAATAGTTCAATAATACAATAAATAGATAAAGATTTCAAAAATGGCTTAAATTTTGAAAAAAAAAAAAAATTGTTTCCCCTTATTTAACCTTATTAATTTAAAATTTTAAGTTACTTTAACTTAGGATATATGTGGGCCTTATCTTGAAACATCTCAAAAGTGGACATCAAAATGTAGAATCCTCGTACGTAGAAGTAGTATAAAATTATAAATACAAGCCAAAGTTCCATAATAATAACAATTTTTAGCATTTTTTTAAAAAAATGCTACAAAATAGATATAGAAGTTTTTTATTTTTTTTTTATTTTTAATTTAGATATAGAAGAGTTGGAGCAACCAATTGATGGGCATCAATTATTAAAAAAAATTGGTTGTAGAAACCGAAATATACTAGTGTGTGTTTGGCTCCAAATTAAAAAGCCAGCTTATTTGACCATTCAGCTTATTTTTGCTACTATTCATAGGCCTCACTGCACTTTTTGGTACTATTTATGAATCTCATTGTACTATTTCAGCTAACTTTTACTTTTGCCTGTAGTACTTTTAGTAAAAAAATTTCAGTTTCAACAAAATAAATAAATTCCAATTTCACGTTATACAAACTCAAAACTATCATAAAACAGTAACAGACAAAAGTCCACATGGGTAAACTATTGGTTTATCGGTTAAAAGGTAAAAAATAATTGGTTTATCCGTTAAAAGGTAAAAAATAAGTGTGTGTTTGGTTCCAAATTAAAAAGTCAGCTTATTTTACTATTTAACTTGTTTTGCTACTATTCATGGGCTCACTGCACTTTTTGATACTATTCATGAATCCCATTGTACGATTTCAGCTAACTTTTACCTTTATCTACATTATTTTCAACAAACAGTTTTCAAATTTAGCAAAATAAATGGATCCCAAACAAACCCTAAATATGCTAATTCATAGGATAGCAGGTATCCCTCAATATAATATATAAACTCAAAAGGTGAGGAAGAAGTCAATTCAAAGTTCCAAACATCAATTGTTTTTGAAATAAAATTCTTATTTTAGCCTAAGTATATAAGTATATGAAATTCTATCTTAAAAACTTAAACTCTGACCTCTTATATAATTACTGTTAGTGCGCAATAAACATCAACTTTGTTAACCATTAAGCAATCTCTCAAAGAAACATGCCTTACATGAGGAAATTCTTACCTAGTCCTAAACTACAAGGTCACCTGGACTACAAGGTCACCAAGGTGACCTTGTAGTCCCAACCAATAAGAACAACACAAATCAGATAAAAATGCTAACATCATTTAAATTATCCAACTCAACAACCATAGCTAAATGACGTTAGTGTGCTAGTCTTCTGTTAAGAATGATGTTAGCATTTTTATCTGACCTATGTTGTTCTTATTGGTTGGGACTACAAGGTCAACTTGGTGACCTTGTAATCCGGGACTAGGTAAGAATTTCCCGCCTTACATATAGTCGTGTAGACAATTAGCCATTCCTCTTTGTCATATTTAATCTTATGTCCTGTATCTCACGTAATTAATTACAAGAGAATCTTCACTCTTAAGATCTTTTACAACTTTCAATCTTTGATGATAATAAAAAACTGATACAAAAAATTTAATACCATTTATAAATCTATGCATAACAGTAACTTTAAAAATACATTTTCTGCTCCACCAAATTATTTAAACAAACCCATTAGCATTTAAATGAAGTGGGATTGTGGGAAGCAGATGTGCCAATATTACAATTTAGTTTTAAAACATTTAACACCAACCATAGTGTTATTCCAAAAAGATAGAAACATGGAAAAATTGTTACGAATAGTTGAAAGTTTTAAGCATTATAAAAGGACTTAGGAAAATAGTATCACTCGCTAATAAAGAGATCATTCTCTTGTAAAGAACTGTTTAGAAAATATAGTTATGTATTCATAAAAAAGTTTGTTGACATGTAGATTTGATTTAAAAATATAATATTATATTTTTATAATGTGTTCATAACAAATTTTGGCTTGTGAACACTGTTCACAAACATAATAATGTTTTTTTTTTTTTTTAAAAATTTTATAGGTTTTGCATGAACATGTTGTTTGCCAAAATTATTTAAGAATTTAAAGTATTTTGCTATAATATATCCATTCAATTGAATATGACATTCCATCTTATGAAGTAGCATCTCAATTCCAAATTTCTAAGACCCATCCAAATCCAACATAATTCTGCAGCAATTGTAACCAAAGCCTTATACTTATACTCTATAGAAGATCTGTACACAATAGCATGCTTCTTGACAAATATGTTTCACACACATTTCTCTAATCTCTGCCTACCTGGATACAGTAGCCAGCTTCTTGAACATGCACACTTCTCTCTTCTTCACAAATTGAGTATTAGTTTCCTCCAATATCTCAATAATTTTCCTTATAAAAAATTTGTAATTTTTAGTGTTAAATTTTATAATAATAAAAAAACAATAAAAGCAGTATTGTTATATGATCATATTATATGCATTTACAAATTTTAAAAATTTGCATGATATAATAACTCATATAAATAGGCATATATTGCTTATTGTGATTTGATCATACTACTCAATAATGCAAATATCGTTTTGATAAAATAAAAATGCAAGTATCCTTCTTACTAGTTTCATTTTAATTTTACTTTTTTGTTAATTCCTCCTTACAAATAGCATGGCTTATTTTACAAACTATGTTTTGGTATGCCATTTTTGACAAAGCTAAAAGAGAATTTTTCATATTATCATGACTATAAAATAAGGATAAGTAGTAAACTTCTCTTTTCCTGTATGAAGTTCTTAATAAATAAAATTTCTCTATTAAAGAAACAAAAACTTCATTGACTTACAAATATATACTTTTTTTCTATTTTTTATTTTTTATTTTGTGTCATCAAAAAAAATTATTTTATATATATATATATATATATATATATATATTTGTTTCAATTATTACTAAGGCAACTAAACTTGAGTGGAAATATCATATTCAAAATGAACTATCTTTTAAAATATTTTTTATAAAATTACAATATAAAATTATAAATCACCAAAACTCTTGTGTCTTTTTGGTATTGCTTGAAGAACCAAAATTTAAATCCTCTCTCCCAACATATATTAAAAGAGAGAAAAAAAAAAAAAGGGACCATATAGATTCCTTTTTTATATATTACTAATTAATTAGTGTACCACCTGAAAAAAAAAAGTCCATACTCAAAATGAATGCATGTTTTGCATTAAACACATGATAATAATTCACTATTTTGTTGTAAAAGAAAAATGCTATTATTTTTTGCTAAATATAAAAATTATTAAATATTTTACTGAAGTAGAAGGGTAAATAAAGAATACTCTATTTTATTCTTAAGAAATGCACTACACGATAAAACCTTAATCCATTGTGCTTGGAATAAAAGATGAGGGGAAGGCTAAATGAAAAAAATTTCTTCGAAAAATGCATCATATATATGGTAGCACCTCATATTCTCTCACTTGAGATTCATGTTTTAATATATAAATAAATATATATATATATATATATATATATATATATATATATATATATATAATGATTTTGGGATTGATAACAACGCCCTCTAGTTTTGGTGTAACAATAATTATTATCCCTGCCCAGAAATATATAATTTATTCAACTTTTAGTTAAAAGGTATGTGTGCGTGTGTGTGTGTTTTTATTTTTTTATTTATTTATAAAGGTAGTCACTTTTTCCCAATACACCTTCAACAAACTCCGACACTCTGTGCTCCTTAATTTAATTCAATGTTTCTTTCTCCTCCTAATCTCAGGTTTGGATCAATCATGGGGTCAAGAATAATTTTTGGATCACCTTCAAAATGGAAAAGCCATCAAAACTTGCAGCCATGGAGAGCAGCTGAAGAGAATGCGAGAAGAGAGTGCAAGAGAATTACAAGGAGCATTGCTTTATGGTAGAACGACAAGACATCAAAATTGAATATGTGGCTCCTTGTCTCTTGTTAAGTTGTTCATGTACATTTTAATGGTATTACAGATCACCCTGTACACAATTTTCGTAAAATTTTGATTTCCACACACTCCACAACAAATTTTGTACACTTTTATTTTATTTTATTGTAACCTTTGTTAGAACGATTAAGGTTTGTAATAATTTATTTTGGATTCCAACTTAAGAATAAGATGAAAATGTCAACATTTGACTGGGGATCAACTTGATCAAGTACATAGCGAGTCCAAGACCTTAGCAATTTGAGACCATTTTACTTTTTGGGGAAGTTACAATTTATCCTCTATTTTTATTTTTTTGTCCTTTCACAATTTAGTCAATAGATTTTCAATACTGATATTTTGGGTGTTTTTGGATACCGTTTATTTGCTGAAAACTGAAAACTGAAAACTGAAAACTTATTATTGAAAACACTATAACAAAATAATTATTAAATGTGTAAATAGTGCTGTAGGAACTCAAATTTATATTAAAATCTGTGTTTGGATGATTTTTGTAGGTCCATGAACAGTGCCGTAGAACCCACATTTTTTCAGCAAAACGCACAAATGCAAACATGGAACTCACGCTTCCCAAATGCACACTTGAATTCTAAAAAGTTTAGATTAAAAATGAAATTATTATAGTTCCACCCAAATTTAAGTATTTTGCATTTTGGGACACAAATTTATCCATCACTTAGGATATATTATACTTCACCCTCTTGTGGTTTTAGTCATCACAATATAACTCCCACAAACTTCTCGATATTAAATTTTGACAACCAAAGTTTGGATTAAAATGTATCCCAACTCACCAAATGTATATGCATGCGGGTCAAAAATTGTCTCCTTGCAAATGCAAATGCACAAAATACCAGAGCCACCGGGCACCACATTTTGGGGAAGCCATAATTTTAACCATTTGCAGTGGTCAAATCAAGAAGAGGCAAGAATAAGAAATTGCAATCTGCTAGAACTGCTGACACAGGTTTTCAATAATAGCAAACATGAATAAAAAGGGTTCATGACTACATTTTAAGCCTAGATTGTAGCATCCGCCACTTAGCAGATGTTATAAAAGAGCAACAAGAATTCTTGTCCAGGTAAATAGACAAAAAGACTGGAAAAATGTGAAGAGAATGTCCTTAATCAGAACAAACTTCAGCTTTAAGAGCCAACAGTTTCTTGTACATCAAGATTCGAGACATTACCTGTGTCTGAATTCCCATCAACATTTCTTTCAGCTCCAGAAACTGATGGTTGTACAAAACCATTGGTTGGTAGCTGTGACTGGGTTTGTGGCTGTCCGTAGTAAGCAGGAGGATTTGTCCCATGATCATAATTGACTGGTGCAGGTGCTGGTTGAGGATACCCACCTTGTCCATACACTGGCTGAATTGAAAGTGGAGGGGCTTGGACTCCTTGTTGCGCTTCAAAACCTGTTTGAGAGTAACCAGATTGATCATAACCTGTTTGAGCTGGTGCTTGGCCTGTGCTGCTTGGATATGCCCAATACCCAGCTTGAGGGTCAGCCACTGGCTGACTGTAAGCAGGTGGATAAGTAGATGATGGATGAGTAGTTTGGGAGGGAGTTCCATTCAGTTGTGGTGACACAGCAGGTGGTCCGTATCCTGATTGTTTCTGCTGCTCAATAGGCAGAGGCTGACTTGAGAGGTTTTGACCGTACTGTGGTGGCTGCTGAGAGTATCCCTGGTCATAACCATAGTTGGTGGCTTGGGGTGTCTGACCGTAGCTGTAGCTAGGGTTTGGTGGAGCTGAACCCACTTGACCTTGTTGTGCATAATAACCATATCCAGTGCTTTGCTGAGATGGTTGAGACATGGATTGATTTGAATGATCCCAACCTGCTGCCTGGGCAGTAGGATAGTTACCATAGTAAGCCGAAGTTGTATTATAAGGATACCCATACTGAGGTGGCTGCTGCTGCTGCTGCTGCATCACAGGTTGTACTGGGGGAGCCCAACTAGGAGGAGGGTAAGCTGGCTGCATATAGCTATTGGCTCCAGATGGATTTACTATACGTTTCTGAAGAAAGCAAACCAGGTACAAAAAATAAACACACAGAACTAACCAAGAAGCAACAGTCCAGTAAAATACATGTTGAGGACTCAAACATGAAGATGGATGTTTTAGCATTTCTTTAGAAAGGTCTAGATGAATGCTCCAATGACTTGAACAAAACATCTCAACAACTAAGTTATAATAAGAATTGGAACATTAGCAGGGATGGCAGTTGTTATCTTGGTTCCAGCACAGTCATCCAAAGTTTAATTGTCATGTACTGGTCCCAAGTCTGGTTCTGAACAAATTCACGTGCAAGTAGGATTTAATCAGGAGAACAGTTTTGATATAGCCAGGATACAAATAGCTCTAATTCCATTAACTTTGGAGTAAATACATAAAAGATGACCTCATCAAAAAATAATCATTCTTCCTTTTTCTTCTTCACCTCTTACCAGAGGCAAAATGGTAACAAAAACATAAACTGCTTTCAAATGAATTTCAGAACTTCAGTTTGGGGTTTCACCCAGCAAAACAGTGCCACAAATGTATATTAACACATCAACTGAAAGTAGAAAATTTATCACATTCTTATGAAGAAATTATTGATCATGGAAAAGACTTGGAAGAATTCAATAGTACAAAGGAATGCCAGTTCTTTATAACCTTGTCAACTATAATTTCAATTTTAGCAATGAACTAAATCACAGCCAAATTTAAAAATATCAATCCAATGGACCAGCCAATGACTCACCCCATTGATTACATCATTAATCAATTCCTTTGCTGAATCAATTTGCTCTGTCAATCCATTTATATAAACTGTCCTCTCTGTTGATGTATCACCAGGAGGCAGGTGCAATGGAATAATCTGAGAAAGAAACATATAAATGACATTCAAACTTGAGAAGTCATATATAATGCAAGATTATTCATGCCATATCTAACAATTCTGACTTTTTCTAATTAAGACAAGCAAATATATACTTTTTTTTCCTAAGTAAAACACAAACCCCCACCCCCCCCCCCCCCCAAAAAAAAAAAAAAAACTATATATATAAACAGAAGAGTGTGAAAGTATTCGTGCATTACAGCCAAAAAGTTGCAAGTTTTTGTAAGCTAGATACCTCTAAGATGTTTGAGTACACCCCAAACAGGATATGATACCTCTCTGATTCAACACATTGTTTATATACAATTTCTCTTTAAAATGTACTGAGAGTCCTAACTAAACTTAACTAACTGGATTACTAATAAGTGTTGTCTCTCTATAAGGTGCAGCTCAAAATCTTTGATCATGAACAATACCGTGTTATGCCTATTTGCCTTCTCATCCCCTTTTAATTTCCAGCATGGTTAACTTTGTTCCAGAAAATTCAAACAATCAATGTAGTCAAATAAAAACATATTCAATCCATAAACTCAATAAACCCTAATTGTCAATTGTCTTCTTCAAATCATAAGTTTTTAGCCAGTCCTTACTTGTCTTCTTCTGAAACAACACCCTACTCTCAGATATTTTATTCATAAATTACTCCTCAGTGATTTAATTCAAATTCTCATTTACCATCTAGCGATTCTAGCCTATCCCACAACAAATTAGAATTACAAAAAAATGAAAATAAGACGCATGGACATAATATCAGATTAAAATGACATACGACCTTGAAGCTGCAGAATTTATGAGTATATATAATGCTTGAGAACAAATAAATACCGCTCTAAATTCAAAGTTTATTCCCTTGAATTACAAACCTGAATACGAGCTCCTGACTTGCTTTGCATGGTTCTAATAGTCTCACCACCCTTGCCAATGAGCAAAGCAACCTACAGACATCAGTGCAAATGTGAAGCATTACTCTCAGTATCAACTGAAGAGAAGAAAAATAAAAAAGATTTACCTTAGTGTTAGGAACTTTCATTGAAAACTGTTCAGCTCCAGGTTGCATGATATTCAATCCCTGATTTGGAGATGGAGCAGAGGCCCCGGTGTCCGTCTGTTCAACAAAATTATTAGATGCATCCATACAGAGAACTGGATCATCAAATGCTAGTGCCATCAATACACAAAAAAATCTAACCATAACAGTACCTCTGCAATTACATCTTTGATAAGCTGTTCTGCTCTACTAATTTGTTCAGACGTACCCGTCAATTCCACATCCCTCGTCAGAGAATAAGGATCAGCCTCAGCATCCTTGGTTATCTGGATTTTTGCCCCTGATTGAAGTTGAAGATATTTTATCGTTTCTCCTCCTTTCCCAATAATAACACCAACCTATAAACGAAATATGGAAATATAAATTTCACCAGCAGCATGCAAAGAGCATTTCAGGAGAGCTAAGTCAACGACCAAGTACCTTGCCATTTGGAATACTAATTCTCTTACTTGTGCCTTGTAAACCGTGATATTGAGCTGTTTGAGAAGCAAAAGAAACTGAAACAGCCAGTGAGTCAGCAAACAGCAGACAAGGAAACTTTTGTGCAAGTTCTAAAATGAGGAGCAAGGAGACAGTAATATGGGAAAATTTTAAACAGTACAGAAGGGCCCAATTCAGGATATTCATAACACTATAAAGAATTATGAAACGAAAAAATGTTCCAAAAATAGAAAATAAAGTTATACAAGTTGGGAAAATTATCCATGAAAAGAGATCTTAGATGCATGATATCAACCCCAGACAGTTACCACTGATTAGCAATTACTACGACGATGAAGGCAACAAAATGCAGATAAAAAAAGGTCAAAATTCTGACTAGAGGTGGATAACCACATGAAATCAATAGTTAAATTGTCTACACAACATAAAACCTCTAATATGAACTCAAATAAGCTAATTAATGGTTATCAGAGAAGTAGAAAGGAAAAAAATGTGAAAACGTTGCAAAGAGAAGACATGATACGTTGGTTGGTAGTTTCATAATTCAACCTTTTTTTTCCCTTCTGAGTTTCATAATTCTACTAAATACACAAACTTATCAACAAACTGCAAATGTAATTGAAAACAAAGACATCATACTGCTTCAAAGATACACTTCTTTATAAAACCAACACAAAGACATCATACTGCTTCAAAACTCTCTCTTCTTGCTTATTTGGTTGTTCCTTTGCTTGCACACCTTTTTTGGCTTCTTCTCTTCTAGGAAAAACTTCTTTTAGTATTCTTTATTTTTCCTTGCCATATAAATATCTTTTATTGGTAAGTTACACATGCTCTCAGTCAGTCTCTTGAATTCCCAACCTCACCCTTCATCTCATAGGAAGGAGGCCAGTTGAGCTAGAGCTCATTGGATATTTAGATTTGGAGTTTTGGACCTTTTTAAAATAAAATAAAAATTATTACTATATTCGATGTCATGGATGTAATTTAGTAAGTTTAGTAAATGTAGAAACAAAGATGGAAGGGCCATTAAAACTTAATGCTCAAGAGAGAAAAAGATCAATAACTTTAGATATTTCAATCAATAATTCATAAAGATGGAGAGATTCAAGAGGATGTGAATCATAAAACAATTGTAGGGTGGATGAAGTGGAGAAGCACATCATGAGTATTGTGCAATCGTAAAATACTGATTAAGCTAAAGGAAAATTTATATAAGGCTGCTATGAGACTAGCTACGCTCTATGGTAATAAATGTTGAACTTTTAATAAGCAACATATTCATAAAATGAATGTAGTTGAAATAAGATGTTAAGATTGGCAATATAAATAAGCGATTCTCCGTGCCTATTCTTATTTCACTTTTGATTACGGCCTCGAACAAGTCGCTACATTTTAATTTTTATCCACACAAGTCCTATAAAAAAAAAAAAAAAAATTAGAAGGAAAGGTAAGATTCAAAATATGGAAATTTGCTTTAAAATAGTAGTGACATCTATTAATCAAATGATGATAGAGTCGCTTGAGATGGTTTAACCATATTCAAAGGAGGATAACAAATATACCAGTGAAAAAGAGTGAGTTGATTCAAGTTGAGAGGAAAACCAAAAATAATATTGATAGAAATAGTAAAAAATCACATTTCAATTAAGTTGTCAATTAAGGAAGTCACATAGAGTATGACTTTGCATAGAATAGAATCGCTTAAAAGAATTCATATGACTCACCCTAACTCCCTGACTAATTTTGGGACTAAGTTTTGGTTGTTGTAGTGGTATCAGAAGTTATGAATCAGTCAGGCGTGCTTGTGTTTTTACTTTTTAACAATACTGATTTATATCCTTCCTTAACTACACAGTAATCCAAGCCACCAATTCTGCTCATAGACTTATGAAATGTATGAATATTTTTAAATAAATTACAACACAAGGCACCCATTGAATTCCAGAATCAGAATTCACAAACCAAAGGCATAATTTCCCAAATCGAAACATCAAGTTTCGCAACTCACATTTGATTTTTGAACCAAAATTCATAGAAACAAACCATGACACTCAGCTTCAGCATTAGCCAAATACACACTAATCCTAAACTTAATTACCCAAAAAAAAAAGCTCATTATAGTATTTGATAACATTCAATTACCACATTTTAACACCAAATCAGCAAAATGAGAACGCTTTTTGAGCAATTGCAGAATTTAATTGAGCTAAGATTCAAATTTTTTTTGGAAATATTTAAATATCAGTACAAGTTTTAAAACCCTAGAAACGTTAGGAATTTGAATAGAGAGAGAAAGAGAGAGATTTTTATTTTATTTTATTTTTTTTGTATACCAGGGAAGGAAGGGATAGAGGCAGAGCTAGAGAGTGGGGCGAGTTCGGACGAGTCGTCGAGTCGGGGGCGCTTGGACTCGGCGCTGCCGACGAGTCGTGCGGCGATTTCTTGAGCTTTCTGCTTGGCGAGTTGGATGTCCTCTTCCATCTTCCTCTTGGTGCCGTCGACGCTTTCGGAATGCGCGTTCAGGTTGGGGTCCTCGTGCTCGTCGCTCATGGCGGAGGGAATCGGCGTGACTCAGTGAGTCACGGAATGAGTTGGGTAGAGGAAGAGGAACAGTGGAGGGAAGGGAAGCGATCGGAGGGAAATGGTTTTGTTTGTTTGTTTTTATGAGGAGAGAGAAAGAGAAGAGAAGAGAAGAGAAGACTGACTTGTTAGTGAGTCAGCGAATATACCATAACTACTACCACATATACGTAAACGATATGAAATATCTAAACGATGTCGTTCTACTTTTTGCAAATTCAAGAACACCCAACGTTGGCTTCAACCTCTCCCCAAAAACAGAAAAAACAACCTTCTTAGGCAATGAAAAATTCACTCTCTTTGCAATCCCACCACAACCAACAATACTATGGAGTATGGACATCTACAACCAATTTCACAAATTGATAAATTCTGTAATTTTATATATATAAGAGTGGGTAGAAAGTGTCCATCACTCACAGTTGCACAAATCAACATGTTATGAAATTAAATATGAGATTAGGTATGTTTCTATAATTATTTTACCATAACTTGAGACTACTATGCTTTTTTCAATCAATATTTATGTGTAGTTCGCTTACGAACACATTCTTATACCCAATTTCACAACTTGTTGATTTGTGCAATTATGAATAGTCAATGTAAAGTGATGGATTGTACAAGGTGGAAAATGTCCTTCACTTATAGTTGTACAAGTCAACAAATTGTCAAATTAGGTGTGAGAATGGTTGTCTCTAAAATTTCAGTTTTCAAGGAAAAAAAAATATTGGTAGTTTTGTTATAAAAAGAGAGAGAGGTTTGCTTGACCTTAGGCCAAGTGCACTCCATCACCTTTTGTTTGGTATTCAAGTGTCACGTTTATGAGGGATTTTATTTTACTTACCATTCGATCCAAAGGATTTGAGTTTAGAAAGAGCTAACCTATTGTCAATCATCAACGTTTTGGGTGTTCAAACTTCAATCACCAATACCTCTATTAAGCTGTCGAATAAGATTGATTTTTTGGTATTTTCGTGGCTAAGTACAATGATGAGAAGTAGAATGACTGTGTTATGGCAATTAGAGGAGATGTAGAGATCTCCACCAGTCCATTCTCTTTTGCTCGAAATAGATGGCCCTTTGAGTTCATTGTTGAATGGTTTAAGTATGTATTCAGCCAAAAAAAAAAAAATGGTTGGTTTGAGTATGTCAGATTCACACGAGGAAAAAGCCATTTTTCAAGGAGTATAACTTGCCACCGATCGTCACAGGCATCAAAACTAGCAAAGCTTGACGAGGTAGCCCAAGTCTTTACATTTGCTTGAAATAGGGATACTAACAACTGATCAAATATTCATTCTAAATTACGTAGGAATTTGCAATATATACTGTATATAAAATTTTGTAACTTACACCTAAATTTGAGATTAATTTACCACATACATATTTATTATTACAAATTAATAAATTAGTAGATATATTAATCTCTAACTAGGATATTCATTGCAATTTTTTTTAGTCTATAGTGCATAATGCAAGCGTCCCTGTACTATGGAATAGATAGTTATACTAATATGTTATTGTGTACATCATAACTCAATCTAGAAGTAGGGTGTTGATTAGAAAATCTTCACCCTCCCGTCTCTTGGATTTCCCTGGTAAAGACCTAAGTAGACAACAAACTTGTGTCATTGCCCTCCAAACATTGCAAAGAGCCATGAACACATCTAGAAGGCAATTGGGTCGAAGTAGATGAACTGGATTGGATACAAGACTTTGGATATCAAAATTCAGGATTGGAACATTGAACATTCATAGCTTCAAAATTTTACGTATACTCAATTATATGATTACATTATTTATGAATATCTAGTTATTTCTTTGAACTCATGATGCTTTAAAATGCTAGACCATGAAAAATAAGAAATTTTCACCATTGCAACAAAAATTCCTGCAAGCATACATTCACATGTACAGGAACACACTCAGGAACCCTGTTTGTTTGTCAAACATTTCTAGCAATCATCAAGACCACCATAAGCAACAAGTAAATTTTCCAGCAGCAGCTGATTTCTACTTCGAAACTTTTTGAGAATGGCTTTTATCATCTGATCTCTTATATCTTCATTGGTGAAAATAAAAATCACCTGTATCAAATCAAAAGGAAAATATTATTCCTCAGAGCCTGAAACTTGAAAAGAGCAAGGAAAAAAAAATGGTATTGGCCTTTTTTGGGTGGCTTACAGTACACTACCCAAAAGTCCAAAACACTAGTGTTACTGAAGCCTTACTCCAGCGGCCTAACACAAGCAAAGTTGAGTGATGTGCCCATGTAAGAGAAGGGAAAAAGAAAAGAGAACTGAAATCTAAGAAGCCACAAATACAGTGGCATAGTACTAGTCAAGTATTAACTTCACAAATCATTGAAATCTAAGAAGCCACAATTACAAGAACTATAGTTTAGTATTTCACAAATTGAGATTGAGAAAACTTCTAAATAAAGTAGAATGAGCTTATATCAGCACAAATAAAAGCATGAATCAACCCCCAGTGTTTATCACATAATATTCTATCTTAGCTCTATTCAAAGCTTAAAATATAAATTTTGTCCACATATTTGCATGAGAAGATTATAAGATAACATCTGCTATAGCATAGAAAAGTAACAGTTCATGTATTATGTGCATGTAGCTGGACTGGTGAAAGAATATAACTTAGAATTGTCACAAATTAACATTACCAATATTTAAACCATTTCCATTGTAGACAATTGGTATATATCCCTGTCTCAGATGAGATGAGCAGCACTATATGGAGTGGGACACAAGATGTCCAAACACTACAACTGTACTCTCTCTCTCTCTCTCTCTCTTCAGTTTAAGTAGCAAGTACCTGATTCAAAAGAGAAAGGGGGGGGGGGGGGGGGGGGGGAAGAACCAAAAAAAAAGGTACCTGATTCAATAAAATATTATGCCTGCTAGAATTAAAGCTTATCCGGTTCAGAGTGACCACCATTTACTGATTTCTGCTGCAATGTCTCCTTTTGGGGTCTTCTATACCACAAAAATGCAAACCACAGTGTCCTCCATAAACCCCCATTTGCAAAGTGTGGAACAAATATACGCCCCCAATATGGGTAATATGGTCCTGGCAATTTGATCAGTGTGAAGAAAATTGCCATGGCAATCAGATGCCAGGGAACTTCCGCATCCTGACAATCAAATAAAACATAAACTATAACAAAAACAAAAATCAATTAACTAGAATATCCCTCCACTTTAACCCATAGAAAAACAGTCCTGTAAAATGAAGCACAAACCAAACATACTACTAAGAAATGGGCTAACTCTTGAATCACAAAGTAATAGGCCTTTCAATGATATATGACAAATATGAGGAGTTTATATTGGAAGCAAAAATATTAAAAAGAGAAAGCATGTTATAGTCAATTTCATTAGTTTACTTTTAATGATTTAAAAATAAAATAAAATCCTCCACTAATATGTAACAAACACACCCAAAATCTTCGATCCTATTCTTGCAGGGGAAAGGAAATGTCACTTGACCTAGAACTCACTAGCCTATTTTCAATAGATGGAGCTGAACAAAATGCTCCTAAAGAAACACCTTCAATTAAGATTGCAAAATATTGAAAATATAGCTTCAACACCATCATCCACAACTTTTTCTGCATGAAGTGAATTAAACATAAGTGCTAAGGCATCAAATGATGCCATTTCTCACCATATGTGGATACACAGCACAAGATGTTTCAATTGACAATTCTCACGTTCTACCCTACTAATGTCTTAGATAATCTATATAGTTGATTAATGCTGAAAACCTTACCTTGAGATGTGGAGATATATCCAGTGCTGTCTCCCTCAAGACACCAGCAACAGTAATCCCAATGACAAGTGGAAAAGGGACAAGAAAAAGCTTCCTTTCATGTGCACAGTATGACATCTCACTAAGGGAGGAAACTGCCAGTAAAGGTACACATAAGTACTTGACAACTGCCAGGGTGAGGTCAAGTATGAGTTGAACAAAGTTCCCCAGTGCTTTTTTCCATGGAAAGATCTTGACTGATTGAGGACAATTGTCCCACAATTTTCTTGCCTTATTCATTAGATGGTCCAATTTGAATTTCCCATGATCATCAGACTGGCCTGCAGACATATTTATTGCACAGAATACTTTGGGCCTAGTATTCTGAAATGCCCTAAATTGTCTAAAACTCATACTACAGTTCTGCTCTTTGACATACTGTGCCGACCCCTGCTACAACAAAATAAACCCATTAATCAATGAAAGCATGCAACCCAACCACACCCAACCCAGTAAAGCATTTAAGGATAAACTAGTTCATGGGGAATATAGATTTATCTCCTCTGCTGAAAAGACATAAATCACAAATGCAACTAATCTATTGAAAGTTAAACCCTACACTGGCTTCATTTGCCACTTTAGATCGAATAAGCTTGAGCTCAAATGACATTTCCTCTTCCTATCAGAATGGGGTGGAGGGTGAGGTATGGGTTTAAGACCTGCTGGGTGTGTAAATCCTTACTTTATGGACGCCAAAGTGGTACCTAATAGTATCATAATTCATAACCCCTCTCTCTCTCTCTCTCTCTCTCTCTCTCTCTCTCTCTCTCCGGAAACAATAACTTAATATGTCAGCAGTGATGATTGATGATACAAAAGATTTCGCATTGGTGTGACACTAAAGCAGTGTCCTAAATAGTTAGTTATGTTTACAAAACCAAAAGTCACTAACCCAGCCCCAAAAAAAAACATATTGGGTCATCACTCTAAATTAATCATTCATCAAAAAAACATATTTTACTCTCTAGATGCATATTTGTTAGAACTTACATGATAAAAGGAGAGAGGTGTATATGAAGTTGCATGTGTGGCCTATTTCTCCAAGTGATCTTGGCTAAAGAGTTCTATAAATTCTACTCAAAAGTATGGTCATCAGGAATGAGAAATATACATGGAAGACAATTTTAAATTTTTAATCGATATCGCATAGAAATTGACACTCAGAAATTGAATGCATTTTGTTACAGGGTATAAGGCAATATTGAAACAAACAGCAAGCTTGTCAAAAAAACAGGCCGCTAATTTTAAACCGTATTTTAGTCTTTCTTGGTCCATTGAAGGTGTTGGCTCCATCATGTTCCAAATGATAGGAGCCGCTTCCATAATCCATCGACCAAACTTATCCACAAACAGACCCTTAAAACCAAAATGATTGCTTTAGTCACTAACATAGTTAAAAGTGATTGCTTTTAGTCTTTAATGCACTCAACAGAGTGATGACGTGACAGTTTTTAGTTTTTTTTTTTTTTTTGATGGGGACAGTTTTGAGTTTAGCCATATAATTTTAAGGACAAAAATCACTCATGGCCTAAAGTTTAGGTACCGATAGTGTATTTACCATTTAAACCTTTACAATAGTCTAAAAACCAAAAGCAACAAACAGAAAAATGAAAATCAATGCATCAATTTATTTAACAAATTTCTATTCTAGAAAAAACCCATTTCCATAAATTCCAAATAATAAACAAAAAAAAAAAATCACCATATTTTTCCCCCAAAAATACACACTTTCATGAGCATAAAACTTCTATTTAACAGAATTTCTTAAGACCTATTTCCTAAACCCACTTCTCCAAGCAGACAAGCATATAAACTGGAAGAAACATAAGGAAATAGACCTCCAAACATATTAAAAACCAATAAAAGCTAAAACACCCAGGTAAGAATTGTACACAGTAATCCACTTACAACATATAAAATAGGAAGGAAAAAAAAACCGCACAAAAAGAGACAGAAAAATTTCCCATTTTCCCATTACCAATTAGCCCCATATGCACCACTTTCAATAAGGGAACACTTCCATGGATACAAAAATTCTCAACACTTGATGTGAGTGACAGGTTTAAGTACCCAGAAGAACACTGTGATCGAAAAAGCTCACCTTGAACCTCTGAAACAAAGGGGAATGAATTCTGAGAGCCATTTTGTTGGAAGCGTGGAAGGTGGGAGCAGATAACAAATGAGAGGGATATGGGGTTGCCATTTCTGAAAATTGTGAGAACCCTTTTTGGGAAAAAAAGGGATTTTTTTTGGTGATGGGGTTCTGTTATTTCTAAAGCGCCATAGTTGTGTGTTGGACGATAAGATCTTGAAGCCCTTGGATATCTGAGTGAAGACTGAAGAGTTCAAAGCGGAATAGCTGTGGAGGTGTTGGAGTTGGAGGGTTTAAGGGGGTGGAGACATGATTGGGTACTAGTAAGTCATAGGGTAAACACTTGTGTAGCCGCATCTTATCTTAATTTTCACATCATTTTAATGTGCGAAAATAGCCTACTATCACTATTTAGCAAAATAATTAATAGTTTACTATTGTTTTGAAAATATATAAAGGTTTACTACTTTTTTGAAACTCGAATTTGTGAAACTCAAGTTTTTCATGAAACTTGAGTTTTTTGAAAAAATATACTCTGAAAAATTTTAAAAATTTTTTATGGAACTCGAGTATTATGAAAAATTTGATTTCGCTAAACTTGATTACCCAAAGAATCCCTATATATTTTCAAAATAGTGGTAGATTGCAACATAGTTTGTAAAAAAATGCTATTTGACTGTTTTCGTCCATTTTAATGAGTTAGACAAGTCTTGATTGGCTCTCATTTTAACTTGTAACTAAAGTCAGTTTTTTATCTCCAATAAATATTAGTGATTTTTTTTTTTTTTGAAGTGTAGTAGTGAATTTTTTTATATTTATAGAATTATTGTATCTAGATTATTAGACCCTTCATATCTTGGCTCTACTTCCTATTTGGGTAATGATGCTAGACTATAGGGATGGTAATGAAATGAGTTCAAAATAAGGTACTTGTGCGGCCGTGCCCACCTCCGCCCTTTCACCTTCTCTCAACGGAGAAAATCAACGATGGAAAGGAGTGAGAAGGACACTTCGGGGCTAGTTGAAGGAATGTTGTTGTCCCTATAAAAAAAAGCATGGAACGTATAACATAGCTGATTGATATTAATTAAAAAATTTCATGGTTTATTGAGAACATGACAAGTGGTGCAATAGGAAGCGTACCGTTGTAAAAATGAAGTTTAAGTGGCAATTCTTGTAATAGTTTTTAAAATAAAAGTATCATTTGCGATGAAGACAAATAGCAAAATAAATATTCTGTTCCGAAATAGATATTACAAGCAATCCAAAAAATATATATATATATATATATATATTGATATTATTGTAATCTAGTTTCTTAAGAGAATATCTCAGAGTTCATACTTCATAGGCCTTAGGGAAGAATATATGCTTTAAAGTGTTTCTTTGTAACTTTGTAATTTAGTTTAAATTATATTGAATTTATTTTAATTCAAGTACTTAGTTGTTATTCATTTTATCTGAAACATGTTTACTTCGAATCTACTTGATGTTAGTGTGATAATCTAGACTTCGATATATTTATTGTGAACCTTCAAATTAGTAACTGTTAGATAAATTAGACTGTGAATTAATCTGTTTGCAATCCAACATATTTCCTTGGAATCCAATGGCATTAAAGATAACTTTGAATTCAATCTTAATACTGAATAACTTAGAATTTCATTTACTTACTTTCATTTTTTTTTTTACAAAATGTCCTATTGAACGATACATTTCCAAACTTCATCCCTAATCCACGAAATCAAATCATCCATTGAATCACCCCTTTGAAACTTGAAAAAAGGTCTCAAATCACTCGCAATTAACATATACAACATCCATACTTAGAAAAATTGCTTATGTACAAACATACTTGTATTTTGAATGCTAGTTTAATATAAGGATTTGGAAAAAAAATTATAAAAATGCTGCATAATTAAGTCATTAACCCCACCAACAATCTTCTCAAAAAAAAAAAAAATCCACCAACAAAGTAAGAAGTTGGGCCTTTAAGTGATAGCCTAGTGTAATAACTAATATGTAATAACATTATTTGTAAAACCCTATTTCAAAGTTCAAACCCTATCTCCCCTCTCCATTATCTATCTATCTTAAATAAATACATAAAATATGGTGTGGAATTTTTTTTTTTTTTTTTTTTTTTTTTTTAAGAGTTGGCCTTTTCAATTAATAAAATTTTGATGAATTAAAATAGAAATTTGTGGTTTAATTACCTGGGTCAAATGTTTGGAGTTTTATGTCATTTCACTCAATAATAATTAAATATGTATTGGCCTTTATTGAATTATTTTGATGCAATTTAAAATAAAAATCAGTATTTATGAATATAGCACTTTTATCTATCTTCTATTGTCATTTCTCACATTTAAAAGCTTTTTACCAATTGGTTAGCAAATCAGAGGCGGAACCAAGTTGGAGTCGAGCGGACTGGCCCCTAATTATTATTATTTTTTAAATAGTCAATACATATGACACACACACGTGTATGTATAAATATATATATATATATATATATATATATTGGTATAAAAGTTTTTTTTATAGGATATATCAGTATAAGAGTTATCAATCCGCAATGTGTGTTTCGCATTGCTATAGGAGTTAGAGTTTTAATTATAGAGTTTTAGTATGAGAGCTTTTACAATATAGAGTTTTAACTATAAAGTTATTTAGGGCCCATTTTTTTTTTTTTTTTTTTGAGATAGAGTTTCAACCTCTCTTGATGATAGCTCTTTATAATCAAACCAAGACACCAATCAGTTTTTGGTGTAGACAGGGATTGAACCCTAGATTTCTTATTCAACCATCAGAGACTTTACCAATTGAGCTAACTGGAACCCACTATTTAAGACCCATTTGGTATCCCTATTTAAGCAACAATTTTCACATTTCAAACATACTTATACACATTTTTTGACCCACACGTATTTCATAAAACTACAAAAATCTCATCTCAAACTACTCTACCAAATATAACACAGTGCTTTAAATTTCTGGATTTACAAAGCTTGAACAGTGAATTGTGTTTTTTTCTTTTTTCTTTTTGCTTCACTAAAAACTCCAATTTTCAGTTTTATAGTAACTTTAAGTACCCCTTAAAGCACCTTTTTAATCAGATGCCAGACACCCTCATTTTTAAACCTATGATTTTTTTTTTTTTTTTTCCAGCTTAAAGCTCAACTAGCATCTTGAAAAATTAATGTTGAAACAAACCGTTAAAGAGGGTCTCTTGAAAAAAATTTAGGAGAAAAGGAACCCAAAATACAAAATTGTTTTTGGACTCATGTTTTGCATTATAGGACAATGCTTAGGAGTTCAACCATTTTTAAAAATTCCCTGGAAAGTGATTTTTTCCCCTTCAAATACCACCAAAGTCCAAAAACATTCCCTGACTTACTTTATGATCGGACCTCAATGACTTAGAGCCTGTTTGGTTTAACTGTTTCCGTAACTCAATTCTCAGTTTCCATAATTCATAACTCAAAAATGGTGGGCCCCATAGCAAAAAGGTTGTTTGGCCAAACGATAACTCTGTTTCCATAACTCTGTTTCCATCACTCAATTCTCTGATTTTTGAGTTATGAGTTATGGAAACTGAAAACAACAAAAGACTGTTTTCAGTTTCCATAACTCATAACTCAATGGCATTTCCGTAAATAAACACACATGACAGGCATGGGCCCTTCAAATAGTGTGAAAAATAGTGAGTGATGGAAACTGAGTGATGAAGGCAAACGGATGTGAAAAATTGAGTGATGAGTGATGAGTTATGAGTGATGAGTGATGAGTGATGAGTGACGGAAATTGAGTGACGGAAATTGAGTGACCATTTTTTGTTGGCCAAACAGGCTCTTAGATTCTAATGGGCAGTAAATTATACATACAGTTGAGATCATAATCAAAAGAATTGTGCATACTCATTTCTAGTTGGAAAAAGATCGTCTCCATTTGAAACAAATCAAACATCTTAAAGGTGTACAAAGTATCACGTCATTTAAAATTATATATAATATGGCTAAATGAAAAGTACATTTTTTCTGCCTGGAAGTAAATATTCTTCTTGGGGATGGAAGGGAGATTGACATCATGTTAACGTGGGCGCAGGTTCTTTTCCACCATTTACATATATGCTTAAATCCATGTTTATGAATAAATCCTGCCATCAATCTGTTTGAGTTTTCAAGCATCATTCATTTTACCATCCTATTAAATCCATATTTAGCATCTTAAACCACAAATACCATGCTCCATCAACGTTCTCAAATGCCAAAAATTTTGGCACTCAGCTATGTACTGTCATCTCTAACAGCTCACCCTAGCAAAAAACTCAACAAAAAAAAAAAACCTTTTTATCAGGTCTCTCTCATTCTCAATAAAATACATTTTCTCTCTAGCCGTTATCCTCTTTTTTCCTTCTCTCTCTCTCTTTTATTTATTTATTATTATTTATTTTATTATTTTATTTTTTTTTGTTCTCTCCAGCCCCGCGGGTCAAAAGGGTCGAGCTTTTCTCCTAATAGTCCTATGCACTCATGTCCTAAACAAACCAACTTTTGATTGAGAGTAGGACTGTGCAAAACCGGACCGTGGCCGACCCAACTGACCAGCGCCGATGCCGACCGATGGAGTCGACGTCGGCAAACGGAGGTCAACCCCAGTTCCGACGCTGGTGCGGTACGAAGCTCGAAATGAAAATCTGAAACCGACGATATCACCGAACCGACCGATATATCAAGTATATATTAACACGACATCATTTCAGATATTTTCCTTTTTATTTTTTAAACAAAACAGCATTGTTTCACTTAATTTTTTTTTTTTTTTAAACCATGAAATCAGCATCGTTTTGTGCACAGCCCTAACCCTAACTCCCTAAGAATAAATACTTTCTTTTCTCTCAGGCCTCTTAGCTCTCTTGTGGGCTGGCTCTCGCCTCTCGTTGCCGGTTGCAACTCTATGAAATAGAAACAAAGAAATAGCAACTCTATGAAGTTGAGAGAGAATTATCTGTTTTTCGTTTTTTTTTTTTTTTTGGTGGCTTTTATACGCTAACCTAGTCTCCGGTAACAGATTTCGCACTAAACTAAAGTCAATGGTCACAGTTAAAATAACACTAATTAATGGTATAGATTTGACAGGATACCGTACCCACTAAAATAAATAAGGGGTACGGTAGAATGACCCAAAATATAGATGGTTAGATTGGAATCACCCATCTATATAAACACAAAAAGTCAAAGAAGTAATATAATTACCAAATGACGTGTGCGCTTATTGGAGACGAAGAAATCCTTGATTAGCTAACAAAATTTCCAAGTTCCAAAAGTCCATGCACATTGGGTTGGGTAAGTGGTAACGGGTAGAGAGGATCAAATATATAGAGTCCCATTTGGCAAAGAATGGTTCCAAAACTTGTTCTCTCCTTTTCTTGTCACCTCTTACTGCTCCCTCCCAGTCAACCCTCCCCACAAGAAGCCGAGTCCACTTTCAACAACCTTTTCTTTAATATATATTCCCAGATTTTCAAACTTTTATTCTGCATTATTGTCCTTGATAGTACTCCTTTTTCTTCAGCTTACCTGATACAAATTCTAGATAGGATTTGTACGCACACCTTTTGTCAACCTTAATATATGCACATGTAGTTGAAAAGGTTATTTATGGTACTTCATTTTTTTTAGTTCACGCTTATAAGGCAGAGGGAGAAGGGAGTTCTCTTCGATATGAGACAAAGAAAAGTTGCATAAAGTCAAAAAAAGGCTACAAGCATGTCTTGAGTACCCACAATAATCATCTGCTTAGTTTTTTGGACTATTCAACCTTATACAAATTCTAGATAGGATTTGTATGCACACCTTTTGTCAACCTTAATATATGCACCTGTAGTTGAAAAGGTTATTTATGTTATTTTCAGGTGAAAACTTAAATTACTTTTAGGATTTATTTGTGTTGAGTTTCCATAGCTTTTTTCTTGTTATTATAGGCAGAGCATTCAGATTCTACCAGAAATTCTAGTCTTGCGTACTAGTAAGAGAAATTTGGGAGCTTTGGTGTCCTATGCGTTAGCAGGATGTATCTTTCAAGAGTTTGTGGTTATGGATTATTTGTTGTTGCATGGCTGTGTTGTTCTTCACTGCTTATTGATGCTCAGAATCTGCTAACCAACCCAGAAGAAGGTGAGTTTGCTTTACTTTGCCGTTCTTTTTCATTTTATGATTCACAAGCTTCTTTTGCAATTAAGTTCTTGAGGGCATGCTTATTTTCTCTGAAATTTTACTCATATACTCTCTAAGTTATTAACGATCGATGGTTAAATGATTAAATTCACAATTTCTTAACAACTAAAGCATTAGAGACAACTGGTAATTTATTATGGTATTAAAGTAGATAGTCCTGAGTTCAATCTCTTGTCTTTTCTCTACCTCTCATTTGGAAGTTAAAAATCTCATGTTCTCACTTATTAAGGAAAATTCTAGGCCCACACGCTAGGGCGTTGTTAGAATAATGGTTAAATGATTAAATTCCCCATTTCCTAGCATCTTAAGCTTTTGGGAAAATCATTAATTTATCATTTTCTAGTAATTTCACATATCAGATATTCAATTCCCCCAAGTTGGGAGTGATTAGTGTTTCTTATAGTTGAACTATAATAGTTATTCGATTCAACAATTGTGTATGTTCAAAACTTTGTGATGAAAGTGTATGTTCAAAACCTGGGGCTGCACATAATGTTGACGCTTATTTTTAAAATTGACTTTGCTTTCCTTTAATGCAGAAATCCTAATAATAGAATTATAGAAACATAAGGACTACAGAAGCTTATGAACTTTCTAAATTTAATGTTGAAGAGACAATGATTAACATTTGTATTAATTTGCAGTGAAGGCATTGCAGGCCATCAAGAGCAGTTTGATGGATCCCTACAATAATATTAGTAATTGGGATCAAGGAGACCCATGTACATCAAATTGGACAGGAGTTGTGTGCTCCAATAAAACATTAGGCGATGGATATCTACATGTTCAACAATTGTATGATTTTATCTTTTCCTGCTTTTAATTCTATTTAGGAGCATCATTGATGTGAATAGCGTAGCATGTTTCCTTTCACATAGAAAACTTTTTCTTACTTTATTTCTTTTCTCCCGCTTGCATGATGAGATATATTATTCCACTTTTATATCTACTCGTTTTAGTTGGTGCAGAGAACAAAATTCCTTGGTTCTGTAGTTCATTTAAGATTAAAGAAATTTATTAGAATAGGATCTATTAGCCACAATTTTCCAAATGATCACTAGCTGGTCTTAATGAATTTAAAATCTGTCTTCATGATCTTCTCATTTGTCCAGAATTAATAACTAATGATTTATTATATGACTTATTGCCCACAGACTCAATTGTTATCTCATGCCTGGCATTATGTTAGATTATACACTGGTCACAAGTTCACATATAAGAGTGTCAAGCTTTGATAAAACCTGGCTATTAAATGCATTGCATCTAGGCATTTCTAATAAAGATCTAGCTATGGTGCTTTAATAACTTTCTTTTGGGATTCTTCTCTGTAGGCAACTACTACGAATGAATTTGTCAGGAAGTTTTTCGCCAGCGCTTGGCCAGTTATCAAATTTGACAATATTGTATGGCAAAGGATGTCTGAAAGTCTTATTTTTTGTGCTACAAATATCTTTATTGGAATCATAGCTTTTAGATACCTCTTGCAAAATATTCTAAAATCCGATGGTTTTGCATTTGATTTATATATCCTACTGATATTTTTCTCTATCTACTCTTTTGAAGGGATTTTATGTGGAACAACATAAGTGGAATAATACCAAAGGAGATAGGCAGTATATCATCTTTGGAACTCTTGTAAGTTGAGCAGCTTCTCTGCTGGTTGGATTAGATACTCAACAATGTTATAAGATAATTATATGCCTATACTGTTAAGAAATGGAGATATGCCACTTGTTCATGCATATTTAAAGTCTTTGATTTCTAAATAATATAGGAGATAATCCTCATCAAATCTTGACTAATTTACTTTATATCATTTTTCTGAATTCTTGGTATTTGAATATTGCAGTGCATTTGCTTTTTCTTTAACTCTCTGTAATATTCTGTGAATCCAGGCTTCTGAATGGAAACCAATTAACAGGTCCCTTACCTGAAGAGCTTGGTTACCTCCCAAATTTGAAAATACTACAAATTGATGAAAACCAAATATCAGGATCAATACCTAAATCATTTGCAAACTTGAACGCAACACTGCACTTGTGAGTGTGTTTCTGTTCTGATGCTATATTGTCTAAAATCTATTCTACTATGACAAACCCTTCTACTTCTTTTTGTGAGCAGTCATATGAACAACAATTCAATTAGTGGGCAAATCCCAAGTGAGCTATCTAGATTACCAAGACTTATTCACTTGTAAGTCAGTATTTGGCCATATTCTTATATTTCATATGAGTCATCTGTCTGTACAATCTGTGAGATCATTAACTATCTTCAATTCTGCATCTGCAGCCTTCTTGATAATAACAACTTATCAGGGAATCTTCCACCAGAGTTCTCCACAATGCCAAATTTACGAATACTGTATGATTTTTACTTTTCCTAGATCATAAATTTATTTTTGTTTATCTCATAAATGTCTTTACATGTATTTATAAATTGCTTTTTATCTTGAACAAGGTTATAAAATCTAAATTTTCATCTTTCTATTAGTTAATTTTTTTTTTTCGGGTTTCTTAATGGTTTCATTTTATTTGTTTTGCAGTCAACTTGATAACAATAACTTCAATGGGGCTACAATTCCATCTTCTTATAGCAACATGTCTAAATTGCTGAAGTTGTAAGTTCAATTATTATCGTATGTCTGTAACTAGGTCCCAAAAGTAAAGGCAAGCAAGGTGCTAGCCTTGAAGTATACGGCTGAAAGTTTTTATTTATTTATTTGGCTAAATAATACAAGAAGCTCTGTTTTCCTCTAAAATGCAAAACTAAAACGAAGAGGAAAATACTAGCAAAATTAAATGGTAGTATATTATAGATAGAATGGTATACGTTTTGTTGTGAAAATACATGAAATATTAGGAATACAAATGGGAAGTTACTCAACTTAGAAGTGTTAGTTGGCATGAAGGTATTTTACTGTATTTTTCTAAAACATCAAGGCCACTGGTAGACTGAACAAGCCAGGACTTCCTGATTAATCCTTTGCTGTTTGATATTCTACACCACTGTGTATTCTGCTCAACTTGTAAAGAAGCTAGATTGTCTTAATTAGATATCACAAACCTTTCATGTTCTTCATACACTTGCGAGCTAGCAATAAGTAGTGTGCGCATTCACAAGTAACAAGGAATTTCATGCAAGATTGATAATATTTGTGTTTGGTTGGATTTGCCAGGAGCCTTAGGAACTGCAGTTTGCAGGGACCGGTTCCTAATTTGAGCCAAATACCAAACCTTTCTTATCTGTAAGTTGCTTTATTCTGTTTTCCTTTTTTAGTATATCTATGATGATCAAGTATGGCATATAATTCCAAAAAAAAAAATGCACCAAGCTGAATAAAATTTTCTCTTATGTTATCAAAGACAACTCCACTAGTTACTTATACTTTATACAAACTTCAGAGACCTCAGTTTAAATCAGCTAAATGGAACCATACCCTCAGATGGGCTTTCAGAGAATATGACAACTATGTAAGATTCTCCATCTTCTGAATGACATGTATCTGATTTTTTTTTTAAATTTAATTTCTAGGTATTACAAAATATTTACAGACGTGTCTTTCAATTTTGAATTTTTTTTTTCTTTTTTGAGATAATTTATACCTTTCTAAAATCTATTATTTGAATGATTTCAGCCGTTTATCCAACAACAGTCTTATTGGAACAATTCCCACCAGCTTTTCAGATCTCCCTCGTCTTCAATTATTGTGTGTAGTCTCCCTTTATTTTTCTTCTTGTGTTTATTTATATGGTTCAATTTTATTGTAATTATTTCATATTTATTTAAATTTGAGCCAATGAGCTGTAGCTCAAATGACACATCCTCTTTTTCTAAAAATGGGTGGAGGGTAAGGTTGTGGGATCAAAACCGACTACATGCGTGTATAACTTACTAATAATTTTTTCTTTCTTTCTAAATTTGAGTTTCTGCTGATCTCAACCATGAGATTGTAGTGTAACTAGATAATATCATTCATTAAATTAAACTGTTAATGAAAGAAACTGGATTTATTTGATAAATTATTCCCCTTGGCAGGTCAATTGCAAACAATTCATTGAGTGGCTCTGTTCCATCTAGCATTTGGCAAAATAGGACTTTGAACGGAACGGAGAAACTTACAGTGTAAGACCTGAATGACAATGTTTTTGTTTTTTGATGAATGAATAAGTCTTTCCATTCGACAGTATATATTTTTACAACATTTACAACCAGCAAGGAAACTGCTATTCCTAAGAAACACAGCCAATTGCTACACAACTAACAAGAATAAAAAGCCTGTAGATGGAATCCTCCATGAACAATAGAGGACTCTATTCAAAGCAGTATGCTTGATATGTTCACACCAAAGAAACCTATATCTAATGTCGGCAACTACAGCTTGCAAGAAATCTTCCCCATATCTGTCTCTCCTATTTTTTTTCTGAGTATTTTAAAAAAGCTAAAGATAGATGGTAGCTACACAAGCTAGCTTACCATTGGTCTTTTGAAAACTTCTACCTTTCTACTTCTTTAAAGCCCAATCCAACTCCTCATCCTAACCCCTACCTGCCTAAAAAACATCTACATCTGATTCAAAAAACCCAACATCTATCACGGCTACATCCTCCAACTCTACTTGCACCCCTTGGTCATCATACTTTTCCTCCTCCAGATCATCTAGCAAGGAAAATTTGTTTGTAGCATGAGCTTTCCATGAGATATCCACTCCATCTCCACACTTACTACTCATAATGTTTCCCTCTTCTATACTTTCCTTTTTCTATTTGAATCTTCAGTTGATCCATCATCCTCAGTGTTCTCTTTCCCTACTTGCCTTTGTGCCTCATTAGACTCCTTTGTTGCCCTACCTCCATTGTCCTCTTGGGATACGTTCTCTCATTATTTTCAAATACCTTACAATTACCACATTTCTATGGCTTCCAAGGGTATTCCACCTCAACATCAATGAAACCACCAATAATTAAAGCATCACTGACCAACCAGCTCACATAACCTTGCATACCCCATCGTCAGTTGTTTATTGGTGATTGCATCCTAACAGCATTTGCAATACAACTCAATGACTCATGCTTTCAAAATTTAACAGGAATATGATGGAAGTTTTCCCAAATAAGAAAATTAGTTAACAAAGGACTAAATAACTGAATTCCTGGTTCACATCACCTCAGCATCAATGGCTTATTGATCGCATGACACTTGCAACATTCTCAACACCTCATCCCTAGAATTGGCATTTTTGAATTTACAACAAAAAAAAAAAAAAAAAAAAAATCACATTTTCAGCAGACATCACTTTAACAGCACCAAAAGGTTGCCATAGTTTCTAAAACCTAGAAGTACGGAGGAGCTTTCTCCAAAAACTGTCCCACAAGACAGTTTTTCCACTTCTTTAGTACCTCTTGAACCACCACTAGTGGTGGCCTAACAATGTTTTTCCCATCTATCTTCTCCAGTAGAAAAAAGCTTTAAAAATCAGTATTATTGGGCTGGTGAAACAGATTCCTCCAGTCCAAACCTTTCTTCTCAATGGGCTTCAATACTCCTAATCCCAATCAGTCTTACACCCAATAACTTCTCACTTGTTTTCCACCTCAGCATCTAGAACAGAAGCACATGATTAACCCTCCTCCAACTCAGCATTAACAAATCTAGAATTTTGGCCAACGAACACTTGGGTTCCATTCTTGTTGTGCTCAATCATTCCCCCCAAATCCTATCTGCTCTTATATTTCCCTCCATCCCAAGCCAGTGAATACTTTTTGGGACTCAAAATCTGACACACTTGGCCATGCACATTTCTACTGAGAAGCAAGAACTAATAGTTGAACTCTTGCTCAAGCTTCCAATCAGATTCTAATTTGGCTATGCCAAGTACCTCCTTGCCTTAAGAACCACCATGTGTCATCAATCCGGGAATCATCCTCATCAAATCCAACCAACATGACCAACAACATATTCTGTGATCGTCCATTTTTCATATGACTTGAATGACAATGTTTCTATTTCCCTTGGTTAAATGATGGGGGGGTGTGTGCATCAAACAAATATCTTGTTCTTGTATTGGTACAAAATAAAGTTGATTCCTTTTTTTTTTGTTACAATACGGTCTTCTGTAAATTTAAAGGTGTAACCTCCTGGGTTGAATTTAATAAATTTTGGATTTTCTAAGATATGGCTTTTGGATTTTTTGTATTGCAGGGAATTGCAGAATAATGGGCTTTCAAATATTTCAGGCACTACTAATCAATCTCCAAATGTCACTGTCTGGTTCGCTTCTATACCTCCCCCCATTTTTGCTTCATAATTACTTTCATAGTAAAAGATTGTGGATATGATCTTTTTAGTTTTAATTTGCTAGGTGTAACAGATATAGGACATTGATATGATCGTGTCACTTGTTTTTATTTTTTTCTTTTTCAGGCTTCAAGGGAATCCCTTATGCTCGAACTCCATCCTATCCCAGTTCTGTGGTTTTGAAAGTGATAAAAATGACGGTCAAAGTTCAACAAATACGACTTCTATTTGTCCATCTCAAGAATGTCCACCCCCTTTTGAATATTTAAGTTCCCCTGCATCTCCTCTGGCTTGTTTCTGTGCTGCCCCCTTGTTTGTTGGATATCGGTTGAAAAGTCCTGGATTCTCAGATTTTCGTCCATACATAAATGCATTTGAGGTGTTCCTGTCATCTGGTCTTGACTTGTTTCTTTATCAGCTGTACATTGATTCATTTTTCTGGGAAGAAGGACCTCGACTAGGAATGAACTTGAAGATTTTTCCTGTATATGGAAATAGCAGCACTGCTAAGTTCAATATGAGTGAGGTTGATCGAATCTTCAAGCTGTTCACATTATGGAACATGGATATTAGTGACATTTTTGGACCCTATGAACTTATCAACTTCCCTCTTCAGGGCTTCTATAGAGATGGTTTGTCTTGAAACACTTTTCTAATATGTTTTGCCACAGAGCTTTATTGTAATTGGAACTAATGCTTGTTTAGCTCCTGAAGATTGCACAAATTTTTTCTCCAATTTGTTTGACCTATTCCTTGAAATCTTCTATACTTTAAAGACAATCTTTAATCTTGTGGCATTATTCTCTACTGTTTGAATTCATATTCTGAGAAATGTGTAGTATGTGTGTGTGGGTGGTACATTAAAGTGAAAATCACCATTTCTTTTGCTGCCAATTATGTTGAAGACAGGCCTTCTAGTGTAACATATACATTTGCACTACTGAATTTGTCACATAAGTTAATAACTGCAATTCTCTATTCAAGATGATTTGTAATTTTCTAGGCAACTAAGTTGCATTCTATTCTTCTATATTTATCAAGAAGGCCACTTCAAATTCACACCATATGTCACTAAAGACTTGACCCTAAGGATAGATGAACTACTCATTCAGGTCTTCTCTTCTTTCATGTATTCATATATGAGAGAATAATGGTGGATAATTTTCATTTTTTTGTGCTCATAGTTTTCACTAATGTCACAGAGAATACCAACTCTCCAAGTTCTGGTTTAAGCAAAGGCGCATTGGTTGGCATAGTACTGGGGACCATTGCAGGTGCAGTTGCATTGTCTGCAGTTGTTACTCTACTGATACTGAGAGTGCATATAAGGAAGTACCATGCAATTTCAGGAAAACGTCGTTGTAAGTATCTTATGTTTATGAAGTTAGGGTGTTCAGGTAGATATGTCATGATTTTTAACTTTGCCTGTAATTGTTACCATTTTCTACATCTTGATTAGGCATGTCAATTAGGCTAGGCTGATGCTTTTCCAATTACAAAGGCCTCAACCTGGCTTGGTCAATGTCTTAGCCCTATCTTAGCTAATGTTGTTGGGCAAGCCTCAGACAAGTTTGGACTGGGTTGTGAATGGAAACATTATTTAGAGATTAAAAATTTAAATGAAGAATTCCGGGAGACTTGGTTGCAAACTGGCTCAAACCACCTCTAAGTTAGAAGAACAAACAGTCAGTAATTATGTTAACAAGTTTTTTGGCTTGTAAGATGCAAAATGTGTATGTATCTATTAGCAGAAGTAAAACATTCTGATAATCAATTATCATTTTATCAGTAATTTTAAAATAAATGGGCACAGCATCTTTATATGCAGCACCTGTCACTATGTTTTCATTTTTAACATTGTACCTGTATTTTAATTTGCAGTCTCTAAGGCCTCCATAAAAATTGATGGTGTGAAGGATTTTACTTTTGAAGAAATGGTCGTGGCTACAAACAACTTTGACAGCTCCACTCAAGTTGGTGGAGGAGGGTACGGAAAGGTTTATAAAGGAATTCTAGCCGATGGTACAGTTGTGGCCATAAAACGTGCACAACAGGGATCTTTACAGGGTGAAACAGAGTTCTTGACAGAGATAGAATTGTTGTCAAGGTTACATCATCGAAACCTTGTGTCTTTGACTGGATATTGTGATGAAGAAGGCGAACAAGTACTTAATCTCATCTTGAAGAGTATATATATATATATATATATTGATTATATAGATGCTTTTTTTGAATAATTGCAAACAATACAAGAAATCAAACTCAATCTAGATTTATTCATTAATTAGGTATTATTTGTGATGTAGAACAAACTAAAACATGCAAAAATAAAATTGAAAGACAAGACAAATAAGATAGGAGAAGTGCTACGTTCACAACATTTTCACAACATTTTTACAACAAATCATAAGTGGTTAGTTGTTATTGGTTCAAATTTGAACTTACCATTGAAATTACTTTTTTACCTCAACAATAACAATCAGTAACAACTTGTCATTTAGGATTTGCTGTGAAAATTTTGTAAAAATGTTGTGGACATAGCATTTCTCTAAAGATAGAGAACCTAGGATTTGATTGTTACCACCAAACCATTGTGACAATTTCAATAGAATTTTTATTCATAAAAATAATAGAAATGTTATGTCCATAACATTTTCACATCAAATCTTATGTAGTAGGTTGTTACGGGTTGTCATTAGTGGGGTAGAAAAGTAATTTTAGTAGTAGGTTCAAATTAGAACTAATAATAACTAACTACCTATAATTTATTGTGAAAATGCTGTGGACATAACACCTCTCCTTCCTAATAAAAATAATCATTCCTAATAGGAGTACAAGACTTTGCTTATATAGACTATTAAACCCTAATACTAACTAAAGTTGGAGACCGTAATTGATTTATTACAAAAATAACCTTACTTCTAAAAAATAAAATACCAAGAGCTAAAATAAAAATACTAGTAACCAATAAAAATTATATTGACTACAAAATTAAAATTAAAAGTGCATCCCACATCAATTTGACTTTAAAAAATGCACACAATACTTAAATATCTCCTTTCTCGTGTGAGTATTGTTTTGCTTGCAGATGTTGGTCTATGAGTTTATGCCAAATGGTACTCTGAGGGATAACCTTTCTGGTACGCCTTATATTCATTCTTGAAGCTTGTGTTTTATTGATCTCACTATAATTTTTTTCGTAGAGTATGAATGCAAATGAAAATTGAAATATAAAATTTGCGATAGTACACTTTCTCCCCCCCACCCCCCCCCCCCCCCAAACCACCTTTCTGTCATTTTTTTAGTTAAGCAAAACCTATTTACTTCTCACATTCTATATATCATTCTAATGACTTATAGTGGTTCATGTTTGCAATAATACAGCTAAGTCTAAAGAACCACTGAGTTTTGCCATGAGATTGAGAATTGCCCTAGAATCAGCTAAGGGCATCCTCTACCTACATACTGAAGCCAATCCTCCAATATTTCACCGGGATATCAAGGCCAGCAATATATTATTGGACTCTAGGTATATAGCAAAAGTTGCTGATTTTGGACTTTCGCGACTTGCACCTGGTCCGGATATTGAAGGGGTTGTGCCTGCTCATGTATCTACAGTTGTGAAGGGGACACCAGTAAGACTCTTATTGTTGATGCTTAACCGATAGACTTATAAACTCTGTATGAGTCTAGGTTGATGAGTGAATTTTCTATAAGGTTGTATAGGCCTCTCTCCTATGTTCAAACGAAAAGTAAATTTAGGGTCACAAGTTAATAACCTAAGCTAACATATTATTTATGACATCAAGGTCCAACCACCAGTTGAACCCAAGTCTGACTAGAAAGCCAAGAAACTATCTCTTTTTTGGTTCTTTGTTCGGTCTAGTTTTTAAAAATATGGTTTCAACATTTGAAAATCTATCATGGGCTCCTAACCCTTAAAAGAAATAAAAATGAATTGTTAATTGTGTTGGCCATTTCCATATTTGTTAAAATTATTAATTTAGCAGCAATTCTTGTTATCTTTATCATAAAAAAAAAAATTAAATAAATGAAATTGATTCTAGATGAAATAGACTTAATAATGTCGTAGATGCAATTGGTGTATATTTCTTTTCTTTTCTTTTTTGAACTTGATGTCTATCTCTTTATTCTCTCATTCTCTATATAAAATTTGCAGGGTTACCTAGATCCAGAGTATTTCTTAACTCGTAAACTCACAGACAAAAGCGATGTTTATAGCCTTGGTGTTGTATTTCTTGAACTCCTGACTGGGATGCATCCAATCTCACATGGCAAAAACATTGTTAGAGAGGTAAAACATTATAGACCTATTTGCCTTTGATTCAATAAGTCCTGATAGTACATTGGTACATCAGGTAATTGGGCATGATAGGAAAATTGTTCTTCTGTAATTTATTACTCATTATTTATTCAGGGTAGATAGAGAATAGCTTTTAGTTTGTCTCTCTTCTTTACCTCCTGCCATATTTCATTTTATACTACGCATGAATATTGAAGAGAGATATCCTCATTTGCAATTTTCAGTTTTAACTTAACATTGAAATCCTTTTAAAATCTTCATTTTCCCACCTTATGCCAAAAATTTATTCAATTCTATTAGATTTATGACCACTTTAGCTTAAATGTTCATATTATTTGATCCTTTAGATACAGTGGCTTAATTTCTTGTAATAAAATCTCTTGTAATCTTTTTTATACATTGGTTTTATCCGTTTCAGGTTAATGCCAACTATCAATCTGGTATGATTTTTTCGGTTATTGATGGGCAAATGGGATCTTATCCTTCGGAATGTGTGATGAAATTTTTGACTTTGGCTCTCAAGTGTTGCGAAGAAGAGACAGATGCCAGACCTTCAGTATTAGAGATGGTTCGAGAACTTGAAATTATATGGAATATGATGCCAGATTCTGACATCAAATCAGCAAATCCTATGGTTACTGAAGCTGAAAAGGTAGTGACTCCATCAACATCATCTTCTACAGTGAAGAATACTTATGTGTCATTTGATGTATCTGGCAATGACCTTGTTAGCGGAGCCATTCCATCCATCACACCTAGATAAAAAACATTTTCGATAATTGGCTTATTGGAACCTGAGGTTGCTAGGATCTAGAAATTTTGATCTGGGAATGGTCTTTACAACCACCTTGATTATTGAGGTTGTGTAAAGTCTCACTCTTATTGATCTTCATTACATTTTTTTGTCTTTTTGAAAAGTGATATACTTACTACTTAGAGCACTAAGTGGTGTAATATTGTCAGTTTAAAAACTAACATCACACTATACAATATAAACGGAGTTGTAGTGAAATTGTAAAATATGATTAATAAGAAGAATATTATTGTGCTATCTGATTCAATACAAGGGGACATTTCCTGCAACTATAACAGAAAAAAGATTGATTGAAGTGATTTCTTTGAAATCTGGCTTCACATACACATTGATATGATCACAGAAGTGGTCTTCTTAGCAATGCAGTCTTGTTGTCAAGAGAAATATAAAAATTGTGTGGATTGGCATCCACAAAACATTAATAACCCAACAAACTTAAGCTTAAGTGTTCTTATTAGTAGAGATGGTATTAGGTGTAACAGGTATGGTTGTGTCCCCTCTCATATAGGGTGGATCTTAAACGTGTGAAACTCACCCCTAGGTCGGACATAGCTATCTTGTTACATAAAATACCTTTTTCCTTATTGGTGGTCAATTACCACTAAATCGCCAAGGGATCCCTAGAGGCCATCCAATATTAGATTGGAGTGGTTCTTGGTTATTAGGATCCAGATTATCAAGTCCCATTTTAAGTCTAAACTTATGGAGGGTCTTAGCAATAAATAAAACTAGGTTAAGCTGAGTCCAAGACTTATAAAGCCCAAAATGATGTAGTTGATGCTCTTTTGAAAGCCCAAGTCCACCTAAACCAAGATTGATCCAAACTAGCTGAGTATGGTTGATGGTACAAGACATGCACGGCATTGGTTTGACATTGCCAAAGTATAGCCAACCAGTGCTTGGAGTACCCTTTTGTATGAAGAAAAAAAAACTGTTGTAAACAAAACTTTGGCTACTTCATTCTCTAATTGTCCATGCCCAAAATCCAAATAAACAGGAAAGCACATAATGAGCATTAAGGGACCTTAGCGGAGTACCCTTTTGTATGTGGATTTTTTTTATAAAATAACTATAAAAGCCAAACTATATTATTAGTTAGCCAAGGTTTGAAACTATTTTGGTATCTAACGACTCGAGTCTCTGAGACTTAATTTCACTATAGCAAATCAAGTTTAAGAGACTCGATTTCACTGTAGCAAACTGAGTTTAAGAGACTCGATTTCTGTGTGCATCTTCTTCCTCCGTTCTTTTTTCTCCATTTCAGGTCTTGTTCACCATCTTCTTCCCTTCTTCCAAGCCCCCAAAAATCCATTTCATCTAAATCCCTTCTTCCTTCTTCATCTAAATCCATTTCTCAAAATCCCAAACCCAAATCACGATTTCTTCCTGCGTCGGTGTTTTCTGGGCTGCGTTGCTGTGATTTCTGCGTTGCTGTGATGTAATTTCTGGGTTTCTGCACTGCTCATGATTTCTTCCTGCGTTGGTGTTTTCTGGGCTACATTGCTCTGATTTCTAGGTTGTTGTGATGTGATTTTTGGGTTTCGGTGTTTTGTTTTCTGGAGGGATGGAAATAGAGTCTTTCAAACTTGATTTGCTACAGTAAAATCGAGTCTCACAGACTCGAGTCATTACAAACAAAAATAGTTTCAAACCTTGGCTAACTAATAATATAGTTTGGCTTTTATAGTTATTTTATAAAAAAAATCCTTTGTATGTTGTCAATTATGTTCCATTCAGACTAGAAAAAAAAAAATGTTTCATTGCAAATATTAAATTGCTTAACCCCATGTTTCACCTCAACTCAAATTTTAGTTTGTTTTGTTCTATTTAGCTTGTTATGCAAAAATTTTGTTGATACGAGTTCACTAACCACTATCTCTTTCTTTCTTATCCTATTTCTTCTTTCTATTTATTAAGGGATAAGCCATTTTCTTCTTTCTCATTGTTAAGGGATAAGCCATGATTTGCTACCAGTGCAAGTAGGCCTCAATTGCCCATGGTACAACTACAAACCTAGTTGATAAATTTTCAAAATATAGAAAAATAAAGAACTAGGGTACGTCTCAATGTTGCCACTGAAACTTCAAATAGTGTGTAAAACAATATGAACGTTTAGACCCCCAATAACAAAATTACCAATTCAAGCTTTATGACAAACAATAAGTGTGCGGAAAATGAACACAAGTTATAAATAGAATTGGTAAATAATCTAAATCAATTAAAATCACATCCACAGCAGGAAATAAAAGGCAAAGATTAAGGGAAGAGAGATACAAACACAAGGACAACACAACAATGTGTTATCGAAGAGGAAACCGAAGCCCTCGGCGTAAAACCTCTCCGCCGCCCTCCAAGCAGTAAGTAATCCACTAGAAAATGTAGTTGGGATACATGAACAGCAATAGACCCTCCAAGCCTAATCTCCCCAGTGCACCTAAGCCCTCCAAGCTTCTTGCTCCAACAAGGTTGCGCCGAACCTATTTCTTTTCTAGCTTCCCGGATTCCGCTACTTGACCATAGCATCAACCAATGTGAAATTGGTTCCTTCCTAATTGCTTCCCAAAGCACCAAATAGCCCTCCCACAGAAATGGATATGGTGAGAAAATGTTTTGATAATAAGCCTCTCAAGGATTTAACAATGGAGAGAAAGAGAGTTAAGGAATTTAAAGAGTCTCTTATTGAAGATTGAGGATGAATCAATCTTGTTTTTCTCTAGGGTTTCTTTCTTAAAATTCTCTCTAAAAGCTCTCTTTCTTTCGTGGGTAAAAGGGGTATTTATACTGGGGTGAGAATGGAATGTGAAGAGTCAGGTTTTTCAAAACAGGGCTGGCTCGTGGCTTGGCCTCATGGCTTGACTGAGTCATGAGTTCTAGCCACGAGGTAACTGAACAGCTAGTTGTCCTATTTTGTCCTGTAGTGCTCCAGCTGGCATGACGCTTCAACTTTTGGCATGCCTGGCACGTGTGCAGCTTCTGGCGACTTGCAGCCACGAGTCACCCGCGAGATCCAGTTGCGAGTCCCTGTTTTTCTTGCACACTCTTGAGCATTTCTTCACACTATCTCACTCACTGCCCTTAGAAGAATCTCACCTAAATACAGGGTTACTAATTGCTGAAATACAAGCAAATTTGGTACAAAATAAAGCCAACAAGATGGTTAATTAAATTCAACCTTACAATCTCCCCCTTTGACTATTCCGTGACAAAACCCTAAAACAGACTCTAGACTTAACATGTGAGTTGGGAACAGTTGAACATAACTCACTCACACCTAACTCTAGAAACTATGAAGCTCTTGAATCATATGAACATGAATCTCCTGAAACACAACAATACACCATGATCATTGTATGCAGAAAAGCATGAAATGCATATGAAGCAGGCATGATGTGATCAAGAAAAGATGGAGTTAAGAAACAAACCATGACTTGATCAAACAAGCAATCACTACAAGGTAGTGACCATAATGCTCATTCATACTTGGAATGAACACTTGGACATACAAGCTAATAAGATCAATGCAAATCACTTGCATGCCCAACACTTAACCAATGCATAATACACTAAGTATATGCATCGAAGAACAATCCTACAAGGGCACAAGAGTAACAGTACTTAAAAGGAAAATGCATGACATTTAGTTAAAAGTACTGATTTAACAAAGCATAAAGGCTGCATAAAGCATGGTACAAATCATAAAGCCTACAAAATATGAAAACAAACCCTAAAAGCTTACAAAAGTAACATGGGCACAAACACAGGTACAAAACCCAAAGTACAAAAATAAACACTTCCCTTATCATATCACTCCCCCTATCACGAGTCATAAGAGCTGTGATGAAGTTGGAACATAAATACCTGTGACCTGAAACACTTGCACAAAACACATTAGACACTCAAGGTAAAGCAAGTAATAAAAGGACAAGTATAATGTAACAAGTAAATTGCGATCAAGTAAACATGATGTGAAACATGTGAGCAACTTGATCATACACCAAAACAGTCATATAAAAATGACTACAATGTTCCTAATGAGGAAACATGAGAAACCCCAAAGTTTGGTACTCATCGGAGTCCAAACAAGCGAGAAAATGTCTAAGAGGCATTTTATCAAACACCTAGCATGCACAATATGAACAATAATGTGAAACAATGCATGAACATCATGAAATCCACTTTTAATACATGTTCTTTCTGCCACAAGGGGCCAACATCCAATGTAAATCAACAAAAGAAACCAATCCCGTGAAAAAAATTTGACAAAAATTAAGTTTTCCTAACCCCTATGATAAAAATCCCAACCAAGAGCACAAAACTCTCCAAAACATAATCTAAGGATCAAAATCAATGAAAATAGTTTAAAATTACCTTAGAGATGTTAATGGAATGAAAAACAATTCAAATTGGTTGGGTTTTGATGTAAAAATACTGAAAGAGGAGTTTTAGAAAGGATGGGAGAGGTTTAAAACAAGTTTCCCACGGAGAAACTTTTTAAAAAGCTGATTCTGGGCGTTTCGCGACTGGCAAGTTGCGAGTGAGTCGCAAAACCCTTCTATGTTAACTCGCAGCTTGGACTTGCAGCTTGCAAGTCGCCAAAACGAGTAGCCAAAACTGGCAGCTCACGCAAGTAGCCAAAATGAGTAGCCAAAAATTTTGACACTTATTTTTCAAAACAGAATATGTTAAACAATGAAAACAAAGTAAGCACTAAACATAAACACAAAGAGTGATAAAAATCACTTCCAAAAACATATAAAATGATCAAAAATCTTTTTGGATTAATCCATATATGATTGAGCACACACACATCACATTTAGACAAGTACAATCTAACAAATGAATAAGACATTCATTGAACATTTGGCATGTGTGTTGTGTGTGTGTATCAAATGTGGAATAGTCCTTAGTCTAGAGTGAAGCTTCAATGATCAATTCAATCAAGTCATACACAACTAGTACTAAGTCAAGTGGTCTATCTCAATTATAAAAATAAACATATATGACCTCCCACAAGAAAATGATTACATAATTTTGAAGCTTTTCATTTGGCTTCTTTACAATTCATAACATTTGATCATTTTGAATCAATACATCTCATTTTTGAGATTGATGCCTGAAATTTTTGATATTTCAATTTGATGAACAAGCCTTTGGCTTTTGGGCATCATATATTTTCAATAGGGGAGATGCTTTCCCTTTTTCTTAATCAAATACTAGTATGTGCGATGGCATTTGCAGCTCATTATCTCTTTTCATTTTGAGATTTATATTTGTTGAGCTCTTTAAGCAAAAACAATAAAAAGTGTGGAAAGATATATAGGCACAAGTCTATGCAAGTATCAAAACCATCAAGACAATTGACCAATCATTCATGACAAGCTTGAAGATCGATTTACAACAATCACACATAGATTTCAAGATTTTTCTCACAAAGAAATAAGTGCATAAAGAACAAGCTAAGTTCGTAAATGCATAAAGCCATTTATACGAAGGTATAAGGCAAAACTCACATGTGATATGTGCTCAAACATATACGATCAAACTTTTTGAATTTTTCACTTTTTATGTGGTTTTGGATTTTTACTCACACAAAACTAAAACATAAAAGAAAGATCAAAACAAAAGCAATGCATACAAATAAATGCAAAAAGCACAAATGCATGAAGATATGACATTCAATGCATGAAGGGTCCTACAAAGATCGAAAAAATTAGATTAAGGACCAAAAGAGTAAAAGCTCAACCATAGGAACTCTCTCTCATCCAAACGGAACGATTATTTGGAATGAGTGTCTCAAAAGAAGTGAGACGAGGGTTGGAAGAATGAGAACTGGATAGTCAAGGAGTTAAGAGAATTAAACATTTTCTTTAACAACATGCTATTTTCACTCAAAAAAGGTTTACTCTTTTTAGCACTACTTCCAAAAAGTTTAAATTTCTCTTTTCTTTTGATTCTTTTAACAGCATGAAACTTAAAGCAATGAGGTCTTAAATGACTAAAAGCACCACAATGGTGACAAACAATGTGTTTATATCTACTAGGCTTTTTGAAAAGGCATCTAGCAACATGATTTTGTTCTCTCTTCAACTTATGACATTGAGGCCTTATATACAAACAATGTGTTTATGTCTACTAGGCTTTTTGGAAAGGCATCTAGCAACATGATTTTGTTCTCTCTTCAACTTATGACATTGAGGTCTTATATACAAACAATGTGTTTATGTCTACTAGGCTTTTTGGAAAGGCATCTAGCAACATGATTTTGTTCTCTCTTCAACTTATGACATTGAGGCCTTATATGACCAATTACACCACAATGGTGGCAAGTTGGAACAAACTTAGATCCATCCAAAGCCTTAAGTTGAGACCTAAATGGAGGCTTTGACTTAACAACCTTTTTCTCCACCTTTTGATTTCTTTTATGTGGAGGACTGTACACTGATTTATCCTTTGAGGTAAAACACACAATAGGCACAAAATCGGGTACCACAACATGATTGCAACAAATATTTTCATCATTTTTAACAATAGGTTCAGCAATCAAACACTTGGCATGCATCTTAAGAGATTCATTTTCACATTTTAACTCATCAACAAGTTTAGCTTCCAATTCCATATTCAAACATTTAACCTCTTTTAGCTTTTCAATAGAATTTTCAGCAAGTTTCTTAAATTTTTCAACCAATTTGTTGGATTCATTGAGCTTAGCAATCAAATCATCGTTTTCACAAAACAACTTGCTCAAATCCTTATTAAACTTTTTAGCATTTTTCTTCAAGAGTTTAATGTTAGGAATATCAACAACATCCAAAGATTCATGTAACATAGCATCACAATCATGAGGATTATCACTCATAGAGGCATTTTCACAAACACATGGCATGTTACATTCATCATTAACCAAATCATACAAAGAGGCATACAAAGCACTATCCATGGCAAATAAACACAAAGGGTCAAGGACAGAGATGACTCTAAAATCTAAAAAATGATTGAAATGCCCTCTATACCTAAAAAATATTCAAAATACCCTTAGATACAAAAAAAATTACCTAAATGACCGTGAAACCTAAAAAATGACTGAAATGACCTTGTAACTTTAAAAATGATAATAATGCCATTCGAACCTAAAAAATGACCGTAATGCACCTTAAACATGAAAAATTACCAAAATGACCCTAAAACCTTAAAATTTTTTGAAATACTCTTGAAACCTATAAAATGACCAAAATACCTCATTAAACTTAAGAATGGCAAAAATACACCCGAAACCCTCAATTACCGGAATACCCTTAGAACCTAAAAAATGACCGAAAGACCCTAAAACCTAAAAAAAAGTCTAAAATTATCCTAAAACATTATTAAAAAAAAAAAGAAGAAAGATCAAAATAACCAAAAAACCTAAAACAATGACCAAAAATGCCCCATAACACTTGAAAATGACCAAAATACCTTTGAAACCCTTAAAAATTACTAAAAGACCCTTAGAACCTAAAAAATAACTTAATGACACTGAAACCTAAAAAATGACCGAAATGACCTTGTAACCTAAAAAATTACTTTAATATGTTTAGAACCTTAAAAATGACCGTACTTTTGTCGCATTCAGTGGTATCCTTACTTTTTTTCTCACATTTGATAGTTTCGTCGTTACATTATGCAATACCAATATCACATCTGATTATACTTTTGTTACATTTGGTGGTACCATTATTCTTTTCTCACACTTGATAGTTCTAATGTCACATTGGACAATACTAAATCACATATGATCATACTTTTGTTATAATAGTTCTATTATTTTTTTCAAAAAAAAAAAAAAAACAATAGTTCTATTATTTTTTAATCACATTAGGAAGCACCAATATCACATATACTTTTATTGATTCATAACAATCTTTCTAATAATTAAAATGTTAACAATGAATTTTCCCAAAATAATTATAAACTTGAAAATTAACAAAAATTCTTGAAAATTAAGGATTTCAAAAAATAGTCCTAAAAATATATAAAATGACTAAAAAACATTTTTAAACTTTCAAAATTAATATAAAAAAAATCACTGAAAATGAACAAAGTAGCTCTAAAAATACCTAGAATGATTACAATACTAAGGGCCCATTTGGATAGGCTGTTCACAAATGTACGTTTTAAAAACGAGCGTTTTTAAAACATGCATTTGGAAAACATCATTTTAAAAACCACAGATAAGCGTTTGGTAAAAATGTGAAAATATGCATTTTTTATTTTTAAAGTTACATTAAGCATTTGGATAAGCTGTTTTAAAAATGGTTGTTTTTAGTGTAAATTCCAAAAAATAACTTAACTATTTTGTTAAGGTTATTTTGTCATTTTTCCTTTAATCAGTGTTTTTTTAATTGTTATTAAAAATATGTAATTAAGCCTGACAATTACATTAATAATAATAACAATATTTATATAATTTAAAATTGAAAAAGAAAAAAAAACCTGTCAAGAGGAGGATATTAAAATGATTAGGAAAATGATTATATTAAAATAATTACTAAAAAAATAAGCAGAGCTAATTGGTATAACTCAAGGGAATCAAACAAGTATTAGAGTAAATTTAAGATCATGAAATAAGCAGAGCTCATCAAAGTCATTGACAAAGAGTTGAAACTTGAAAGTGGAGGTAGATAATGTTGCCATTAAGTAATCCATTTTTTTTTAAGATAAACAAGTTTTGTTCCCAAGTAAGAGGAACAGTAGTGACCTCCACTTCATGAGGCAAAGGTCCCCAACCGATTATGCTGCTCCCTTGGGGTTGTTTTTAAGTCATCCATATAGTTTCAAAAAAGTGAGTATTCAAGGTTGTCATTTTTTATTTATTTATCAACCTCATCAAAGGATCTATACTTCTACCACCAATAGTAAAGTCTTGTCCCAAATTTTCTTGGCAGCAATGAGCCAATAACAATCATTGTTGACAAATATCTGATACAACTCAAAATAATACTCATTTGTCCTTTTGGACAATGTTTGTATGGTACTTAAAAACAAAGAGTAACAACAAAGCTCAAATGGCAACTCATAATAAGTTTATTTCCCCACTCAGAGCCTCTTCGTTTTAGAATCACTTTTCAATAGTGTCATCCCAGAAAGCTTCTTGAGCTCATACAGCAATCCAACTGATAACAGGAAACAAAAGAAAAATAAGCTAAAAATGAACAAAACCCAACTAAACTTGGCCTTTTGCTACTGTTATAGCATATGCATTAACTGGCGTGCAATAGTAGACATACATGTATTTTGTCAAAGACACAACATGACATTTGTATAAACATAAAGTTGTAGCAGTGGCAAAGAAATTGGTGTGCTATTTTTTTGAGGTTGCCAAATTAGGTATGGAAATCATTCAGTACATTGATCTAAAATGTGACTGGTACTCCAGTAAGCGTTTATTAGAGACCAATTTTACAAGCCAGTTGCACGCTGAATTGCTTCCTAGTTATTCAGCAGCTGTAGCATAGCTTAAAAAACTGTTTGTTTGCTTCAAGAACTATAATTATACTACTACTATATAACAAATATAATCCCTCTGCCTAAAAGCCATGAAAGTTGAAATATTGGAAAAGATGTATGGTTCCAAGGGCAAGTGCAACTCTATAATCTCAGCTAAAATATATGGTTCATATACATGTATTGAAATATAAGGTTCATGTAAAAGATGTATGCAATATCTGGTCATATAAAAGCTGACAGACACGATAGCAGACTTCTTGGTAAAGACCACAAATAAAATTATTTATCATTCCAAGTTTCTCCATAACAGCAAATTGTTTGTTTCAATAAATAGTATTTTTGCTCTTTTCCACTTTGTTATTAGAACTATGCCCACAACAAGCACACAGAGATAGACATATCTAACCCTCAACTCCCCAGTAGCACACATAAATAGATACCAAAATCTATCAAACTCAGAGGGGCACCTTGCATAGGGAGGATACACAAACACTATACTGGAAGTGCATTTACGATACCCATTAAGCTTTTTATCACAAAAGAATGTTAAAAATTAAATTTTGATCAAAAGCCCATAAACACAATCCTGATTCTTGAATGAGAAACATAATAAAGAAAACTCCTTTATCAATTTATTCCCAACCCACCAAAAAAAAAAAAAAAAACACGGGGGTCTGATTCCAATGATATCTATGTGTTTTCCATTTCACTCATTGCTGAGAAAATATATTGGGAGTTACTAGGAGGCAAGCCTACCTGCATATGTGAGCAGAGAAGTCTCACACATAGAAACACAAGGCATAATAGTAATGACAGAGAAGGCATAATAGTAATGACAAAGAAAGAAAGAGAGAGAGAAACTGGAGTTTGTGAAGAGAGAGTCGTTCTTGTCTCCGCAAGCAGACAAGTGAGTTTGGCCTAAATGCCATGCATGGTTGAAACATACCATCACCTTTAAAAAAAAGTTTCAAATATCTTACATTTTCTTCACCCTCATTTTATGCCAAAATATGTGTGAGAAAAGAGAGATTGCAACACCACCAAACCAAATTTCCAAGATGGTGTCTATTATTTGTCAAACAATGAGGGGGGAAAAAAGTTAACAACAAAAGAAAATCCAAGCTCCAGACAGCAATAAGAACATTCAATCTAATTAAAAAAAGGAGGAATATAAGGGCCAAAGAAGAAGAAAAAAAATAAAGGCGGAGGTTAATTAATAAAGCGATTCAAATATTCCCTTGAATTAGAGTAACACTTAAGAAAGTGTGTTCGCTTTTTAAATTACAGAAAAGGCCAATATGGCCCGCAAAAGCTTTCTTAAAATCTCAGTTATGTGTAGAAATATGAGTGTCTTTTTGTCCACCTCTTTAATCAAATCTCTCAAAGACCAAGCCAGTAGCAGCCTGACCTTGGAACTCACATATTTACACGCTATGCAAATTTTCACTGCAACAACACACATGGGATGGAGGGACGATGTTATAATTAGAGGTAAAGCAAGTAAAGCAGGCACCACAATAGAAATCCAAAGAAGTATAGTATAGAGCTACCTAGCTATAGCTTTAGCTTTAGCTTTTGACCTCCTCTCAGTCTATTGGTCTAAATTGGGAGAGAAAAGTCCTAGGATCTGGTGAGTAAAGAAGAATAAGAAGTGCAATGGTTTAAGGTGTGAGGGAATCTATTGGTGGGGTTGTTGGCTATTTTGCCTATTTGCTTGCCTTGGGAGGTTTCAAAAATTAATGCAATTCAATCTTTGCAGCTTATTATGAGAGACTCATTTCAGGATATGGAGGACAGTGATTCTAATGCATTGAAGTTCATTCAGCAGAATGATACTGAGATGCAAGGGATAGATGAACTCAGTTTAGTGGCATGTGAAATGGTCAGATTGATTGAAACAGCAACAGTTCCAATTGTAAGGGTTGATTCAACCGGTCTCATCAATGGATGGAATGTAAAAATCGTGCTATTTGCTTAGTAAATAGGGTTGTGCTAATTTAAGTCAAAACCCTATAAAACAAGTACTTCCATAGGCTGGTGAAGAAAAGAAGAGTAAATAACACGGGCAATGTTTATTTCATACTGACACATACCAATTGTAGCACATAACTGTCATGATTTCAGTGAAAGAAGTGTGTGCATAGTTGTGAGCAATAATCGGTTTGCACTAATATTTACCCAAATAACCGAATATCAAGACTCAAGCAGGCATATGGGCAATGCATTGGAGTGACTAGGGACAAGTTGCTACAAAAGTCCCAGTGAATTGACTTAAGCCTGGTCTCAAGTTGATAATCACATCACTTCAAAGTGCTATATGGCAATGAGGTTTTTTCTTTTATCAAGAAAAAAAAAAAAAAAAAAAAAAAAAAAAAGGAGATAGGTAATGTGTGCCTTGAAATTGGACATGAGTAGGTCTATGACATGAGCAACTAAATTTACCTAGTGAGACAGTCATAAAAAATAAATAAAAAATAAAAAAAAACCTTGCCATTGAGTAAGCACTAGCATAAAAAGTAGCAGTCCGTTTCTTTCTAGTTGGCCATCCAAAAATGCTATTGACTGATTCAACATGTCAATATAAAATAACAGGATGTTTATAAAAATTTCGTTATTTTGATCTACAATCTCTTTAATTTTTTTTTTTTTGGTTGATAAATCAGAAAATTTTATTAGCACAGACACCAGAAACAACCTGAGATGCAAATAGCAAGCAAAAGTACAAAAAACCCAATTCTGTACTAGCCAAAATGCAACACAACAGCTCTCAAACTCTAAAACTCTAAAACTAGAAAACACTCAAAACAAAATTCAAAATTTGATTTCGAGATGCTGCAATAGCTACAGAATTACAACTTAGTTGTACACCACATAGAAAAGAAATGAAATAGAAACAAAGAAATAGCAACTCTATACCCGTGTGTTGGACAATAAGATCTTGAAGTCCTTGGATTTCTGAGTGAAGACTGAAGAGTTCAAAGCGGAATAGTTGTGGAGGTGTTGGAGTTGGAGGGTTTAAGGGGGTGGAGACATGATTGGGTACTAGTAAGTCATAGCGTAAACACTTGTGTAGCCGCATCTTATCTTAATTTTCACATCATTTTAATGGGCGAAAAATAGCAAAAAAAAATTAGTAATCTACTATTGCTTTGAAAATATACAAATATCTACAACTTTTTTGAAATTCGAATTTGTGAAACTCAAGTTTGCCGTGAAACTCAAGTTCTAAAAACTTCAGTTTTTTAAAAAAATATACTCTAAAATATTTTGAAATTTTTTTATGGAATTTGAATACCATGAAAAACTCGATTTCGCTAAACTTGAGTATCCAAAAAGTGGTAAATCTCTATATATTTTTTAAACAGTGGTAGATTGCAACATAGTTTGTAAAAAAATGTTATTTGACTATTTTCGCCAATTTTAATGAGTTAGACAAGTCTTGATTGGTTCTCATTTTAATTTGTTAAAATTTGTAACTAACGTCACTTTTTTATCTCCAATAAATAGTAGTGAAATTTTTTTTATATTTATAGAATTATTGTATCTAGATTATTAGACCCTTCATATCTTGGTTCCACTTGCTATTTGGGTAATGATGCTAGACTATAGGGATTGCAATCAGGGGCGGAGTCAGGGGGGGTCGAGAGGGGGCACTTGCCCCCCCTGACCTGCCCAATTTTTTTATATATATATATATATATATATATATTTTTATGTGTGTAGTAGTAAAAGGTGGAGATTTAATTGAAATTGTGATAAATAGTGCGTGAATAATTGAGCTATATTGAAAATTTCTTCAGCTACACGTTTCAAAATAATACTGTAAAGTGCAGAGCCACAGTAAACAACCACATACATCATTTTTTTCTTTGTAGGTATCTATATCTCCCTATCTTTGTGAAAAGGCAAACTCAATTGATATATCATATATCTTCATATCTTTTTTTACTTTATCAATATTTTTTAAAGTTCAAAATTTATAAAAATAAACAATGATAAAAAACAAACTTAAATAAAGAAGAAAAAGTCTTAATTGAAGAGACAAAAATACCACCCAAAAAAAAGTTTTCTTTCAAAAGTATTAAGATATAAAATTTGGAAACAATTACATGACAAATTCCATAAAATATATTAGGGGATTATTTTATTGGCTATATATATATATATATATATATATCTATATATATATTTTTTTAAAACTAATAAACTATATACAATATAATGATATGCAATGATTTTAGGAGATCTTTCAATATTGAATTATCACTTACTATTCATATTACTAGCATTTAATTGTCAAGTTTGGTTAATATCGTGTACATATGATGTATATGTTATATGCTACATACACAATATGTATTTGTTTATAGAGACACATGTACATTAGTTATAAATTTTGCCCCCCCTAAAGTCGAATCCTAGCTCCGCCACTGATTGCAATGAAATGAGGTCAGAATAAGGTACTTGTGCGGCCGTGCCCACCTCCGCCCTTTCACATTCTCTCAACGGAGAAAATCAATGATGGAAAGGAGTGAGAAGGACACTTTGGGGCTAGTTGAAGGAATGTTGTTGTCCCTATAAAAAAAAGCATGGAACGTAACATAGCTGATTGATATTAATTAAAAATTTTCATGGTTTATTAAGAACATGACAAGTGGTGCAATAGGAAGCGTACCGTTGCAAAAATGAAGTTTATGTGGCAATTCTTGTAATAGTTTTTAAAATAAAAGTATCATTTGCGATGAAGACAAATAGCAAAATAAATATTCTGTTCCGAAATAGATATTACAAGCAATCCAAATATATATATATATATATATATATATATATATATATTGATATTATTGTAATCTAGTTTCTTAAGAGAATATCTCAGAGTTCATACTTCATAGGCCTTAGGGAAGAATATATGCTTTAAAGTGTTTCTTTGTAACTTTGTAATTTAGTTTAAATTATATTGAATTTATTTTAATTCAAGTACTTAGTAGTTATTCATTTTATCTGAAACATGTTTACTTCGAATCTACTTGATGTTAGTGTGATAATCTAGACTTCGATATGTTTATTATGAACCTTCAAATTAGTAACTGTTAGATAAATTAGACTGTGAATTAATCTGTTTGCAATCCAACATATTTCCTTGGAATCCAATGGCATTAAAGATACCTTTGAATTCAATCTTAATACTGAATAACTTAGAATTTCATTTACTTATTTTCATTTTTTTTTACAAAATGTCCTATTGAACGATACATTTCCAAACTTCATCCCTAATCCAAGAAATCAGATCATCCATTGAATCACCCTTTTGAAACTTGAAAAAAGGTCTCAAATCACTCGCACTTAACATATACAACATCCATACTTAGAAAAATTGCTTATGTACAAACATACTTGTATTTTGAATGCTAGTTTAATATAAGGATTTCGAAAAAAAATTATAAAATGCTGCATAATTAAGTAATTAACCCCACAAACAATCTTCTCAAAAAAAAAAAAAAAAAAAATCCACCAACAAAGTAAGAAGTTGGGCCTTTAAGTGATAGCCTAGTGTAATAACTAATACGTAATAACATTATTTGTAAAACCCTATTTCAAAGTTCAAACCCTATCTCCTCTCTCCCACTATCTATCTATCTTAAATAAATACATAAATTATGGTGTGGAAATTTTTTTTTTTTTTTTTTAAAGAGTTGGCCTTTTCAATTAATAAAATTTTGATGAATTAAAATAGAAATTTGTGGTTTAATTACCTGGGTCAAATGTTTGGAGTTTTATGTCATTTCACTCAATAATAATTAAATATATATTGGCCTTTATTGAATTATTTTGATGCAATTTAAAATAAAAATCAGTATTTATGAACATAGCACTTTTATCTGTCTTCTATTGTCATTTCTCACATTTAAAAGCTTTCTACCAATTGGTTAGCAAATCAGAGGCGGAACCAAGTTGGAGTCGAGCACACTGGCCCCCAATTATTATTATTTTTTAAATAGTCAATGTATATGACACACACGTGTGTGTATATATATATATATATATATATATTGGTATAAGAGTTTTTTTTATAGGATATATCATAATAAGAGTTATCAATTAGCAATGTGTGTTTCGCATTGCTATAGGAGGTAGAGTTTTAATTATAGAGTTTTATATGCGAGCTTTTACAATATAGAGTTTTAACTATAAAGTTATTTAGGGCCTTTTTTTTTTTTTTTTTTTTTGAGATAGAGTTTCAACGTCTCCTGATGATAGCTCTTTATCATCAGACCAAGATACCAATCAGTTTTTGGTGTAGGTAGGGAGTGAACCCTAGATTTCTTATTCAACCATCAAAGACTTTACCAATTGAGCTAACTGGGACCCACTATTTAAGGCCCATTTGGTATCCCTATTTGAGTAACAATTTTCACATTTCAAACATACTTTTTCACCTACATGTATTTCAAAAAACTACAAAAATCTCATCTCAAACTACTCTACCAAATATAAGACAGTGCTTTAAATTTCTGGATTTACAAAGCTTGAACAGTAAATTGTGTTTTTTTCTTTTTTTCTTTTTGCTTCACTAAAAACTCCAATTTTCAGTTTTATAGTAACTTTAAGTACCCCTTAAAGCACCTTTTTAATCAGATGCCAGACACCCTCATTTTTTAACCTATGATTTTTTTTTTTTTTTTTCCAGCTTAAAGCTCAACTAGCATCTTGAAAAATTAATGTTGAAACAAACCGTTAAAGAGGGTCTCTTGAAAAAAATTTAGGAGAAAAGGAACCCAAAATACAAAATTGTTTTTGGACTCATGTTTTGCATTATAGGACAATGCTTAGGAGTTTAACCATTTTTAAAAATTCCCTGGAAAGTGATTTTTTCCCCTTCAAATACCACCAAAGTCCAAAAACATTCCCTGACTTACTTTATGATCGGACCTCAATGACTTAGATTCTAATGGGCAGTAAATTATACATACAGTTGAGATCATAATCAAAAGAATTGTGCATACTCATTTCTAGTTGGAAAAAGATCGTCTCCATTTGAAACAAATCAAACATCTTAAAGGTGTACAAAGTATCACGTCATTTAAAATTATATATAATATGGCTAAATGAAAAGTACATTTTTTCTGCCTGGAAGTAAATATTCTTCTTGGGGATGGAAGGGAGATTGACATCATGTTAACGTGGGCGCAGGTTCTTTTCCACCATTTACATATATGCTTAAATCCATGTTTATGAATAAATCCTGCCATCAATCTGTTTGAGTTTTCAAGCATCATTCATTTTACCATCCTATTATTGTAGTAATTTCCATCTAGTTGTTTTATGTGACAACATAAATAGTTACAAACTTATTTCCCTCCGCTTGCCCACAAGTGATTCTCACAATCTACTGAGATTTTCTTTTGATTCTCACTCATCAATCTCATGGATGATTGTTTACAGTTAAAATTTGCATCCAATCAATATTATTAATCTGATGAGGAACTGAAAAGAAATTATGGAAAGCAGAATTGTGATTATTTTGCAAATTTCTGTGCACTGAATCAGGGTGCTACATTTAAATAAGCATTAATTCCCAAATGTGACTATTATTCATGATCAAACGCTATCAAATCAGTCATACATAATTTCTAATAGAAGACACTATTCTAACAATACTCTTTCACTAATGAGTATTACAGAACAAAACAGTATTAAACTTAAGCCAAGAGAGATTCCGCAACATCATATCCTGCAACAAACAATGAAATGTCACTTGCAACAACCTTGATAGAGTTTAATCAAAACAAAGTGACAATCCTCGACAATGCTTAACAGTTACAAAGAGATTGCTTAACCAAATAGACTGCACAGTTGAATGTAGACTCACATGCTTTAACTCTTCCTGTAAATGGAAATAATGAGTTTATTAAGGAAACAAGGGCTGGTACAGAAGCCCTGTATTTTCTGGATATCCCATCATCACATTGAGATTCTGTAAAGCTTGACCTGAAGCTCCCTTCACAAGATTATCAATCTACAGCAAGTTTCTAAGAGCTTAGCCAATGATGATCCTGAAGATAACATTTTATAATAGAAATGGATAAATTTGAACATAGAAGTCGATGAACATATACATACAACTGAAGTAATTATTGCCCTTCCTGGAATTCGATCAGGAAAGACATTTATAAAACAGTAATTAGATCCTCGAACATTATGAGTGCGAGGGACAACTCCTCTCTCCAGCAGAACTACAAATTCTTCATCCTGCAACAAAAAAATAAATAAATATGGAAATCCCACTCATTACCTAAGAAAGCAGACTAGAATATAAAAGCCAAGACGCAGTATATACATCAAACCATGTGCATGCTATTATCAGGTGAAGGTTGAAACTGAGACCAAAAGTATGCCCAAGGAGATGCAAGTTATCTATAATTGATGTCTTAAAATTTATGTGTGCCTGTTGTGTGCATACACCATAATCATTCTATTTTATGCTCAATTCAATCACTTTAACTCCTTATGATGATCAATGATGGATCTGACAAGTAGCTCACCCACTGAACTACAATGAAATGGTATACCTCATAAGAGATCTTCAATTGTTGATATAAGTCCTCAATTGTTACACCTGGAGCCATTTCCAAATATATTGTTGATTGCATACCACGGATCTAGAAGACAGAAAAGGAATAAAATACTTTAGTACTTTGAAAGAGTTACTGAAGATAGAGAAACATAAGAGAATTTAACAGGATATTAATTATTACCATTGGCATTAGGTGTGGAGTAAAACTGACAGTTATTTTTGAATTTGCAGCATCAGAGAGTCCCTGTTCAATTTCTGGAACTGCATTTAACACATATAATCAAGTTTAGTGTTTCATGTCATCTAATGAATACAAATATAGTGCTCAAAGTCACTAATTACCTCCTCAAATAAGCACAAAAACTATTGACCAATTAAATAGTTCTAAATTAGACAAAAGAAATAAAAAGGGAAGACCAAGACAGCCAATTCAAAACCATAAAGCACCCAACTGAAGACTGAAATTGATCAGCAAACTCCGCCTATTATGTCTGGCCACCTAAACCCAGTCATACATGAGGATTTGTTTTATTCAAGCAACATAAACTTGCTCCAAAAACAAGAAGACATGATAAGTAACTTCTATCTACAGTTTACCACCAAAAAAAAAAAAAAACTTCTATCTACAATGCCAATCAAGAACACGCTAGTCTCTTTTCCATTAAAGTAATCCTAATTTTTCTCTGATTGGGGAACTTCTATATAGAATCTACCAATTAAAACAGCATATCATACCAAAATTTTCCTCCACCCTATATATTCTCTTCCAATAGTGTATGTCAAAATTTAGCCTCAAATTAAGACTCCCCTGCAATAAGGGAAGATAATGCAGTATTCAACTTTGCATAAGAACTGGTATTCATGACCGAAACATAAATCAGTGGATAGTTCTTGCACACTGCAGACTGCATAGACCCAGAGTGGCATTTTCCTAGTCATTTAACATAATGCCCCTAATCTTCAGTTCATCCTTGAACATAATGGTCAAAAGGCTGGCCATTTTCTCCATCAGGGATGTCTTTTGTCATTGCCTAGGTAACATTTCTTTAAATATATTTTTTTTAGCTACATGTGTTTAACATATTTCACTAAGCTTATTAATAACATTATTATTTACAATCCGTGGCTAGTCCTTCCATGAAGCATCAACACATATTTCAATTTTTAAAAGAATAAAATCTTACCATGGCGATGCCTGGTAATTCCATAAGAATAAATTCCTTCAGCTATTTCAGTGTACAAATTTGCCTCTTTGGCACCACGCCCTGCATGGTGAACCAGGAAGCAAAAGCCATGAAACAATGCACCAAGAATATTGAGCTAAGAGCCTAAGAATTTTAAAAGAAAAAAAAAAAAGGAGGTGAGAAAATGCTAACCTGCACCACTCACACCAGATTTTGCGTCAATAATGATATTTCTATATTCAATGAGATTAGCCTGCAAGCCAAACAGCAAGCAGAAAAACATCATCAAAACTGTAAGGCATAGAAGTGATCAATGGGAGTCCTAACTCTAGAGGCCATGCACATTTCAAATATTTCAAGCCTGCATATTGCCATATCCTGGAAGTCCAATCTCTCTTTTCTTTTGATAAGTCGAAGGCCAGTCAAACAAGTTAAACTCTGAAGATTTATTTTACATTAGAATAAAAAAGTAGTTAGGGCAGCTAAGGTTCCAATAAATTCACTTGATCCTTTTACATTACTTATTGATTTATTTCTTCCTTTTTCTTTTTTTCTTTTTTCTTTTTTGGGAGGAGGGGGTTTGCTTGTGTGCATGTATAGGTTTGGATTATAGAGCTTGAGGGAGGACCTTCTAAGCATGCATACATATTTCCTCTCTGCTTGTTATCCTGTGTATTTATTGAGTTTGTCTCCGAGATTCATTCTTAAATAGTTAAATCATTAAATTTTCAGTCAACTAATCACAAGCACAACTCTCATACACTGCTTTCATTGATGTATTTAGCAATTTAAAATGACCTCAGCATAAACTTTCGAAGACACTACCAAGTAATTTATCCAACTGCCTCTAAGGACTTAATGACCCATCTGACATGCAAAATAGAGTAAACACAGGATAGTGTATGCACACCTTTATCAAAGGAACAAGAGGAAGTTGAATGGATGTTGGATAACAACCAGGATTAGCAACTAGGCGTGCACTTTTAATTTCCTCTCTCAAAACCTCTGTCAAACCATATACAACTTCTTTCTGCATCCAGGTAATGAAATACTCATTTACATGAAGGAAAAAAGCCATGAGTTTACAAAATAATTTGTAATTAAGTGTAATTAAAATCAAGCAAGAAAAAGGGTGCAACCCTAGTACACATGAAATCTATGAAGTAAGTTAACCATAAAAAATAAAAATAAAAAGTTCAAGGATAAGGATGCCAGAGTTTCATGCTTTGGTACCCTTGCCCCACAACAGAATGGACTTAATGACAAAATACTATTTGTGCCAGTAGAAATTGGACGCCTTCCTGTCGAGTGGAACTCTAAGCATGCTCAACTTCTATCTAAAAGATTGAGGACAAGGAAGTGCAAACTTCGTCTCAAGAAAACAGTTCCAATTGAGGGTAATCAAAAAATTCTTTTCATGAATATGTCCTTTTTAATTGCAAACGTCTCCTCAGAATCAAGTAAATACACAAAAACAGAGATTGAAACACTAGAGGCTGTAATGCAATTTATATAAAGCTTGAGGATCTGAACCACCAGCCAAACTTTTTGACCAAAATTCAATATCAAACATAAAAAAACAAGAAACTCACAGGCAAGTACCTCTGAATTTAAGAAAAAAACTTTAATATGGTCACGAGTTTAATTTTGACCCCCAAGATTTGGGCTTCCATGTACAATTGAAGATAGATAGTGAGAGAACTGAGAGAGACAGAGACAGAGATAAAGACAGAATAAATTCACATTCTACCATTACCAAATAGCTTCATACGCACCCCATTCAATGTGAAAGACACGTTTAAGTACCCAGAAGAACACTGTTACCTACCTGCAAATCTGGTGCTCTGTGTGCCTGACCATACCATTCTTCATATTCAGATATATCTCGCAGCCGGAAATCCTGTGGCAACATAACATAAAACTTTGACATAAGCAAAACAGAAAGTTTTGAAATTACCACAAGATGCATCTAAACACAACCATAACAAACAAACACTGAACAAAATAGTGCTTATGCGAAAGCTTACTGCAGAAAGATCAACAATCTTCAAACTCCTGGGAAGGGCTTTGATGATTTCCTGTGATTAAACAGATAATCATACAAGTTGTTAGTAAAAAGAGAGGGAAACTAAAATTGCATCTCAATACAAAAAACATTCACCAGGCCTTGAAAATGCAGGTCACAGATCAACCTATGAAGAAGGGAATAATAAAAACCTGAGTGGTTCCATGCGGCAAACAACAAAATACAGCATCCACATCAGAAAAGTTTGTATCCTTGATTGCAACCATATCTGGCAAATCCTGCATATATAGAGGAAGTCAAGCATTATACTTTCGTAATGAAGTATTGAAAACCATGCTGTAAAAGCACACAATATCATCAAATTATGTTGAACCTCAATTATTAAATCAAGACCTTCAAAACTACCAAGTGCAATGATACCATAGGAGATTTTTAAGAGAAATTTATCATACTTGAGTGACCAAATGAGGAAACACTGATCCAATTGATTGGCCAGCTTTTCTATCAGCAGTCATCAGAGTAATGCCAAAGTGGGGATGGTTTGCCAGTAAACGAACAATCTGCCAAAAAAGATCATCCAATACTTTTGTCAAGTGGGAAAAAAATTAAAAATTAAAAATTAAAAAAAAAAAAAAAAACCTTGAATATGGATAAAGTTACAGTAACTTATCAGAAAACAAAATAAAGGAGATGGCTAAATTTACAGTATTAAATTGTTTAACCCATCCCAAACACAGACATCCAAATGATTGGGTGAAGTTGAGAACTTTGGAAAAAAAAAATCCTCTCAAACTTATGTAAGATCTTTTTTAAAAAACTCAAAAGTGCGTTCATGGCTATTTTTTGTGTTAGCACAAAAGATTGTGGTTTATTAATTTATTTTGACATAAATGAAAGTCTTCTTCCTAGAGCTACTATGTACTTGCCTAGCATACATTAGTAAAAGATATTCAAGAACAATTGAAATAAAAAATAAAAATTAAGAGCAAGTTCTCAGGTGATGTTCTCTCCTACTCCAATAGCAAAATTTCAAAGTTGACTGTTTTGGCTTCAAATAGCTTCTACCACACACATACACACACCCGAAACAGACCAAAAGAAACAGCATATACTTGTTTAGAAAGAGGTTGTAAGCGAGGAACTATACCTCAGAACCGGTGTAACCACTAGCTCCAAGAACACCAATCCGAACTGCCTTTTCTGTCTTCTGGGTTTTGGTATTCACAGCACATTTAACAAACAACTTGCCTTCATTTTGCTTCTTAACCGTTGAAGTCCTTGATTCGACCTGCATTTTAGTTACATAACTTTAAAAAGAACACAAACTCAAGCAAAGTCAAAACCTTCACTAATTCCCAACGTTCAAACTCCATACTTGGTCAAAGATATGAACTTTCCAAATACCATGCAAAAACCCAGAAAGTAAAAAACATAACTACGTTTTTTTTTTTTTCCTCCCAGTTTGGTGGCTAAGAAAATTGACAAAAGAAAAAGAACGAAAATTCCCAGTTTCTTTTTCTCTTTTCTGAGCTCTGAAAATAAAAATCAACTCAATTAAGCCACATATTTGTATCAGGCTGACTTCATTGTACTTCAATGTTCAAAACTCAGAAATTAAAGTTTTGTTTCTTTTACTACATTTTCTCAAGAAGCATACAGAAAGCTATACAAATACAAACCTTCCAAAAGCACCCAGTACCAAAGAAGTTCGAAGTGAAGCTTGCAGTGCTCATTTTCTGTCAGGGGAAAAAAAATGCAAGAGAGTTTTAAAATCGGAGAATAAGCTCTCACACATGCATATATGTAATAATTATAAATATGTGGGTATAAAGAGATTTTTACCTTTATGGGTGTTCTTGGAATTTGATGCTTAATAATTTGAAGGAGGTAGCTTTTGCTCTGGGAAAGAATAAGAAACTATATGCTTTTGGAATAGTGACAATGGAAAGAGGCTTTTCTTTTGGTTTTGGGTGTCTAAGCAGAGGCAGAGAGGAGAATATAAATGGCAAAATCCTTGAAGAGAAAACCTGAAAGTGGTAAAAGGGGTTAAGGTAAACTGTGAGAATGTGGTCAAAATACAAAACACAGAGAGAAATCAGAGGGCGAGCAGTGAGCTTTGAAGAGTTGTGGAAGTCTCTTTCTTTCTTTTTATTTTTTTATTTTTTAAGATATTCTCTTTCTTTCTTTAGTTGCAGTTACCATATTGTCTTCTAAAAAAGATTAAAAAAAACAACAAATACATTCCATAGTTGTCTTATGTTGCTAAACGTAATCGACCATCAATTAATATTTTTTTTTTGATAAACAAAAAAGGGTGGGGCGATCATTTGTGACTAACCCTCAGAAACCGTCAATTAATATATTAATTGAACCCTTTAAGACTCCCGATCTGTCGTGTAAGAAAGTTGTGTCATCCGCTGATAAAGTTGGAAAAAACGAAAGTAAAAACTTTAGTATAGTTTCAAATTAGTGTTTTAGGCTCTTGTATTGGACTTTGCGGTGGGACCGACTATAGGGCCCACCCAATACCACCAAAGAATTGTTTGAGTTGGTGGACAGAATAGGATAGGACAGTCGCAGGACACGTGGGTTAAAAGAGAAATCTGTGCCGCCGTTGGATGAATTGTGTAATCAGTTCGGAAATCTGACTGAGACCAAACTATATTTGTTGTGCATGTGTTGTATTGCACTTTTTTGTTGATTTTTGTCTCCGTTTGGCACTCTGCCCCTACCTTATTTGCCAACATAAAAACGTATAAAAGCTGATGTATTAATAAGCATTTTGTTTACCCTGTTGGTTTTGGGATGGTCATGCCCATTGGGGGTAACGGGTACCCAATCCGACGCAAAAGTTGGTATCATGGGTAAAGACACAGAATTGAAAGTGGATAGTCAATGAACATTTGATGTCATTTATACATAAATTCGTCGCAGTTGATCAATTTTTTAATATACAGGAGAAGCAATCAGAGAGAGAGAGAGAAAAGACCTGTATTATAAGCCATCTTCCAAGAGCAATCTCTCATGCACCGAACCCATCTCTGTTTCTCTGTGTGTGTGAGATTGCAAATTTGGATCATAAAAGGAAGCAAAAGCTGTTTGTCTATGTACTAGTAAGAATATCAGATAAGATAGTATACTACTAGTTTATCAAAAAAAAAAGATAGTATACTACTAGAACTCTAATTCATTGTCATATCATATAGTAAGTGTATCTCTCAAAAAAATCATATAGTAATCGTAGTTTATGGTTTATCAAAATTTGAGAAGAATTAGTTTTTAGTTTAAAGAAATTTGGATGCAAGATCACATCTTTATCTTATTTATTTAAAAATTTATTAAGAAAAAATTTTGAGTTCAAATCGGGTTTGGACATCAAAAATTCCGGATAATAATCAAATATTAAGATTTGGGTATCCACGGGTAAATAGTCTAGGTTAGGATTGGGTATTCCCAATCCAAACCCGATCCATGGCCATCCTTAGTTAAGGTAGAGAATTTGAATTTTAGATGTTTTTGTTAAAAACACCAAAAAGTGTCAACCTAGGAGATCCATATTTTTATTAAAAACAAGTGTCAATCTTAGATTTTTTTGTTAAAAACTATAAGTTTTAGCTACTTTCATTATCTCTGGACTCACTGCTCAACATGGGAGATCCATATTCCAAGGAGTATACCATTATAGACTATCTATACTATGATATATATGTTAAGTGATGACCCACAACTCAACTCTCTTTCCTGCAGAACTTCTCAACTTTTTCCACGGAGGCAATAGATATTTGCAAGTTAAAGATCAATCTAGAGTTTAGTTTGTTGAACTCAAGTTCGCAACTACATTATGCAAACATCAATTTGGTATGAATAGTTTATCAGTTTGGGTGTGGATGTTCAATTTGGACATCTTGTTTGGACTACTAGATTTATCTTCTTAATTTCCTGGTATAGATAATTATGTTAACATATGGGACAAAGACCTGCACAAGTACAAAAGAATTTGAAATCATTTGATTAAACAGTTCAACCAACCAAATTAATACTGATTTTCATTGAATTATGATCATATGGGAATATTTACACAAAAAACAAAAAGAATTGATATACAGCTCAACGAGGCCAATCAAATGAAGATTAATTATATACACGCAGAACTAAAAAATACAATTGTTAGCAAAATGCTAAGCACAGATCCCCTATCACCCCATGCGTGCTTTATCGATCCAAGGCAGAAAGAAATGTAGCTTGGGATACCCTTCTTGGATTTTGACAAGTCTCATCTGTCCTTGAGTTTATTGGTGAAGATTGTGGAATAAGATCACTCAATCGAAGTCTTTCATTGGCAATTTTGTTCTGTTAAAAGAAAAACATGTGTGATGATTAGCCATTTTTACTAGTTCCCGTATCATGTCAACTTTTGTTTTTTTAAATTTATTGGTAAGTTACACACACATACAAAACAGAACAGGCTGCTTATACCACTCAGGTAGAGCATAAGATATATATTGTTTTTTTTTACAAGAAACCACTTGCACTAGGGAACGGGATGTTTGTGCTCTGATTACCTTATACTTCAAATCTTGCAATTCTCTTTCCAGTGTAGTAACACTATTCTTGAGCTGCTCCAGGGCCTCTTCAGCATCAGAGGGACTTATATTGGATACTGGCTTTGTTATTCCAGCTGCCTGAGAGTTTAGATCAAATTAAAAGATAATTTTCTGTATGTGTTGGCAAAAATATTTAGTTGAGGTTTGCATTGAGAAGGAATTAGCAATTAATTTTCACATACCTTTAGGATACTAGTACATAAGCCCAATAATTGCTGTGCTAACTGCATCTTCTCCTCTTCAGTTTCCTGTAACAAATTTGGTTGGCTGTTTAGCCTTCAACTCTAATTATTGATTGGGCATACCCACCTGTGTGCTATGTGTGTTTACTAACCTTCAGTTTCATACTCAAACGTTGCTCCTCATCATAATCAATATAGGGATTCCTTCCAATGGAAGCACGCAAGCGAGCAAGCTCCTCCTTGACACGTGAAAGCATAACCTCCGTTCGCCTCAGCTTAGTGCTAAGATCTTCATTCTGAATTTTTAGGATGTTGTTTTCTTCCTGTTGCATTATTGAAATCCCATTATAACATTAATCTGGAGCAAAAGTGGAACATTTTGAACCACAAATATTTCCAAGATGTTCAATAAAAGACTTTGCACAGAAGGTTCTGAAAAGGAGAGTTGATAAAACTAACTCAAAGTAATTATATTGACAATATCTTACCTTGATTTTTGCATGGTGATGAATGCGCTGATGGATGTTTTGCTGACCTGACAGCTTTCTTACTTCCTCTTCAAGTTCCATTACCTTCTGCTTATGATTTACATTCTCCATCTACACAAATGAAAGTATGGCCAAAAACCTGATGAAAAATAAAGAAAAAGAAAAAGTAATACCACTTTGTACAAGGACCATCCCCCCTCCCCCCAAAAGAAATAATAATAAAAAATAATAAATACAAACTTCTCAACCTTCAACATTTCGTTTTCTGTCTTAAATAACTGATCTCGCTGCCTAAGCTTTTCCAAGGCAATTTGTGCAGATACCATTTCAGCTTGCTTTCGATCAATTTCCTCAAGCCATCTGGAAGAGAAGGCTCAACAAAGTTAGACAAGTAAAGATAACAAAAGAACTGATTAATTTATTATACATTCAGTAGTTTTGAAGTAACAGTTGCCCACCCTCGTCTCTCCTCAATAAATTCATTAAGCTTCTTCTGTAGGTTAACTACTTCCTGCTCCTGAAAGAAGGATGCAATTTCAGAGGGAAAAAAAAAAAAAACACACACACACACACACACATAAAAACTAGTAGCAATTGAACCTAGTTTTGGTAGTTCTAAAGATGAGAATACCTTCTCTTGAGATTCCAAACTATGAAGTCGAGCCTTCTCTGTTATCTTATGCACTTGCTGATTATCCAACAGTGACTAGCAATACAAAATTGGAAATTTGAGATAAGCATAATTGTGAAAACTAAGAATAAAATCTATTTGGAAGTTGATCTCATCATCCACAAGAAGGAATTCCTGAAAGGGATGGTAATATATAAATTCTAATACCATATATATTCTGAGTGGCAGTATGTAACAAAAGACACAACAGAGTAAAGAAAACATAGGATTCACAAATTTACCGCATAATTGGTCATATCCAACTTTACTCCCAGTAGGTCTCTGATTACATCATGGGTCATGCTCTCAGCAGCAGCTAATCTGGCATTCAATGCAAATATCTGCATTGCCCAGAACAAAAGGTGACTATCCAGAAAAGGAACATAAAATATATGGGCAAAAGACTAATACATATCTCCAAACTGTTAGAATTTGTAAAATCCACATTGGTAAGTCAAAGGCTACCTCTTTCTGTCGGCTTACTGCCAAATATTCAAGCTCCTCAATATGCAATTTTGCAGCACTAAGCTCCTCATCCCTCTCAGATTTTACTTGCTGTGCCAAGCCCAATCCAATGCATTTAAAAGGGGAACCAGAACCCCTAGACTTTGTGGCGTACTTCTCTGACTTGATTGATGAAGAATTCATGACTTGGGTGGAATGTCCTTCAGGCCTAACTTGTTCAGCCATGGCTTCCAATGTCTTGAACTGTTAAAATTTTCATATTTACATTATTGTGAACAAAAAAATGAGAGAGATAAATTACTAGGGTCTAGTCCTATGGATGCCACACCTCTTTATAGCAGAACAAATCTAGTTCTATACATGCCAACCAACCCCTTTACAGCAAACAACAAAATCTAACCAATCTTAAAATTTCTGGCTCACCTTTTGCTTATATTCACTAGCCTGTGCCTCAGCATGCAAATTAAGTTCAGAGATATGTGCCTTGAGTTGAGCAATCTGTTAGATAATAACAAAAGTATAAACTTCTAATGCAAAAAAACACATTAAAAACAATTGAGTTCAAAGTCAGTGTAGAAATTTTGGTTTGACCAACACAGGCTTAAAACAAAGTTTGATAATTTTATGGAAGGTGCAACAACCAAAATAAAAAAATCACCTCTGCGTCCTTTTCTGCTATATCCCTTTCAAGAACTTGTGAATGCTTTAAGGCTTCTTGAAGGTTTTTGTCTTTCTCATCCAAATACCTATAGTTAATCAATAATTCAGCAACCACGCATAACCTATACATTCTTATTTACAGATCCAAAATAACTTCTTACCTTTTCATGTCAGCATCAGCATTTTTAACATTCAGCATCTGATCTTTTACAGCATGAAGCTCTGTTTCTAGCTCTTCTCTTTGCAACTGTTGCCGTTCAGCTTCGTCTTTAAGCATGTCAACCTAGCAAGTGGGAATCAGTGAGGCTTGATAACAATACAAGTACAGGTGGAATGTGCATAATATGACTCAGTTCTCTTTCAAAGCTTACCTTGCTTTCCAATACATTTATAGTACATTCTAGCTCTTCAACAGATCTCTCTAATAGTTTAACCTCTGCCTCCTTCTCTTCAGCATATATCTTTCTTGATTCAGCTATCTGATATTGATGTAATAAATTAAAATTAGAGATGAAAACAATCAAATATTTCACAAAGTTTGATAGTTAAACTAGCTTGTACCTGTTGAGCTTCCATAGCAATTGCTTCATTTTCATCAGCCAGTGCCTGTGCCCTTTCAAGTTTTCCCTTCCAATTATGCACCTCAACCTGGAGAAGATCCCTCTCACTACCAAGTTCATTCATATTGCTCATAAGGGATTCAATTGAATCATTCATTTGGCCAAGTGCATTACTCATTTCTGACAGCTCTATCTCTAAACGCTCATTTATCTTGCTTTTCTCTGTTAATTCCTCCTCTAGAGAACTTTTTTGTACCAAGGATTCTTTAAAGCAAGCTCCCAGCTCAAGATTTTCACTGGAAAGCAACTTTAAAGATTCACGTTCTTTTGAGAGATCCAACTCAAGCACAGATATTATGTGTATTTTATCCTGCAACTGAGCTTCAAGCATTTGACTATTAGAAAGAGCCTGATCAAGCTCGCCTGTTTTTACCGCAAGCTCATCTTCTAATGCCTCCAAAGAAACCATTATTTCCTCAATTTCATCTTTTTGATCTTTCGTATTAGAAGCGGATTCTTGCAACATGCTCAGATCAAATAACAGTCCTTTTAAAATGTCTTCCTTTCTTAATAACTCAGCATGAAGAGTTGAATTTTCTTCTACAAGTGCCTTAGCATGGCACTCCAAGCAGTCAAACTCTTCTATGAACTTTGATATCCTCTCTGTGTTTTCAGATATCTCTTGGAACAATTTATCTGAAATAAAAGAGCTTTTTTCATTCAGTATGGTCAGTAATCTGCTACCTATCATATCAACAGTTCCCACTGTATCAACACATTTCATAATGTTTAAGCTTGAAATGGAGAGGAATTCATGCTTAATTTTCTTGTGAGAGCAAAGTTCATTTCTTAAGAAAGCATTCTCTTCCTTCAGTGAATTTACATTGTTAATATAGTTTTCCAAATCCTTGCTTTTTGAACATAACTCCTCAACAATGACAGATTGAGAATGCTGAAGATCTTTCAGTTCAGCATTTTTCATTTCCAGATTATTCTGTAGACTGACAATGTCTCTCTCTAATGAGAATATTTCATTTTGCAACCTGTGTTTGTCCTTATCAAAGACATCTATGCGGCTCAAAGATGATTCAAAATCAGAACTTCTCATCTCTAAGTCTTGAAGAACCAAGGTGTTTTCAGCCTTCAACTTCATTATCTCATTTTTCAATGATTCATTCTCATCCACAAAGTCACTCATTTTGATTAGCTCTGCATTTTTCATGTCCAACTCAATTTGAAGCTTGTGTGACAAGTTTTCCAGCACACAAATATTCTTCTGCAACTCTTGGTTTTCTTGATCAAGGGCAGAAATTTGACTGGAGGAAAATTCTAATGCAGTTTCCTTTGTTTTGAGATCTTTTTGTAGTTTTCCATATTCAGTTTCTAGTGATTGAACTTCATTCAACAGCCTCACCTTTGTCTCATTGACTTCACCAAGTTCACCTTTCAATGCATCATTTGAACAATTAACATCCTTCAGCAACTGAATATCTTCTTCAAGAGTCTTGTTCACTTCCTCCATCTGAGAAATTCTTGAACTGCTGAGGTTCAGCTCTAACAACAGGTCCTTCCTCTCCATTTTTATTTCTTGAATTTCTTTTTGTAGATGACAGACCTCAAATTCCTGGTCCAGTAAAATTTTTTCTTTCAACTCTGAGTCAACCTTGAAAAGAATTAATTCTTTCTTCAAATTCTCAAGGACTGAACAACATTTGATTTGCTCTCTTTCTGCTTCAGCTTTCTGGAGAGCCATCTCTTCTAATGCTGAAGCCAAGATAAGTGACTCAAGGTCTTTGGAGCACCAGTCTACCACAAAAAGATCAGCTTGAGTTTCAAGGACCTCCTCTTTATATTTGAGTGTTTTCTCCTGATCCAGAAGGTATGACAAGACATCTGTTTTACTCAGGTCCAACTCCTTCATTAAAATGGCAAGCTGAGATCCCATATAATTAGACCTTTGCAACATCAACTCCTCTTGGAGCTGCAGGTTGGATATTTTTTTCTCAAAAGTGTTTAGCTTGACACTGAGCTCCCCAGTTTCCTCTTCCTTCTGTGAGATTCTATCAAAACTATTCTTGATGTCAGCCAGTAGTTTCCCCTTGAGGATTCTACACATCTCAAGTTCTTTTCTTGACTTAATATTGTGTTCTCTCAAATCAGCTATAACAGAGTTTGATACACACACACCATTCTGAAGCAAACCATTCTCTGCATTCAGCCCAGTGACTGTTTCCAACAAAATTCCCATGTGACAGAGGTGAAGCACTGACACAGCACAGTCCTTCACAATTATTTGGGACCAGACATCCTCAAGCCATGAGCGCACCAACTTTGTAGAGTTTAAAAGCAGAGACTTCATGCAGTGGAAGTCACAGCCTAAAGACATGAAGTTTTGGTAACATGTAGTGTGAACCTCTTTGATGATACCCTCAAATTCCATTACCAGATCCCTTGTTTCTGTCAAATGGGTGCCAAGCTGCTTTTCAAGGCTTTCAAACTGCTGGTGCTTCACATCATTGATGGCCTGCAAGCTCTGGACCTCATCCATTAATAGACTCTTGTCATTGAATAATTCGACTTCCTTTTCCTTCATTCTTTCTACATCCAACTTCATTTCTTCATTTGCTATCACCAGTTTATTGATAATAATATCTGCATCTTTCATAGTATCTTGGGCCTCTTCAAATTTGGCAATGATACAAGAAGCCTCTGCGGCTTTTTGAGCTGCAACTATCATTGCATCACCAACTTCAAGCTCAAGCAACTGTAACAAGATATTAGAATAAAGTTGATTAATGTGTTGAATGCTGATAAATACAGAGATTAATGGACATTAAATATGTCCCCCCAATGGCATGAAATTTGGAAAAGAGAGGGGAATTAATGGACGATTTGTTTACTATGTTCAAAAGCATGATGTTTGAGAGAGATAGAGAGACAGGGAGCAGATTTATGAAATCATGTGAATCCAGATTATATACAGTTTATTACCCATATCAAAAAAGGTTTATTTTTATCTACAGAACCACCCCCTCCCCAACAAAAAAAATAAAAAGAAAGATCAAAAGAACAAGAAGTTGACAGAGGTGTGTAAAAAGTTACATTTGTTTCAATGTATCCAAACCCATGAATGAAAACAGAACCGAGCACAATTATACAAAAGATGATGCAGGGAGCACAACCAGAAGTATTTCATAATTTTTCTTATTTGAAATCCCAGATTTTCACTTTGAATTCAGATTTTATTTTTGAATTTTGAATTTAGGCTTTAATGTTGTTAAAGATTTATGGAATGTAATTGGGGCTTGATGTACTACTTGAAACTATTAAGAAGAGGCTCTATGAATAGCTTTGAAGCAATGCAATTTGAAAAAAAAAATATATATATATATATATATATATTTATTTATTGAGATGTTTATCTAAGTTTGGTGGAGATTCGAAGAACCCTTAGGTAGTGAAGCTGGGGATTTCAGGTACATTCTAGGAGGTGAAAACTAGGATTTGTCCTGATCTTTTTGTCTTTTCTTTTATTTCTCTTATTTTTGAAAAAACGTCCTGTGTCAAGAGAATTTGAGACAATAGATGTAGAAAGACATAACAGATTACCTCTTTAGTCTGACACCATTGAGAGCCAGCTTCTTCCACAGTTTTTTCAAATGCATTTAGCCTATGACTGAAAGCTTCCATCTTGAGTCTAGATTGCTTTTCATAGTTACTCATAGCTGCTTCCAGTGTCAGTACCTGAGTCGTAAGACTTTTCATGCTTTCCTGACTTTGTTTCTCAGACATCCACATCTGTTTTTTCTCGTCATGGAGTTTTACCATCTCAGCTTGCACCTCCTTCAAGCTTAAAAGGGCAGATTCGATTTCCTTTTTCAGAAGTATAATGGTAACATCTCTATTAGACACGTCCTTGAAAGTTCTGGACTTCATACTTTCCCCATCATATGAATAGCAGCACTCACTCTTCCCCACTTCAGAATATTCAGATGTCACAATTCTTTGGTCTTCAACAGGATTTAAGTCTATGTCACTTACTTGACTTGTTTCAGTATCTGTCTGCAACAATTTCTAGATTAGCAATTATTAAACCAACACTGTTCAAAGACCACAACTACAGCATAGATGTTAATTAACCTCAAGGCTAAGGCTGTATACCAGAAGGCAAGAAGCTTACCCGTCCTTCACCATTGCCATCAAAAGATGTAGAAACTTCTTGTGAATCATTCCTTGCAGGACTTCCACAATTCTCCACATACGTGCTCATGCATGATTGGAGTGTCGATACACCTGATTTTAGCTCAGCCAGCTTCTCCCTTGTCACCAAAATGTCATTCTCTTGGATAGCTTTGATCTTTTGTTCCATAGCACAAGAACGCTCCTGCTCCTCGGAAAGTTTTTCTAGTAGTTTAGCACAGTTTCCCTCTGTCACTGCTAGTTCCTCTCTCAGAGATTCAATATGTTTTTCTGCTTCTTCAATCATAGCAACTTGATCATTGACAAGGGCATCCTTCCTCAAGTTCATCTCTGCTGATTCACTAAGCTGGAAATCCTTGTGGTTTAGTGCATCAAGGTAACTAAGATTCATTTCTGATAATCTATTCACAATCACAAAAGCAACTGTAGCACAAACTGACGCTTTTCCAATACGATCTTCTGCCAGTTTCAATTTGTCCTCCAGCTTGGCTATCATAGATGTCTTCATGGTCAACTCAGATGTCAACCAGAGAATTTCTTTCTCCTTTTCACTCCACTCCTGCTGGTGTGCTTCAGTAATAGCCAGGGCTGCTCCTCTTAGAGACTTCAGCATGCACTCCACATCACTTTTTTTATTGTGTGCATCCTCTAAACATCTTCTCAGTTCTTCAATCAATAATTCCTTTTCAGAGATCGTTCTTATCATCATGCCAACTTGTTCAGATATCCATATCCTTCTCTGTGGAAAGGAGCTTGATATATGTTCAAGCTGATCAGAGGCATTGATGAGTGCCTCATGCCCATCAGCAAGAACTTCTTCAAACTCACAGGTCAATAGTTCCCATTCTTCAGACATTGTTTTTAGCTCCCCATCTTTCTCTGCAAGCTCTTGATTTAAGCTTTTGTTATCTTCAGTTATGAGATACAGTTTTTCCTTCAACTCTTTCAATTCAGTCTCCAAAATTGTTGTAGTCTTTTTCATCTCTATTTCTTTCAAATGACTATCTTGGACTTGCTGCTGAAGTATCGCAAGTTCTTCCTGCATACAGACAATCACTTCAGCAGTTTCAGCTTCAGCCTGCCTGCAAACTTCATCCATTTCTTCTTCATTGGACACCTGATAGTCACGGTCACTTTGGTACCAATTATTCAGTCTCTTGGCCTTTTCAAGAGAATTTTGCATCCTCTTCAATTTTGCCTGTAAGGGGGAGTCATCACTCTCAATATGAGTAGAAGGTGAGTGATTGTGTAACTCTTTAATAGCAAGCTGCTCCTTCAAAGCTATAATTTCAAGCTCTAGTTTACTCAAAAGCTGCAGATAATGACTGTTTGTATTCCTCAGGTCCTCCATCTCATTAATCGAAAGAATTTGCTGTGACTCAAGAGCTTCAGTGACGGACTTTGCCTCTTTCAATTCACATTTTGCCTCTTCACATTGTTGACTTATCAGTAAAAGTTTTTCGTTTGCTAGCTGAAGATCTCTACTCAAGCACATTGCCCTTTCATCCATCTCACGACAAGATGACCTCTCTTCTTTGATAATCATCTTTAATATATCCAGTTCCAGCTGCAAATTCACCATTTCTTCTGCGTGTTTTATGATTAGAGATTCATTCTCCTCTTCCGAGTTCTCATTTTGGACTGCCTTGAACACCTGGTATTCAACAGCTGGACTTTTTACTGAATCCTACAAGAAATTTTGTAACCACTGATAAGTCAGAAAATGGCATACACTTTTGTGAGTTAACACACAACTAAGTGAAGAAACATCCATTAAAACATAAGCCAAGGACAATTTACTGGTAATCATATAGAATCAAATGAATTAGGCTCATGGAGTTCATTTTGTCAAATCCAATTTGTAATCTCCATCATCTTGGCTTTCTTTTTTCTTAGTCCATAAAGTTAAGCAAGCCAAGTTGAAAATACACTTAAAAGCAAAAGTACCTTTGAGGTATTGACAATTGCATCTCGTTCATTGGGTTCAGATCTGATATTCTCTAACATAGAGCGTAGATCATCTAATTCTCTGCAGAACATAGGAGAAACAATTTGCAGAAAAAATTAGGGAAGTCACTGCAAGATTAGCAGCCCCAATCTACAAAGAAGAGGTTCAACAAAATTGAAAGTGGGAGAAAATGAACTTATAGGAGCATCAAACTTACCTACTGAGTTTTACATTCTCTTCTAAGCAAGAGTTTAATCGGCACCTGCATTCCTCTAACTCATCAAGAGTATTTTTCAACTGAAACCAATGAGAAATGTAAAATATATTAGCCAGTACTAAAGAGGAAACATGTTAGGATGTACATATAGAGACAGAAAGTGCAACCTCCAAGTGGGGAGAATTATTTTCTTTGCTGCTGCATATATCTTCCTGTATCAATGAAAAAAGACTATAAGATCTATAAATAAAAGGACAAACAAATCAAAGGACAAAAAATTAAATTAAAAATTTCTAGTTCTACGATTGTTATAGAATAAGAATGAGGTAAAGGAAAATGATTTGTACCAAGGGTTCAAATCCCTCTCTTTCCACTATTGTCAATTAAATATTAACTGTTTAAGGAATGGAACACATGAAAAATTAAATAAGGTAACCATATTGACCAACCTTAGGTTGCATATTAGACTTTGGATCGATACACTGCTTAGCGTTCCCATCAAAAAATTGAAGCAACTGCAAAAACAAAGGTCTTTTTGTTCATACAGGCTTCCAAATGACATTCCAAAACAAAACAATATGTACTACTTGTATCTCATAAAGATGTCTGGGTTGACTCAACACACATTTTAGGACAATAATATTTAAATGATATTAGTCATTTCTCATCTCATACCAATACTTCCCAATATTGCTCAGCTATTGAAAACTGTGAAGATATCAAAAATTTGAATTCTTTGTAACTGATTGTTATAAAGAGCATAATAGTAAAGTGAATGGTTTTTATTATTTGACTTTTGACCAAGGACTATAAGTTGGAGACAGCCAAATATGGAAATGTGGACTATAGATATGAGACAGAGGGAGTATTAGATTCTACACACACCTGATCCCGCAGCATGGACACTTCAGCCTGGAGTATCTCTCTCTCCCCTTCTTCATAGAACTCTTGAAATCTATAAATGCCACAATAAAGAAACTAATAACACTAATAATGATACAAAGCATTTTGCACTGTTTCTTGTTGAAGAAATAACACTAATAATGATGAGAAAAAGGATAATATGAATTATAATGATAATAATAGTCATAATTGTACTTATTATCACCTTCTAAGTTGGTCTAAAAGCCTAATATTCTCCAAAGCAAACCGAGTTACTTCGGGATTTCTATCAACTTTAGCTTGAAGCAGCTGAACCTCCTCAGAGAGTGCTTTATTCTCTTCCAGTAAATAAGCATCTGCAGGAATAGAACCTCCAAGAAGTGACTCCATTCTTTGAATTTTGTCTTCCCGAAACTTGAGCATCATTTTACTACACCTAGTGTCTTCCTCTCTTTGACGAACCTAAGAAGCAATAATTGATAGCTCATTAGACCACATTTGGAAGGGAAACCTTATATATTAAAATTTATAAAAATAAATAAATAAAGCCTCTAAAAAAAATACCAAGCGGTTCAACTGTTCAACTTCGGCCTCAAGTTGCTTGATAGAAGTTTCTGCCATCTGTTCCCTTCTCAAGGCACCAGCAAGTGTTGTTTCCAAAGTTTTCAACTGATTCAGTATTATTCATTGGCATGTTACGATTGGTAATATACGGAAAACCAACCTCATGGAATGTTTGAGAGTGGAATAACGTGCTTGAAATAGAAAATTAAAAAGCAAAAGAGAATAAGTGAATTAAAGAGCCAATACTTACTTTAAATGCATTTCAAATCAAACAGCCACAACTTACTTTAAATCTCTAATTATAGTAATCATAATATTAACAGCAACAACAACAATAACAAGAAAAACAATTATTTTTATTAGTAAAACCCATCAATAATAGTTTTTGGTTAACTCGATAGTTGGGGGAGGGGGAATTTGAACCTTGAATGTATCCAATGGAAAAACCAGGAGGGGCCAACTAGTTGAGCTACTTGGCAATAACAAGAATAATAATAATGATGATGATGATGATGATGATGTTGTTGAATTAAATTATGAAAAAATTTTAATTATTGGAATATCAGTTGAATCATTCTAAGGTTTCTTTATTCAAGTGTCAGATTGTTTTACTGAAATATTATAAGCCTAACAAAGCAAAGTACCTGTTTGGTAGACATTCTAACAATGCCTTTTGATTCATACCCAAGTGAATCAACAACATGCTGTTGATCCATGTCATAAATGTCTTCTATACAATCATTTTCTTGTTCCTGAGTTGCATCTTTTGTCACACCAAATGACAAAGATCTGGAGACATTATGACGTTTAAGTAAACAGAGCTCCTCCTGTTACAAAATTACCCAATGATTTTGAATTCAAACCTTTCTACAAATTAGAATTTGCAATAACACAAAAGATTCATCACCTTCAACAGTCGTATCTGGTGTTGCAGTGCAATAACATCTCCTGAAGAATCTTCATTAACCACAGCCTACACCAGGAAGGTAAAAAAATATAAAGACAAAAATAAGATGTCAAGAATATTCCACCATACAGCATAGGTAACAGATAGACTTTTACATTGTTCTGAATAAGTTTTGCTCGCTGAGCAAACTTAAGAGTATTCAGTGTTTCAGCTGCACAGCTGCAAGAATAAAGGATAAAAAAATAAGAAAAAAAAGGCCCATTGCACATTTATGACCAATTGTATGAGTTGAAATGAAAGAAAATCAATTAAAAGCAAGTAAACTAACCATATAGAAGGGCTGACATTTGCAATGATCATTGTCTTTGAGTTTCCACCAAGTGAATCCTGCATTTTGGTTTGTGTCAAGTCTAACATCATAACCAAGAAACATAAGACTGAGGAAGGCAGAGGGGAAAAAAAGAACCTGAAGAAGAAAAGTTAGCCTTGAATCTCTATATGGAATATGTCTCAGCTTCCCATGTGCCACATCCACTAGAACCATTATTACATGACTGCAAAATGCAAATGTAAATCCATAATATTCTAACAAAGGACTAATCTGAACAACACCATTGACGTTAGAGCATTAAGGTAAATTAAGTATTACCCCAAAGTAGACAATGACTTATTAATGTTAGCAGCTTCCTTTAAACGCTCACCCTCAGCACCAGAAGTTTTCTGCCTATTAAGGATAATCAAGTTAGCAGGGGTGACCCTCATCAAGTATGTGCTGAAGTATATATAGTTGAACAAACTCAAGTATGATGACTTACCTCTCTGAACCAGCAAGATCAACTAGGTTTAATCTTGCAAACCGTAGGTTAGTTGTGGAATCTTTTTCCCATCTACTCTCAATTACACATGTAAATACACTGTGAGAACGACTACTCTCTCTATTCATATTTGTAGCTGCAACTCTCCTATTTGAAGAACCCTATGCACAAGAACCACAAATACATGTTTGAGAAACCAAGATACCAAAGCAAGAATATGCATACACACTCCTATACGCGGGCACACCTGCATATACATATGTGCACAAATGCATGTGTGCATGCACACACACGTACTGAGAAATTTAGTTGCCTCAAACTGAACCTTTTAGTTCATAGATTAGTAACCTGAGTTAGAAGCCTTAGAATATCGCTCACAGTCTGAACTTCAAATTCAGAGAGATTTTCCACATAGACACCCTTCTTAACATCCTCTCGCAGCTATTAAAATATCACAAACAAAAAAAGAAATACTAAGAACAGCATGAAGAAAAGAACACTAGGGTAGCATCATGCACTAAGAACTAAACTTACCAGCAAATTGGTAGACGAGGGATCAAGGAGATCCGTTATTTGTTCATTGTATATCTCCAAGAAAGAACATTTGCAATTGTATTTTAGTTTTTCATCCCTTCTAATTTCCTCTTCCTACAATAAGAAATAAGAATGAGAAAAGTATATTGACCACAACATAACTTCTTAAGCAAGATGAAGCAAAAAAAAGTGCTAAAATTACAGCTTCAATCCTTGCAAAGAGGAATTCAAATATGCGTGGTGTCATTCCACGTTGTGGACTGGGCTTGAATTCTAAATCTTCAATCTCTCCAAGCATTGTATGTGTCTTCCCACTTCCTGTCTGCATTGCCAAACTCATTCATTTATAATGGGTTTAAAATCTTAAAAAAAGAAATACTTGTATTATTGATTTCTAACTAAAAAAAAAAGGTTTGTGTCTCAGTGGCTTAACTTGTTATAGCTGAATAAAAATGATCATTGAGTTCTAAGAAATTAGAGAATACTAGAGTAGAGAACACAAGTATATAACATTCAACCCCAAAGTCCCCATGTCCTTTTTTTTTTTTTTTTTTTGATAAGTAAGAATAAATTTATTGAGAAGAGACTACTTCATGTACAAAGGACACAAAGTAGCCAAAAAATTTACAACGAAGAGAGTTATGTACAAAATGGCAAAGACTCTATAAATGAAGCAATAAAATGGCTAGACATATGACCCCAAACACAAGACCACCCATAAAAGGAGCTAATAAAGGTTTCTAACAACTGAGACCTTGTACTCTCCTCATCTCCAAAAGTGTGCCAATTACATTCCCTCCATATAGGGTAGGCAATTTGTGCGCTTTAATTGAAACACTCTGGAAGTGATAGAATCCAAACCTAGTGTCAAGACCTACAGGCTAAGAACAGTATCTATATTGCTTTACCAACAGTATATACAACTTAACTGCCATATGATGTAGTGAATATCTCAATATCCTGTGTTTTAGGTAAATACCTGACCATAGGCAAACATGCAGCTATTGTAGCCCGAAAGGCAATTCTCTACCATTGGCAGACCAACCATCCTAAAAAGTGTTTCCTGCAAAACCAACAATGGACAAAAATAAACAAACTATGTAAAGAGATTTTAATAAAAAGAACCATTCCATTAATCTTCCATCATCTCTAATCAAACCTGGTCCACTGTTTCACATGCTACATGGTCAAATGTAAATCGAGTTTCTGGTTGCCCAATCCAAGTAATGCTTTGAGCACTTTCTTGCTTCAAACACCTATTGTAACCCTGTGTACTCCGTTCCATGCTATTGAGAGGACGGACACGTATGAGAACCTAGACAAATTCAAGACCCATCAGCATAAAATTTCAAACTATCACTTAAATTTTTTTCCAAATTCTACATACCAAATTCAGAGTTCCCCTCAATTATCATAAAAAAACTTATCAATATTCTCAATACATCATTAAATCAAAATCGACAATCACTATTTCAGCACATATTAAACCTCATTCAAAAATACTATATGTCATGAAATGTACTCCAATTTCAAACTCTCACTTAAATTTTGCAAATTCTACATACCCCAATTCAGATCTCCCCTACATTATCATTAAAAAAAAAAAAAAAAAAAAAATTATCAACATTTTCAATAAATCATTAAATCAATAATCACCATTTCAGCACATATTAAACCTCATTCAAAACACTATATGTAATGCAATGGTACTCCAAATGAACCTTACCTGTACATTGTGCTCCATCCAAAACGATGGGTCTTCTCTAAGATCAAAGTAAGGCACTTCCACACTATTAACAACAGTAGCTGGACCACAAGAAATGGGCATTCCTTTATACAATGCAGCAAAGTTCCCGGCACGAGCACCACCACCAACACTTCCATCAACCCCCCTACTCCGAAACCCTGAACTCGGAGGCTTACTAACACTCTTAGTCGGCGTGCTCTGAGTCGAATTGCTCTCTGAATAACTCGAATTAGCTCTTCCCACCGTCCGGCTCGCCCGGGGAGTCATACTCACCAAACCCCCATTCCCAACTCCACCTCTCACTTGAACCAAACTACTCCCTCCCTCATCACCATGAACCGAACCGCCTTCGTGCTTCTGAGCCCACCCGAACCGTTGCTTCACCGAAACCCCAACGCCGTGCTTGTCCGGAGTACGAAGCGGCAACGAATGGTCAGAGCTTCTGCCCTTGCTCGCCTTCGTTGGAGTCCTCTCGATCTTACTCTCTTGCTTAGGGTTTTGAACCGGTTCTTGGATTGCGTTGAGCGGAGGCCTCGACGAGTCGGTGCCGGTTTGAATCGGCGCCGAATCCTTAGGGTTTACAGGCACATTCTCGATCTCCTCGGCCTTGCCGGAATTCCGGCGCAAGAATTTGAAATCCTTCAACATTCTAAGAAGTAGTAGGAATTGGAAAAGTGTGAAAAAATTTTCGTGGATTTGTGATTTGGAAATGGATTGAATTAGTGAGTGAGTGAGTGAGTGAACGAACGTGTACCTGAAAGAGGAAATGGAAAACAGAATCCCGAGAGTTCGAATTCTTTGAATTCCTGAAATTTCTTTTTTTGGAAAAATAGAGCGTAAGTTTTTGTTTTTCACTGTGTTTGGTGAAAATCTAGTAGCTCTAGATCTTCATGATTAGAGGCTTCTCTCTCTGTCTTTGTGTTTTTTTGTGTTAAGTTTAAAAAGCTCATTTTGAAATGAGAGAGAGGGGACTTTGGATGGACGGCTGAGATGTGATCTGGATTTGAAATTGGAGACATGTCGCGGTTTTTGGGATTTGAATTGCAGGGGCTTTTTGGTCAAGGAAATTTGCGAGGGCATAATAATGGATCAATTTTGAAATTTCAACGGCTAGGTGCGGACGTGGCGTTGGGCTACGGACCTATATTACTTTATTACGCAAGTATTTGTCGGAAGAGTAGGAGATCAAATGCGTTCAAGACCAGAGTCCCTGTTCTGAAATCGCCTTGTAATTTTGTTCAAATAAGTTTAAATAAATAAATTAGATTAAAAACCCTCTAAACCCCTTAGGGTCCGTTTGGTTCGATGTAAATCGAATTTCGAGTGTAAAATGAATGCAAGGGAAAATGAATTCCCGTAAGGAAATTAAAATCTGGGCGTTTAGGTATGCAATGAAAAATAGTTCGAAAAACGATTTTTAGTGTTTGGTAACATTTTGAAAATGTCAAAATTTTCACATTTTCTCAACTTCCAAACAAATTTTATATCAAAAAATCCACCACAACAATAACAACAACAACAACAACAACAACAAAATCAGAGATCAAAGAGAGAAAGATTGAGAGATTGAGGGAAAGAGACATAGCAGGGACATTGAGGAACAACCAGCATTGAAACCCACAAACCACCATAGCCAATGATCCACCACCCCCAATCGACCACCATCAACACTTAAACTCACCCCCAACCCACCACCACCGAAACCCATGAAACACCCCAACCACCAATCCTCCAAAACCCAAGCAAAAATGTTATTTTACAGTCAAAAAAAAAAAAAAAAAATTAAGGCAACGACAGCGTGGGTGGAAGAAGGATGAGTCTGATGAGTGAGAAAGAGGACGAAGGTGAAGTAGATGTGAAACTACCTTTATCGGCAAAGGGGCTTGCAGGCACGACGATGAGGTCGTGGGTCAGGGACTGGGATGTGGTGAAATCGGGGTGGGTTTAGCTACGTTCATCGGAGATGGGTTTGAGCACGACGGAGAAGCTGAGGCGGCATGATCAGATCGGCGATGGGTTTGAGCGATGCGATTAGACCGGCAGGGCCGTGGGTCGGGGATTGGATCTGGGCTTCATCGGTGATAGCTCTCTCCGTCCTTCAGCTTGGGCTTGGCGTGAGTGATGAGAGTGAGTGAGGAAAGAAATTTTCTGAGGAGGAAATGGTTTGAAGGTAAAACAAAACTGTAATTGGTTTTTAGTTGTAAGGCTCTCTATTTTACGATCAACTGAAATTTATTTTTAGTTTGACCAAATTTTCATGCGTACCCAAACACCCTCAAGAGTGTAAAAAATTTTCCTGATTTCCTTTACCACCGAAACAAACTGACCCTTAAACTCTCTTTTTTTCATCAATTTTTAGTAGAACTTTGGTAATTGGTAGTACTATGCCAAATAAACCGTTTTGTTAGGAGATTTTAAATTCAACATTTTACAAATTAATGAATCAATCAATTCTTCAAACCCATATTTTTTGAATCATTATGGCGTCAAGGTTGTTGAGCCTGAACTCTTTGAGCTTAGGGACAACCATGATGGTGGTGATGATCAGTAACTTTCGTGGTAGAGAATGAGAAAATTTTAAAGGGAGAGAAAGAGAAAGGTGAGTATGGTGGCCACTATTAGGGACAGCGGCGACAGCCAATAGTGCTGAACGAAAATTGGTGGTAGTCAGATCTAAGAGAGAAGATTGTGATGGCAGAGTTTGGACCTTGGCATTTGATGAGGAGTGATTGTGTATGGCACCCTTTATTTATTAATTTGTGCAACACTGATATGTCACTCTGGGATTAGACCGCACCCTTATCAAATTCTAACTCTCTTTTCTGTATTACCTTTTTTTGGGTAACAAATAGTGTATTAAATGCAAATCATTCTATTGCAATGAATTAATTACTTATTTTATTAAAAGTGTAATAATTGTTTCTTAATTATAATCTAGAAAAATAGTACAATAATTTTTTTTTTTATTATAAGGAGGTTTGGCTTATCTTTAGTATTTTTTTAATTGGACATGTCCTTTTATTTTAAATATATAATGGCAAGTGGTAGTAGGTTTTAATTTCCACATTTTATTTAGTTAGTGGGTGACATGGTAGACTCTCATTAAAATAAAAGGAGATTCTAGTTAAAAAAATACTAGAGATAAGCCAAATTCTATTATAAGAATATGAATCACCTTGCTGCTCTTGCTTTCTTGGAATAATTCACGAATCTTTCATTTAAATCTTTGAGGGAATTGTGTTTATTGTGGCATGTAGGAGATTGTAGTGTTTGTAGTGCTTGGAAAGTGATTGTGATTGCAAGAATAGTGTTTTTAGATGAGAAAATGGATGTTAAGTATGCTTATGTACAACAACTTGCAAGATGTAATGTTGCATATGCATAAGCTAATGTCTCTCTCAAATTTTGCAAAATTTATCTATGCCAGAATTTTATGAATTGGAATCACCCCAAAATGAATGAATCTCTTTTCTAATGATCATGCTTGTATTTATAGAAGGAAATAGATTGGGAGTTTAAAATTTTCCTTTCGACCTTCCATCTAGGGGCTTTAAAACTTTTTTTTTTTTACCCTCTTAGACATTTAAACTGAAATTCAAGCTAGAAAAAGGTGCCAACATTTGAACTTCTAGAGTTTTTGGGAACAAAGTTCTTGATGATACTTAATCGTCTATGACAAGTGCCGGTCAACACTTCGATTGTTTGACCATTGTTGGGGGCTTTTTTATTTTTTTCGTCACCCATATGATGTTAGGGGAGTCAAGACTGAGACTCAACTTTAGGCTTGAAACATGGCCCAAAGGCTATCGATGAAGTGTGAAAAGCCCATTTTGCTCAAGGTTTAGGTTGCATCTAACAAATATTATAATTAGGCCCCAAAATGCCTCTTACAAAAATAAGCTAGCACAAAGAATGGCCTACACAATGAGTGCTTAAATAATAGTCTAACGGTAAGTAAGAGAAACATCCAACGGTAGATGTTTGGAAAATCAATAAATGTATTTGCATAGTAAAAATTATGCATTTCTTCCTTAGTTGATTAATATAAAATTGGGCCCATTATAACAAGTACACAAGAGGAAAAATGGTCCAGCAATGAATATGATAGACCTCCAGCAGTAGATGTCTGACAGGTTAATAAATGTGTTTACATTGTGAAAATCATATGTTTTCCTTATTATTATTAATTCAACATAAGGGAAAATTTTCATAGTATCCAAAACATTATGGCTTTCATCATAATAACAATAAACAAGGATTAAAGGTTTCATAATTACAAGTAAAAGAGGAAAAAATATGATGGAATGAAGGGAGAGAGATATTTTAGCTCAATGCAGCACATGTTGAACTAAGATTTTTGGAACATCTATATGTGGGGCATGAATGGTGTAGTGTAGGCTATTTTTAAGTGAGTGGGTATTTATGCTGGTGGTGGTGTGATGGAGTTAATGTTGAGGATAAGGCTTTAATGGGTAAAGAGTTGTTTGTGACTGATTAGGAAACATTTATGGGCTGTGAATATGTAGAAAAAAAGGGAATGTTTGAAACTAAGTGAGTGTGGGCTAAGGGGAATGATTTATGAGCTTGGGGAGAGTTGAACCACAAGCAAAGTGACAAGAAAATCAGAAATTTCAGATTGGTTCGTTGGTGTCTTATGGGCTGGTATGCTTAGGCTTTTATAGGGGAGTTTAAAGAAGCATTAATTAGCAAAAGTCCAAAACGTAGGATTGATTCAGGGGGAGAATAGCTGATATAATTATCCTAGGATTTAGCCTAAAATGGGAGATTTGCTTTTGGGGCGGGCTATTTTGCTTCTTTGGGCAATGTCATATATAGGTAAAAATCAGCATAATCTTGCATTAAATGCTAAGAATTCTGAGATTGTGTTCAGCCAATGGAATTAAGGCAAGTATTAAGAAGGAATCCTAGTGCTGCAACTAAGATTTGGTCTCTGGGAAGTAGGATTCAACACCCCAAGCCAGGTGTCAAAATTTAAGTCCACTTTAGAGGGTTCCGCTGAAGATCCCTTTATACCCTCCAAACCATATGTTCCCAAATTTCCCCCTTTAGGATTCATGGGCTTGGTTCATGAACCAATTACATACATTTTTAGTAATAAAATAAACTATTTTGTTGAATATTTCATAGCTTAGAGGTCTTGGTTATGTCTTCCTTGAGTTGTAAATAAAACTTGGGGAAAAAGAGTATTTATTGCCCATTAGCCTTTAGATGTCAGCATCTGGTACTTTTCACGTCAGAGTTGGTAGTGAGACAAGTGGCCAGCTCCTAATTTGGTTTGGGAGTTTGGTTGTTTCTTGAGGTGATCTCCAGCGGAAGGCAGAACTGAATGGAGTTCTCCAGTGGGGTCAGTTTGCACACATGGGCTGTTTTGGCTGAGATTTCATGTTGGGCTTAGCCATGAGGGCTGAGTATTTTGGTGGGCCTCTGACTTGGTGGTTCTCTTCACTTGGGCCTATCCTTTTGCTTTCTCATTATGAGCCCTACAAAATGGACAAAGCTTCCATATATTGCCATGAATTATTATTCCACATGGGCTTTAGTTGTTAGTAGAAATAAAATGAATCAATGAGATTTAATAAATATTTATGATAGGTTTTGGGTATTAATTTCCATGAACTTTAAATAACAGCCTGTATAGTTTCTCATAATTTTTGCTATGGATTATTTTTGTAAATGATATTTTCTTTGGGCTTTTAAATAATAACCTCCAATATTTCTTGAGAATAATATTTACCATGGGTTTTAAATAGAGGCAATATCCATGGATTTCAAATAAAATATGGTAACAACCACTATAGTGGAATAATGTGATATTCTCTTCTTTTTTTTTAATCATAATATGCTTGTAAGGTGAATAATTGTCATGAGTTTTGGAAATAAATATTATGAATGTTGTGATGTAAGATAGATAGTGAACATGAGTTTATAATATGAAATGAAATAAATAAATGTCATGGGTCTAAGATAAATAATTATAACTTTCCATGGGCTTTTATAAGATAATTGCCATGGGTTTTGAGAATAGATAATTCATAAATTCCATGAGCTTGTAATATTATAGTAATAGGTTTAAGAATCTAAAGTATTGTTCATTATTGGTCTTTTAAGTGAAATAATTACGATATAGTATTTTGCCAAATTTTAATAACATTGGGCTTTTGATAAAATAGTGTCAAGTAGTTAGCTTGAGTTTTTAATAATGCCAACGTAAGTTGGGTTTTTGATATTGCCAATGAGAATTGGGTTTTAAATATTGTCAGTGAGAACTGGGTTTTGATATTTCCAATGAGAATTAGGCTTCAATGTTGCCAATGAGAATTGGTTTTCGATGTTGCTAATGAGAATTGAGTTTTGATATTGCCAATGTGAATTGGGCTTTGGATAAATAAATTGTCATAACTTTAAACCATAGGCTTTGATTATAGATTTGAATTCCATTGATAAAATTGGCTTTGATTATGGATTTGAATTCCATTAATAAAATTGTTTTTCTATGGACTTGAATCATGGCTTTTCAAATATTGTCAAGCATAAGTATTCTTGGGCTTTAAATAGAATAGGATTTGTATATTGGGCTCATAGGGCCGGTTTTGGGTTTAGCTAAATAATGATAATAAAATTGGATAAAATATGAGTTTTTTGAACTTTTTGTGATAGTTTATATCATGACCCAATTTAGATAATGAGATGTGAAATATTTGTGATTAACATAATAATAGAGCAAAAAATATTTGGGAAAATCCAATAACTTATTAATGGTATTTGAAAATAAATAGGTGGCACTTAAATAATATTAGGTGTAAAAAAAATGTACCCAAACAACCATTTGGTTCAATTTCGAATTTTAACTTCTAACTTGGTTAACCGTAACGCATGGTTTAAATTCTAAATTGCAAGAACACATATTAACAGTTAAATTTTAATATTATTTGATCTTTTAATTAGATGGTTTAATCATTACATTTAGCACTTCATTTTGATCATTGTTAACTATAATATATTTTGGGATTGATTTCATGTCCATCAAAAATTTCAAGTGGCTTTTTATGATTTTGCCATTGGTGGATTCCCAATTGCAAAAAAGGATGTCTGTAGTGATTAGTTGTGATTGTGGTTTATATTATTAGAATTGTGATCACATCATTGGTTTAAAAGGTAATTAATGCATAATAAACTTTGGGGTCTAAACGGATTTCTCACTATGAATTAATAAAATGAGGAGGGAATGGGCTATTTAATGGATTTTTGGTTGTTCAAATGTTGGTGGTTAGACATACATGTATGCTCGACTAACATTTTCATATTTGCATGGCCAGTCAAAGTTTGCTTTTTCAGAATTTCCTTCACTATGAGCAGTATTTAGGCCTACCCTCGCTTGTGGGAAGAAGAAAAAAAACAAGCTTTGATTACATAAAAGAAAGGACATGGAGAAAGCTTCAAGGTTGAAAAGAGAAGCTCTTATCTCAAGCAGGGAGAGACATCCTTATTAAAGCGGTGGTCCAAGCCATTCCAGCTTACACCATGAGTTGCTTCAAATTACCCTTGGGACTTTGCAATGATATTGAGAAACTAATCTGTAAGTTTTGGTGGGGCCAACGGGGAGATAAACAGAAAATTCACTGGGTTAAATGGGAGGATATGTGCAATCCAAAACTTGAAGAGGGTATGAGGTTTAAAGAATTGACTCTCTTTAATTATGCTCTTTTGGCTAAGCAAACATGGAGGTTGCTGCCTGGAAAAAACTCATTGTTATATCGAGTTTTCAAGTCTAAATTCTTCCCAAATTGCTCGGTGATGGAGGCCAAAGATTCATAGATGGGTTCTTATGCATGGAGAAGCATCCTTAAGGGAAGAGATGTAATAAAACAAGGAGCTAGATGGAGGATAGGCAATGGCAATTCAGTCAATGTCTGGTTTAAAAATTGGCTCCCTTCTCTGAGTTACCCAAAGATCCATTCACCATTGATTGATGATGCCCAAGAGATTACAGTGAATTCCTTTATCAACCCTTTTACACAACAGTGGGAGGTGGGACTTCTAAACAATTCTTTTAGTCCTACTAAAGTCGAACTAATCAAGAAAATTCTTCTGAGCAATCACTTCATTGAAGATGTTCTCTTTTGGCCTTATGTTTAGTCTGGTGTATACTCCATTAAATCTGGATATCAGTTCCTAAAGGGCCAACAAAGTCAGCCACAAGTTCCCCAAGATGTCTCTGCCCAACCACATAATTTGCTGTGACTCAAGAGCTTCAGTGACGGACTTTGCCTCTTTCAATTCACATTTTGCCTCTTCACATTGTCGACTTATCAGTAAAATTTGGAGGAAAATTTTTGGAGGAAAATTTGGGTTTTAAAAACTCCAAACAAAGTCAAAAATTTCATTTGGAGGGCCTGCAAGAATGCCATTCCCACCAACATGAATCTAGTCCGGAGAACTATGATTGAAAGTGGTGTCTGCAGTTTGTGTTCCCAAGAGGAAGAAGATATCCTATGTGCTATCTGGTCCTGTCCGTGTCTAGCTGGAGTTTGGGGTTATGATGACCAGTGGACTTTCCAAGAAGGGGAGAACTTCGTTAGCTTCTCAAATCTAGTTAGCTTCATTGTGGAATCAAATCTTCATTTTGACCTCTTTGCCACGGTCTCTTGGTCCATCTAGAATAGGCGTAACCTGGTCAGAATTTCTTCTCTAGCTCTCCCTCTTGATCAAGTGTTTCACGTGGCACTTTCCTTTCTTCAAGAGTACCAAAACACACAGCCTTGCCTCACTTCCTCTCCACCAAGAACGCCTACTATTTGGTGACTTCCACTGCCGAATTGCTGCAAAATAAATTTTGATGGTGCCATCTTCAATGACAAAGAAAAAGCTGGAATTGGTGTTGTCATTAGGAATAATCAAGGCCTCATCATGGCTTCCTTGTCACATAATGTCACTCTCCCTTCTTCTGCAGTAGAGATTGAGGCCCTAGCAGCAGCCAAAGCTTTGGAGTTCCCTTTGGATATTGGTGTGTTAACGGCTCTTTTAGGGTGACTCAAGTTTAGTTATTAACTCATTGAAAGATCCAACTCCTTTTCTAGCTTCCTTTGGTCACTTGATCCGAAATGGAAAAATCTTTGCTAAGTCCTTTCACAGTATTAATTTTTCTCATGTTCGCCACGAAGGCAACTTTGTTGCTCATAAACTAGCTAGGCATGCTATACATGTCATCGGTTCTTCTGTGTGGATGGAGGATGTTCCACCTCACTTTCATGCTGTAATTCAAGTCGATTTGGTTGTTGTTTCTGAATAAATTTTACTACTTTCTAAACAAAAAAAGGTATACAATATATGTGTAGCATTAGAAAGCTTCACATTTTTTATGTATGCTCGAGCAACTACCACTCAAATTCAATTTCTAGTCAAACTATGTTGTTTTGGTTTGAGCCAATTGGTATTTGGTACATCCATAAAAAATGATTTGGGATGACCAAAATGGGGTTATCAACACTGAGTTACAGTGCTAGTCAGATTTGCCAATGAATTGTAATTAGAAGTTATTTTGGCTCAAAATTAGCCTTATTTTTGAGTTGGCTAATTTTAGTTGACTAGTCCATTGTTAATGATCTAAGATCATCAAATATGAGTTTTGATGGTGCTCAAGATTAGTAGTTACATGTTCCGCTAGGAATTTCAGAGACCTACATGAAGGACACATGAAAATTGGGAGTTAAAACTTGCGTGGTATCAACCAAAACTACTTCGGTGTCTAAGTCAAAACTCACAAAGTTGATTTTTCAAGATATCTATGGCTTGTTTGGTAGCAATGTTCAAGTATTATTGTTCAAAATGATTTGAAAACTATGGTTTAAAAAGTGTTGTGAAAACATGTATTTATAGTACTTATAATGCAAAAAATGTGTTTGGTATGCATATGTTTTTTTTTTTTTTTTAAGTGATAAAGTTTTTACTTTTTTTGATAATAACAGTACTTTTAAGTTTTTTAATTTTTTGCCTATGGCCCACCCATTCCCACAACCACGCACATTCTAACACTTCCTCTTCATCCTATCTTCTTCTTACTCTTTTTCCCACATCTTCTTCCCATCTCCTTCTTCATTTTCTTCCCATCTTCTTCTTCCTTTTCTTTCCACCCATTCCCAAAGGCCTATTTTGCAAGTCATAAAATTACACCAAAATCATTCAACCAAAACTAGTTCCCACATGAAAATGAGAGAGAGCCCCACGGGTTTGGTGTTTTTTTTTATTTATTTTTTATTTTTTTCTAGATTGGTAGTTTTTTCTTTTTGCTTTTTCTTTTGCTATGATGATCTTGATAGTTTTTGAGTTTTTGTTCCTTTGTGAGAGTCAGAGGACGACGAATTGGAAAGAGAGAGAGAGATGAAGAGAAAACGTGAAAGAGAGAGATTTAATTAGGGTTTATTTGGATATCGTTTATTGCTGAAAATACTATAGTAAAATAATTTTTAAATTATGAATAGTGCTCATAAGACCCAATTTGGATGTTACATTTGCTTTATTAAAAAACTTACGGGTCCCGTGAACAGTGCACGGGACCCAAGTTTGGACGCAAATGCCAGCCGCGTTTGCTATCCAAACTCACACTTAATATTTGTCAAATCAGTGGGTTTAGGGGTGTGCAGAAAACCCGCCAAACCCGACCCGACCCACCCATATTTTAATATATGTTTAAAATATATTATATATATAATAAAATTTTTTAAAAAACCAGCTGTAGAGCACTTCCTCGGTTCTTACTATCATGTATAATATAAAATTCTATTAGTTCTTTTAATATATATATATATATATATATATATATATATATATATATATATATATATATATATATTTAAATATATTATATAATTAATAAAAAAAATTTAAAATTTTATATATATTTTGTTTATAACTGAGTTAGGAACTCATATATATTTTGTTTATAAGTGAATTATGATACTAGTTCATTTATATTTTGTTTATCAACTCAGTTGGATGGTTAAACATATTTTGTTTACAACTAAGTTGGAATATTATTTTATATATTAATGTATATTTTGTTTATCAACTTAGTTGGCAAGTGTTATATATTTTTTTCTGCTCAATTTAATAATAATAGTAATAAAAAAAATTGTTCAACCCGACCCAACCCAACCCATGTGGGTTGGGCTGGGTTGGACTTATGTGATGAGTTGGGCTGGGGTTGAATTTTTTTTGACCCATCATGGTGAGTTAGGTCAAAAAAATCTCCTCAACCCGACCTATGCACACCCCTAAGTGGGTCGCACATTTTTTACCTATTTACAAAAATGCCACTAAATAACATTGTTTGCATCTTGAAAACTGATATGAGGAGCTTTCTAAAATCAGTATTTAAATACCATATTTTGAATAACATAACTCAAGCACTCTTAAAAAAAAAACTGTCTACCAAACATGTTTTTTTTTTTTTTTGAACAACAGTTTTCAGTGTTTGAACACTGAAAACTGTTGTTTAAAATATAATATCAAATAGGCCCTTAGTGTTTAGGGATGTTTTTACATACCTTGTCATGTACAATGACAAATGTATATATATTATATAGTTGATCCCTCACTTGTCCGTGATTTCTACCATATCCCGTGACTATGGTAGTGGAGTAAATTTGAGTGAAGATAAGGACTGAACTCTCGAAATGTTGCATCAATTCTTGATGATTTGGGCTTTCCAAAGAATCCAAACTGGGTTGAGTCATCAAAGTGACTTCTTTCATCAAAATAGTATATAGCTTGTGGATTCGTACTTAAAACGGGTTGTACGAACGTGTTGGAATGCATAGACGAATTTAGTTAATAGACAAACTGATACCCATCAAGTTTTGTTCTGAAGAGGATTAAAATAGGAGATAAGGCCTGACGAGTCCAACGGGTCCATGTCCATGGGCCAAAAGAAGGTCGAGCCCATTCTTTGTGTGGAATCCCTGATGAAACAAAGACCCAGCATGAATAGGGCAAAGCATGGGAAAATATTGGAGGAACACCTTAAAGACCACAGACTCTTCACAATGAATAACTTGTCCACCACGTTTCGGATTCCTGAAGACTTATTCTACAAGGAAAAGACTTGGGCTACAAGGACAAGACTTGTCTTACAAGGAAAAGACTTGTCCTACAAGGAAAAGACTTGTCCTACAAGGATAAGACTTGGGCTACAAGGAAAAGAGGCAAGACCTCACTACTATAAAAGCTCCAACACCCTCCTCACATCAAGGTACGCATAATTGATCCCTCTCTAGCACTCTAGAGTTGTGAGAATACTTCTGACTTAACCTTCGGAGGGTGTTTGGCCGGCTCCACACCGGTGCCTTCTGTAAGGTGTTCTTGTTTTCTTCTCTTTTGTAGGTGACTGTTTGAGCGCAAGGATCGTGCATCTCACTGGTGAACTGTACGGCATCATCATGTTCCATCTACCCTGATTCAATGGAAATTAGATTCCTCTCATGTGCTAAAAGGAATTTATAAAGTGGCATATGTCGACTGTTGACATGATCTTGTTCTTCTTTGGTTTATTGATCATCGAATGGCTTGGACTAGTTAAAAAACATCCCTTGAGCTTTTATGGATTTTCGTTCATTCTCAACTTTAGTCCATGTAATTGCATTGATGATATGCTTTGACGTAAAGGAAAAAGTAAGGGAGTCAGTCCTGGAGGCTGTACCGGTTTGGTCAGTGGTACCAAATATTTTGGTACCAGTTAATACTGGTGTACCGTTTTAGGATTACCGCTATTTTATAAAGAGTTCAAATTTAGTAATGATTGAGTGTAAAAATCATGTTAGTAAAAGTCAAAGTGTAAAAAAAACTCATTTAAATATCTTTGATCCTTAAGTTTTAGTTAAAGTGAGCATTTGGGTTTAGTGTTTTTCTCCTGTATCTGCGTTTCTGGCATTTCACGCATTTTTTTTTCCTTTTCTGCACGCGTTTCAGCTTTAGGGGACAAAGTTTATTGTTCATGCACTGTTCACACACTGTTCATAGGACCCACAACCACTTTATTTAAAAAATATATATTAAAAATGGATCTCACAGCACTATTCATATATTTAAAAATTATTTTGTTACAGTGTTTTTAGTTTTCAGTTTTCAGCAAAATAAGCTGTATCCAAACAAATCCAAAATACTATTTTTTAAAATTCATTATACATTGATATTATTTTTAATTATAATTGTTAATAATACAAAGTTTTTTTAGATGACACATGGTAGTAGGTTTTGTTAATTATTATTATTATAATAATAATAAATCTATTAGAAATTGATATATTTGGTAATTGGTGTACCGTAGTTGAAGTTAAAAATAGAATACATAAATAAGAAATAAATAAAAAACTTAATAAAAGGAAGTTAAGATTGAATTCATCTTCGCGTGAGTGGGTGTTGAACACGCAAAACAAAAACAAAAAAAGTAAATTATTTTATTCAAATAAATTAATAATAATAATAGTTTTTTCCTTGGGAAAAACACCATTTAGGATACCAAAGTCTTATGGGTCCGTTTAGATTGAACTTATTATTGTTGAAACTGAAAATTTAAAACACTGTAGCAAAATAATTTTTAAATGTGTGAATAATATCGTGAAACCTATTTTTAATAATTTTAAATACATTAACAGTACTACTACAGTACATAAATAATATTGCTACAATGATAATTGTCCTCTGGCCTAAAGCAAAACACCTGAAGTGAGGGGAAAAAAAAATGTGGAAAAATGCAATGTTTCCGATGAATCCAAATGAGCACTGTTTCAATAGTTTTTTCCTTAAAAAATACGTCATAATAGGTTTTTTTTTTTTTTTATATATATATTTTTTTACAAGTAGAAGAGATATATTAAAATAAAAACAACCATACAATTATCTATCGCAAATGGGCCATTCAAACATCATTGAGATAACAGTGGATGTTAATAAACTAATAATAATTCTTTTGAGATATTGTCCAAATAATGCCCAAAATGACATTTGCTGCTTTCTTCGATCTTCTTACTCCCTTTTTTTCTTGGTACTTCTATGTATAATAATACAATTATAAACAGTGCTAACAAAGCTAGAAATTCTTTTTTTTTTTTTTGAGAAACAACAAAGCTAGAAATTCTTTAATAAAACTACGTTAAATAATGTCTTCATGTAAGGAATGAAAGAAAATGCATTGGCAACTACCACTTGCTCGCATGCCATTTGTTTTGTTTGATGAGGGTGTGCTGAGCGATAAAAACATTAAGAAGAGAGAGAGAGCAATGATTAATGTGGGTTGGTGCTTTTTTTTTTTTAATAAATTGGAAAAAGGATATTTTATTGCTTAAGGGAATGCATCATGAAGTAAACGGGGTTGTACAAAACAGCCAAAAAAACCCAAAATAATAATAATAATATATCGTACAAAACTTGAGACTTCTTCCATCAAAGCGAGTATATAGCTAATACCTTTTTTTTAGCGTGAGAAAAAGTTTAAACCCTAGTTCTCCTTTATGAAAGAGCTAGGCAATATCACTAATTAAGTTATATAAGGTTTTTGACATACAATGTCTTAATCGGTTATACTTTCAGTTCTATATAGTATAAAACACCAATGAAAAATATATGTACTATTAAAATGTATATATATTATATAGACACAACAATAACAAAAATTCACTCTCAAATATTTTTAGGACTATGAATTTTTAACAGATTAATTAAGATCAACTATATGTATCTCTTTCTTGCAATATATTCTATCTAAAGTCATTACTTTGTTATTTTTTTAAAAGATGCTACTTTGTTGATTGATATATCATTTTTAATACTTTTTTACTATTTTTTTTTTATATTATCTTACCCTACCTTTGTTTTGTTCTCTCTCTCTCTCTCTCTCTCTCTCTATATATATATATATATATATATATATATATATAATTATATATATATATCACATATTTGTCTTATCATACATATATCATATAAAACCACTATAAGGTATAAGATATATCTTAAAACCATAGTTCACACTCCAATCCTATGGTATATATTCTAATAAAATGAACACGTTTCAATACTCAATTAATTAATAATAATCCTTTCCATAGTCCATAGACTCCATACTAATTAACTCATTATCTCGTTGTTTCTAAAAAAAAAAAACATTTTCTTGTTAATTTCTGCAAGGGTTTCAACTTTCAACTTATAAATATATTTAGCAATGTCCAACAAGTTTCATTGAAGTGATAGAAAAACAAGTTTCATTGACTAAGTTTCTATAAAATGAACTCATTATTTTTCTACGTCTCTAACTTGATAGACCTTTTTTTTTAGAATTAAAAAAAAAAAAAAAAAAAAAAAAAACTCCATCTTGTTAATGAAAACATGTGCTTAAATTTCAAATTGTTCCTCTTTTCTTGGTTACGAAAATGATTATCAAGGGTTTAGAGTTTAGGATCGGAGATGCTTATGTGATTAAAAAACTCCATCCATCAATCATATTAATATTAGCAATATTCTTTGATGCCATTTCGTCTTGTTGTAGCCATTGTTGCTGGCTCTCGGGCCCATGCTTCCATTATTGGAGTTGTCATATTCCCATAATTAAGGCTAAGTGTTGCTTGCAGATCGATTATAAAGTGGCCATAGTCATCCTATGTCGTCATGCGTGTCTCTTACTACCTACGCTACCAATAGCCTATGGCGTGTTGCATTTGTATCACATCTCATGTCATGTGGGTTGTCCAACACTTTTTGATATATTCAATTCATCTTTCAAATCTGTCAAAAGACTTACAGATGACAAGGTTTAGAAATAGTTAGTTGGCCTTTGGGTAGTTAATTAGTTGGCCTTTGGGTTATGTATGTACTATATGTAGGCTTAGAATCCTGTACCTATTTCAAGCTCATTTGTATGTAGGGGGAGGGAAGAGTATACAGGGTAATAGAGTAACATTGAGGAAAAAAAAAAGGTTTTTGGTACATGCAATTAAAAACATGTATTTTGTTGTTGGAAAATATATGTGAAAAAACGCGTCGGTAAAAAAATGTGTAAAAATACGTGTAATGTTGTTTAAAAATTAAAAATTATTATTTGAAATGGTGTACCAAACACCCCCAAAGAATCTCCTTATTATGATTTTCTTTTCAAGAACTTTCTTTACTTAAAAAAAGAAAACTATATAAATGGAATTACCTTCTTTATAAACATGGATCCCATATCCAAAATTGAAATTTTCAGTTCAATAATAGAACATAACTTAACCAAATTTGGAAACTCGATCTCACTTTAGATTTTAGATTTTTCTATTTTTTGGTATGTAGTCTAATTTGATTGAATTGAGAACTACTATATTTTTTTCCTTTTTAATATTATTGTTTTTACTTTTTATTGTGATACACAGATTCTATATATATTTTTTAATAGTATACAGATTCTATCTTGAAAGTTGAAACCACAGTCTTACCCCCACGGCCCCGGCCACCTGTTTTTATAAAAAGAGACTTACCATTTAAGCAAACTTAGATGCTTGTCAAACTTTCAACTCTCAAGTTCCTATGCCCAAAAAATCTAATCTTAAAAGGAAGTTCATAAAGAAAAGATTTGACGGGCACGGCATTTTCTTTTTTTTAACTGGATCTTTATCTTTTATAACATATTTTAATTTGGCCTTTAATCTTTCAATCTTGTTAATTTGATCACTAATTTTTCAATATCATGTCAATTTAGTTTTTATTGTTATATATATATATATATATATATATTTTTTTTTTTGGAGAAAGCTTTGTTGTTATATCTTGAATGAAAGTTAATGACATGTCAAACGGTTAAAATAAAATTTTAATATACTGTCATATCAACTAAAACTAATTTTTTATTTTGACTATTAGACTAATATCTATCCAAAAAATAACAATAAGAACTAAATTGATACGATATTAAAATGTTAAGGATCAAATTAATATAATTGAAAGTTTAAAAACCAGATATGATATATAAATTATATATGATAGGTAGTTTACTCTTTTTTTTTTTCTTTTTTTTGTGGTGGTATTCAAGTATGCTATATAAATAGACGTGGTTAAATTGGTAAAGCACGGAAAACAGAGAAAGAAAACCGTAGCATCTTTTTTTCTTGCAGTAATGATGCTTTTCCAGAGGCTAGAGATGTGCATAGAACTCATAAGATTGTCTGTAAGGTTCGTCATCATTGTAGCCGAAGCAGTTGGCGTGGTCATCCAGCAGAACGGTCCTCCTCAGCTAATATACCCTGGTTATGGAACTGCTACTCCTTTTGTAGGCTTTATGCCATAGTTTTTATCGTCCACTATATATTTTCTTTCTGAGACAACAGTTTTTGTATATAGTGAGAAGCTGGCAGTTTTAACTACTTCTTTTTCTTCTTCTTCCTCTTCTTTGGCAAGATGGAATGTAGTTACTTGCTGAATTGATGTTTCAAAGAAATACCCATCTTTGAAAATTTAGCTTTTGATGATTTTTCATGTGAGTTATATGATTTACACATTTTGTTCTCGGTGGCCGACTAATCTGTTGAAGATTCACAGTCCAATGGTAAAAAACTGGGGCTAAGCTAGCCTTGGTTGTATTGTTATTGTTGCATATATGTAGATTATCACTTTTATTATAATTGCACTGTGGTGCACATAAGCTTAATGCTTCAATGTAGTTCTGAATGCGATTTGACATCCATTATCCTTTTATTTTCGCAAATCTGGTTTTATAACTTTTTCCCAATTCAAATAACAAAGTTAGGAGGGATGAGTAACTTGGTGAAGAATTTTGCTTTATTGTAGGGTCTATAGCTTTTCCTTATGTAAAAAGCAGTACTGTCCTAAGATCACTCATCTGCACCTAAAAAAGAGCTCCAGAATTTTGAAGGTTGGATATGGTTTTTAGGTGGAACTGTAATTAGATACTGTTGGCTGAATTTGTCTTTGGACTTTGGAGCTACCCTTGCAATTTGTACATACAGTACTGTGTAGCTTTTTTTTTTTTTTTTGAGAAAGACAGTACTGTGTAGCTTGAGTCTTGAGATATTTGTTTGATTTTTTTGGGGATATCAGAGGTATATATGAAGAGTTTTTATTTTAGTGGGACAACCCAAGTTAACGTGGGTTTGCTGAATGTCTTTTCCTTTACCTGTGTGTGGAGAAATAATGGCTATTTAACCAACTGCAACACTTGTTGACTTCACAACCAATTTAGTTGCTTTCAAAGCTAGCTAATTACGTACCTTTGAATTCATTTTTTTTCCACATACCTTTAGTATTAAGATTATCCAAAGCAATCGATTTGGTTCCTAGTAAAGCTACCGACTTTTGCCTACCTTTATGCTAATTAAGAAGATCCAAATTGGATGTCAAAATGAATCATTTTCCAAACTTTATGGCTAGTACTGTATGATGAAATCAGACTAAAATGTAGTATATTCTCTAAGTTGGTGTAATTTTGATTTTTTTTTTTTGGTTGAGAAAATGGGTAATTTTGATTTTAGTAGCTGGAATTTAATTTTTTTTTACTTAATTCCCTTATTGCTACGAATATTATCTTTCCATCTACTCCTATGAGTTACTATCAGAAATTATTTTACAATATTTTTACAAACGGGTTGATGTGGTTAACTTCTTATTGGTTTTCATTTAAATCTACCATTAACATTTTTTTTTTTTTTCATTTACTAATAATTACTTACCACATCAACAATTTATAAAAAATTTTGTAAAAAAATTTGTGTCTTTAGCATTACTCTCATTCCTACACATGACATGACCATTAAATGCTAATTAAACACAAAATACGCCATTTAATTGATGTCTTAAAATTTGAGCACTATGAAATTACTTTGAAATTACCAATAGAAGACCATCACGCACCCTTAGTGTGATGGTCACTCTACAAGTATAAATACTTGTAGAGTGTGGGGGTAAGGCTAGGATTTGAGTCTCTAAGATGGAGTTTTATACACATATACACTTAGATTATGTTAGAGTAGAAATTTTATCTTGTATAAAAAAAAAAAAAATTACCAACAAAAATTATTTTACAATATTTTTACAAACGATTGATGTGACCAACTTTTTATTGGTTTTTATTTAGATTCACAATTAATATCACTTTTTTTTTTTTTTTCCATTTACTAATAATTACTTACCACATCAACAATTTATAAAAAAATTTGTGTCTTTAGCATTACTCTCATCCTACACATGACATGACCGTTAAATGTTAATTAAACACAAAATACGCCATTTAATTAATGTCCTAAAATTTGAGCACTATGAAATTATTTATTTAAAGTTTATTCCTTGCTTTTCTCCTTTCCTTTTTTTTTCTTCCCAATTTCATAAGCTATTTCTCTCTCACCTAAATTTCTAACCAACGTCTATTCACAGCCATGGACACAATCCAAGTATCCAACCACCTCCTACAACCACAGCTGAAATTTACTTTAGCCATCATCCTCTGCCTTAAAAATCTATACCTTCACCATCCAAAACCTCCTCTTCCTCACCAAATCACATATCTATCTCCCTCTACTTCTCACCATTATTATCACTACCTTCAAATTTATTGACTTAATTTATTAGAATGTCTTTGTTTGTGTTTAGTTGGTATTTAACAACTACATTATTTACTAAAAGTCTTAAACTAGCTTATAAGTTATAAGCTTTGTTTATGCAAGGGTGTAGTACACACATAATATATATTCCTAATAAGTAATAGACATTACACATTCGTAATATTACATAAATGTATAATGGATTTGAAATGAGTATTTTACATTTTCTAGGATTAGATACATGAATTTACCTTCTCAAAAAAAGAAACTTGAATTTACATATAAAGATACTTTACACATAATTAATGAATAATTGGAAGGATACTTGGCGTGAAATGGAGTGTAGTTAAATATATATATATATATATATATATATATATATATATATATATATATATATATATATATTTATATAAGTGTAGTTAAAAGATAGAAACACTTGGTATCAAATAATAGAAAGATTAAAATGACATTTGGCACGAAATTTGAGTTCAATTAGAATCTAATTATGATTTTTTATTTATCTTTCTTTCAACTTTCACTTTAATGTAACATATATGATGTACAAAATTACAACATTAAAAACCATCACAAATGTAAAGGACTAAAATCAAAATTTTAAATTTTCAAAATCCAAAATCAAAATGATCTCAAACTTAGAGATTATAATTTGTATTTTAGTCATGAAATTATGACCACGTATTGAATTAGTGATTAAGTTTAATAAGTAATCATATCAGTGAAAGTCTCACATGAAGGATAACTAAAGAATTTAAAAATTAAAATAATATAAATGAGTCCAAACCTTTAAACTCAAGTTTTAAATACATTTACTAAGAGATCATACATTATTAAGACCTTTTATACCTATATATACAAGATTAAAATAAAAAAAAAAATCTTTAAGTTTCATTTTTGCATTTCCTATTAGTGCAAGCACTTATCTATTCAAGTTTGTACCACATAATTCACATAAGTTTTTTTATATTAGGAAAAATTATATTTTTAATAGTTTAGGGTCATAATAACAAATTAAACCTTATACATTTAAAAGTAACAAATTAAACCCTAAAATTTTTAAAAATATCAAATTAAACCTTATAGTTGAAAAGTAACAAATTAAACACTAAAATTTCAAAAAGTAATAAATTAAACCTTTAATCAATCTTAAATTACAAATTCTATACAAATGTTTCATTTGTTACTTTTGAAAATTTTGGATTTAATTTGTTATGTTTCAAACTATAGAGTTTAATTTGTTACTTTTTGTAACTTTAAGGTGTTATATCATTTAAACTATGGACAACTTAAAGTTTAGTTACAAAATTGGTTGTAAGGCTACAACCTTACTCAATATCCTTTTATTAGAGGTGAGTTTTGACAAATCTACTAATGGATAACATCTTCTTCTTATATCTTCCATGCTTGCAAAATTTCTAAAAAAATTAAAGTTCAATAGCTATGTCATCAATAAATTGTTTAAATTATAAATTTTTATAGTTTAAAATTATGCATAAGATATAGGCTTATAGATTATATAGTAAACAATATCTATTTAATACAAAATTTGACATGTGTATTGAGAGCATAAAGAACATAAAATTCAATAATTAGATTTTCAAAATATATAGTAATATTTATTTTATTGGGTAAGATTGTATTTTTAGTCTATAACTAATTATGTAGCTAAACTTTATCTTTGAACTATAGAGTTTAAAATATAATTTATCCTTGATAATATTTTTAGCGGCGAGTAATTTTCCATTGAAAATGTCTATAAAAGGTAGGTGCATGTGTGATGGGTTTCAGTTAGCTCAACTGGTAAAGTCTTTGATGGTTGTATAAGAGATTTGGGGTTCAATCCCTGCCTACACCAAAAACTGATTGGTGTCTTGGTCTAATGATAAAGAGCTATCATCAGGAGCAGAAGTCATAGGTTGAAACTTTCTCTCAAAAAAAAAAAAAAAAAAAAAGGTAGGTGCATGTGTGGTGCATGCTAAGAATATAGAATTAAGTGTGTGTTTGGATTGATGAAAGTTACCAAATTATTTTACTATTCAGCTTATTTTTTCTACTATTTATGGGTCTCACTGCACCTTTTGATACTATTTACGGGTCCTACTGTACTATTTCAGCTAACTTTTATCTTTATCTACAATATTTTCAGTAAAAAGTTTTCAATTTTAGCAAAATAAGCAGATCCCAAATAGTTCCTAAGAATACAAACTTTTTATGGTGTGTTTTTCTTTGGAGTTGTTTTGGCTTCGTGCTAATTAAGTGTGCGTTTGGATACCACTTATTTTGTTGAAAACTGAAAACAATAAAAAATCATTTTCCTGGTTACTGTTCACTTTTAAAATTATTGTTCACATGCCTATTTGAACAGTGCAATAGGCGCTGGTTTAAAAAAAAAAAAAAAAAAGCTTGAAATGTGCAAATCAAAATGTGGACGCGTAAACCAAACAGAGCTTAACAATGGCCAAAGTTTTCATGATAAAATATTTTTTGATGAAAAGTTTTTCACAATATATATATATATATATATATATATATATATATATATATATATATTCTTTAAACTTATACCATCCATTTCAACCTTTTCATAATAATGATCGTTCGACACCAATGAATTTTTTGAAGTGGAATTAAATCATGAATTTGAGTTCTTTATTCAATGAAGTATACCGATTGAACTAATTGAAACACACAAATTTTCATAAAATAAAAAATAATTAGCATAAAGACACGAAGTTCAAATAAGGGTGGTACATTGGAAATAAAGGACTAAAGTTGGTTTATGACTAAAATATCATATATTCCCCTGCTATTTAAACATGTATTAAACCTTAATTAACTTGTGGGGAACAATGAAGTGATAATTTGAAGACCATTATTGTATTATTTTAGTGATAACACTGATATCAATTATTCAAGTTAGCAATTGGCATCCGTATAAATTTAATATAGGCTTAAACCAATTACACATAAGCTCCAAAAATGTCAATGAGAGATTCCCTTTTCATGGATAAGTACTCTCTTCCAAGGATCATGTCAGAATTGACATGCAACAGATGTCCTGTAACTTTGTTTGCATTCAATGGTATTATCAGTTTTATCTTCTTCTTTTTTTAGGAGCGTATTATCAGTTTTATCTTATTTGATTTATTCATATTATACAGTGCCCTGGCCCAGTGGCCCCACCCATAAAATTAACTTTATTTTATAGTGATAGTTCTATCTAGAAATAATACACTGATAAGGGTATTTTTAGACATACAAAGCTGACGACACAAAACATAAGTGAACAAACCAAATGTCTAATTGTTTAGCCTGACAAGCCCACCCTGCAATATAGTAGATGGTCTTATTAGGCTGACGACATGACATGATTGACGAACACATTTTCGTGAGCAAACGGATCCAGAGAAAGCAAACCTCAGTTAGACGAACCTCAATATGGATGGACCCAACAAAGGGGACAGACCCCAGGCGGATGAACCCAATAAAGGGGACCCATGGTACTCACGTGGCTCCCACGTGGCTAGAAGTGCTCATCAAGAATCCTGATATGGAAAAGCCTTGCACCCTACGCCCAACCATAATTGAGGGTCATCTACAAGGAAGACCATCCTGAAAAATCCGAAAATTTGATGGAGAGTTCTCCCCATAAGGAAATACCTTCCTCCTCAAGAAATTATGGTCAAATCTACACCACTATATAACTCCCAAAACCCTCTCTCACAAAGGTACGCACAATTTCTCTAAAACTCATACTTTCTAGCATTGTTGGAGCTCTCTTATGACTTAACCTTTAGAGGGTCTTTGGCCGGTACCCCACCGGTGCCCTTTGATTGGTTCTTCTCTCTTGTTCTTCAGGTGAACCCATTGACACATGTGTGGACGATAAACTCACTGACGATTTTTTGTGCATCATCATACACCAATCAATCTTTTTCATTCAACAAACACCAAAAAAATAACTGAGCATGAATCTTTTTTTGCAAGAGTTGGAAAAATAAAAATATTGTGTAAGCATAATATTGGAAGGAGAGGCGTAGCCAAGATTTTTAACTTGAGGGGGCTGAATTACATGCTTGTACATTAGTCATAACTCATATATTTATGTGTATGAATGCTATAAAAAAATTAACATTGTATGATGCATAAGATCCACAACAAAATAAACACATATGATAACTGCTCTAGTCAATTGCTAAACCAAAGGTTAATGACTGAAAGGTAACTAATACTCCCTCCGTCCCATTTTGTTTGTTCTCTATTCCATTTTGGAATGTCCCAAAATATTGTCCTGTTTCTAAAAATAAAAGTTATTAATTTACTAATGTTCCTATTTTACCCTTATTAATTTACTGATTCAATTTTTTGATAAATTTATTTAAGGGTAGTTTTGGAAACTTATACATTTTTAAAAGGTAGATAAAACAATAAATGATGTTCCCTTAAAAATTTTGACTTTTCAAACAGGACAAACAAAGTGGGACGGAGGGAGTATTTTTACTTTGTTTTAGTCATTTTATATGCCATAATTTGCTAGACATCCCCACTTAGCTAATTATTTTCATTACTTCTATATACCTTCTTTAATCCTAATAGTTCCATGCTCTAGATACATCCAATCATCAGCCAATAAAATTGAGACATCTTTATTGTCATGCCTCGAACCCAACTATAAAGATAAGCACGTGACAACCGCCGCTGTAGAGTAAGCACTCTACAAGTATGCAAGGCCTTTTTAGCAACTAAAATTTATCCTCAAAAATTAAATCAAATAAATCCAAAATACCTCAACAATTTCTTTATGAGTAGATCTCCAATAATTTAATAGGAACAAAATCTAAACCTCATGTACATAATGTCAAATGGAAATATAAAACTATTAGAAGACCATCCAATCCCAAAATCACTAAATTTCTTTTCCTGATCACAACACAACATCAAAACTCCCAAAACTTGCTATTCTTCACAATCTGAGAGATCTCCAAATAATAATCTTCCAACATCAAAATAAAAATAAACTAAATCCTTTAAATCTAAAGGTCTACACAAATAGTAATCTTAAACATAAAGGTTCAAATTTTATTCCATTGATTTTCTAAACTTCACTCATGCACACATTCTAGCGGAAGTCCAAATATATGCTACTCTTCCTGATCAAAATTTGAAAAGAGAAAGAGGGGGGAGGGGGGTTGAGTTGACAACTCAATAAGTAACCAAAATCCTAATAAGTTCTATCAAGCAATAGATCTGTAAAGTAAAAAAATGTAATATGAGTTTTCAAAAGTTATAATATACTATGGGTTTTCAAAAATAACTAAAAAAATTTCATTGTCTTAAAATAATAAGTTGCAAATAGATCACATACTTTAATCTTACAAATATATATCATAAATGGTTTAGAAAGTAGTTAGTTTTCCATATATCAAAAGTTATAACTTACAATAGGTTCCAAAAATACATAAACAGTTTAAGTGACTCAAAATAGTTCAAATACTTAAACATTTCCAAAATTACATATGTAGTTTTAAGGATTTAAAATAGTTCAAATATTCAAACGTAGTTCATATTCTTAACAATCTTATGACTATGGTCACACTATATCCCCGTGACTGGGTATCACAGTACCAATGAATAACCCCCATTGGTTTAGGTATTAGAGTACTAATGAATTGGTTTGGGTATCAGAGTACCAATGAATAACCCCCATTGGCTGGGTATCGAAATCAATTCATAGTCGGATTGTTCATAATCATATATATGAAATCTTAGTTTCTAACAAAAATATATCTTATTCAAGCATGTATATAAAAATCATATACTTAGTATTAAAATATATTTGTAATAATCCTTTACTTGAAATCAGTAATACAATAGAAATAAAAATTCTAACAATTATAAACAATTTTTAGTAGTTAAAAATACATTAATATAAGCAAAATAAAACTCAATTAGGATAAGGTTACTTACCTCTAAAAGCCATATCAAAAGGAACTTCTCCCTAACACTTCCTCTAAAATCCTTAGATATCACCTATACAATTTTTCAAATATCATTTACTCAATAATCTAATATTTTTAAATAAAACTTATATGAATACCCGGTCCGAAGAGAAATTGTTAAAAATATACAATAATTTTCCATTATTATCTCATAGTTAAAAATCCATGTACTCATAATATATATATATATATATATATATATATATATATATATATATATATATATATATATATATATATATTTATATTTCCTCCACTTTTTGCCACTAACAGTACCTAGGGATAAAGCCTATAGATACACCATACGTATGGCCATATAGGGTCAAAAGTACACCACCTAATCTTCTATACGTGTGCTCATATTTTTTATTTATTTTTAATCCCCATTCACCCCTTGTTCTCTTTGAGACGAGGAGAAAACTAGGGAAAAGGTACTATATTTTGTATCATACAAAATCAAGCCTACACAGACACCATTACCTTTTGCAATTCGCCAAAACCCCAATTCGGTAAACCTGTGCAAAACCGGACCCAAGAGCCTTCTTTTACACTTAACGCAACACAGGGCACAGAGAAAATAAATCAAATTCCTTCTTTGTTTACACCGTTAATCTCATTGGATACATAAATAGTCTCACTATTGGCCAAAATACTCACATAATTTTTTTTTTTAATTCCATATAAAGTTGAAATTTGACAGAGAACTAGATTTCTTAGATCTTACTTTAAGTGTTCCATCAATCTTTCACTACTTGAACAAACTCAGAAGTCTTCCTCCAAAATATCTATCGTTATACTCTAACTTAATTAACTTATCTGTATATATTAAGAGGATTCATAAAGTTAGTTATTGTTTATTTTCCTGTCAAAAATACCTTTAAATTAATTATCCAACAATTTAAAAATTGGGTTAAAATAATAAATTGGCAAAAGAAATTAGTTATTGTTTTTTTTACTGTAAAAAATACCCATATCTAAAACTTAAAAATTGGGTTAAAATAGTAAATTAACAAAATAATAAATTCCTACTTCTACATTAAAATGCCTTTATGCTTCTAGTTCTAATAAACTCATATTTTTACGTTATTTAAATTCCTACTACTTCTCACTAACTCCCTACAAAACTCACCCCATGTATTTTATTTATTTATTTATTTATTTTTCCGGGTATTACACTTATGGTATCAAATATTTTTTATCACTCATGCTAGTGTGTCGTTCTATGTATTTTTGAGAGATAATTGTCTCAGCCCTTTGATTGATCATACAACCGCAACATATTTCAAAGGGGAAACCACTAAAACTAACATTAGACTAGGTATGTGATTTTTTTTGGAGGGGCCAATTGATACATTTGTAGGGGCCAATTTGTTTTTATATAGTATTATATAGGGGTTTCAAAAGCTTTGGGAGGGCCATGGCCCCCCCAAGCTTATGTGTGCTTCCGCCCCTGATTGGAAGATAGATACTTTATTGAGAAATACGAAAATAGATGTGCTTATCCAAAATAAGAGTTGTCTCTATATCCATCTGTTTGGATTAAAAGGAAATAGAGGGGAAGTAGAGTTGGAAAGAAGGAGATTAGAATAGAGTAGATTTAACCAAATTGGCCCTAAGTTCCATCTAAGCAATATTTATTTGAGAATAGGGAATAATTTTTTCACATTTTTTGATAAATTTTTATTAGAGTAATATCAATAACAACGTAATATTATTTTTTTATTAAAAAATATTCACCCACAAAAGGAAGTTGCACTACCACTACAAATTATACTCAATGGATAAGGATAAGTGTCCTCATCCTAACATGTCCAATGTATAGATGCATTAGACACAATCTCAATCCATATTCAATGTAAGTGAAAAAAGTAATGACAAAATTTATACCCTTGAAAGACTTATTGATATTTATCACTTGTGCCATAACACCAATGGCTTATTTACTACAAGCTATAGCTTAGTATTCTCTCCGATTTCAATGTTGTGTTGAAACTTGAAAGTGAAATGTCCTATGCATTAGAAAATGGGATAAGAATATTTCTCAGCAATACCTTGGAGATGAGCCCAAAGCTCTATTGGCTTAGACATCATGACCATGTGATCGGATCCTTTAATCTCCACCACATCATTGGGTGGATTTCTCTCAATCATCCACAGTTGAAGATCCCTCCTTGCCACCTTATCTTTTTTGGATATGATGTAAACCCGTTTAACCGACCCATAATTCTCAGAGGACAGCATTAGCTGCTTTGATAGGTCTTCATCACTAAACAAACGTAATGGTCTCAACAACAAGGTAGCCAGTGTCAAATCCTACAACAATTGTAACATACAATGTTGATCACGAACAGAAAGTTGATATGTTGGTTTCAACAAGAACTTTTGTAATTAATAGAATGTATTTTCCATTCTATTTTTGATTAAAAAAAAATGCAATTCTTACCTCAATTGGGCTAAGTTGGAACACATCTGATGCCAAGTACAAGGGCCCGAAGATGAAAGTGGTTGGCAGATTGTTTGGGCCTTGGTCATATGTATAGTGACTGTCAAGCAGAGGGCCTTGTTGGCTGAAAGACTAATAATTAGACATATCAATGTCAAGATGCAAAGAGTAGGTCACTAGCAAAAGACAATTTAATAGAGTTGATCATTTGATTCTATATAAAAAAATAAAAGGAGTTGATCACTTGATTCTAAATTAAAAAAAAAAAAGAAAAAAAAAAGGAGTTGATCTCTAACAACTATGAATCTCCTATCATAAAATTTATTATTAGACAAATCAGTGTCAAAATGCAAAGAATAGGTCGCTAACTAAAAGCAATTTAATAGAGTTGTTCACTTGATTCTATAAAAAAAAGGGAGAGTTGATCTCTAACAACTATGAATTTCTTATCATTAAATTTATTATTAGACTAATCAATGTTAAAATGCAAAGAGTAGGTTACTAACAAAAGGCAATTTAATAGAGTTGATCACTTGATTCTAAAAAAAAAAGAGTTGATCACTAAATGAAATTTATTATTAGACAAATTAGTGTCAAAATGCAAAAAGTAGGTCACTAAAAAAAGGCAATTTAATAGAGTTGATCACTTAATTCTCCAAAAAAAAAAAGAAAAAAGAAAAAAGAGTTGGTCACTAAATTTCCTATCATGAAATTTATGATTAAATAAATCAGTGTCAAATTGCAAAGAGTAATAGAGCTAACAAAAGGCAATTTTAATAGAGCTGATCACTTGATTCTCAAAAAAAAAGAAAAAAAAGAATTGATTACTATATATATATATATATATATTTTTATACAAGAGAGTTGATTACTAACAAATATGAATTTCCTATTATGAAATTTGGACAGGTAAATAATAATAAAATGAAACATAAATATGGTATATTAAATTGTATAGCTTTGTTTGGGTCTATATATAATTATATGACCTATTTTCTTTAGGTAGATTGTTTTTATTTAGATGATGAGTAGGTTGAGATGATGGTAAAACCAGGAGGCCAGAATAGTTTTTTGACCGTCCTAAACATTTGGGCCAGCCCTAGCTTTAATAAGAGCTCATCTTTGGGCTAAACATTTCACAGCATCTCAAGTCATAGTTAAAATGTTAACTTGGGCTTGAATCTCAATGGAATAAAAGCTCATGATTTTCTTACCACAAAAAAAAAAAAAAAAGCTCATGATTTTTTTTTTTTTTTTTGAGAAGAAAAAGCTCATGAAATTTGTTGGAAAGAGATTCAAATTGCAAGGGTAAAAGGGTTACAACCAGCACTTACATACTAGTTACATCTATTAAACCTAATTAATATTGTACTTTACTATTAAAATGAAAAAAAAAAGTGCATTAAGACAGTGAATACCATTTGATTGAGGGTGGAAATGTTGAGGGTTGGCCCAGGCATTAAGGCAGTGACAAAAACAGCAACAGAGATCTTACTTGGAAAATATTCCATGGCTTGAGAAATTGCCAACTCACCAAGGCTATGACCAACAAGGATTACTCTTTCATGAGAAGGAAGAGCTTCAATGAAGTCCCTCAAGGGCTTGAAATAGTCAAAACTTGATTGGAGATCATTTGCCTGCAATGGATTGATCCCAGAAGCAGCTAAGTCTAGTGCAGTGACATTGTGGCCAGAAGATTTTAGTAGTGTCACAAGCTTGTACCAGGACCAAGCTCCAAGGCATGAACCATGAATTAACACAAAGTGCTTGCCAGTTCTTGGTGGCTCCTTAGTAGCCTCAATTCCAAGAGATGAAAGAATGATAAAAAAAGAAATTAACATGAAATGCTTCTTGCTCAGCTCCATATTATGTTTTGTTCTTCCTAAGGACACACAAATTGTCATGGGTTTTATGTAGTTATAAAGAGGTAGGTTTTGATGATGAGCACCTTTCCTAAGGACTCGACATAAACTATGCAATTTGACCATATAATTTTTTTTCCCTTTGTTTGAATTTGGCTTTGAGATCTCTGATAAGGCTTTTTGAAAATCTTGTCACAAAGAACACCAAACTGATCACTTGTCAAACATGTTAACAAGCACAAATGATTAAATATTTTTGATTTCTTTGTGCGGTTCTCCAGTACACAAATTATCAACAATGTCTAAAGGGTAGGTTTTGATAATGATTATTCTAATGGGCTCTTATAGCAAAGAAAGAAAGAAAGAAATTTAAAAAAAAAAAGGAAAAGAAAAAAAGAAACCCATTCTAATAGGCCCACGTTTTCTCAATAAAATAAAAATATCATGCAACTTAAAACTTTGACTTTTAAAAAAGATTTTGAAAGTCATAGCAAGCAAGTGCGGCTTCTGGAATCTGTTTATTTTTTGAATGGGTAGAAAATGACAACATTTTGTAACTTTTAATGACATTTTTCAGGTTTAAAACCACCCCTCCCTTCACTTATATATATATATATATATATATATATATATATATATATATATATATATATATATATATATATATATATATATATAATTTTTACTATATTCATTGTCCTGTTTGTTTGTAAGATTATATATAGTTTTTCTTTTTATATTTCATATTTGGAATTGAGTTTGATGTGAAAAAATAAAAATAATAAAACAAGATGTTGTGAAAAACAAGAATCTAGCTAAATAATTATTTTTGTATTATATATGTCATTCAAAAATATTAGACTACAATTTCAATAAATTTACCATAATTTATAATTTATATTTTGTCATTATTTTTTGGAGGAAAAAAATGACGTGATATTGTATATACAAATGTAATGATGATTTGAGAAAAATAAATAATTACTATAAGATTCTTAAGAATAAACCAAACATAAGATTTTCATATTCCTATGAATCTTATTAAATCCCTAATCAAACCAAACACAGGAACAATTAGATTATCAAGCATCTAAATTACTAGGCATCACTTCTCAATTGGATGCCAGTGGTAACATAGATTCCCCTAACATGTTGATATAATTATTGGTCCAATTAGAATTGATACTATCCCTACATTGGAGCTTGTATGTGTTTGAAGGCTTTTATTATTGTCCAATTTTACTTTGGGAATGGAAATTGTTTAGGTTTGGAGCAATGAGAAGTATGAGAGTGTGGAGCACAGGGTGATAGTGAACTAAGAGAGGGAATAGTTCTCTATTCCATTTTTCTTCTTACTAGCACTCTCCACCATGTTTAAGCCCTTGGAAGAGCTGACAAATGAGAAAAATCCTACTAAATATGAGCATACACTGGGTTGAGTTTATAAATATTCGAATGCAAAGTAATTTTCAAAAACTAAATGTTGACCACTTGCAAATTAATCATTTGGAGGTAGTATTATCTATTGGGACCAATAACCTTTAGAATTCAATAGAGTACTACTTTGTACACACAAATAAGCAATTCTGTGAATAAATATGATTCAATCAATTTTCCTTATATTGTAGAAGGTTAGAAATACAAATTTTATTATTATTAAAACGATATCATTTTCATAGAGAGCCTTGTGCCATAATACCACTAGCTTATTTACTACAAGCTATGGCTAATAAATTATCATTCTCTCTCTGATTATAATACATTGCTAGTGAATCAATGTCCCATGCATTGAAAGTGGATTAAGAATATTTCTCAGCAATGCCTTGGAGATGAGACCAAAGCTCTATTGTCTTAGACATCATGACCATGTGATCTGATCCTTTGATCTCCACCACATCATTGGGTGGATTTCTCTCAATCATCCACAATTGAAAATCTCTCTTTATCGCCTTATCTTTTTCAGCTATGATGAAAACCCTTTTAACTGACCCATACTTCTTAGTAGACAGCATTAGCTGCTTTGACAGGTCTTCATCACTAAACAAACGTAATGGTCTCAACAACAAGGTAGCCAGTGTCAAATCCTACGACAAATTGCAACATAAAATGTTAGAGCACTTGTTTGAACATGATCAGAAGGTTGACATGTTTGTTTCAAAAAGAAGTTTTGGAAAAGAAAATGCATTTCTTACCTCAATTGGACTAAGCGGGAACAATTCTGATGCCGAGTGCAAGGGCCCGAAGATTTTAGTAGTTGGAGGGTTGTTTGGGCCTTGGTCATATGTATAGTGATTGTCAAGCTGAGGGCCTTGTTGGCTCACTGACTATAATAATAAGATAAATCAGTGTCAAAACTCAAAGAGTGGGGTTGGTGTTACAGAAGTGAAGTGAAAACTTATTTATAAGGATTTGATATCACCAATTTAATAGAAGTTTTTATTTTATTTTATTTTTAAGAAGAAAATTTAATAGAGTATTCAAAAAATTTAATAGAGTTGATCACTAACAACTTTGAATTTCTAATCATGAAATTTGTATAGGTAACTAGTTTTTTTTTTCTTTCTTTCAGAATTGGACAGGTAAATATTAATAATTAGCCAATTTCATAGAAATATATATAATAATTATATGATTAGATATTTTCTTAAGGGTAGGTTTAGATTTTATTTTTATTTTATTTTTTATGATGGGCAGGTCGAGATTATAGTAAAGCCAGGAGCCTAGAACAATATCCTAAAATATTTTTGGCCCAGCTATAGCTTCAAGAAGAGCTCATATTTGGGCATGGACATTGCACAACAGTTCAAATCTTGTGGTTAATATGCCAACTTGGGCCTGAATCTCAATGGTATTGTAAAGGGCAATGAATTTTGTTGGAGAGAAATTGCCACTTCTATTTGATCTAATTATATTATATTGAACTTTATCGTTAAAAAAAGATCATTTGAAAAAAAGTTGCCAGGAGTACCATTTGATTGAGGGTGGAATAGTTGAGGGTCGGCCCAGGCATGACGGCAGTGGCAAAAACAGCTACAGAAATCTTACTTGGAAAATATTCCATGGCTTGAGAAATTGCACACCCACCATAGCTATGACCAACAAGGATTACTCTTTCATGAAAAGGAAGAGCTTCCATGAAGTCCCTCAAAGGCTTGAAATAGTCAGAACTTGATTGGAGATCATTTGCCTGCAGTGGGTTGATTCCAGAAGCGCCTAAGTCTAGTGCAGTGACATTGTGCCCTGAAGATTTTAGCAGTGTCTCAAGCTTGTACCAAGACCAAGCTCCAAGGCATGCTCCATGAATTAGCACAAAGTGCTTGCCAGTTCTTGGTGGCTCCTCCATGAATTAGCACAAAGTGCTTGCCAGTTCTTGGTGGCTCCTCCTTAGTAGACTCAATTCCTAGAGATGAAAGAATGAAAAAGAAAGAAATTAGCATGAAATACTTCTTGCTGAGCTCCATATTATGTTTTGCTCTTCCTATGGACACAAATTGTCATGGCTTTTATGTAGTAGTTATAAAGAGGTAGGTTTTGATCATGATTCATGAACTTTCCAGTGGGCTAGTTTTCCCTCTATATAAACATGCAATTTGACCATATAATTTTCTTTTCCCTTTATATGAATTTGACTTTGAGATCTTCGAGAAGAATTTTGAAAAACTTGTCACAAAACAACACTTCTCAAACAGCTTTAACAAGTTCAAATGATCATTGAATATTCTTTAATTTCTTTGTGTAGTTATCCAGTACACAGATACAAAATACATAAATATCTACTTGCTTTACATAAATATCTACTTGCTTTGATATTTGAGAACAGATTTTGAAAGTCATAGCATGCAAGTGGGGCTGCTTGAATTCGATCAAACATTGAACAGGTAGAAGATGCCAAGAGAGTCTGTAACTCAATTACATTAATTAATCCATTTTTTAAGAAGAAATAGGGTTCAAAAAAAGCAAAGATTCTGTAAAGAAAAGGAGTTTCTAGAAACTACCAGAACTTCAAAGAAACTTGGGGAGAGAGAGAAAACTCTGATCGAAAGATTCTAATTGATTGATTATGAGAAAGATACAAAATACATGAATATCTACTTGCTTTATATACACAAAACAGAGCAAGCAAAGAAGCTGGAAATTAGGAATTTCCCTAACTAACTTCTAACTAATTACACTGTGTAACAATCGAGAGGGAAAATTCCCGACCTATCACAAGTTGACACATCATATTACCTAGTTCACAAAATACAGCCAATTACAAAGAGCCACGTACTGCTGCTAAGATTTGCTATCACTACTCAGAAACCAATAGAAAATTGCCAAGTGTCATTGAAATAGAGGCATAAAATACATGCAAAAACCAATCACACATCAGCGCATGTAAGCGATGACGTAGGCAGTCCAGCATGTGTAAGCGATGACCTAAGCAGCCCCGCACGTGTAAGCGATGACATAATCAGTCCAGCACGTGTAGGCGATGACATAAACAGTCCAGCACGTGTAAGCAATGACATAAGCGGACTAATCAGGTTATGACATGTGTCACCAATCAGACTTTGTCACGTGTCTCTCACCCCACCCTTAAACTCCTATAAATAGAAGGCTTTCTAAGGCATTTCAACACACCAAGACACCTTGGGAGAGATCTTGGACAGGTAAATAATAATATAATGAAACGTAAATATGGTATAGTAAATCGTATAGATTTGTTTGGGTCCATATATAACTAGTTGCTAACCCGTGTGATGCAACATAAAATGTTAGAGCACTTGTTTGAACATGATCAGAAGGTTGACATGTTAGTTTCAAAAAGAAGTTTTGGAAAAGAAAATGCATTTCTTACCTCAATTGGACTAAGTGGGACCAATTTTGATGCCGAGTATAAGGGCCTGAAGATTAATTGCCTGTTTGGAAGTTAAAAAAAGGAGGAAAGTAGAGTAAAGAGAGGGAGAGTAATTTAATTACCTTGTTTAAAAGTTTTTTAAGGAAGGAGGGGGAGAGATTTGAAGGGGTTTGGAGAGGTTTCAACTATCTCTAATCCCTTATTTTTAATTCCTCAAATTGGAGAGATTTGAAGGAAGAATAGAGTAGATAAATTATTGACCAAATGAATTCCTCCATTTATCTTTTCTAAATTAACAAAATTACAAACTGATTATGTAAATAATCTTTGTTTGTTTTTTGAGAAAATTTAAGGTGAATGAAAAAAATTTTTGAATCTCACTATTTCACTCTGAAGCTAAACAACCCATTTTTTTACACACTTAACCATGTCATTTTCGCTAAAAACCATTGAAACACCACGAAAATGAAAAAAAATAAATAATAAAAAATCAACTAATAACTTGAAATTTTTGAATTTTATTGCTCCAACTTTCTGGGCAACCAAACAGAGTAATACGTAGCCATGCTATTTACCTTTGTTAATATGATATTTCAATTTTCATTTCCTTTACGCTAATTGTTCAGAAAGCCCAAAATTAACAAAAATTAGTAAATAACATGATAACATGGCAGATCACAGAATATATCAACATTTGAGTGAGAAAAAGGAAACGAGATTACAAAAATTTGTTTGCATTTCGATTTTCTCGGAAACCAAACGGTGGGGTAAAGTTACCTGAGCAAGATTTGGTAGCGTAGATTTTGAGAAGAAGGACGAGAATACTGATCAAGTGCGTCATATCACCGGCGAACCTGAAGATATTCATGGTTGCTACTAGTCTTGCGGAGCTAGATTTCAGAGACATATAAGAGAGAAAGAGAGAAATGTTGAAGAAGGAAATGGAAAACAGAGTGAGATTTGATTTGAACAGAGTTTGTGTGCGTGTGTTTCTTTGTTACCGGAAGAGTTGGGCATATAATTTATTTTTATTTTTGATATAACTTTTGTTGAGGTAATAAAAATTATTTTAGAATAGTTAATAGTAGTTCTATACTTTCTATGAGAGGTATTTAATGGAATGAAAATGTTGGTTAAATAATTATTTATTAATCTAACAAATTAATTATAAATTAATGTTATAAGTCCATTTTCAAATAACAGTAAATTTGTCTATTTAAATCATTTACTTTTATTTTCATTCTAATTTTTAAAACATTCAAATAAGAGGAATGACTAATTACTCTATTTCTTCCTTATTAATTTTAAAAACATTTAAACAAGGTGGAGGATAACCATTTCCCTCTACTCTCCTTCCCACTACTCTTCTCCTTCTCTAAACTTCCAAACAGGCTATAAAGTAGTTGGAGGGTTATTTGGGCCTTGGTCATATGTAAAGTGATTGTCAAGTTGAGTGCCTTGTTGGCTCACTCTATGTAATAATAAGATATATCAGTGTCAAAAGACTCAAAACTCAAAGAGTGGAGTTGGTGTTACAGGAGTGAAGTGAAAACTTATTTCTAAGGATCACATATCTGATATCACCAATTTAATAGAGGTTTTTTTTTTTTTTTTTTTTTTTTTTTAAAATATAAAAAGAAGAAAATTCAATAGAGTATTCAAAAAATTTAATAGAGTTGATCACTAACAACTATGAATTTCTAATCATGAATTTTGTATAGGTAAATAGTTTTTTTTTTTCAAGAATTGGACAGGTAAATATTAATAATTAGCCAATTTCATAGAAATATATAAAATAATTATATGATGAGATATTTTCTTAAGGGTAGGTTTAGATTTTAATTTTTTATGATGGGCAGGTCGAGATTATGGTAAAGCCAGGAGCCTAGAACAATTTTTTGCCATCCTAAAATATTTTTGGCCTAGCTATAGCTTTAACAAGAGCTCATATTTGGGCATGGACATTGCACAACGGTTCAAATCTTGTGGTTAATATGCCAACTTGGGCCTGAATCTCAATGGTATTTTAGAGGGTAATGAATTTTGTTGGAGAGAAATTGCTAGTGTAATAGGGTTACATTACTTCTATTTGATATGATTATATTATATTGAACTTTATCCTCCAAAAAAAAAAAAAATCATTTGAAAAAAAGTTGCAAGGAGTACAATTTGATTGAGGGTGGAATAGTTGAGGGTCAGCCCAAGCATGAAGGCTATGTTGCACGGACATGGACACGGACACGGACACGGATACGGGGATACGACAATTTTTAAAAAATAAGGACACGACACGACGGGGACATGGCGGTTAAATAATTAATTAAATTTTATATTTAGGCATATTTTTTAATATTTTTAGACATAAAATACGTTTATGTCTAGAATTTAAATTATGTAAGAACTACAAATAAGTAAACTAATACCCAAAGTAGTACAATAATACACATAAAATGTTTAGAGTACAAACCATAAAAGGATAACAAGTTCAACATCAATAAAAAATAACTTATAACAAAAAAAGAAGAAGGACAGAGGGCACCCACTGCAGTAGTGAAAAAAAAAGCAAAACGTATAAATAAGTGAGTAACAGTACACCCACCCATTCACCAAAATTAATATTTGAAAGAAAGAAAAAAAAAAAATAGAGAGAGAAGAGAATCAAGAGATCGGACTTGTTGTCCATGCCGAGAGAGAGAGAGAGATCGGAAGGGACAGAGGGCAGAAGGCACGGTGTCGACGTCGGAGCTCCTCGATCGGCCCGATCTAACTCCAATGAGGGATAGAGGGCAGCGGCAACGACAGAGGGAGGGTGGGTTGAGAAAAACTTGAGATGTGGTTTCAACTTTCAGTCTAAGAGACTCTAAACTTGCTTTATTGCTTTATTGCTTTAGGGTTATCACAAAATCAATGGTATTGGTAAGTCCACCTGTCAAAATCTGTGATTTTTTTTTTTTTACTGCTGGTGTGTTAGAAGCGTTGGAGCCGTGTCAGAGAAGTGAAAAAAAAGAAAAAGAAAAAAGAGACACCGCCGGACATCGGAATCTGGCGCGTCGTACTCGTTCTGGTGTCCGACACGTGTCAGACACCGACACGACGCCAAAAATGGCGTGTTCGTGTAACCTAGCATGAAGGTAGTGGCAAAAACAGCTACAGGAATCTTACTTGGAAAATATTCCATGGCTTGAGAAATTGCATACCCACCATAGCTATGACCAACAAGGATTACTCTTTCATGAAAAGGAAGAGCTTCCATGAAGTCCCTCAAAGGCTTGAAATAGTCAGAACTTGATTGGAGATCATTTGCTTGCAGTGGGTTGATTCCAAAAGCGCCTAAGTCTAATGCGGTGACATTGTGCCCTAAAGATTTTAGCAGTGTCTCAAGCTTGTACCAAGACCAAGCTCCAAGGCATGCTCCATGAATTAGCACAAAGTGCTTGCCAGTTCTTGGTGGCTCCTCCTTAGTAGACTCATTCCAAGAGATGAAAGAATGATAAAGAAAGAAATTAGCACGAAATACTTCTTGCTCAGCTCCATATTATGTTTTGCTCTTCCTATGGACACAAATTGTCATGGCTTTTATGTAGTAGTTATAAAGAGGTGGGTTTTGATCATGATTCATGAACTTTCCAGTGGGCTAGTTTTCCCTCGATATAAAAGTAACTTAAAAAATTGGGGCTAAGCTAGCCTTGGTTGTATTGTTATTTTTGTGTATATGTAGATTATCACTTCCAGTATAATTGCACCGTGGTGCACATAAGCTTAATGCTTCAATGTAGTTCTGTATGCAATTTGACATGCATTATCCTTTTATTTTCGGAAATCTGGTTTTATTACTCTTTCCCAATTCAAATAAGAAAGTAAAAGAGGGATGAGTAGCTTGGTGAAGAATTTTGCTTTATTGTAGGGTCTATAGCTTTTCCCTATGTAAAAAGCAGTACTGTCCTAAGTTCCCTCATCTGCACCTAAAAAAGAGCCCCAGAATTTTGAAGGTTGGATTTGGTTTTTAGGTGGAACTGTAATTAGATACTATTGGCTGAATTTGTCTTTGGACTTTAGAGCTACCCTTGCAATTTGTACATACAGTTCTGTGTAGCTAGAGATATTTGTTAGATTTTTTTGGGATATCAGAGGTATATTAACAGGGACGGAACTAGGATTCAAACTTTGGGGGGCCAAAGTTTTTTGTTCAAAGATTTTAAAAAATTAAAATATCAATACTAGAGGTTGACAAAGTTGCATTATTAGCATTAATTTATTAACTATTCTTTGTATTTTTTCTTTTGAAAAAAAAATTAATAATAGGATTTTATAATCAAGAGTTTTGCTAGTCAATTGGCACGTCTTAATATTTTTAGGGTCTAACTAATGTGTGGATGAAGCGATCAATATGTGGCATATGAGTTTGTCTCTATAGCTATAAGGGTGGAGTCATTTGAGAGGGGCATAGAGCTCTCAAGTGAGAGGGAGAAATTGGGTAAAGGTTATTGGGATATATATATATATATATATATATATATATATATATATATATATATATATATTTTTTTTTTTTAATGGTAGGATTTGTAATTGATTTATTGTTATTACCAGATTTATGATTTATCCAAAGATTTTCTTATTATTTGGATATGTGCATTTTTTTTTTATAGATTTTTCTTGTTATTTATTTGTTGGATTTCTTGGGTCACCCCGTGCGAACTGGGGTGGGGGGAGGGAAGGCCCCTTTCTCCCCTTGAGTAGTTCCGTCTATATGAAGAGTTTTTATGTAGTGGGACACCCCAACTCAGGTTAACATGGGTTTGCCGATACTATGTCTTTTCCTTTATGTGTGTGGAGAAATAATGGCTATTTAATCAACTGCAACACTTGTTGACTTCACAACCAATTTAGTTGCTTGCAAAGCTAGCTAATTACCTACCTTTAAATTCATTTTTTTTTTCACCTACCTTTAGTATTAAGATTATCCAAAGCAATCAATTTGGTTCCTTGTAAAGCTACCCACTTTTACCTACTTTTGTGCTAATTAGGAAGATCCAAATTGGATGTCATTATGAATCATTTTCCAAACTTTATGGCTAGTACTATATGATGAAATCAGACTTAGAATGTAGTAACTTCTTGTTCAGGGGCCTTTTTCGGATGCCTAGTCACGTGTGGTCTGTTGGAGGGATGACCTCACTAGGCTCGGGTTTTTTTTTTTGGGAGTTGCGTCCGGAACACAATATTGGGCCACGTGGTCCAATGGCTACTGCTGTATTTTTTAAGCCTATAAAATCATTAAAGCCAAAGTCTAAGAATCGCGACAATGGTCAAATAAATATATAATATGTGTTTAATATAATAGGTTTGATTAGTAGTTGTAATAGTAGTTGAAATAAAGTATTTATTTAGAAGTAAATTAATCATGTACTTAATGATGTAAATTTAAAGATATGGAAACAAAGTCACTTATCTCTGATGGTTTGCAACCCAGCTGTGTAGCATCAATGAGATGATGGGATTCCAGCAGAATGCCAGCGGTAGAGGCTAGTTAAGTTTGCCCCTCTTATCATGCATTTAAATGAGTTTAAGCTTTGGTTAATAGTTGTAATAGTAGTGGGAACAAAGTAATATGTATTTAAATGTGAAGTAATCATATACTCAGTAATGTAAGTTTAAAGATAAGGAAACAAAGTCACTTATCTTTGTATGATTTGTAGCCCAGCTGTGTAGCATCAGTGAGCTGACAAGATTCCAACAGAATGCCAGCGGTAGAGGCTAGTTAAGCTTGCCCCTCTTATCATGTATTTAAATGGGTTTAAGCCTTGGTTAATAGTTGTAATAGTAGTGGGAATAAAGTAATATGTATTTAAATGTGAAGTAATCATATACTCAGTAATGTAAGTTTAAAGATAAGGAAGCAAAGTCACTTATCTTTGTATGATTTGTAACCCCAGTTGTACAGCTTCTGTGAGTTGATAATATTCCAGTATAGTAACTTCAGCGGTAGGGAGACAGTTTGTTATGATAACTTCAAGATTGAGGGGGGAAAAATGGGTGCAATTGGAGGGAGAGAGAATATGCCCAGCTGTGTGTAGGGGTTGGTTAAGCTTGCCCCTTTTATCATGCACTTAAATAATTTTTCCTTTTGACAATGTTCTTTTAATTGTTGTGAAGTTATGAATAGAGTTGCCTTCCATGAGAAGGCCTTTTGTATGAAGTATATGTACCTTCTAAGAGAAGGGTTTTATGTAAGAAGTAGTTGTGTCTTCTAAGAGAAGGGCTTTTAGTATGAGTGTTTGGCATCTCTTAAGAAATGTGGAGATGGTAAAGACATAGATGTTTTGTGGGATGTAGTATTTGTAATATGTGTGATATATGGAAGTATGAGAGATATGGTGGTTAAAGATAGTAAAAATATGAGATTATAACTGTAGGAGAAGTTGTAGAGATTGCTTTCCAAGAGGAAAGATTTTGTAAGAGAAGAGTATGGAAATGTGTTTAGGCATTTGGAGATAGGAGCAGTAAGATAGATGTAGAAGAGTATTGAGATGTGTTTATGGTCAGCAAAATAGTAGAATTTCAGAGTGAGAGAGCATGAGAGTGGAGCTTAGATGAGTTGTAGTGTGTTATATGTAATTGTGTAGTAAGTATGTATGAGATTGTATAAAAGAGGTGAAGAAAGAGATGTTTAGAGATATGGGCAGTAAGACATATGTATTTTCAGAATATGGAGAGTGAGATAATGAGTTTAAGAGAGTAATAGTATTGTAGTGTGTTTAGCAAAGTACTTGGATTTTCTGTTGCGATTGTATGAAGGCTTATGAATGGCATTTATGAGTTAAGGGCTGAAGAGTTTAGTTTCTCATTTAGAAACTAAAAAAACTCAGAAGCTCCTCACTTCATTAAAAGCTTCAGAAGATTATTAAAGGGAGAAAGAATAGGGAAGTGTATGAGAGAGTTCTCCCCCATTGGTGTCCCTCTTGAGGTGTTGATGAAAGGTTCCCTTTAGAGTTGAGTTTAAAGGGGTATTTTAGCCAGAATCTGTCCCAAACAGAAATGAATCTCAGAGAATCCATATTAAGATTTGGCTAAAAGTGGTAGGTTTAGCTTTAAGGTATTCTTGCTGTTTTGGGTAAGAGTTGCTGGAGAAAGAGCAATATAAAAGGAAGGTACTTTAGCAAGAGAAAGGTAGTTTCAATAGTTGGTTTTGGTTTTAGCCAAATGTGGAAAAATCAGTAATGCTTAGGCTGCTGGGTTAGCTGTCACAGCTGTTCTGAAAAGGTTGTCCCAGTTGTCAGGAAAAGTTGTGACAGCTATCATGAAAAAGCTGTCCTAGCTGGTAGGAAAAGCTGTGACAGCTATCATGAGACAGCTGTCACAGTTGTCATAAGACAGCTGTTTGCTTTGGACAGAAGACAATGAGGTCAGATGGGTGATTTCAGACTACTGGAGAGGATATTCAGCATTTATTGGATGGATTTGGCTGAAAATGGTAAGATCTCTTTGAAGGGTATCTTGCTATTTTGGGTATAGTAGCTGGTTGCTAGGATTTCAGTATTAAATGACTGATGATATCACTCCCAGCCAGGTGTCAAGTGCTGAATACATTGCTGGGGTTCAGTTGGAAATGTTTCCTTTTTGGGTGTTTGTGTTTTTAGTGCAAGGTTCCATTACAACACGTTTTTGGTAAGTAATAGAAGGATTGGTTGAAAGTTAAGGAAGCTTTAGAGATTTGGTCAAGGTCTCACTGAGTTGTGACATAATCTTGGTGAGCAAGAAGGGTATTTAATGGTTTGCTTTGGCAGCTGGCAGAGAAATATATGGTCAGATTGTGGTAGACAGTAGTTGGATATCAAAGATATCATGAATATTTTGTATATAGTTGGAGATAAAAGATAGTCAATCAGATTAGTCCATGTGTTTGAGTTGGATTTTAGCTGAAAGTAGTAATAAGATTTATGTAGAATAATATAATGAAGTTTCTGAATATGTATAGCAACAGCTGGGGATTGAATGAACAATTATTTTCCCATCAGTTAGATGGCTGGAGATATTGAGTATTTGTCACATGATGAATATTAAGATTTAGGAAAAGAGCAATGAAGAATTTTATCATTTAAAGTGCTATGTGATAAGAGATGCTTACCATACGTTACCTGCTACACACGAACTCATTAGAGTTTAGGGAGTTGGAAAAGACACGCCAAGCAACATGTCTATTTTATCAACTTTGAACTGTTGGAGCTTTACTGAACATATCTCTTGGCCCTCCAAACCACGACTCCCAAAGTTTCCCCAAGAGACTTATGAGCTTGGATCATAAGCTGAAGATGAGATGACGTATCTCGGGTTTTGTTGTCATTTTGTGTAAATATGGGCTTTTGTTGAAGAAGCCGCTTGCCATGAGTGTAAGAGATGTAATATGGGTTGTGAGTTTTGATTCATTGCTTAAGCCCAATCTATATGTTGATGTTGATGATATCATGGGTTATGATCCCAATTGATGAAAAAGAAATTGAACCATGAATCCGCCTCTTGAAGTAAGGATCTCGCGGGCCATATAAGCCCAATCCATATAGTTGAATGAGATATGAGCTTATTTTGGGTTTTAAATGGATTTACCCAAAAAATCAATAATATGTTGATGTGGCATGGGTTGCCAATGAAGTAATGTCATGTGGGCCGAAAAAACAGTCCTCAACACTTCTCTAAGTTGAGGTAATTTTGATTTTAGTCGCTGGAATTTAAATTTTTTGATTCAATTCCCTTATTGCTATGAATATTATCTTTCCGTCCATTCCTACTAGTAATGCCACCGTCATAAATTATTTTACAATATTTTTATAAATTGTTGATATAGTCAACTTCTTATTTCTTCTTGGTATCATTTAGGCCCACCATTAATATTATTTTTTTCATTTATTAAGCAATTTGTAAAAAAGTTTGTAAAAAAGTTTGTCTTTAGCATTATTTCCATTCCTACACATGACATGGCTGTTAAATGCCAATTAAACACAAAATGAAGTCATTTAATTAATGTCCTAAAATTTGAGCACCATGAAATTACTCTGAAATTATTTATTTAAAGTTTATTCCTTTCTTTTCTCCTTTCCTTTTTTTTTTCTTCCCAATTTCTTAACCTATTTCTCTCTCCCCTAAAATCCTAACCGGCGTCTGTTCACAGCCATGGACACAATCCAAGATTCCAAGTATCCAACCACCTCCTATAGCTACAACTGAAATTTACTTTAACCATCATCCTCTGCCTTAAAAATCTATACCTTCACCTTCCAAAACCTCCTCTTCCTCACCAAATCACATACCTATCTCCCTCTACTTCTCACTATTATTATCACTACCTTCAAATTTATTGACTTAATTTATTATAATGTCTTTTTTTGTGTTTAGTTGGTATTTAACAACTACATTATTTACTAAAAGTCTTAAACTAGCTTATAAGTTATAAGCTTTGTTTATGCAAGGGTGTAGTACACACACACACATAATATTTATACCTAATAAGTAATAGATGTTACACATTCATAGTATTACATAAATGCATGATGAATTTGAAATGAGTATTTTACATTTTCTAGGTTTAGATACATGAATTTACCTTCTAAAAAAAAGAAACTTGAATTTACACATAAAAATATTTTACACATAATTAACATATAATTGGAAGGATACTTAGCATGAACTGGAATGTAGTAAAAATATTTATATATATATAAAAAAGTGTAGTTAAAAGACAGAAACACTTGGTATCAAATAATAGAAAAATTAAAATGACACTTAGCATGAAATTCAAGTTCAATTAGAATTTAATTATGATTTTTTTATTGATCTTTCTCTCAACTTTCACTTTAATGTAACATGTATGATGTGCAAAAGGACAACATTAAAAACCATCACAAATGTAAAGGACTAAAATCAAAATTTTAAATTTTCAAAATTCAAAATCAAAATGATCTTAAACTTAGAGATTATAATTTTTATTTTAATCAAGAAATTATGACCACGTATTGAATTAGTGATTAAGTTTAATAAGTAATCACATCAATGAAAGTCTCACATGAAGGATAAATAAAGAATTTAAAAATTAAAATAATATAAATGAATCCAAACCTTTAATTCAAGTTTTAAATACATTTACTAAGATATCATACATTATTAAGACCATCTAAATATATATATATATATATATATATATATATATATATATATATATATATATAAAAGATTTAAAAAAAAAAACTCTAAGTTTCATTTTTGCTTTTCCTATTAGTGCAAGCACTTATCTATTCAACTTTGTATCACATAATTCACATAAGGTTTTTTATTTTTTATTTATTTTTATATTAGGAAAACTTATATTTTTAAATCTTATAGTTTAGGGTTGTAATAAAAAATTAAACCTTATACCTTGAAAAGTAACAAATTAAACCTAAAATTTTTAAAAATATCAAATTAAACCCTATAGTTTGAAAAGTAACAAATTAATTTCATTTGTTACTTTTGAAAATTTTGGATTTAATTTGTTACATTTTTGAAACATTAAGCTGTTATACCATTTAAACTATGAACAAGTTTAACTATAAAACTGGTTGTAGCCTAAGGCTACAACTTTACTCAATATTTTTTTATTAGAGATGAATTTTGACAAATCCATCATTGGATTATATCTTCTTCTTATATCCTCTATACTTGGAAAATTTATTAAAAATTAAAGATTAATAACTATGTTATGAATAAATTGTTTAAATTGCAAGTTTTTGTAGTTTAAAATTATGCATAAGATATAACCTTATAGATGATATAGTAAATAATATCCGATTGATACAAAACTTGACATGTGTAATAAGAGCATAAAGAACATAAAATTCAACGATTAGATTTTCAAAATATGTAGTAATATTTATTTTATTGAGTAAGGTTGTAGTCTTAAGTTACAACCAATTTTGTAACTAAACATTGTTCTTAAACCATAGAGTTTAAAATATAATTTATCCTTGATAATATTTTTAGTGGCCCTTGCCTAGTAATGTTCCATTGAAAATGTCTATAAAAGGTAGGTGCATGCTAAGAATATAGAATTAAGAACACAAATTATTAACTTTAATCATCTTGTTATTTAGCAGACTTCCTGTTACAGCAAGTACACAAGTTTGGAATGGATACTTAAATCTAAGACCCGTGATAGTACAAAATTTTATATTGGCTTAAGTAATCGTATAAAATTATGTATGAATGCGTGAACCATGTTCCCATATTTGTCCATGTGCGTGTAAACTTTTGTTGTTCTTAGCCTTTATCAGTAATGGACTTCAATTGGTTGCAATTTGCTACTGATATATGCTCCTTTTTTTTTTTTTTTTTTTTGGTGTTTAAAGACTTTTCTATCTTAATACACCTTTGGGATGTACTTATATTTGGTTTGCAAGTTGTGGTGGGTTATATTTATCTTAATAAACCTTTCTATCTTAATGCTTTTCTAAAAGTGCTACAGATTTTCATCAAAAAAAAAAAAAAAATAGTGACATAGGTGCTCCATTTGATGGGTTAAGCCATACCATCATCTCAAACTCAACCCTTACATCAATGATTCCAAGGATTAGGTGCATATTATATTTAGATACATCTAAGTTTATTGGGGACATGAATGAGAGAAATAACGGCAAGTAAAAACAAATTAAATACGAAGGTTCAAAATACAAATTTCCAAATGTAAATAGTAAAAAATAACTCAATCTTAAAAGATCAAAAGTGTACTTAAGTAATTAATTTAACTAGACTTTGAGCATGCTCTCTGCTCTTTTTTTTTCCCTAAAGATCATTGCTTTTAATTTATCCTAATTCGTTGTGAAGAATAAGAATCTAGCTAAATAATTATTTTTGTATTATGTATGTCATTCAACAATATTATACTACAGTTTCAATGAATTTACCATGATATATAATTTATATTTTGGAGAAAAAAAATGACATGATATTGTATTTACAAATGTAACGATAATTTGAGAAAAATAAATAATTACTATAAGATTCTTAAGGATAAACCAAACATAATTGTAAGGTCACAATTTGAATTCTAGGCCCAAAAATGCAAGGGATCTAGGTCCAAAAAGCTTAATACAATGAATTTGTAGAGAGTAGGTTAGAAAACTGGGCTCTAATGAGTTGTGAAGCAATTATAGTGGATCCAAATAACAATAAAGTAAAAATAGACTGGTTGTATCTAATAAAAATCATCCTTGGCATAGTCCGAGGAGATCCGTTCTTGTATATATTTCTTGAAGTTGGTTACAAGTACAGTTCTTATTGTTACAGTAATTCTCTCTTAATTCTTTGATCCCTTTTCTCTTAGGACATCCCTTCTATTTTATACTATCTTCCTCCCTTCATCTCTGCCCTCCACGTGTGGACTAGATTGATAGTTTTGATTCTTGTCCCATCAGCACCTTCCTGGAATCTCTGAGAGTAGTTGTAAGGTTGAAAACTACTGTTTAGGTATCACTTCTACATTAACGTGGCCAGAGAGTTAGTTGCAGAGCATTTAATATGGTAGTAATAGCTTTCCTTTTAGAAATTTCATAGTCTCCCTCTGTCTTGTTCCTTCTTGATATTTATCCTTATCAGTGGAATTGTACAAAACGTTGCTCTTGATGTCAGACCGCACCTTCTAACCTCAGCCTTGCTCAGCCGAGGAAGCATTCCTCCTCGGATTGCCTCCTTGGAGCATCATGCCTAGATCCTTTCCTTTATTTATTAGTGCTGACCTCTAAAACACGTTTACCCGTCCTCGGACTATTAGGTGTCCTCGGATTGGGCCCCCAGCCCAATATATTCTACTAGGCCCCGACCCAATATATTCTATTGGGCCTAACATCCATACAATAACAATTTCATATTCCTATGAATCTTATTAAATTCCTAATCAAACCAAACATAAGAACAATTAGATTATCAAGCATCCAAATTAATAGGCATCACTTCTCAAGAATTTGAATTGGATGCCAGTGGTAACATAGATTCCCGTAACATGTTGATATAATTATTGGTCCAATTAGAATTGATACTATCCATATATTGGAGATTGTATGTGTTTGAAGGCTATTATTATTGTCCAATTTACTTTGGGAGTGGAAATTGTTTAGGTTTGGTGCAATGAAAAGTGTGAGAGTGTGGAGTACAAGGTGATAGTGAACTCAGAGAGGGAATAGTTCTCTATTCCATTTTTAAGCCCTTGGAAGAGTTGACAAATGAACAAAATCCTACTAAATATGAGCATACAACTGGGTTGAGTTTATAAATATTAGAATGCGAAGTAATTTTCAAAAACTAACTGTTGACAACTTGCAAATTAATCATTTCAAGATATCAGAGTAAGCTAGTTGGAGGTAGTAGTATCTATTGGACCAATAACCCTTAGAATTCAATAGAGTACTACTTTGTACACACAAATAAGCAATTCTGTGATTAAACATGATTCAATCAATTTTCCTTATATTGTAGAAGGTTAGAGATACAAATTTTATTATTATTAAAACATTATCATTTTCATAGAGAGCCTTGTGCCATAATACCAATGGCTTATAAATTATAATTCTCTCTGTGTGATTATAATACATTGCTAGTGAATCAATGTCCCATGCATTGAAAGTGGATTAAGAATATTTCTCAGCAATGCCTTGGAGATGAGACCAAAGCTCTATTGTCTTAGACATCATGACCATGTGATCTGATCCTTTGATCTCCACCACATCATTGGGTGGATTTCTCTCAATCATCCACAATTGAAAATCTCTCTTTATCGTCTTATCTTTTTCAGCTATGATGAAAACCCTTTTAACTGACCCATACTTCTTAGTTGATAGCATTAGTTGCTTTGACAGGTCTTCATCACTAAACAAACATAATGGTCTCAACAACAAGGTAGCCAGTGACAAATCCTACAACAAATTGCAACATAAAATGTTAGAGCACTTGTTTGAACATGATCAGAAGGTTGACATGCTAGTTTCAAAAAGAAGTTTTGAAAAAGAAAATGCATTTCTTACCTCAATCGGACTAAGCGGGAACAATTCTGATGCTGAGTACAAGGGCCCGAAGATGAGAGTAGTTGGAGGGTTGTTTAGGCCTTGGTCATATGTAAAGTGATTGTCAAGCTGAGGGCCTTGTTGGCTCACTCTTTGTAATAATAAGATAAATCAGTGTCTAAAGACTCAAAACTCAAAGAGTGGGGTTGGTGTTACAGGAGTGAAGTAAAAACTTATTCCTTAGGATCACATATCTGATATCACCAATTTAAAAGAGGTTTTTTATTTTTATTTTTATTTTTTTTATAATATATATATAAAAAGAAGAAATTCAATAGAGTATTCAAAAAATTTAATGAGTTGATCACTAACAACTATGAATTTCTAATCATGAAATTTGTATAGGTAAATAGATTTTTTTTAGAATCGGACAGGTAAATATTAATAATTATCCAATTTCATAGATATATATATATATATATATATATATATATATATATATGTATATATAATAATAATAATAATAATTATATGATGAGATATTTTCTTAAGGGTAGGTTTGGATTTTATTTTTTATGATGGGTAGGTTGAGATTATAGTAAAGCCAGGAGCCTAGAACAATATCCTAAAATATTTTTGGCCCAACTATAGCTTCAACAAGAGCTCATATTTGGGCATGGACATTGCACAACAGTTCAAATCTTGTGGTTAATATGCCAACATGGGCCTGAATTTCAATGGTATTTCAAAGGGTAATGAATTTTGTTGGAGGGAAATTGCAAGTGCATGTAATAGGGTTACACTTACTTCTATTGATCTAATTATATTATATTGAACTTCATCGTTAAAAAAAAAAAATCATTTGAAAAAAAGTTGCAAGGAGTACCATTTGATTGAGGGTGGAATAGTTGAGGGTCAGCCCAGGCATGAAGGCAGTGGCAAAAACAGCTACAGAAATCTTACTTGGAAAATATTCCATGGCTTGAGAAATTGCATACCCCCCATAGCTATGACCAACAAGGATTACTCTTTCATGAAAAGAAAGAGCTTCCATGAAGTCCCTCAAAGGCTTGAAATAGTCAGAACATGATTGGAGATCATTTACCTGCAGTGGGTTGATTCCAGAAGCGCCTAAGTCTAGTGCAGTGACATTGTGCCCTGAAGATTTTAGCAGTGTCTCAAGCTTGTACCAAGACCAAGCTCCAAGGCATGCTCCATGAATTAGCACAAAGTGCTTGCCAGTTCTTGGTGGCTCCTCCTTAGTAGACTCAATTCCAAGAGGTGAAAGAATGATAAAGAAAGAAATTAGCATGAAATACTTCTTGCTCAGCTCCATATTATGTTTTGCTCTTCCTATGGACACAAATTGTCATGGCTTTTATGTAGTTATAAAGCGGTAGGTTTTGATCATGACTCATCAACTTTCCAATGGGCTAGTTTTTCCTCGATATAAACATGCAATTTAACCATATAATTTTCTTTTCCCTTTGTTTGAATTTGACTTTGAGATCTTTGATAAGAATTTTGAAAAACTTGTCACAAAACAACACAAAGGTTAACACTTCTCAAACAGGTTTAACGAGTTCAAATGATCATTGAGTATTCTTTAATTTCTTTGTGCAGTTATCCAGTACACAGATTATCATTGATTTATAAACGGGTAGGTTCTGACAATGATCACCTATTCTATATCCTGATAACGAGCGAGCTTGGTAGGAGGCACTAGTGGAGTCCAACATCGAGTGTTCACATAAAAAATAAGGAAGGTCGACTCGCCATCATATTTTTGAGATACAAGAATCTGTTTTCTGAAGGGGAGAGCAGTGTAAACGATAGGTTTAGCAAAGATGTTATCAAAGCCACCAGATGGAGGATTGGGCAAGGGTTCCAATGTATTTAAGATGGGGTCATAAAGCTCCATCCAGCCATACCCTTTTGCTTCTGCTTCTTCCAATCGAAACTCACAACCATGCCAACTACCCATGATATATAACTTACCATCAAGGACTACGGATTTTGGGTATAATCTATCAGGAAAAGTCATGGGTGGAAGAGCTTCCCAACCAGCATCAGGACAGTTAAGGTCCAAGAAACCAGCTGGTTTGATATCACCTTCAAAATTCATGCCCACAATAGAATAGAGATGGGGCGCTATATATTCATGTTTACTGTATATACCTACTGATGGGGTTCCAGTTAAGGTAGTTCGTCCATATTGGTCGTCCATGACTAGACCGCGTCCAGAAGGTTTTGTAAGGAAAACTGGTTTTATAACTTTTTCCCAATTCAAATAATTAAGAAAGTTAGGAGGGATGAGTAGCTTGGTGAAGAATTTTGCTTCATTGTAAAGTCTATAGCTTTTCCCTGTGTAAAAAGCAGTACTGTCCTTAATTCACTCATGTGCACCTAAAAAAGAGTTCCAGAACTTTGAAGGTTGGATATGGTTTTTAGGTGGAGCTGCAATTAGATACCGTTGGCTGAATTTGTCTTTGGACTTTGGATCTACCCTTGCAATTTGTACATACAGTACTGTGTAGCTAGAGATCTTTGTTAGATTTTTGGGGGGATATCAGAGGTACATATGAAGAGTTTTTATTTAGTGGGACAACCCAACTCAGGTTAACATGGCTATTTAATCAACTGAAACACTTGATGACTTCACAACCAATTTAGTTGCTTGCAAAGCTAGCTAATTACCTACCTTTGAATTCATTTTTAATTTTCACCTACCTTTAGTATTAAGATTATCCAAAGCAATCAATTTGGTTCCTTGTAAAGCTACCTACTTTTACCTACCTTTGTGCTAATTAAGAAGATCCAAATTGGATGTCAAAATGAATCATTTTCCAAACTTTATGGCCAGTACGGTAACACCCCGACTCAACTTTATAGTTAACATATGTATTCAAGTGGTTAATTATAATTTTGAGTCACTCACTTTCTAAAATTAATATAAGAATATTTAATGAGCATATTATTATATAATGCCATTGAATAAGAATGGTGAAGATTATATATAATTGAATTGATAATTGTATTACAAATTCACATAATTTACAAATGAACTTTGTTGTGTATCACTAAGTCAACAGTCAACCACAACCATTCTGTCTCTCTGTCTGAGGAAGTGAGCTTGCTCTCTTCCCCTAGCAGAAGTATTTTTGTCCCTCCTAACGAAGGAGAGTATTGTATCTCTAAGGTAACAGGTTACCTTTAGAGCTAGTGGGTTTCAGTTTTTTGGGGTTGTAGGGAAACACAATTGTTTTTTTGAGTTTGTATCTTTGTTTTTTTTGGTATGGAGGACTTACTAGAAAAATGGAGTCACTTTACTCTATCAGAGAGGGAGACTATGGGTTCTATACTTCAAAGGGACCATCAACTCGGTGAGTTCATCATGACCAGGGGCGGAGCTAGGAATTTTTGTTTGGGGGGGCCAAATTTTTTTACTAATATATTAGTCTTGAGTCAAGATAAACCATCACACTCAGGCATAAACACATATTCACAAATATAAACATTAATATTTTGATACTAGAGTAGGTCATAATTTATAAATATATTGTATATAAAATTAATAACTTTCACATTTGTATATTCGCAAAATAATTTTTTAGGAGAATTTATCACCTTTTAAACTCCAATACCATACAAAAGCTGTCTAGTTTGATATTAAACATGTACAAAAAAATGAATTAGAGAAAACAAAAACTACCTTATCTTTATAACTACTAGATCAATTGAAAATTTCTATTGATTTTTAAGAGCATCATTGGACTAACTCAAACATTTGGGGGGGCCAACTTCTATTTTTGTAGCTAAATATTTAAATTTTTTAATACTTATACATAATATAAAATAATTTTTTAAAATTTTGGGGGGGCCATGCCTTGCCGTAGCTCCGCCCCTGATCATGGCAGCATAATCCCATGATGTTCAGTCACAGTTAAGCTCGTCGGTGAGAGAGGGGGAGGGAGGTTCGGTGGAGGTGCAGCCAGCAGAGGGGATGACAGAAGGCGGCGATGATGATGTGGCATTACAGAACATTAATTGCCTCCTATTAATGCTCCTAATAATGAGGAAGTTATTTTGGAGTCCGAAATTTCAATTCCTAATTCGGGTTCAGTGTCTGACTAATTTGATTTACAAATAAGGGAATTATAGGATAAGGAAGTGCAAGGGCTAGCTGGCAACGACAATTCTACATTTAATTCTAACAACTCGGGCCCTAACTTCACGCATAGAAATCATTACGTGATAAATCAGGGCTTCATGTCCGAAACGGTTACTGAAGAGCAGTCCAACATGCAATTGAATGAAACAGAGGTTGAGTTGGACAAATCAGATCATCAGGATTTTATTTCATTTAATCCTTATGATTTTGACTCACGTGCACCTACGTGTACCTCAGTCCAAACTCAAAAAAGAAGAAGCACGTGCCTCTCATGATGCGGCTAGGGTTCCCACACCAGATACCCCATTGCGTGTTCTTCCTAAGAGGTCACGCAGAGTGAGAGAAGTACACCCTCGGCAAGGCCAGAAAATGAATCTCTTTCAGGTCAACAACGTGATGCATCTGACATGAATATTTGTTCTGATTTACCTTCTAAAAGGCAACACGTTTATCAGAGTGATGTTGAAGAAAGTTTTGAATTGGCGGAGGTTGATCATTAGCCCCGCCAGGACCAATGAGTTGCTTAGCATGGAACTGTCGTGGGCTTGGGAACCTGCGTATAGAGAAGGAGCTTGTAGAGATAATACGAGCGAAAGATCCATCTGTCGTCTTTTTAGCCGAAACACTGACAGATGAAGCAAGGCTAGATATGGTACAACGTAACATTGAGTTTGACCATTGGTGGGTGGTTCAACGTGAAGGGAGAGGAGGTGGATTGGTTCTGTTCTGGAAATCATCATTGAATTTGAAGATTAAAGGTTTGCATAAGTATTATATTGATGCAGTCATTGATAAAAATACAAGTGATCAATGGCGTTTCACCGATTTTTACGGTGAACTAGAGACAACAAAAAGAAGCGAGGCTTGGAATAAGTTGAGACTGCTAAATTCTGATCCGGGTATTCCATGGTTATGTGTGGGGGACTACAATGAGATATCAAGACAAGATGAGAAATTGGGAGGTGCATGGAGGTCTCACAATCAAATGCAATTGTTCCGAGATGTTATTGACGAGTGTAGCTTTATGGACCTTGAGTTTGTAGGTCTGAAATTCACTTGGGCTAGACACTTTGAGGATGGAAGATCTATTTGGGAGAGGCTTGATAGAGGACTAGCCAATAATAGGTGGTTTCTGAAATTCCCAGGGGCTCGGGTTCATCATTTACAATGTAATTCTTTAGACCATTGTCCACTTCTTATTCTTGCACCTTTAGACATTCCTCAGAGGAAAAAACCATTTTGTTTGGAGGAAATGTGGTTATCTCATCCAAGTTGTGGAGAAACTGTTCAGGCAGCATGGGACTCTATGGTTGGGTCAGATTTAAGCAATGAAATTTTGGCAAAAATTGAAAGTGTGGGTCGGACTTACTTGGGTGGAACTGTAATGTTTTTGGTAATGTGAGACAAGAATTAATAAAAAAGAGGGAGTTGTTGAGAAGGGCCGAATTTGAAGCTCAAGTTAGTGGAGTTAATCATCGAGTAAGGGAGTTAAAAACAGAAATTGATGTACTCATGGATAGGGAGGCGAGAATGTGGGCTCAAAGGTCACGGTTATTGTGGGCTAGTCAAGGGGATAAGAACACGAAATATTTTCATAGTCGGGCAATGAAAAGATTCCGGAAAAATCAGATTAGGGGTATTAGAGATGGGATGGATGCTTGGAAAAATGAACCTGATGAGATTGCAGTGATATTGTCAGGTTACTATCAGAATCTTTTCACAACTTCTACTCCTAAGAATTCCAGCAATGTGCTAGAGCATGTCCCTCAATTAATTACGGATGAGATGAATTCTTATCTGTCATGTGAGTTTTTGGAGTGAGAAGTTTCAGCAGCTTTGAATCAGATGGCCCCACTTAAGGCATCGGGTTCGGACAGAATGCCACCCCTTTTCTACCAACATTTTTGGGGGATAGTGGACAAGGATGTGACCTCCTCTATCTTATCTTGGCTAAACATAGGTACCTTACCCCACTCTGTTAATCATACTTTTATCACACTCATTCCAAAGACTGAAAATCCTGAATATGTTACTCAATTTCGCCCTATTAGTCTTTGTAATGTGTTGTATAAAATTTTTTCTGAATTTTTAGCCAATCAATTAAAGAGTATCCTTCCCACAATAGTCACTAAGCACTAGTCAGCTTTTACCAAAGATAGATTGATTTCCGACAATATCTTAGTTGCCTTTGAAACACTACATGGTTTACAAAAATACATTTCCGATTCCTCGGGATTCATGGCTCTTAAATTGGATATGAGCAAGGCATATGATCGGGTTGAATGGATTTTCCTTGAGGAAGTCATGAGGAGAATGGAGTTCAATGAGAGATGGATTAATCTGACCATGATCTGTGTTAAAACAGTGACTTATTCTGTTTTAGTGAATGAGGAACCAAGAGGCCTTATTCACCTATCTAGAGGTATCAGATAGGGTAACCCTCTATCCCCCTTTCTTTTCTTGCTGTGTACTGAAGGATTGAATGTGTTGATCAAAAATGCTGAATTGAATGGAGATATTCATGGCTTCTCTCTCTGTAGGAGGGGTCCAAAACTAACTCATCTTTTATTTGCAGATGATAGTCTCCTATTTTGCAGGGCAACAGTGGAAGAATGTGCCAATGTTCTAAAAATTTTGGAGGCATATGAGAGGGCTTCAGGCCAAAAGGTGAATAGGGACAAAACAACTCTCTTTTTTAGCATATCTACTTCGGATGATATAAAATCTAGCATCAAACAAAGCCTTGGGGCGTAAGAGATTTTACAATATAAGAATTACTTGGGGCTTCCATCTTTGGTGGGGAAAGGAAAGAAGTCAAGCTTCAATTATATTAAAGAAAGGGTGTGGAGAAAGCTTCAAGGTTGGGAAGGTAAACTACTCTCTCAAGCTGGAAGGGAAGTCTTAATAAAATCTATTATTCAATCAATCCCCACATACACTATGGGATGCTTCAAAATTCCCTTGGGTTTGTGTCATGATATTGAAGGAATGATTAAAAAATTTTGGTGGGGGCAAAGAGGCGTCCGTAGAAAGATTCATTGGGTGAAGTGGGATGAGTTGACAAAATCCAAAATGGTGGGTGGAATGGGATTCAGAGATTTGGCATTGTATAATGACTCTTTGTTGGCAAAGCAAGCTTGGCGCCTTTTACATAATAGATCATCTCTATTTTATAAGGTATTCAAAGCTTGTTTTTTCCCAAATTGTTCAATTATGGAGGCCAAAGATTTGAGGGGAGGATCATATGCTTGGAGGAGTATCCTTAAAGGGAGAGATGTCATTCAAAGAGGGGCTAGATGGAGAGTTAGGGATGGGAAATCAATTAACATATGGCAGCATAGATGGATTCCAAGGAAAACCTCTTCCCTAGTGGGTTCATATCCAATTGAGTCCATGGAGAATTGTTCGGTGGTTGTCTTGATTGATGAGAGTGAAAGGAGGTGGAATGAGGAAATGATTGATGGGATTTTTTCACAGGAGGAAGCAGCAATTATTAAAAAATTCCCATTAAGCTGAAGAGTGAATGAAGATGTCCTGATTTGGCCATACACGAATGATGGACAGTATACTTGTAAAACGGGCTATAGGTTCCTCAAGGAAGAAGCTAAGATGGATTCTGTGTAGGTAGATTCAGGTGCAGATTCAAGCTTGTGGAAAGGGATTTGGTCTCTCCAAATTCCTAACAAAGTGAAAAATCTGCTGTGGAGGGCTTGCAGAGGTGTGATGCCAACAAAAGAAGCATTAGTCTGACGTACCATCATCGATGATCCGCTGTGTGACCGCTGCCATGAAGCCCAGGAGTTTCCGCTGCATGCTTTGTGGCTTTGCAAGGAGCTGAACACGGTATGGGAGAGATCTGCTCACTGACAAATGCGCCGAGAATCAAGCTTCCTAAATTTCAAAGAATTACTCTGATGGATACTCACACAGCCAAGTGAAGTGGAACTCTTTGCGATGGTAGCGTGGGGGATTTGGAATCAACGTAATAAGGTCTGACTTAACCAGGTTGCTGCTCCACTACACCAGATTTTCCAGATTTCTTCAGTGAAACTTGCTGATTTCTTGGCCAGTCAACCATCTGCAACTCCGATGATGGGTGGGCGGGTCAATCACAGAACTAGATGGCAACCTCCTCCGGTGGATTTAATGAAAATTAATTTCGATGGAGCTGTTTTTTCTAGTGCTAACGCAGCAGGCATTGGTATGGTTATTAGAAACAACTCGGGTCAGGTTATTACTTCTTGCTCCCAACAGTTGTCTCAAGCCTACAACGGCAATGAAATTGAGGCTTTGGCAGCAGCTAAGGCGGTGTCTTTCGCGGCAGAGATTGGCATTACCAAGGCTGTACTGGAAGGTGACTCACTCACAGTCATGAAAGCTTTATCAAGCGACCACAGTTCACTAGCTCCAATTGGATTGTTGATTGATGACATTTAGTTTAGTGCAAAAAATTTCGATCAATTGCCTTACTCTCATGTAAAGGGAGAATGTAATTCTGTTGCTCATTGCTTAGCAAGACATGCTTTTAATATTTCAGATTTTTTAGTGTGGATGGAGGATGTTTCACCACAATTTTCAGTTGTAATTCAGGCTGATTTAGCCGACTCTTTTTAATCAAAGTTTAGTCCGGTTTCTCCAAAAAAAAAAAAAAAAAAAGAATGGATAATTGTATTATGAATATATTTTTAGTATGTACAAAACTATATTAAGTGGTTTAAGTTATTAGATACATAGTTGGTGTTTAATTAAGTGTTTAAGGGAATTGTTTATATGCAAAGTTATTTTATAGTTTGTGTCTTTATAGAATATAATCTTAGGAGGGGGGGGGGGGAAGTAAATTTTAAAAGGTTGTGAGGTGAGTCATCAACTCGCTATTCTCCTTGCTTGTTTGGATGGAGGGGGAGTGGAGGGAAGTAGAGTAGAATTAGCTAAAAATAAGCTAATTTTGTACTAAATCTACTCTACTCTACTTTACTCTACTCTCCCTCCCTCTCCCTCAATCAAAATGGACCCTTAGCATACACGTGCCCCACCCAAGTCAATCTCCCTTATCTTTTCTTGGCTGCACCAGAAGGTTCATCTCATATTCTTCTTTCGTTGTTCTTATCGGCAGCACATCTCTCTCACTCTCTCACCAACAGCCCTCCCTTTCTCACTGAAACCATATATCACACTCTAAGGAAGAAATGAAAAGATTAGCCCTAAGATTTTAGCTTCAAAGTTTGTGGGTAAGTAAATAAAAACCTCATCTTATCATGGGTATTTTAATGGTGGTATGGTTTGCTTTAGTTTCACTTCTATGTTCTTTAGTATGATTGTTAGAAGCTGGAATTTGTATATGGGTGTGCTGGATTTCAGAGATTGTTGATTGCCTGAACTTTTGAAAATTTTGGATTTAATTTGTTATGTTTCAAACTATAGGGTTTAATTTGTTACTTTTTTCAATAGTTATGTCATCAATAAATTGTTTAAATTACAAGTTTTTGTAGTTTAAAATTATGCATAAGATACAAACTTATGAATGATACAGTAAAAAATATCTGATTGATACAAAATTTGATATGTGTATTAAGAGCATAAAGAACATAGAATTTAATTGTTAGATTTTCAAAATATGTAGTAATATTTATTTTATTGAGTAATGATGAATTTTGACAAATCCACCATTGGATTACATCTTCTTCTTATATCCTCTATGTTTGCAAAATTTAAAAAAAAATTAAAGATCAATAGATCATCAATAAATTGTTTAAATTGTAAATTTTTGTAGTTTAAAATTATGCATAAGATATAAGTTTATAGATGATATAGTAAATAATATCTGATTTATACAAAATTTGACATGTATAATAAGAGCATAAAAAACATACAATTCAACGATTAGATTTTCAAAATATGTAGTATTATTTATTTTATTGAGTAAGGTTGTACCCTCAGGTTACAACTAATTTTATAGTTAAACTTTGTCTTTAAACTATAAAGTTTAGAATAAATATAATTTATCCTTGATAATATTTTTAGTGGCCCTTGCCGAGTAATTTTCCTTTGAAAATGTCTATAAAAGGAAGGTGCACGTGTGGTGCATGCTAAGAATATAGAATTAAGAATACAAACTTTTTATGGTGCGTTTTACTTTTGCATTGTTTTGGCTTCGTGCTAATTAACAATGGCCAAAGCTTTCATGATAAAATATTTTTTGATGAAAAGGTTTTTACAATATATATATTCTTTAAACTTATACCATCCATTTCATCCTTTTCATAATAATGATCATCCGACACCAATGAATTTTTTAAAGTGGAATTCAATCATAAATTTGAGATCTTTATTCGATGAATTATACCAATTAAGCTAATTAAAACTCACAAATTTTCATAAAATAAAAAATAATTAGCATAAAGACACGAAGTTCAAATAAGGAGGGTACATTGCCAATAAAGGACTAAAGTTGGTTTATGACTAAAATATCATATATTCCTTTGCTATATAAAAATGTATTAAGCCTTAATTAACACGTGGGGATCAATTAAGTGATAATTTGAAGACCATTATTGCATTATTTTAGTGATAACACTGTGATATCAATTATTCAAGTTAGCAATTAGCTAGCATCCTTCTAAATTTAAAATAGGCTTAAAAAATAATACATAAGCTCCAAAAATGTCAATGAGAGATTCCCTTTTCATGGATAAGTACTCTCTTCCGAGGATCATGTCAGAATTGACATGCAACAAGTGTCCTTAACTTTGTTTGCATTCAATAGTATTATCAGTTTTATCTTATTTGATTTATTCATATTATACAGTGCCCTGGCCCAGTGGCCACAGCCATAAAATTAACTTTATTTTATAGTGATAGTTCTATTTGGAAATAATACACCAATCAATCTTTTTCATTCAACAAACACCAAAAAAATAATTGAGCATGAGTCTTTTTTTTGCATGAGTTGGAAAAATAAAAATATTGTGTAAGCATAATATTGGAAGATAGATATTTTATTGAGAAATATGAAAATAGATATCCTATCCAAAATAAGAGTTGTCTCTATGATGACCAGTTTGGATTAAAAGGAAATAAAGGGGAAGCAGAGTTGGAGAAAAGGATATCAGAGTAGAGTAGATTTGACCAAATTGGCCCTAAGTTCCATCTAAGCAATATTTATTTGAGATTAGGGAAGCAATTTTTTTTTTTTCACTTTTTTTGATAAATTTTTATTAGAATAATATCAATAACAACGCAATATTATTTTTTGATTAAAAAATATTCACCTGCGAAAGGAATTTGCACTACCACTACAAATTATACTTAGTGGATAAGGATAAGTGTCCTCGTCCTAACGTGTCCAATGTAAAGATGCACTAAACACAATCTCAATCCATATTCAATTCAATGTAAGTCATGACAAAATTTATACCCTTGAAATACTTATTGATATTTTATCACTTGTGCCGTAACACCAATGGCTTATTTGCTACAATCTAGAACTTAGTATTCTCTCTGATTTCAATGTTGTGTTGAAATTTGAAAGTGAAATGTCCCATGCATTAGAAAATGGGATAAGAATATTTCTTAGCAATGCCTTGGAGATGAGCCCAAAGCTCTATTGGCTTAGACATCATGACCGTGTGATCGGATCCTTTGATCTCCACCACATCATTGGTTGGATTTCTCTCAATCATCCACAGTTGAAGATCCCTCCTTGCCACCTTATCTTTTTCGGATATGATGTAAGGATTTTGCTAATGTGTGCCCTAAGGGCACACAATAATTAACCATTTATGGAAAAAAAAAATTTTGGGAATTGAAAAAGAATTAACAGCTTTTTCAATTTCCAAGAAAATGTTTTCAAAAATGGATGGCTTAATGTGTGCTCTTAGGGCACACATTAACCGAACCCATGATGTAAACCCGTTTAACTGACCCATAATTCTCAGAGGACAACATTAGCTGCTTTGAAATGGATGGCTTAATGTGTGCTCTTAGGGCACACATTAACCGAACCCATGACATAAACCCGTTTAACTGACCCATAATTCTCAGAGGACAACATTAGCTGCTTTGATAGGTCTTCATCACTAAACAAACGTAATGGTCTCAACAACAAGGTAGCCAGTGTCAAATCCTACATCAGTTGTAACATACAATGTTGATATGTTAGTTTCAACAAGAACTTTTGTATTTAATATAATGTATTTTCCATTCTATTTTAGTTTTAAAAAAAATGAAATTCTTACCTCAATTGGGCTAAGTTGGAACACATCTGATGCCAAGTACAAGGGCCCGAAGATGAAAGTGGTTGGAGGATTGTTTGGGCCTTGGTCATATGTATAGCGACTGTCAAGCAGAGGGCCTTGTTGGCTGAAAGACTGTAATAATTAGACATCTCAATGTCAAGATGCAGAGAGAGTAGGTCACTAACAAAAGGAAATTTAATAGAGTTGATCACTTGATTCTAAAAAAATAAATAAAAAGAGTTGATCACTTGATTCTAAAATTAAAATTAAAAACAGAAAAGAAAAGAAAAAGGAGTTGATCTCTAACAACTATGAATCTCCTATCATAAAATTTTTTATTAGACAAATCAGTGTCAAAATGCAAAGACTAGGTTGCTAATTAAAAGCAATTGAATAGAGTTGATCACTTGATTGAGAATTAGCACAAAGTGCTTGCCAGTTCTTGGTGGCTCCTAATTAGTAGCCTCAATTCCAAGAGATGAAAGAATGATAAAAAAAGAGATTATATGAAATGCTTCTTGCTCAGCTCCATATTATGTTTTGTTTATCCTAAGGACACACAAATTGTCATGGGTTTTATGTAGTTATAAAGAGGTAGGTTTTGATGATGAGCACCTTTCCTAAGGACTCAACATAAACTATGCAATTTGACCATATAATTTTTTTTCCCTTTGTTTGAATTTGACTTTGAGATCTCTGATTAGGCTTTTTGAAAATCTTGTCACAAAGAACACCCAGCTGATCACTTGTCAAACATGTTAACAAGCACAAATGATTAAATATTTTTGATTTCTTTGTGCAGTTCTCCAGTACACAAGTTATCATCAGTGTATAAAGGGTAGGTTTTGACAATGATTATTCTAATGGGCTCTTCTAGCAAAGAAAGAAAGAAAGAAATTAAAAAAAAAAATAAAAAGAAAAAGAAAAAGAAAAAACCCATTCTAGTGGGCTCACATTTTCTCAATAAAATAAAAATATCATGCAACTTAAAACTGTTAAGAACTTGGTAATTGAAGAGAACAAGCTTGATGATCTGAACTTAGTAATGGAAAACAGAGAACAATTGGAAGAAAAGGGAAACAGAGAGCTTGAACATGTTACTTCGAGGGTAACAACCTCCTAACAAGAATGGAATCTGAATGAGAGAGAGAGAGAGAGAGAGATTAGGAAGAAGATATCAATTCTTTTCATAACCCATACAACAAACTTCCACCCCTTTATAACCTCTACAAGCTTCCCGCCAAAACTAACAAACCCCTAACAAACTTCTAACTAACTCCCTAGCCGTTACAACAACTAACTTCTAACTAACTCCCTAGCCATTACAACCCACACTGACTTAACTAACATTAACTAACTTCCAAAGCAGTAACATAACCAGCAGTAACATAACCAATACTAATTACATCAACTGCCATTATCTAATCAGTAGTATCCTAACATATTTCCCCCCATCAAAACATCTTGCCCACAAGATGTGGAAACTGTTGCTGAAGAGAAAACAGATCTTCCCAAGTGGCATCATCCACTGAACCACCCTGCCACTGGATAAGCAGTTGAGTAATGGTCCTCCTCCGGAGCTGAATAGTCCTGGACTGAAGCACAGCAGCAGGTTCAGGTGTGAGAATGCCTTGAGAGTTGATAGCAGGCAACTGAGAAATGGAGATGTTATGATTACCCAACTTAGCTTTCAAACAGGATACATGGAATACAGGATGTATAGCTGAATTTAGAGGAAGGTCTAGTTTGTAAGCAACCTCCCCAATCCTTTCCAAAACCTTATAAGGACCAAAAAATCTGGGAGACAACTTATTGAACCCCCTGACCACCAGAGATTGCTGCTTGTAAGGTTGTAATCTAAGGTAAACCCAATCCCCCACCTGAAACACTCTTTCAGTTCTACGAAGGTCACTCTGCTGCTTCATCCTAGCTTGAGCCTCCACCAGGTTTTGTTTCAACAAAGTCATCATCTGCTGTCTAGACTGCAAAATTGAATCCACTGTTGCAACCTGAGTTGTGCCTGGAACATAATCCATGAGTTTAGGAGGACTATAACCATACAAAGCTTCATAAGAAGTCATCTTAGTAGCTGTGTGGTAGTTAGTATTGAACCAAAACTCAGCTAAGTATAACCACTCAGCCCATTCAGTAGGTCTGTCAGCAGAAAATGATCTCAAGTAATGCTCTAAGCTTTTATTGACCACTTCAGTTTGGCCATCTGTCTGGGGATGGTATGCAGAAGACATGGCAAGCTGTACACCTTGAAGTTTAAACAACTCAGCCCAAAACTTTGCAGTAAACACCGGGTCCCTATCAGATACAATTGAAGTTGGCATGCCATGTAACTTGAGGACATTCTGAGCAAATAAAGCAGCTACCTTAGCAGCTGAGTAAGGGTGAGACAAACTAATAAAATGAACATACTTGGTCAATCTATCTACCACCACCATCACAACATCCATTCTTTGGGACTTAGGTAATCCCCCCACAAAATCCATACTTACTGTAGCCCAAGGTTTAGTAGGAATAGGCAAAGGTTGGAGTAAGCTAGTTGGGTTGCAAGTCTCATGCTTCATTTGCTGACATACTCCACACTCTCGAATATGCTGCTTCAAATCTGCCCTCATCCCAATCCAGTAAAAATCTTGTTTCAGCTGATGGTATGACTTCAAAAAACCTGAATGACCACCTAAGGGACTATCATGAACCATCTGTAGAACCCTAGGCTTCAACCCACAAGTTGAATTTAGATACACCCTCCTTTTAAACAAGATTAGTCCATTATGCAGAGAAAAAGACTTAGGCTTAATAGGATCATCCTGTAACTTCTGAAGCAAGGACAGCATGGTAGGATCAGAATGATAACTTGCCTTAAGCTCATCAATCCAAGAAGGACAAGGAAAAGAGATTAAGCACAATGAAGAAGAACATTCTGAACTGGTACCAGACTGAACTATAGCAGCTGGATCAACTCTTCTAGAAAGGGCATCTGCCACTTTGTTCTCTATGCCTTTCTTGTATTCCACCACAAACAAGTACCCCAACAATTTAGTTAGCCACTTCTGTTGAGCAGGTGTAGCAATTCTTTGTTCCAATAGGTACTTCAAGCTCTGTTGGTCAGTTTTGATGATGAAGGGCCTTCCCAATAGATAAGGTCTCCACTTGTGGACAGCAGTGACCAAAGCAAGTAACTCCTTTTTATAGGTGGACAAATGTAAGGCCTTTCCCTTAAGCACTTGGCTATGGAATGCAATAGGCCTTTGATTTTGCATCAAGACAGCTCCCAAACCAACCCCAGATGCATCACACTCAATAGTAAAAGGAAGAGAGAAGTCAGGTAAGGCCAAAACTGGGGGCTGACTTACTGCAAACTTAAGTTGCTGGAATGCAGCCTCAGCTTGTTGATTCCACACAAATGAATTCTTCTTCAAGAGAGCAGTGAGAGGAGCTGCAATCAATCCATAGTGCTGTATGAATTTTCTGTAATAACCTGTTAAGCCAAGAAATCCTTTTAAGGCTTTAACAGAAGTAGGAACAGGCCATGACACCATGGCAGCAGTCTTTTTAGGATCAGTACTCACACCCTTCCCAGAAATGATGTGACCAAGATACTCCACTTCTAAGCATCCAAAAACACACTTACTTCGCTTAGCAAATAGCTGATGTTTCAACAACAACTCCAATACAACTCTAAGATGCTGAAGATGTGACTCCAAAGATGAGCTGAAAATCAGAATATCATCAAAGAAAACCAGCACAAACTTCCTTAAGTAAGGTCTAAATATATCATTCATTAAGGATTGAAATGTGGATGGAGCATTGGTCAACCCAAAGGGCATAACCAAGAACTCATAATGTCCATCATGAGTCCTAAAGGCAGTTTTATGAATATCCACCTCCCTCATCCTGATTTGGTGATAACCAGACCTTAAATCCAACTTAGAAAATAGTTTTGAACCAGCAAGCTCATCAAGTAATTCATCCACAACTGGAATGGGAAACTTATCCTTGATAGTAGCTTGATTCAAAGCCCTATAATCCACACACATTCTCCAAGAGCCATCTGCCTTCCTTACTAACAGCACTGGGGAAGAGAATGGACTCTGACTTGGCCTGATTGAACCCACTTCCAACAATTCAGCAACAATCTTTTCAATCTCAACTTTCTGAAAATGAGGGTACCTATAGGGTCTTTAACAAATGGAATTTGTGCCCTCCTTCAAGAGAATTTGATGCTCATGCCCTCTACAAGGAGGTAAACCACTTGGAGTAGCAAATACTGAAGCAAATTCAGACAAAAGCTCCTCAATAGCAGGGTCACAATGTTGGTCATATGAAGCAGCAGCCCCCAAAGACACAATCTGCAATAGGATGCCTTTCCTTACAAGTTTCTTAAAGAACTGAGTACATTCTTGTAGAGAGTGATCAGTAGGGTGTAATCCTTGCAAGGTGACTGTGGTGTTCATGTGCTGAAACTTCATGATCATGGCCCTAAAATCCCATTGTATCATACCCAATGTTCTAAGCCATTGAGTGCCCAAAACCAATTCACAATCACCTAGGGGCAGAACATTCAAATCTACTGCAAAAGTATGCCCTTGCACTAAGACTTTAACATTAGCACAAACTCCATTAGTCTGAATGGTAGCCCCATTAGCAACCTTTACTTCAAATGTTAAGGAGGAATTTAATGAAAGTTGCAAGGTAGCTAGAATGGCATTATCCAAGAAATTGTGGGTATTGCCTGTATCAATTAAAATGGTCACCCAATGCCCATTAATTGTACCCTTAACTCTCATGGTACCCGGTGAAGGACTGCCCAACAAAGCATACAAAGTAATCTCAGCTACACTTTTTTCCACATCAATATTAGCATCTTCAGAATTGACACCATCCAATGATGACAAGCTAGTTTCAGTTTCACTAAATTCTACTAGCTGAACATTAGAATTGGAATCTTGGAAAGGAAACAATCCTTCTAACAAGAAAAGTTTGGCTGACTTACATTGATGTCCTGGTTGAAATTTCTCATCACAGTTGAAACACAGCCCTTTCTTCCTTCTTTCCTCCATCTGAGCAGGTGTTAGCCTTTGTAAAGGAAGCCTATATTTAGACTCCACCCTTCCTTCTGGTTTGGGACCCAAAATGGAAGGCCTAGTGTAATCAAACATTGCAGACTTCTGGCCTCTACGACTACTGTTTAGGTATTCTTCTTGGATTTTAGCCAATCCAAAAGCTTCATTGAGATTCGTGGGCATAAGCATCTTTACAGGTAGTCTCACCTCATCCTTGAGACCACTCAAAAAACAACTCAGTTTGTGACCCTCGGACAATCCCTTGATTCTATTTGATAAGGCCTCAAATTGTCCCTTGTAAACCACAACACTCCCTGACTGCTTCAATCTTGTGAGGGATTCCATGGGATCTTCATATGCAGTGCTTCCAAATCGTGTCAACAAGGCTTCTACAAACCCTTCCCACGTAGTAAACATTCCATTCTCATCACTATCCTGAAACCAGATCAGAGCATCCCCATCCATGTGGAATGAAGCCATTAACAATTTTTCACACAAAGGTGTTTGATAAAAATTGAAATATTGATTGGCCTTGTACAACCAAGAGGCAGGATCATCTCCTTTGAATCGTGGAAAGTCAATTCTCACACTTCTTGACAAATTTGAAAGGGGCAGAGACATGGTATTCGATCCTGGAGTGTTTGGAGTCTGAGATGAAGACTTCAAGGATGCCATTTACTGCCTCTGTTCTTCTGCTTCAGTGAGTTTCTATAAGGCTAAACTGATGGCATTCAATTGCTGCGTATTAGCATTCAATTGTTGAGTATTGGTATTCAATTGTTGCGTATTTGCATTCAATTGATGATTGATCTCTTGTAATGAATGAGCGTGGTGATCGGTAGTGGTTTTGAGTAAAGACAAGGATTCATTGATATGAGAAGAAGACCTAGTCTCAGTCATGGTGCTAGGAACGTAGGCTCTGATACCAATTGTTAAGAACTTGGTAATTGAAGAGAACAAGCTTGATGATCTGAACTTAGTAATGGAAAACAGAGAACAATTGGAAGAAAAGGGAAACAGAGAGCTTGAACATGTTACTTCGAGGGTAACAACCTCCTAACAAGAATGGAATCTGAATGAGAGAGAGAGAGAGAGAAATTAGGAAGAAGATATCAATTCTTTTCATAACTCATACAGCAAACTTCCACCCCTTTATAACCTCTACAAGCTTCCCGCCAAAACTAACAAACTTCTAACTAACTCCCTAGCCGTTACAACAACTAACTTCTAACTAACTCCCTAGCCGTTACAACCCACACTGACTTAACTAACATTAACCAACTTCCAAAGCAGTAACATAACCAGCAGTAACATAACCAATACTAATTACATCACTTGCCATTATCTAATCAGTAGTATCCTAACAAAAACTTTGACTTTTAGAAAAGATTTTGAAAGTAATGGCAAGCAAGAGTGGCTTCTTGAATGTGTATATTTTTTGAATGGGTAGAAGATGACAACATTTTGTAACTTTTAATGACATTTTTCAGGTTTAAAACCACCCCTCCTTCACTTTTATTATATATATATATATATATATATATAATTTTTACTATATTCATTGTCATATTTGTTTGTAAGATTATATATAGTTTTTCTTTTTACATTTCATATTTGGAATTGAGTTTGATGCTAAAAGAAAATAAATTATTTTTATTAATAAAACACAATATTGTTGTGAAGAACAAGAATCTAGCTAAATAATTATTTTTGTATTATATATGTCATTCAAAAATATGAGACTACAATTTCAATTAATTTACCATAATTTATGATTTATATTTTTTTATTATTTTTTGGAGGAAAAAAATGACGTGATATTGTATATACAAATGTAACGATAATTTGAGAAAAATAAATAATTACTATAAGATTCTTAAGAATAAACCAATCATAAGAATCTCATATTCCTATGAATCTTATTAAATCCCTAATCAAACAAAACATAGGAACAATTAGATTATCAAGCATCCAAATTACTAGGCATCACTTCTCAATTGGATGCCAGTGGTAACATAGATTCCCGTAACATGTTGATATAATTATTGGTCCAATTAGAATTGATACTATCCCTATATTGGAGCTTGTATGTGTTTGAAGGCTTTTATTATTGTCCAATTTCACTTTGTGAATGGAAATTTTTTAGGTTTGGAGCAATGAGAAGTATGAGAGTGTGGAGCATAGGGTGATAGTGAACTCAAAGAAGGAATAGTTCTCTATTCCATTTTTCTTCCTACTACCACTCTCCACCATGTTTAAGCCCTTGGAACAGCTGACAAATGAGAAAAATCCTACTAAATATGAGCATACATTGGGTTGAGTTTATAAATATTAGAATGCGAAGTAATTTTCAAAAACTAAATGTTGACAACTTGCAAATTAATCATTTCAAGATATTAGAGTAAGCTAGTTGGAGGTAGTATTATCTATTGGGACCAATAACCTTTAGAGTTCAATAGAGTACTAATTTGTACACACAAATAAGCAATTCTGTGATTAAACATGATTCAATCAATTTTCTTTATATTGTAGAAGGTTAGAAATACAAATTTTATTATTATTAAAACAATATCATTTTCATAGAGAGCCTTGTGCCATAATACCATTGGCTTATTTACTACAAGCTATGGCTAATAAATTATAATTCTCTCTCTGGTTATAATACATTGCTAGTGAATCAATGTCCCATGCATTGAAAGTGGATTAAGAATATTTTTCAGCAATGCCTTGGAGATGAGACCAAAGCTCTATTGTCTTAGACATCATGACCATGTGATCTGATCCTTTGATCTCCACCACATCATTGGGTGGATTTCTCTCAATCATCCACAATTGAATATCTCTCTTTATCGCCTTATCTTTTTCAGCTATGATGAAAACTCTTTTAACTGACCCATACTTCTTAGTAGATAGCATTAGCTGCTTTGACAGGTCTTCATCACTAAACAAACGTAATGGTCTCAACAACAAGGTAGCCAGTGTCAAATCCTACAACAAATTGCAACATAAAATGTTAGAGCACTTGTTTGAACATGATCAGAAGGTTGAAATGTTAGTTTCAAAAAGAAGTTTTGGAAAAGAAGATGCATTTCTTACCTCAATTGGACTGAGCGGGAACAAATCTAATGCCGAGTACAAGGGCCCGAAGATTTTAGTAGTTGGAGGGTTGTTTAGGCCTTGGTCATATGTATAGTGATTGTCAAGCTGAGGGCCATGTTTGCTCGTTGACTGTAATAATAAGATAAATCAATGTCAAAACTCAAAGAGTGGGGTTAGTGTTACAGGAGTGAAATGAAAACTTATTTCTAAGGATCACATATCTGATATCACCAATTTAATAGAGGTTTTTTTTTTTTTTTTATAAATTTTAATTTTTAAAAGAAGAAAATTCAATAGAGTATTCAAAAAATTTAATAGAGTTGACCACTAACAACTATGAATTTCTAATCATGAAATTTGTATAGGTAAATAGTTTTTTATTTTTATTTATTTATTTATTTTTTTCAGAATCGGACAGGTAAATATTAATAATTAGCCAATTTCATAGAAATATATATAATAATTATATGATGCGATATTTTCTTAAGGGTAGGTTTAGATTTTATTTTTATTTTATTTTTTATGATGGGCAGGTCGAGATTATAGTAAAGCCAGGAGCTTAGAACAATTTTTTGCCATCCTAAAATATTTTTGGCCTAGCTCAAGGGCCGGGCCACCTTATGGCTAGGGTGGTCCTAGGACCACCCTGACCTAAAAAAAAAAAAAAAAAATTTATACATAATAACTACCTTTAAAAAAAAAAAAATTTGGGAACACCTTGAATTTTTAAATGCCAATAAAATAAAATTTTGGTCCATAATTTGAGCAACTTAACAATATATTAAGGTCTTTCAAGCAAAAAGAAACACATACTTTTATATTCTTTAAAACCTATACTATGACTTTACTTTGAGTTTTTACTTTACCTAACACACTGTCTTTGTACGACTACTTTTTCTCAAAAACATTATAATATATATTATACAACTAATTGGTCAAAGTCACGTAAATTTAGTTTTTTCATTGTACAACTACTTTTCTTTTTTCTTTTTCCGATAATTTTGATTAGAAAAAAAAAGCCGTTTTAGTTAATTAAGTGAATAAACTTAAAAAGTTACTTAATTTTTATTTAACATCAATTAATTCATTATATATATATAAAATAAACTTTTTATTTTTATGATTATAATTAAACATGTGATTGTCCATTCTAAGGAAATTAGATTAAATTTACATGAAAAGTGTCACTAAATATTATGTTTTTACATTTTGCTATAATATTATTAGTAATAAAATTATTATATTTTTATTTATATAATTTAAAATTTTATTAATTATATTATTTATGATGTCACCGGTTTGACCATCAGTTGGATCTTGGTCCGACCAAAAAACCAGTAACTAGTCCATTTTTTGGTTCTTTCATCGTACTGGTTTATAAAACCATGGAAAAAACCCAAAAAAAAAAAAAAAAACTTAACGAAAATATGGAAAAAAAAAAAAAATTATAATGAAACCACTGTCAAGGCCCAATCCAAATGCCAATAGAAAAGCCCAGTACAAGATCAATCTCATCTCAGACTCAGTGTGCGTTTAGCTATCAATTAAAAAGTTAGCTTATTTTTGCTACTATTCATGGGCTCCACTGTATTTTTTGATATTATTCATATGTCCCATTATAAGTTTCAGCAAAATAATCGAATCTCAAACAGACCCTAAGACTATCACTACTCTAACACCAACACGATTACGTTTTTAATTCAACAAATATTAAAAAAAAAAAAAAATCCTCAATGCCTCAGTGCCTCGCGGATTCACAAGTCATTAAACAATTTAAACTAAAACTAAATCAAGCCTAAAGGCTAAAAGGAAATAAGAAACTCACTTACTCTCCCTAGCTATCACCATCCATTCCTGTTCAACAACACTAACAACAACCACAACTGAACTCCACAAGCTTTATGTTGTAAAACTTTACATATTTGCGTGTTTTTTTTTATTGTTGTTGTTGTTGTTGTTGTTATCAATATATAAAATTTTCTTTTTATTAGATGATGTAATTTATACTTCTTGAGAAACATCTTAGAAAAAATTCTTAAAGCCGTCACAGCAGCTCAACAAGAGCTCATATTTGGGCATGGACATTGCACAGCAGTTCAAATCTTGTGGTTAATATGCCGACTTGGGCCTGAATCTCAATGGTATTTTAAAGAGTAATGAATTTTGTTGGAGAGAAATTGCAAGTGTAATAGGGTTACCCTTACTTCTATTTGATCTAATTATATTATATTGAACTTTATCGTTAAAAAAAAAAGATCATTTGAAAAAAAGTTCCAAGGAGTACCATTTGATTGAGGGTGGAATAGTTGAGGGTCGGCCCAGGCATGAAGGCAGTGGCAAAAACAGCTACAGAAATCTTACTTGGAAAATATTCCATGGCTTGAGAAATTGCATACCCACCATAGCTATGACCAACAAGGATTACTCTTTCATGAAAAGGAAGAGCTTCCATGAAGTCCCTCAAAGGCTTGAAATAGTCAGAACTTGATTGGAGATCATTTACCTGCAATGGGTTGATTCCAGAAGCGCCTAAGTCTAGTGCAGTGACATTGTGCCCTGAGGATTTTAGCAGTGTCTCAAGCTTGTACCAAGACCAAGCTCCAAGGCATGCTCCATGAATTAGCACAAAGTGCTTGCCAGTTCTTGGTGGCTCCTCCTTAGTAGACTCAATTCCAAAAGATGAAAGAATGACAAAGAAAGAAATTAGCATGAAATACTTCTTGCTCAGCTCCATATTATGTTTTGCTCTTCCTATGGACACAAATTGTCATGGCTTTTATGTAGTATTTATAAAGAGGTAGGTTTTGATCATGATTCATGAACTTTCCAGCGGGCTAGTTTTCCCTCTATATAAACATGCAATTTGACCATATAATTTTCTTTTCCCTTTGTTTGAATTTGACTTTGAGATCTTCGAGAAGAATTTTGAAAAACTTGTCACAAAACAACACTTCTCAACCAGCTTTAACAAGTTCAAATGATCATTGAATATTCTTTAATTCTTTGTGTAGTTATCCAGTACACAGATCATCATTGATTTATAAACGGATAGGTTTTGACAATGATCACCGAATCTATATTTTAATGGGCCCACGTTTTCTCAATAAAAAATGTATGCAAATTTGAACTTTGATATTTGAGAACAGATTTTGAAAGTCATAGCATGCAAGTGGGGCTGCTTGAATTCGATCAAACTTTGAACCGTTGGAAGATGCCAAGAGAGTCTGTAACTCAATTACATTAATTAATCCATTTTTTAAGGAGAAATAAGGTTAAAAAAAAAAATCAAAGATTCTGTAAAGAAAAGGAGTTTCTAGAGACTACCAGACTTCAAAGAAACTTGGGGAGAGAGAGAAAATTCTGATTGAAATATTCTAATTGATTGATTATGAGAAAGATACAAAATACATAAATATCTACTTGCTTTATATACACAAAACAGAGTAAGCAAAGAAGCGGGAAATTAGGAATTTCCCTAACTAACTTCTAACTAATTACACTGTGTAACAATCCACTTGCAGAGAGGGAAAATTCCTGACCTATCACAAGCTGACATATCGTACTATCAAGTCTACAAAATACAGCCAATTACAAAGCGCCACGTACTACTGCTAAGTTTTGCTATCACTACTCAAAAACCAACAGAAATTTGCCAAGTGTCATTGAAATAGAGGCATAAAATACATGCAAAAACCAATCACACATTACCGCATGTAAGCGATGACGTAGGCAGTCCTGCACGTGTAAGTGATGACATAATCAGTCCAGCACATGTAGGCGATCACATTAGCAATCCAGCGCGTGTAAGCGATGACATAAGTACCTCCACTCTTCACCTCCCCCTTGCGCACGTATCTAGCCCAATATCTGAGACAATACATTTTAGCCCATTAATCACCACAATTAAAAAGAATAAAATAGTCTATTTCCTTTTCAATGTGGGATTAACCATTTTCACTAACTCTTCATCTTCCATATTCATTCTCATATCTTTACATTTATGTTATAACATTTATTCATTTTAATTATTTAATATTAAAATGCTCCAACACAAGCTCATAACCAGAGATTCATTGTAATTTTGTTTCAAAGATCTTTGATCAATTCTTCAGCCAAATTGAAGTATATTTGGTGTTCAAATCAAAATCACAATACCATAATTCCAATCAACAAATCTTTCAAGGAGATTGAATCAGAGGATCACTATTTTGTAATCATAGAGAATTGTACCACGCATTCATCAATACTAATTCACATTTGTGAAACTATTTTTACTTGTTTGATTTATTTCGAACTAAGAAATTTAGTCGTCTACACCACCAATGAGTGAGTGACAGCTAGTTCTCTTATCAACTTAATCTACCTTTGCCTTTGCTTCTCACGTGTGAGCTTCGTTGTCTGCGTGTGTTCATTAATTCAAACGCTGCCGTTTTCTTTACTGCCTTATGTCTAACTGCAAAATCTTTGGATGTTGATTTGTCTTTATTTTGTTCAGCCTCTTTATCGTTTAAGCCTTGAATGTCCTGCTGCTGTGATACTTCAACAGATTCAAAATCCACTTACCCATTTCTTGTAACAATTTATAATAGTAAAATAAATTGATTAGAAGATAAAAGAAAGATAATAAGAGTACTGTAAATTTTACCATATAATCTATAAATTTATGCATGAATTTTTAAATAAAAAATAATTAAGAAATTTATTTACCATATTAATGTTAGAGCAATTTCATTAATTATCATGTTAATTAGTTTGTAAGTGTATGTAATAAAATAGGCAATACCTTTAATGTATTTTTTTTTTTTTTGGGGGAGAAAAATTGTCCCTAACTTAATTAATCCTTTAGTTCAAATACCCTAAAAAGTATATATTTAGTGCACAAAATTCTCTTACATGATGTGGAACAAGTCGCTGGTAAGTAGCCTAACACCGTAAATTTAGATTTTTTTAGACATCAAGTTTGCTGAAATTACTAACCTGGTATGCATTAACACCAAACAATGACTTTAATTTCTCACCATTGTACTTTATATATAATTCTCTCATATAAGGCAAAGGACATCTACGAAATATTTTATGTTGGATAGCAGCTAGCTGGTTAGGTCATTAAATTTATAGAAGTTTTTCTTGTTTTTGCCAAGTAATTGAATGGAGGAGATTAATGGAAGAGGTTTATAAGCTTTGATCCCAAGTCTACCCTTGTTTTTGATAAGTAGTAATTGAATGGAGGAGAAGAATATATAGATGGAATTATAAGCTTTGATCCCAAGCCAACCGTGAAATAAGTACTCTAGCTTAAAGAAAATTGATAGGGATGAAAGTTGTCCCAAAAATCACAGCAACCAAAAACTGTGTCATTAAAGTTGATAGTACCACACATATACAATTTCTATTTATATAAAAATCATATTATTATAATGCATATTTATTAACAATTTCAAACATATTAACCAATCATTCTAAATGATTTATAATGAGAATTGCTGGGAAATATTCAAAATAATGATGATAAGATGGTTTTATATTGATTATTACAACTTTTTAGAATTTAAGATAATTGATTATTTCATTATTCATTAAAACCTCTTATGGTTTTTGGAGCTTTGGTCGATGTGGTGATTTATTGTCTTTGGGTATTTATTGTCCTTTTACAAGTGAATATTTTGAAAAACTTTGAAATTATATATTTAAAGTTTATTCCTCGTTTTTCTCATTTCCTTTTTTTTTCTTCCCAATTTCTTAACCTATATCTCTCTCCCCTAAAATCCTAACCAACGTCTGTTCACAGCCATGGACACAATCCAAGTATCCAACCATCTCCTACAACCACAACTGAAATTTACTTTAACCATCTATCTCCCTCTACTTCTCACCACTATTATCACTACCTTCAAATTTATTGACTTAATTTATTAGAATATCTTTGTTTGTGTTTAGTTGGTACTTAACAACTACATTATTTACTAAAAGTCTTAAACTAGCTTATGAGCTATAAGCTTTGTTTATGCAAGGGTGTAGTACACACACACAATATTTATACCTAATAAGTAATAAATGTTACACATTCATAGTATTACATAAATTGAATTTGAAATGAGTATTTTACATTTTCTAGGTTTAGATACATGAATTTTCCTTCTAAAAAAAGAAACTTGAATTTACATATAAAAATATTTTACACATAATTAATGAATAATTGGAAGGATACTTGGCGTGAAATGGAGTGTAGTTAAATATATATATATATATATATATATATATAAATATAAATAAGTGTAGTTAAAAGATAGAAACACTTAGGGTCGTTTTGGTTTGTGCGTCCACGTCCAAATTATTTGCGTTTTCAGCTTTTTTAGTTTTTATTTTTTTTATTTTTTAAACCAGTGCCTATTGCACTGTTCATGGGACATGAACAGTGCAATTAGGCATATGAACAGTACTTTTAAGCATGAACAATAATTTTTTATTATTTTCAATTTTCAGAAAAAAAGCGGTATCCAAACGCACACTTAGTAACAAATAATAGAAATAAAATGACACTTGGCACAAAGTTCAAGTTCAATTAGAATCTAAATATGATTTTTGATTGATCTTTTCTCTCAACTTTCACTTTAACATAACATATATAATGTGCAAAAGGACAACATTAAAATCCATCACAAATGTAAAGGACTAAAATCAAAATTTTAAATCTTCAAAATCCAAAATCAAAATTTTAAATCTTCAAAATCCAAAATCAAAATGATCCCAAACTTAGAGATTATAATTTGTATTTTAATCATAAAATTATGACCACATATTAAATTAGTGATTAAGTTTAATAAGTAATCACATCAGTGAAAGTCTCACACAAAGGATAAATAAAGAATTTTAAAATTAAAATAATATAAATGAGTCAAAACCTTTAAACTCAAGATTAAAAAAAAAAAAAAAAAAAAAAAAAAAAACCTCTAAGTTTCGTTTTTGCATTTCCTATTAGTACTTATCTATTCAACTTTGTATCGCATAATTCACATAAGTTTTTTTATATTGGGAAAACTTATATTTTTAAATCTTATAGTTTAGGGTCATAATAACAAATTAAACCTTATACCTTGAAAAGTAACAAATTAAACTCTCAAATTTTTAAAAATATCAAATTAAACCCTATAGTTTGAAAAGTAACAAATTAAACACTAAAATTTCAAAAAGTAATAAATTAAACCTTTAATCCATTTTAAATTACAAATTCAATGCAAATGTTTCATTTGTTACTTTTGAAAATTTTGGATTTAATTGGTTATGTTTCAATAGTTATGTCGTCAATAAATTGTTTAAATTGCAAGTTTTTGTAGTTTAAAATTATGTATAAGATACAAGCTTATGAATGATATAGTAAATAATATCCGATTGATACAAAATTTGACATGTGTATTAAGAGCATAAAGAATATAGAATTCAATGGTTAGATTTTTAAAATATGTAGTAATATTTATTTTATTGAGTAAGATTGTAGCATTAGGCAACAACCTTAATATCTTTTTATTGGAGATGAATTTTGACAAATCTACCATTGGATTACATCTTCTTCTTATATCCTCTATACTTGCAAAATTTCTAAAAAATTAAAGATCAATAGATCATCAATAAATTGTTTAAATTGTAAGTTTTTGTAGTTTAAAATTATGCATAAGATATAAGTTTATAGATGATATAGTAAATAATATCTGATTTATACAAAATTTGACATGTATAATAAGAGCATAAAGAATATACAATTCAACGATTAGATTTTCAAAATATGTAGTAATATTTATTTTATTGAATGAGGTTGTAACCTTAGGTTACAACCAATTTTGTAGTTAAACTTTGTCTTTAAACTATAAAGTTTAGAATATATATAATTTATCCTTGATAATATTTTTAGTGGCCCTTGCCAAGTAATTTTCCATTGAAAATGTCTATAAAAGGTAGGTGCATGTGTGGTGCATGCTAAGAATATAGAATTAAGAATACAAACTTTTTATGGTGCGTTTTACTTTTGCATTGTTTTGGCTTCGTGCTAATTAACAATGGCCAAAGCTTTCATGATAAAATATTTTTTGATGAAAAGGTTTTTACAATATATATATTCTTTAAACTTATACCATCCATTTCATCCTTTTCATAATAATGATCATCCGACACCAATGAATTTTTTAAAGTGGAATTCAATCATAAATTTGAGATCTTTATTTGATGATGTATACCAATTAAGCTAATTGAAACACACAAATTTTCATAAAATAAAAAATAATTAGTATAAAGACATGAAGTTCAGATAAGGAGGGTACATTCCCAATAAAGGACTAAAGTTGGTTTATGACTAAAATATCATATATTCCTTTGCTATATAAAAATGTATTAAGCCTTAATTAACACGTGGGGATCAATTAAGTGATAATTTGAAGACCATTATTGCATTATTTTAGTGATAACACTGTGATATCAATTATTCAAGTTAGCAATTAGCTAGCATCCGTCTAAATTTAAAATAGGCTTAAAAAATAATACATAAGCTCCAAAAATGTCAATGAGAGATTCCCTTTTCATGGATAAGTACTCTCTTGCAAGGATCATGTCAGAATTGACATGCAACAAATGTCCTGTAACTTTGTTTGCATTCAATAGTATTATCAGTTTTATCTTATTTGATTTATTCATATTATACAGTGCCCTGGCCCAGTGGCCACAGCCATAAAATTAACTTTATTTTATAGTGATAGTTCTATCTGGAAATAATACACCAATCAATCTTTTTCATTCAACAAACACCAAAAAAATAACTGAGCATGAGTCTTTTTTTTGCATGAGTAGGAAAAATAAAAATATTGTGTAAGCATAATATTGGAATTTATTGAGAAATATGAAAATAGATATCCTTATCCATAATAAGAGTTGTCTCTATAACGACTAGTTTGGATTAAAAGGAAATAAAGGAGAAGCAAAGTTGGAAAAAAGGAGATTAGAGTAGAGTAGATTTGATCAAATTGACCCTAAGTTCCATCTAAGCAATATTTATTTGAGATTAGGGAAGCAACTTTTTTTTCACTTTTTTTTGATAAATTTTTATTAGAGTAATATCAATAACAACGTAATATTATTTTTTGATTAAAAAATGTTCACCTGCGAAAGGAAGCTGCACTACCACTACAAATTATACTAAATGGATAAGGATAAGTGTTCTCATCCTAATGTGTCACAAGCTTGTACTAGGACCAAGCTCCAAGGCATGAACCATGAATTAGCACAAAGTGCTTGCCAGTTCTTGGTGGCACCTTAGTAGCCTCAATTCCAAGAGATGAAAGAATGATAAAAAAAGAAATTAACATGAAATGCTTCTTGCTCAGCTCCATATTATGTTTTGTTCTTCCTAAGGACACACAAATTGTCATGGGTTTTATGTAGTTATAAAGAGGTAGGTTTTGATGATGAGCACCTTTTCTAAGGACTCAACATAAACCATGCAATTTGACCATATAATTTTTTTTCCCTTTGTTTGAATTTGACTTTGAGATCTCTGATAAGGCTTTTTGAAAATCTTGTCACAAAGAACACCAAGCTGATCACTTGTCAAACATGTTAACAAGCACAAATGATTAAATATTTTTGATTTCTTTGTGCAGTTCTTTAGTATACAAATTATCATCAATGTATAAAGGGTAGGTTTTGACAATGATTATTCTAATGGGCTTTTAGAAAAGATTTTGAAAGTCATAGCAAGCAAGTATGGCTTCTCGAATGTGTATATTTTTTGAATGGGTAGAAGATGACAACATTTTGTAACTTTTAATGACATTTTTCAGGTTTAATATAATTTTTACTATATTCATTGTCAAGTTTGTTTGTAAGATTATATATCGTTTTTCTTTTTATATTTCATATTTGGAATTGAGTTTGATGCTAAAAGAAAATATATTATGTACATTTTTAGACCCCTTAAAACACAAGTTGTTTAACCTAGTTATTTAGCCAGGTGATTACTTAGATAAATTATTCAGTTTTAGGTTAACACAATCAAATCATATCATGTAAGTAATGAAGAAAAATAAATAACACACTATATGATAATCCAGGAAAACCAAACCAGTAAAAAACCTGAGGAGGATTTAATCTAGCTACCCTCAAGGTAAAACAGATCCACTATGAATGAATTGAAGTTTTAACAATAGAACTTAGACCACTAAAATTTTATTGCTACCTCATGTAGAAAACTTACTATCACAACCACGTGACAACTTCAAGTCCACGAACTACTTCTTTCTTTGATCTACTGCAACTGCAAGTACTCCCACTTGTGACTTTGAGACTCCACTCAAAGGTTTTAGATCTTCTTTAAATTCTTCATGCAGCAACTAAAGCGATCACTAGGTTCTTGACATGAATCTTGATCTTGATAACCCTAAGTGTGTATGAAGGTAAACAACTCTAGATCTCACAAAAGATTCAACACACAACACATCAAAGACTTCTAAAACGAAGCTAGGGTTTTTCCTTTTATTCTTGGAGTAAAACATAAAACCCTACACGTTAAACCGGGCTTGGGTTGAGTTGGAAAAATCTACAGAAAATTAATTTGCATGAGGTTCGATTGATCGAGCCTGGCAGATTTAGCCAATAAATCCTGCAATTCACTCAATTCCAACTTTACAAATAAACACACTTTGAGTAGCCTAATTCTAGACTCTAAGTTTTGCTCATGGTTTGCCAACACATTACAAATTGAAGTTTTAATACATTTAGTTCATAAAGTCTTAGAACCTAACAAACTCCTCATTTAGCAATTTGTGACAAAACACATCACAAACTAAAATGCTTAAAGTCACAAACAGCCCATTAAAAATTAACATGCCCAAAAACAATTCAACCTAACTACTATTTATCAGTTGCTAGTGTAGATAGCAGCACGACTGAATAAACTTGTATATTCCTGAAACACTTAACAAACACATAAACGCATGTGTTGAAAATACAAGTAAAAACAAAATAAATTCTTGATTTCACACAACGGAAAATAAAAAAACATATACCATGAATAACCTCATGATATAAATCAATAACCAATGTATCACATGTGAAACAAGAAATAAGAAAAGAAACATAAAACATAGTGTCTCCCCCAAAAAAAAAAAAAAAAAAAAAAACTCGGCCTATCTCTATGCACAATATGTACTCCCCCTTTTTATGAAGAATTGCCAAAGGACAATCAAGGAAAATCATCAAAAGGAGGTGGTGGAGGAGACCATCGAGCACTCGCCAAATCAACTAGTAAAGCCTGAAGCTCAGCAAGCACATCCACCAAAATCTGTTCATGCGTTGCCTTAACGGTCATGACAGTGTCCAACATACTTCGTAGAGAAGCATCGCTTGATGAAGAAGGTGGAGGATTAACTGCGGTGGTAGGATCGACAAACTCCTCAATAGAAGGATCACTAGATGGAGGAGGCCGAGATGCATCACCTGTGGAAGACTCAACTTTGGGGCATTTAGAGCTAGCTTTCATTTGAGCTGCTCTTTGCCTAAGGAAGGTGGCACTTATGGGAGCTATAATATGTACTGGCTCAGATGCAGGAAAATCCTCTAATCCTAAATGTAAGAGACTCCTATGAATAAAGACCGAAAAGAAAAGACCATGTGATTTAGAACTACTTTTATGAACCTCAACTAGAGATCAAATGAAAAGAGTTGGAAAACTCATAGGAGCATCAGTCACAAGGGCATACAAAAATGCACATCTCTCAATAGGAATGGTGTGCAAGTGAGAGATAGGCCAAATAGAATGACAAGTAATTCGAAAAAATAGATAATAGAGCTCAGTAAGCTCATGAGTAGTTATACGAGGATTGGAACCCCATCTAATGGTAGTACCGGTAATGTAAGACATGATCTCATCAAGGGGAGGGACCTCGAAGTAAGGATAGATTGGCTGCCATACCACAGGTACACCAAGAGCAAAGGCCACTACCTGAGGTGTAATGATATACTCTTCACCTCTTATCCAACTCATCACATATTGAGTGTTGAAATCATTGGAGTGGACAGAGAGGTTTAAATAGAACTCTCTAATCAAGGCAGCAGGAGGAGGGTGCTCAATGTCCATAAGAGGTAACCAACCCCGACTCTCAAAATTCCTACATATCTCAGGGTCTAACTCATCTAGGACAACTTTATGCTCAGCCCATACAGATCTATAGATATAGAGTTTCTCATAGTTCTCTTGGTTTTTCTCAAACCGAAACCTATCACTCTTAAAAATAGGGTTAGAGGAAGAGGAGGTTTTCTTATTTGCTCTAGTTTTCCTAACCATGATGCTAAGAGATTAGAATAAAAGGAAAAAAAATTGAAACAAAGAAAGAAACACAAGGGCAGATTGCATTAGAGACGGTTAGAGCACAAAAATCTTAATAAATAACAATCTATATGATGCATGTAATGAATGCACATATGATGCATGCTCTAATGCATTGAAATTTGTTCCAAGTTACTTCATAAACCTTCAATTGACTTGAACACAGAGTTTTAGAGCAAAAACCCAAATTTTTGAAGAGAAAAAACTTTTTCAAAAAGTAAACAAAATTGATCAATTAAACATTACACTAGTTAAACAACATCATATAATGTCATAATCAATCAATAATACACGTCAATTTCATCAAGTTCAGCCTAATTTAATAAAATCCCCAATTTCACAAAGTTTCAAGCCCTAGAATTTCAAAATTTTCTCAAATCACAAAATTTAATCAAATTAATGCATGGGAATCATGTTAATAACATCCAAGAACAAAAACCCATTAAACAAAATTGATTAAAAACAACTGATTTCAACAAAAATCCCAAAATCCCTAGGTTCGAAATTTTCAATAAAAAGCATCAAAATGCATGAAAATTGTGATTTCAATGAAAAAAAAGGTTGAGAAAAACCTTTTTAAACCTTGAGAAATTTGAGGAAGAAAATGACAAAAAAGGTTTAGATTGGATTGCTCAAAGAAGAACAGTGGGAAAGCTTTTGAAAATGTTTGAAAAGTGTGAAGAACACGGGAGAAAAACTTCTTTTAAAACAATTCTGACCAAATTTTGATCGGTTGAAAATAAGTCTCGATTGATTGAAAAACAGATTTGATGGATCCATCATTAAACGAGCACCGATTAAGCAAGGAAAATTCAAACCCAAATTTTTATCGCATTTTTGATCGGTCGAGCAACAGCTTCGATTGGTCGAAAATCTGAAATTTTAAAATTTTTGAAAAATAGAGCACTTTAATGCAAAAACTCCTCAAAGCATAGTGTTTCATGAATAAAATGCATGAGTATGAGATTAAAAGCTTTTCAAAAACACTTGAATGCAATTCAGATCTTCCAAAAACAAGTTTTTAAATCCAATTGTCCTCAAAAACTCAAACATTAAACACATTTTGCATTTAAATTAAGGAACATATAATCTTGGAAGGCCACTACGAGATCACACATAATATCATGTACTAAGTTTAGCAAAGAATAACTTGTGTAGTGTGTTCAACTAGCAATAGCTTGAGATACATGTGAGGTGATAAGTAGATAGTGATTAATCACAATTTCTACAAAATTCATCACATAATTTTGAAAGAGACTATCACCTAAAGAGTTACATTATATAACTCTCACATCTCCTAGAAAACAAGCTTGCAATTATGTAAGTTTCTTGTTTTGCCTCATAATGTACACACCAATTTTATTTCAATGTGAAAATATTTGATTAGCCAGATAATGTACACACCAATTTTATTTCATTGTGAATTTATTATAGTCCAATAATGTACACACCAATTTTAGATTTATTCCGAGGTTACACCTTAAGTTCTTTTTGTGCATGTGCTACACTTTCTCGAGCACAAGATCTTATTATATGCACTAAGGTGTTCATGATTGGTTAGTAAACAGTGGTGAGATGGTTATTTATTCCTAACAATCAAAAGCATGTAACTTAAAAATCAAGATCAAGTGATCAAAAACTATAAACAACTCCCACACAACATGCACTACCTAGCTAAAACTAGCAAAGTGTAGTAAAATAAGCTCATCCAAGGTAAACAAGGTACACAAGCATGTTATGTAAAGATATTATGGCCATCCTTGATTACAAGTCCAAGAGAAATAATGCAAAACACATTTTTCCTTCCTTTTCCCTTATTTTATTTTATTTTCTTAAAGGAAAAACAAAACAACCTATCATGAAATGCATGAATGTTATTTTCGTCACCATTAAACACCATATGTATTCGTGACGAAATAAAGACATATTATGACGAAATATTTTTTTCATTATAGCCTACTTTTGTTGTAGTGTAATATGGCCATCCTTGATTACAAGTCCAAGAGAAACAATGCAAAACACATTTTCCCTTCATTTTCCTCTTTTTTATTATTATTATTTTTTTAAAATTTTATTTAAATTTTTAAAAGGAATAGCAAAAACAACCTATCATGAAATGCATGAATGTTATGTACTGCAAATCCTAAAAAAAAAAAAAAAAAGCAAAAGAAGAAAGGTCACAAAGAATATTGAGATGAAGCACAATGACCAAAAAAGACAAAGATGACTAGGGACATAGAATCACACCAATTACTTGATGAAGTGTCTCAAACTTCTATCAAAAGGTTTGGTGAAGATTCCAGCATTCTGACGTTCAGTAGGGATATATTCAAGAGCCACATTCTTTCTTTCAACCAGATCCCTAATAAAGTGATATATAATCTCTATGTGTTTAGTCCTAGAGTGGTTAACAGGGTTCTTAGAGATATTGATAGCACTAGAATTATCACAATAGACAACCATGGTGTCTTGTGATATCCCACAATCACTTAAAAGATTTTTCATCCAAAGGAGCTATGAACAGCAACCTCCAGTAGCAATATATTTTGCTTCTGCATTAGACAGAGAGACAAAATTTTGCTTTTTACTCATTCATGAAACAAGATTGACCCCTACATAAAAACACCTACCAATGGTGCTTTTTCTGTCATCGGCATTGTTGGCCCAATCTAAATCTGAGAATCCAGCAAGAGACAAATTTGACTCTTTGCTATAAAACAATCCATAATCACAAGTTCCACTAATATATTTTATGATTTTTTTTAACAACATTCAAATGTGAAATCTTAGGATTAGATTGAAACCTAGAACATATTCCAACATTGAAAGCAATATCAGGACGACTTGTAGTTAAATACAAAAGACAATCAATCATGCTTCTATATAATGTGACATCAACAGATGATGCCGTTTGTGGGAAATTGCAAGTCACAAGCAATTAACACTGCTTGTCATAAGTAGACTTATGGCATCAACGGTTGGGACACACAAGTCAAAAGCAATTAGAGAAGATTTCCAAGTGTGATGCGGTTATTGGTTTGCCCAAGTTTGAAAAGATAGAGAAGTGCATATGTGGACCATGTCAAATGGGTAAACAAGTGAAGTCCAAGCATCCGTTTGTAACTGAAGTTCAAAATTCAAGACCTCTAGAGTTGTTAGGTCCTGCCAGAGTTCAGAGTTTAGGTGGAAAGAAGTATTTTCTAGTTGTTGTGGATGATTTCACTAGATATACTTGGGTCGTTCTTTTGAGAGATAAGGCTGAGGCTCTTGAAAAGATGATACAATTGTGCAAGAAATTGCAAGTTGAAAAATGTACTGTGAGAGCCAGAATTATAAGTGATCATGGAAGAAAAATTGAAAACATAAAACTGGCTACTTTCTGTAATGATCAAGGCACACATCAAGAGTTCTCATCATCCAAGACACTACAACAGAATGGAATAGTAGAATGGAAGAATAGTGTCTTCAAGAGATGGCTCGTATTATGCTACATAACAAGAAGATGGCTAAGTTCTTTTGGGGAGAAGCACTTAACACTGCTTGTCATACACTAAACCGAGTGTATTTTAGACCTGATTCCAAGAAAACTCCTTATGAACTTTGGAGGTGAAAGAAGTCTGTTGTCAAATACTTCAGGATATTTGGCAGTGACTGTTATATTCTGCGGGATAGGGAGAACCTAGAAAAGTTTGATGCAAAGAGCGACAAGGGATACTTTCTGGGATATTTCTCCACTAGTAGAGCATATAGAGTGTACAATTTGAGAACTAAAACAGTCATGGAGTTTTCAAATGTGGTGATCAATGATGAATTGTGTTTAGAATCTCATTTAGAAGACACTTCTCCAGTTCAAGAAATGACTATGGAGGTTGATGATTCTCTTCCTGAAGATTATGTTGGGAAGTATAGTGATGAAGATCTACAATTGTTGAATGATGCTGTTTTAGAACCGTCAAGTTCAGAACCATCCACTCCTGTTCGTGAAACTCAACAAGAGCAAAGTGACCTAGTTCTTCATCTGAACAAAAAGGTGCCTTTACGTCTTTGGTCAAAGGTCCATTTGCTAGTGTAAAGTTAAATCATCTTGTCACAAACATATTTGGTAGTCTGAACTGTCACGCCCCAAACCCGAAAGGGTCTAAAGCATGAGAAAAACGTCTTAAAGGTACCTATAGATTTTGTTCATTTTGACAAATCCATCCAAATAAAATCATATCAATTACCAACATCAAGAATTATCATAATATTACCATTGAATATACTCTCAAAGTAAGTTAGAGCTTTGAGCAATAATTATAAGGACCATTGGCCACAAAAGAATAGAGGTCTGAATAAATAATTACATATCATTAGCTTGTCCCATCAGTGGGAATAACATCACAACCACTATAATATACAAAAGAATGAGTCAATCCTATTCTAAGATGTACATCATCTAATATCTCCATTTCAAAAGTTCAGCCTCCAACAGTAGTGAGTCTAACTACTATTAGCCACAAAAAACAAAGCTGTTTTAAATAGATAGTCGCCTACTCTGAAAAAGTTTGTAAAATAATGGGATGAGACAGAGCTCAGTAAGTAACGCAATTAATGTGGGTGGGGGAAATGTAAGTTTCATGATAATGGACATTTTACAAAACATGTTATAATTTGGGAATTTCCATGAAAATCCAGCAAATCTATTTTTCTTAATAAAATGACAAGAATGATTAAAAGAATGTAGCACCAAGATTTTTCAAAGTATTTCAACATGTAACTACGTACTATTTACTGTGAGCTATCAAAACACCCTTTTAAAACTTGAAAACCCAACCCAAGGCCACATGACAAGCCGCTAGACGTTAAGTATGCCATAAAGACATTAAGTTATGCCACGAAGACATCAATTATGCCACGAAGACATCAATCCACCACAAAGATGGGGTGTCAAGATACCAATGTCACAAAGACTACGACATCTGGCTGGGTAATCATCTGGTAATCACATGTCACAGCACAAGGGTAAAAGCATAAAGAGCTCACAGTTTACATGAAATCAAGACACTGTTCAATTTCAAGTAGTTTCACAAAAACCTTTGAAATACCCAATATATTCACAAGGTTTTCAAGTTTCCCAAAATCATTTCTTATCAATAACATTTTCTATCAATTTCCCAAATATCACAAGTCAAGATAAAACATCTTTAGAACTTGCAAATAATACAATAATTCCATAAAATCCATTCCCAAGAATTTTATAAAAAATGCATATAATTTCCAATCTAACAAATCATGCATTTCCCCATTCGCATTACCAAATATGATGCATGTTTCATAAATAGTCATATACAATAAGGTCACAACACAATATTTTTTAAGAAAATATAATCCCACAAATAATTTTCCAAAATGTGTTTGACCCAAAAATAACATTTATGCAACATGGTTATTTTTCAAAAATCTCATTAAAAAGCTACTTACCTTGCAACCTGCAAATAGCTTAACTCTCCAAACTCCAAAGGAGATTAGCTAGAATCTAAACAATACTAAGCAAACCTACCACAATAAGCATAAAGCTCAACATTGCATTTAGCTATGAATTAGAGATTGCTAACCAAGCAATTAATTAGGCAAGCCTAGTAGTTAACTTCACAAATAATATATTCCACTTCCAAAGTTTCTCAACAAATTAACTCACAAGACATAGGCTCCAATTTATAAAATTTACCCATTCAATATCATCTCCCTAATACTAAAATCTTAACAATTTATGAGTCGCTTCCATAAGATTTACACAATATCATCAAAGACCCACGAAACCAAAATCACAATATCCTCCAACACAACCATTTAAATCTTTTACTAGCTCCAAATAAACTCAATAAAATTATATTCACAATCTATTTCACATTAAAAAGCTAAAACTCCCAAATTTTCACCACTTAAATAACCACCATTGTAAAAACTATAACCCACACATCAAATACATTCACCAAGACCAAAACCCATACATAAAAACACATAAATATCACTTCTAATGCTCATAAATCACATGGGTATTATTATTAAAGCTTAGATAAACATAACCTCAAGCAATAGCATATAAACCCACCAAAAGATTAAGAGTCTTACCTTAAATCAAAAGAGATGAAGATGCCTTAGAGGTTCCTAGAGAGTTTTCCAGTGATCCTTGCCAGAAAAATGATGGTGGATTTAGTGGTGTGGAGTGGGTACCATGGGAGTGTGAGGCAGTGAAAAGAGGAGTGTGTGTTTGTGAGAAAAAGAAACAAAACAAATGAGGGAGGGTAGGTGGCCGGCTGATGAGAGAAGAGATATTTGTGGGTGTGTGGTGTGTGGTGGGGAACAAAAGGGTAAGTGGGGCACGTGTGCCCATTAAGTCTGATCCTTTTTAAATTTTTTTTTTTTTTTAAACTTTGATTGGGACGTTACATGAATGATAATATGAGATTGAGGTTTAAAGCCTTGAATGTAATCACTCACTCATGCTATCATTCCCATTTTGAACAGAAGAAAGTGGATGAAGCACTTCAAGATGCTGATTGGGTTAATTCTATGCATGAAGAACTTCATCAATTTATTCAGAATGATGTGTGGGAGTTAGTTCCTAGACCAAAAGGAGTGAATGTCATTGGAAGTAAGTGGATTTTTAAGAACAAGTCAGATGAACATGGTACGATCATTAAAAATAAATCAAGACTTGTTGCTCATGGATACACATAAGTGGAAGAGATTGATTTTGGTGAGACCTTTGCACCGGTAGTAAACTGGTATCAAGACTGGAATCCATTAGGATACTCTTGGCCATAGCTAGTCATTTGAATTTCAAATTGTATCAAATGGATGTCAAGAGTGTGTTTTTGAATGGGATGTTGCAAGAAGAGGTGTATGTTGAACAACCAAAGGGTTTTGTTGATTCTCATAGACCGCATGTTGTCTACAAGTTGAAGAGAGCCCTTTAAGGTTTGAAACAAGCTCCCAGGGCATGGTCTGATAGGTTAACTGCATATCTCACTGAGCATGGATTCAAAAGAGGATTCGCAGACACTACTCTCTTCATATGAAAGGATAAGAATTATTTTGTAGTAGCTCAAATTTATGTTGATGATATTGTTTTTGGTGCTACTAATGATTCTCTTGCTCAATCTTTTGCAGATGAAATGAAGAAGTTAGAAATAAGTATGGTTGTTGAACTAACTTATTTCTTAGGATTGTAGGTGAAGCAAATGGATTTTGGAATTTACATAAACCAAGCAAAGTATGCAAAAAATCTAGTCAAGAGATTTGGACTTGAAAAGGCTGCACATGCTAGAACACCAATGGCTGCTAATGCAAAGTTAACCAATGATCCTTCGGGCGAATTTGGTATCTTATACGATTTTAGACCCCTTAAAACACAAGTTGATTAACTTAGTTATTTAGCCAAGTGATTACTTAGATAAATTATTCAGATTTAGGTTAATACAATAAAATCATATCATGTAAATAATGAGGAAATATAAAGAACACACGATACGATAACCTAGGAAAACGAAATTGGTAAAAAACTTGGGGAGGATTTAACCGAGCTATACTCAAGGTAAAACAGATCCATTATGAAAGAATTGAAATTTTTACAATAGAACTTATACTGCTAACGTCCTATTGCTACCTCATGTAGAAAACCTACTACCACGACCACATGACAACTCTGAGTCCATGGACTATTTCTTTCCTTGATCCATTGCAACCACAAATACTCCCACTTGTAACTTTGAGACTCCACTCAAAAGTTTTAGTTCTTCTCTAAGTTCTTTATGCAGCAATTTACGTGATCACCACGTTCTTGACATGAATCTTGATCTTCATAACCCTAAGTGTGTATGAAGGTAAACACCTCTAGATCTCACACGAGATTCAACACACAACACATAAAAAAGACTTCTAAAATGTAGCTAGGGTTTTTCCTTTTATACTTGGAGTAAAATCTAAAACTCTACACGTTAAACCGGGCTTGGGTTGAGTTGGAAAAATTTGCAGAAAATTAATCTACACGAGATTTGATTGATCGAGCCTAATTTTTGATCGATCGAGCCTTGCAGATTTAGCCAATAAATCCTGCAATTCACTTGATTCCAACTTTATAAATAAACACACTTTAAGCAACCTAACTCTAGACTTTAAGTTTTGATCATGGTTTGCCAACACATTACAAATTAAAGTTCTAATACATTTAGTTTCTAAAGTCTTAGAACCTAACATATTATTTTTATTAATAAAACATGATGTTGTGAAGAACAAGAATCTAGCTAAATAATTATTTTTGTATTATATATGTCATTCAAAAATATTAGACTACAATTTCAATGAATATACCATAATTTATAATTTATATGTTGTCATTATTTTTTGGAGGAAAAAATGACGTGATATTGTATATACAAATGTAAAGATAATTTGAGAAAAATAAATCATTACTATAAGATTCTTAAGAATAAATCAATCATAAGAATTTCATATTCCTATGAATCTTATTAAATCCCTAATCAAACCAAATATAGGAACAATTAGATTATCAAGCATCTAAATTACTAGGCATCACTTCTCAATTGGATGCCCTTGGTAACATAGATTCCCGTAACATGTTGATATAATTATTGGTCCAATTAGAATTGATACTATCCCTAAATTGGAGCTTGTATGTGTTTGAAGGCTTTTATTATTCTCCAATTTTACTTTGGGAATGGAAATTGTTTAGGTTTGGAGCAATGAGAAGTATGAGAGTGTGGAGCACAGGGTGATAGTGAACTCAGAGAGGGAATAATTCTCTATTCCATTTTTCTGCCTACTAGCACTCTCCACCATGTTTAAGCCCTTGGAAGAGCTGACAAATGAGAAAAATCCTACTAAATATGAGCATACACTGGGTTGAGTTTATAAATATTAGAATGCAAAGTAATTTTCAAAAACTAAATGTTGACAACTTGCAAATTAATCATTTCAAGATATCAGAGTAAGCTAGTTGGAGGTAGTATTATCTATTGGGACCAATAACCTTCAGAATTCAATAGAGTACTACTTTGTACACACAAATAAGCAATTCTGTGATTAAACATGATTCAATCAATTTTCCTTATATTGTAGAAGGTTAGAAATACAAATTTTATTATTATTAAAACAATATCATTTTCATGGAGAGCCTTGTGCCACAATACCACTGACTTATTTTCTACAAGCTATAGCTTATAAATTATAATTCTCTCTCTGATTATAATACATTGCTAGTGAATCAATGTCCCATGCATTGAAAGTGGATTAAGAATATTTCTCAGCAATGCCTTGGAGATGAGACCAAAGCTCTATCGTCTTAGACATCATGACCATGTGATCTGATCCTTTGATCTCCACCACATCATTGGGTGGGTTTCTCTCAATCATCCACAATTGAAAATCTCTCTTTATCGTCTTATCTTTTTCAGCTATGATGAAAACCCTTTTAACTGACCCATACTTCTTGGTAGACAGCATTAACTGCTTTGACAGGTCTTCATCACTAAACAAACGTAATGGTCTCAACAACAAGGCAGCCAATGTCAAATCCTACAACAAATTGCAACATAAAATGTTAGAGCACTTGTTTGAACATGATCAGAAGGTTGACATGTTAGTTTCAAAAAGAAGTTTTGGAAAAGAAAATGCATTTCTTACCTCAATTGGACTAAGCGGGAACAAATCTGATGCCGAGTACAAGGGCCCGAAGATGAGAGTAGTTGGAGGGTTGTTTGGGCCTTGGTCATATGTAAAGTGATTGTCAAGCTGAGGGCCTTGTTGGCTCACTCTCTATAATAATAAGATAAATCAGTGTCAAAAGACTCAAAACTCAAAGAGTGGGGTTGGTGTTACAGGAGTGAAGTGAAAACTTATTTCTAAGGATCACATATGTGATATCACCAATTTAATAGAGGTTTTTTTTTATTTTTTTAAAATTATTTAAAAGAAGAAAATTCAATAGAGTGTTCAAAAAATTTAATAGAGTTGATCACTAACAACTATGAATTTCTAATCTGAAATTTGTATAGTTAAAGAGGTTTTTTTTTTCTTTTCAGAATCGGACAGGTAAATATTAATAATTAGCCAATTTCATAGAAATATATAAAATAATTATATGATGAGATATTTTCTTAAGGTTAGGTTTAGATTTTATTTTTTTATGATGGGCAGGTCGAGATTATAGTAAAGCCTGGAGCCTAGAACAATTTTTTGCCATCCTGAAATATTTTTGGCCCAGCTATAGCTTCAACAAGAGCTCATATTTGGGCGTGGACATTTCACAACAGTTCAAATCTTGTGGTAAATGAAATTAAGTGCTAAATGATGTAAGCTGTATGGCTCCCATTTCGGTTTAATGAAATTATATGTTGAAGATAAAAAAATAAAAAATAAAAAATCTTGTGGTTAATATGCCGACTTGGGCCTGAATCTTAATGGTATTTTAAAGGCTAATGAATTTTGTTGGAGAGAAATTGCAAGTGTAATAGGGTTACCCTTACTTCTATTTGATCTAATTATATTATATTGAACTTTATCGGTAAAAAAAAAAAATCATTTGAAAAAATGTTGCAAGGAGTACCATTTGATTGAGGGTGGAATAGTTGAGGGTCGGCCCAGGCATGTAGGCAGTGGCAAAAACAGCTACAGAAATCTTACTTGGAAAATATTCCATGGCTTGAGAAATTGCATACCCACCATAGCTATGACCAACAAGGATTACTCTTTCATGAAAAGGAAGAGCTTCCATGAAGTCCCTCAAAGGCTTGAAATAGTCAGAACTTGATTGGAGATCATTTATCTGCAGTGGGTTGATTCCAGAAGCGCCTAAGTCTAGTGCAGTGACATTGTGCCCTGAAGATTTTAGCAGTGTCTCAAGCTTGTACCAAGACCAAGCTCCAAGGCATGCTCCATGAATTAGCACAAAGTGCTTGCCAGTTCTTGGTGGCTCCTCCTTAGTAGACTCAATTCCAAAAGATGAAAGAATGATAAAGAAAGAAATTAGCACGAAATACTTCTTGCTCAGCTCCATGTTATGTTTTGCTCTTCCTATGGACACAAATTGTCATGGCTTTTATGTAGTATTTATAAAGAGGTAGGTTTTGATCATGATTCATGAACTTTCCAGGGGGCTACTTTTCCCTCTATATAAACATGCAATTTGACCATATAATTTTCTTTTCCCTTTGTTTGAATTTGACTTTGAGATCTTCGAGAAGAATTTTGAAAAACTTGTCACAAAACAACACTTCTCAACCAGCTTTAACAAGTTCAAATGATCATTGAATATTCTTTAATTTCTTTGTGTAGTTATCCAGTACACAGATCATCATTGATTTATAAACGGATAGGTTTTGACAATGATCACCGATTCTATATTTTAATGGGCCCACGTTTTCTCAATAAAAAATGTATGCAAATTTGAACTTTGATATTTGAGAACAGATTTTGAAAGTCATAGCATGCAAGTGGGGCTGCTTGAATTCGATCAAACTTTGAACCGTTAGAAGATGCCAAGAGAGTCTGTAACTCAATTACATTAATTAATCCATTTTTTAAGGAGAAATAGGGTTAAAAAAAAAAAAATCAAAGATTCTGTAAAGAAAAGGAGTTTCTAGAGACTACCAGACTTCAAAGAAACTTGGGGAGAGAGAGAAAATTCTGATTGAAAGATTCTAATTGATTGATTATGAGAAAGAAACAAAATACATAAATATCTACTTGCTTTATATACACAAAACAGAGTAAGCAAAGAAGCGGGAAATTAGGAATTTCCCTAACTAACTTCTAACTAATTACATTGTGTAGCAATCCACTTGCAGAGAGGGAAAATTCCAAACCTATCACAAGCTGACACATCATACTATCAAGTCCACAAAGTACAACCAATTACAAAGCGCCACGTACTACTGCTAGGTTTTGTTATCATTACTCAAAAATCAACAGAAATTTGCCAAGTGTCATTGAAGTAGAGGCATAAAATACATGCAAAAACCAATCACACATTACCGCATGTAAGCAATGACGTAGGACGTCCTGCATGTGTAAGTGATGACATAATCAGTCCAGCACATGTAGGCGATCATATAAGCAATCCAGTGCATGTAAGTGATGACATAAGCGGACTAATCAAGCTGTGAAATGTGTCACCAATCAGACTCCGCCATGTGTCGCTCACCCACACTTAAACTCCTATGAAGGCTTCCTAAGGCATTTCAACACACCAAGACACCTTGGGAGAGATCTTGGAACACACAGACCAAGCCATCTAGAGCACAATCAGCATCAGAGAAGATTCAGAAGCACTCAGAAGTACTGAAGCTCTATTGGAATCAAGCCCTGAAACCTCCAGGAACTTCAAGAACTTCAGCCTTAAATGCAGGGAACATTCAAAGCAGAATCATCTGAATTACTTGCCTAGATCTCAAAGGTCACTGGAATCAAGCTCAAAAGCGTCTAGAAACCTCAATAAACCACAAATCAAGCGAAGTTTTACGGATTCAAGCCTCCAAAGCCCCGAAGAACTTCCACCACAAACCTTTAAATACAAAGAACATTCGAAGAGGAATCATCCAAATTATATTCTTAGATCTCAAAGTTCACTGGAATCAAGCTCAAAAGCCTCCAGAAACCTCAACAAACCACAAATCAATGAAGTGCTATGAATTCAAGCCTCTAAAGCCCTGAAGAACTTCCACCTCAAACCTTCGAAGACGAAGAATGCACGAAGAACATGAAGAATGTGAAGAACAAAGGATTTCTAACAAGCTCATAGCCAGAGATTCATTGTAATTTTGTTTCAAAGATCTTCGATCAATTCTTCAGCCAAATTGAAGTATATTTGGTGTTCAAATCAAAATCACAATACCATAATTCCAATCGACAAATCTTTCAAGGAGATCGAATCAGAGGATCACTATTTTGTAATCATAGAGAATTGTACCACGCATTCATTAATACTAATTCACATTTGTGAAACTATTTTTACTTGTTTGATTTGTTTCGAACTAAGAAATTTAGTCGTCTACACCACCAATGAGTGAGTGACAGCTAGCTCTCTCATCAACTTAATCCACCTTTGCCTTTGCTTCTCACATGTGAGCTTCGTTGTCTGCGTGTGTTCATTAATCCAAATGCTGCCGTTTTCTTTACTGCCTTGTGTCTAACTGCAAAATCTTTGGATGTTGATTTGTCTTTATTTTGTTCAGCCTCTTTATCGTTTAAGCCTTGAATGTCCTGCTGCTGTGATACTTCAACAGATTCAAAATCCACTTACCCATTTCTTGTAACAATTTATAATAGTAAAAGAAATTGATTAGAAGATAAAAGAAAGATAATAAGAGTACTGTAAATTTTACCATATAATCTATAAATTTATGCATGAATTTTTAAATAAAAAATAATTAAGAAATTTATTTACCATATTAATGTTAGAGCAACTTCATTAATTATCATGTTAATTAGTTTGTAAGTGTATGTAATAAAATAGGCAATACCTTTAGTGTATTTTTTTTTTTTTTTTTTTGGGGAGAAAAATTGTCCCTAACTTAATTAATCCTTTAGTTCAAATACCCTAAAAAGTATATATTTAGTGCACAAAATTCTCTTACATGATGTGGAACAAGTCGCTGGTAAGTAGCCTAACACCGTAAATTTAGATTTTTTTAGACATCAAGTTTGCTGAAATTACTAACCTGGTATGCATTAACACCAAACAATGACTTTAATTTCTCACCATTGTACTTTATATATAATTCTCTCATATAAGGCAAAGGACATCTACGAAATACTTTATGTTGGATAGCAGCTAGCTGGTTAGGTCATTAAATTTATAGAAGTTTTTCTTGTTTTTGCCAAGTAATTGAATGGAGGAGATTAATGGAAGAGGTTTATAAGCTTTGATCCCAAGTCTACCCTTGTTTTTGATAAGTAGTAATTGAATGGAGGAGAAGAATATATAGATGGAATTATAAGCTTTGATCCCAAGCCAACCGTGAAATAAGTACTCTAGCTTAAAGAAAATTGATAGGGATGAAAGTTGTCCCAAAAATCACAGCAACCAAAAACTGTGTCATTAAAGTTGATAGTACCACATATACACAATTTCTATTTATATAAAAATCATATTATTATAATGCATATTTATTAACAATTTCAAACATATTAACCAATCATTCTAAATGATTTATAATGAGAGTTGCAGGGAAATATTCAAAATAATGATGATAAGATGGTTTTATATTGATTATTACAACTTTTTAGAATTTAAGATAATTGATTATTTCATTATTCATTAAAACCTCTTATGGTTTTTGGAGCTTTGGTCGATGTGGTGATTTATTGTCTTTGGGTAGTCGTGTAAGATAGTTGTAGCTTGCTTTAAACATGTCTGCTATTTAAATTCCTTTAAGGTATAAGTTTATTAAGGGTGGCAATTCATGTTCACATGTTGGGTTCGTGTCGTGTCAAGTCGTGAGTATTAGACTATATGGGTCAATTCTAACCCGATATGTTTATTAAACGGGTCAAGATTCCTCAACCCTAACACAACCCATTTATTAAACGAGTCAGTCGTGTCAACCCGTTTATCAGATTTTATTAAAACGAAAATAATAATAATAATATTAGTATTAAAAAAATTGATATGAATTATGAAAACCCGAACAAATAAATATTTTTATATAAAAATTAGAACTAATAAGTAACTGCATTACAAATAATAATTCAAAACTAAAGCATATCTCAATATCACATATAATCAATCATAATATGTCAAAGAAAATAAACCACAACAATTAAGAAGTTTATATACCTAGAGTTTGAAGGGTATATTGATAAAATGTTATTTAATTAAATGAGTTAAACAAGTCAAATGGGTTTCATGTGATGGACACTAATCCAACCCATTTATTAAATGAGTCAGTCGTATCAACCTGAATATGACACGAACCCATTAAATCCCAACTTATAACCTATTAATTTCGTGTCGTGTTGTGTCGGGTTCGCGGGTTGTATCCAATTTTGCCACCCCTAAGGTTTATGCTTACTTATGAGTTGGGCTTTTTGGTAATTACATGGAGAACTTGCGTCATAATTTGTAATCTTAGGTTATTGTCGATTGTTTTCCTCATCATAGAAAGTGAGTGGGCTGATCCTGTGAATATCAAACCAAGTTGTTAGTCTTTAGTCTTTGTTATTCTGGACTCTATTATTTGAGCACTGAGCAACACATGCGTCTTTATAAGCTGGTGGTGCTCTCTTTGTGGTTTTTTTAACACAATGTTAATAATTTAATTTTGATTGCTTACAGGAGGCAAAAAGTGATTTTGACTTTCTTGTATTTATCTCGTAGAGATGAGTTCTTCCTTTATTTTTTTTTGTCTACTTCTGCAATTTTAGGATTTTGTTAAATCTCAATCCTTACATGTCTACAGGAAGCATATTTTTTTTGGACTTAATGGCGGAAGTTTGATTCTGCAATAAGATCTCTTTTCCTCTTGTTAGTGTCAGCCTGTGACGGAGTGAAACTTCCAGTGCAATTCTTTTCCCTTTGTACAACAGTCTTGTTTAGTTTTGATCATTCTATGTGGGACAGCTCATCTATTATTCAAATGTGGAAACTCATCTCTTACTTGTATGGGACAGGTTGATTGATGGTGATAATGACCCAAATTTGGTTGTGGAGGTAGAATAATACACGTTTTTGCTTTGTCCTGTGATTGGCAATAGTTTGGCATTTTGGCTTTATGTGAATTAGACGGTTTTAACTTGAGTCTTGGTATTTGCATCGTAATTAATAACATTAGCACTGGTTCCCTTTTCGACTACCATCTACTTGCACTTATCACAACTTTTTAGAACTTGAGATTTCAATCGTGAATTTGGTCATTTGCTCTACCTCTTATGAGTTTTGGAGTTTTTGTTAGTATGGTGATTCCGACAAGGGCTTGAAATAGTCAGAACTTGATTGAAGATCATTTGCTAGCAGTGGGTTGATCCCAGAAGCAGTTAAGTCGAGTGCAGTGACATTGTGACCAGAAGATTTTAGTAGTTTCACAAGCTTGTACCATGAATTAGCACAAAGTGTCTGCCAGTTTTTGGTGGCTCCTTGCTAGCCTCAATTCCAAGAGATGAAAGAATGACGCAGAAAGAAATTAACATGAAATGCTTCTTACTGAACTCCATGTTATGTTTTGTTCTTCCTAAGGAGTAAGGACACACAAATTTGTTATGGGATTTATGAAGTTATAAAGACGTAGAACTATGCAATTTGACGTTTGACCATATAATTTTGTTTCACTTCGTTTGAATTTGACTTTCAGACCTCTGATACGGCTTTTTGAAAATCTTGTCACAAAGTACACCAAGGTGAGCACTTGTCAAACAGGTTAACAAGCACAAACGATTAAATATTTTTAATTTCTTTGTGCAGTTCTCCAGTACACAAATTATCATCAATGTATAAGGGGTAGGTTCTGACAATGATTATTCTAATGGGCTCTTCTAGCAAAGAAAGAAAGGAAGAATGGGCTTCAGTACTAGGTGGATAAATTTGATTATGAATTGTATCACCTCTGTTTCATACTCAATTCTTATAAATGGTGTTGCTTATAGAAATATCAAGCCAACCCGTGGGATCCGACGGGGTGATCCCCTCTCCCCTAGTCTCTTCCTCTTCTGTGCTGAAGGTCTCTCTGCCCTCATCCATGAAGCTGCCCGAAACCAGAACATGACTGGTATTTCAATTGCGCGTGGCTGCCCAAGAGTGACCCATCTCTTCTTTGCGGATGATAGTACTCTCTTCTGCAAAGCAAACCCTGAAGAATGCCAAGAGTTAAAGCTGATCCTCCGTAGATATGAAGAAGCCTTGGGCCAAAAAATCAACACCGACAAATCCTCAGTGTTTTTCAGCCCAAACACAAGTCAAGATATTAAGGATGAGATCTTTAACATTTTGGGGCCAATGCAAGACTCAAAGCACACTAAATACTTGAGACTCCTATCCTTCATTGGAAGGTCTAAGACACAGGTTTTCTCCATCTTAAAAGAGAGGATTTTGTTGGAGAGAAATTGGGCATGGACATTGCACAACAGTTCAAATCTTGTGGTTAATATGCCAACTTGGGCTTGAATGTCAATGGTATTTTAAAGGATAATGAATTTTGTTGGAGAGAAATTGCAAGTGTAATAGGGTTACCCTTACTTCTGTTTGATCTAATTATATTATATTGAACTCTATCGTTAAAAAAAAAATCATTTGAAAAAAAGTTGCCAGGAGTACCATTTGATTGAGGGTGGAATAGTTGAGGGTCGGCCCAGGCATGACGGCAGTGGCAAAAACAGCTACAGAAATCTTACTTGGAAAATATTCCATGGCTTGAGAAATTGCACACTCACCATAGCTATGACCAACAAGGATTACTCTTTCATGAAAAGAAAGAGCTTCCATGAAGTCCCTTAAAGGCTTGAAATAGTCAGAACTTGATTGGAGATCATTTGCCAGCAGTGGGTTGATTCCAGAAGCGCCTAAGTCTAGTGCAGTGACATTGTGCCCTGAAGATTTTAGCAGTGTCTCAAGCTTGTACCAAGGCCAAGCTCCAAGGCATGCTCCATGAATTAGCACCAAGTGCTTGCCAGTTCTTGGTGGCTCCTCCTTAGTAGACTCAATTCCAAGAGATGAAAGAATGATAAAGAAAGAAATTAGCATGAAATACTTCTTGCTCTGCTCCATATTATGTTTTGCTCTTCCTATGGACACAAATTGTCATGGCTTTTATGTAGTATTTATAAAGAGGTAGGTTTTGATCATGATTCATGAACTTTCCAGCGGGCTAGTTTTCCCTCTATATAAACATGCAATTTGACCATATAATTTTCTTTTCCCTTTGTTTGAATTTGACTTTGAGATCTTCGAGAAGAATTTTGAGAAACTTGTCACAAAGCAACGCTTCTCAAACAGCTTTAACATGTTCAAATGATCATTGAATATTCTTTAATTTCTTTGTGTAGTTATCCAGTACACAGATCATCATTGATTTATAAACGGGTAGGTTCTGACAATGATCACCGATTCTATATTTTAATGGGTCCACGTTTTCTCAATAAAAAATGTATGCAAATTTGAACAAATTTGAGATCAGATTTTGAAAGTCATAGCATGCAAGTGGGGCTGCTTGAATTCGATCAAACATTGAACAGTTAGAAGATGCCAAGAGAGTCTGTTAACTCAATTACATTAATTAATCCATTTTTTGAGAAATAGGGTTCAAAAAAAATCAAAGATTCTGTAAAGAAAAGGAGCTTCTAGAAACTACCAGAACTTCAAAGAAACTTGGGGAGAGAGAAAACTCTGATTGAAAGATTCTAATTGATTGATTATGAGAAAGATACAAAATACATAAATATCTACTTGCTTTATATATACACAAAACGGAGTAAGCAAAGAAGCGGGAAATTAGGAATTTCCCTAACTAATTTCTAACTAATTACATTGTGTAACAATCCACCTGTAGAGAGGGAAAATTCCCAACCTATCACAAGTTGACATATCATACTACTAAGTCCACAAAATATAGCCAATTACAAAGTGCCATGTACTGCTGCTAGGTTTTGCTATCACTACTCAAAAACCAACAGAAATTTGCCAAGTGTCATTGAAATAGAGGCATAAAATACATGCAAAAACCAATCACACATCAGTGTGTGTAAGTGATGATGTAGGCAGTCCAGCACGTGTAAGCGATGACATAAGCAGCCTTGCATGTGTAAGCGATGACATAATTAGTCCAGCACGTGTAGGCGATGACATAAGCAATCCAACGTGTGTAAGTGATGACATAAGCGAACCAATTAGGCTGTGACATGTGTCACCAATCAAACTCTGCCACGTGTCGCTCACCCACCCTTAAACTCCTATAAATAGAAGGCTTCCTAAGGCATTTCAACACACCAAGACACCTTGGGAGGCAGGGGCATAGCCAGGATTTTTAACATTGGGGGGCCGATTTTCGACGACGACGATTATCATCGTTGTATGGACAGTCTATATATTTAGATTGATATGGACCTTCTTTGAGATAAGCTCGTCGGATTTCATCTTGTTTGTTGATAGGAAATTCACATATTTGTTTACGTGATCCTGAATCACGATCTATCTCTTCAAATTGAATTCTTGAACATTTGGAGGGGTGTTTATTAGGCATTGAAGTATCAACATTTATTTCTACGGCCACATTTGTTTCTACAACCACAGGTGTCCTAAATTTTGAATTGCTAACATCTTTTTTCTTTAAGAATGCATCAATTGTTTTTCTTTTGCTCATAATTCTTTTAGCTTTAAGAATATGACTAAAAAATTAACCTGAAAAGAACTTAAAAAATAAAATCTTAATTAAAAATTTTTACTTAATCATATGGATGTTATTCATACTCAAGAAAAAAATAAAATTTCCACTATAATTTAAACAGTCAACCCATCATCATTCCAATTATTCAAATTTTCCTGTATTTTAAATTTTTTTAAAAAAATTAAGAATAACTCCTCAAACAAAAGCAAAAATTAAACACACAAATACACAACATAAACCAAACAATTTAACAACACCAACTGCCACATGATATCTAACTAATCAAAATAGGTAATAAATCAAAAAAAATTTACCTTAGAAACTTTATCTTCACAAAGTGCAAACCTTATTATCCCTGCAAGACTCATCACAAACAACCTCCCTATGCCCATGCCTTCAACCATATATTTCTTTAAAAATCTATGAAAAATTAAAGAGCATGTGAATATTTAAGTGTAGATAGTTGAGGAAAAAAAAAAAACACTAGAAAGAGATGAATCGGAAACTGAAAACTCACCCTCTGGCTACGCCCCTGCTCTGAATGATTTATTTTAAGAAAGCAAGAAGAAAGAAAATAATGGTCAGTTTTTTTTTTTTTTTTTAGGATCGTGAGGACTGAGTTTGAGAGGGGGGCTGAGCTGAGCAGTAAAAAGAGTCTAAAGGGATGAAGGTCTAGTGATTAAATAAGAGAAGAAAACTCACCAGGCAGTCACCAAGTTCCAAATCCTGAAATTTGACAATAAAATATGTTAAGTGATTTGTTTTAGAAAGCAAGAAGAAAGAAGAAATTGTTCAAGAAATTTTTTTTTCTTCGGAGTGGAGGACTAATGCTGAGATTTGGGGGCTGGGAGGCGATACCAATGGGAAGTGAAAGTGTATCACAGAAGACAAAAAAAGAAAAAGAAAAAAGAAGAAGTAAAGGGAATAAGGGATTCCGTGGGTGGTTTTTGAGATGGAGAAAGTGATTTTGTTGTTATGTGTTTGGATTTTGAGTATTTAAATGTAAGTGAGCCAGGTTTTTGTTTTATTTGGAGTATAAGAGGCCTAAAACTAAAGCTGGGAGAATAGATGCCAAAAACTAAAGGCTTTTAGCTGGGAGAATAGTGGAGATATGGGGGGGGGGGGGGGCAATCAGTTTTTTTACACACTTTAATGGATATATATATATATATATATATATTTTTTTTTACAGGGGCCACACCCCCCCCCTCCCCCAAGGGACAACGTGGCTTCGCCCCTATTGGGAGGGATCTTGGAACACACAGACCAAGCCATCTAGGGCACAAGCAGCATCGGATAAGATTCAGAAGCACTTAGAAGTATTGAAACTCTGCTGGAATTAAGCCTTGAAGCCTTCAGGAACTTCAAGAACTTCGGCCTAAAATGCAAGGAACATTCAAAGCAGGATCATCTAAACTACTTGCCTAGATCTCAAAGGTCATTGGAATCAAGCTCAAAAGTCTCCAGAAAACTCAATAAACCATAAATCAAGCGAAGCTTTACGGATTCAAGCCCCCAAAGCCCCGAAGAACTTCCACCACAAACCTTCAAATACGAAGAACATTCGAAGAGGAATCATCCAAATCATATTCATAGATCTCAAAGTTCACTGGAATCAAGCTCAAAAGCGTCTAGAAACCTCAACAAACCACAAATTAGTGAAGCGCTATGGATTCAAGCCTCTAAAGCCCTAAAGAACTTCCACCACAAACGTTCAAAGATGAAGAACGCACGAAGAACACGAAGAACGTGAAGAACAAAGGATATCTAACAAGCTCATAGCCAGAGATTCATTGTAATTTTGTTTCAAAGATCTTCGATCCATTCTTCAGCCAAATTGAAGTATATTTGGTGTTCGAATCAAAATCACATTATCACAATTCTAATCAACAAATCTTTTAAGGAGATCGAATCAGAGGATCACTTTTTTGTAATCATAGAGAACTGTACCACACATTCATCAATACAAATTCACATTTGTGAAACTATTTCTACTTGTTTGATTTATTTCGAACTAAGAAATTTAGTTGTCCACAAATTCTGGCACACTCGGTGGGACATCTCTGCCTCTCATCTCATTCTCCTTTAAAGAAAGAAATCTTCATCATCGTGTTACTAGCTCAAATGGCCTCTAGCAAGAACATTCAAGCTTCAACAATAGCTACTTCAGTTAGACTTGGTACGGCTACCACCAACAATTACATTGGAGCAATCAATCGTAGCCAACCTAAAGCTTAAAATCAATTTCAATCTTAATTAACCAAGGAAGCCAAGGTCTAGACAATCATCTCCTTAGACCCTCTTACAAGAAACAAGGTCATCAATAAGGACATCTCCACCTTGGAACAACTCAAGTATGGGGGCATATCCCCTTCTTCCTTCACAAGAAGTTGGTCACATGATTTCTCTCCCATCGAAGGGAACCCAAAAGATGAGATTTCATGTGCTCATGTCAATTCACTTTCTTCTCCATCATCTTGGGAAGTTGTGTCAGTCATGATGACTAACACCTCTACCATGGAAGAAAAGATGGTTGAAATGGAGCAAAGGGTCGTCCTTTTCACAAAAGCACTTGAAGATAAGGACCTCCAAATTGCAACTCTAATGAATAAACTTGAAATGCAAGATCTTGGCAAATCAAACCATGGTCCTAAATTCCCATTTGGCTTCACTTCTACAAAGAATGACAAAGGGAAAGAAAATCAAAACACTCCTTAACGGGAACAATCTACTTTGGTTGCTTTGTTATCAATTCAACAATTGAAAGACATGATAACAAATACCATCCAAGCACAATATGGAGGTTCTTCTACAAGTTCTCTCACATATTCAAAACCCTATACAAAGTGCATCGACAACATGAGAATTCCAAATGGGTATCAACCCTCCAAGTTCTTGCAGTTTGATGGCAAAGAAAATCCTAAGCAACACATTGCTCACTTTGTAGAAACTTGTGAGAATGCAGGGACTCAAGGTGGCCTCCTTGTAAAGCAATTTGGGAACAACTTGAAAGAGGATTTCTTGACTGATTTTATAGCACGCGTCGCATGGTGAGCATGATGGAGCTTACTAATACCTAGCAATGGGAAAATGATCTGGTTGTCGATTATATCAATCGATGAAATTCTTTGAGTTTGGAGTGCAAGTATAGACTTTCTGAAATATCTGCTATAGAGACGTGCATCCAAGGCATGCATTGGGGACTTCTTTACATCCTCTAAGGGATAAAGCCTCGAACATTTGAAGAGCTAGCAACTCATGCACATGACATGGAGTTGAGCATTGCTAGCCACGGAAATACAAAACCTCCCATACCTGAAGAAAGCAAAAGGGAAGTAAGGAGGAATGACATGAATGAAAAAAGCAATCTCAAAAACCCAGTGGTTGTTAACACTACTGTAGTTAAGGTTCCAAGGAGAGGAGCAAAGGAAAATGAAAAATAGCTTGAAGGATGGCAAAAGAACGAAGTACGTCGCCTGACTTTTAAGGAATGTGAGCAAAAAGCATATATGTTCCCTAATGAAGATGTGCCAAACATCTTAGAACAACTATTGCAAATTAAGCTGATTGAATTGCCAGAATGCAAGCGACTAGAAGACATGGGGAAAGTTGATGACCCTAACTATTGCAAATATCATCGCATCATTGGCCACCCAATCCAAAAATGCTTCGTCTTCAAAGAAAAAATCATGAAGCTTGCCAAAGAAAACAAGATTGATCTAGACCTTGATGAAGTTGTTGGGTCAAACCATGTGATTGTTGCTTGTGATGTACTTCCCACTCTTAGGTATGGGGCAAACACCAACAAGGCTTACAAATTGATTGACAATGATGGCGTAAGGATCGGCCCCATCAATGGGAAGTTCCTTAAGTGCTTCTATGCGTGAAAATTGAGGATCGCTCCTCGGTAAGAGCTTAAATTGCCCACTGCAATGCTGAGAGGGTACATGATGTCTTCCCATTGCCTTTGAAAGCGTACAAATAAAGAAAAATGAATCCCACTCTATGTCACCATTTGCAAGTGTGGCTTAGTGGTTGGATGCCTTTGTTGCCCTGGAGGCCAAGGTCTTGGGTTCGATTAGTGGTGATATCCACTATGCGCAATTGGTACCCACGAAATACTATGGGGCATAGGGCGAGGATTACACATGTGAGCCCTCATTTTTCTGGTTAAAAAAAATCATCATAAAAAAAAAAAAAAATCTTTTGAACTACGTGATGACTTGATCCCTTAACAAGGTACGTAGGCAGCTTAGTACTTTTCACTAAGTTTAGTCACATGAAAAGAATAAGGATTGCCAGTTTAGCTTGAAGAGTTTTCCAAAGGTCGTCAATATGCTTTTGAGATCCCTTTAATTGGCAGGCATTGCTTAAGATCAGTCAATTGCTTACTACATGATGCTCAAAGATCATTATGGTGGAAAATGATAGCCACAAAGAATTGATGTTACTCAGCTTTCCTTGAACTAATGATAAACATAAGTTGGTTCTTGGTTGTGGAGTAAAATAAAATCTTCAACCTCTTCTGCAAGGAATGAAGTCTGCATTGCATTGCTCATCTTCTGTGGACATTCTCCCATGTTTCTGAAGTATGCTTTGCATCACTTATCTCTTAGGGGCACCTTCTTATACCATTCAAGTCTAGGCTACATTCACTTCACAACTTTGAAATTTGAACCATATCATCTCCCTTCTGAGTGGTGCCGTTTTACATCATGTCTCTGAAATTTGGACAACGTCACCTTCATCCAACATCTGAAGATTGTGTTACATCATCTCGCCTCTAAGAGTATATTCATGCAATGTCAAATTCTTTATGGCATCTTTTAAGTCTTGGCAACATGCTCTGGAATCTTCAAAGTAGTGGCATTATATTTTCCAGCATCTTCAAGGTTTTGTTGGCATTTCCTTACATCTTCAAAGTCTTGATACAGGCTCCTTGCATCTTTAAGGTTTTGTCGGCATCTCTTTGCATCCTCAAAGTCTTGATGGGAGCTTCTTGAAACTTCAAGGTTTTGTTGGCATCTCCTTGCATCTTCAAATTCTTATTGGCATCTCTAAAATCTTGATGTTTGGCAATAGTACTATGTACCCTCGATGTTTGAACTTTGTCGCTTCTAAAAATTGGTGCTAATGCAGCTTCATTATAAAGGCCAATGTTGGCACGGCTTCGGTGCAAATGAAGTGTTGATGTGGCTTCATGGCAAAGATGAATATTGGCACAGCTTCAGTGCAAATGAAGTGTCGATGTAGCTTTATGGCAAAAGAAAAGTGCTGGTGTAGCTTCATTGCAAAGATGAGTATTGATGAGGCTTTTTGGCAAAGGCAAATGTTTGTGCGACTTTATGGAAAAGACAACTGGTGTGGCTAGGTTGCAAAGACAAGTGTGGAACACCTTCATGCAAAAATTAGTGCTAGTATAGTTCCACTGCAAGGACTGGTGCAAGTATTGCTTCATTGCCAATACAAAGAGCCATCACAATTTCATGGTAAAGATTGTTGATGTGGCCACGTTGCAAAGGCAAGTGTTGATGCGGCTTAATTGCCAAGACAAAAGCCAGTACAGCTTCAAAGACAAGTGCCAATGATAGCATTAATGCATCATGAATGCCAGTGTAAAATTTGATGTCAAAACCTAAAGATCAATGGGATGCATGCTGCAAAACAAAAACAGGCAATAACCCAAAAAAAAAAATGTTAGAAGAAATCTCATGGCATGCCAAAAAAAAAAAAAAGATTTGAAGGCAGAAGGAAAACCAGCTAAGTGATGAAAGAAGACAATCCCATATTCTTTTATAGAGAAGTTCTGCTAAACTAGAAGCCAAGAAAAATAAAGGGGGTAGATATGGTTCCACCAACCGAACAATGGAAAAAATGGTGTTCACATGAAAATAACACAAGCTCAAAGTCGTTTTTGCAAACTCACAAGCACTCAAAATCAAAGAAGTCTGCACCAAATTTTGAAAATAAAATTTGGCAAACAAAAGAGACATTTAGTAGGTATCTTGGCAACGTCCTATCAGAGCAACCACCGTCCTGTCAGAGCAGCCAGCATCAGAGAGGACTAAGATGGCAACAAGTCCAACAATGCTTGTGATCTCCTTTTCTGGATTTCTAAAACTCTGACAAGATTTCACAAAACTCAACCCACAGAAATCTTCTAAGGACATCGAACTACAAGATTGAGAAAATACGTCCACAGTGGAGCCATAACATGCCACCACGTGCAGCCACAAATTCCTAAGGACCGGCGGATTTCTCATTCAAATTTGTGCAAATCTGAGATACATTTTATAAAACCGATGCCACCACTAGATCCATCGGCCCAAGATCTACAAAACCTGAAAGTTTCAGGTCAAGGAGAACAACCACGCTCCTCCACGCACCGCCAAAAAATCAAGTGTGCACAGCCTTAGTTTCATAAGCCAACACGCGCCACCTCACCAAATCACAAGCTCCCATGCACCACGCGCTCCCACGTGCCATATTTTGACACGTGCCTCAGTTTATGGCGTCATAGAGGATGTCACCAGACTCGGTTTGGCCTGCCTGTCTAGATCTAACCTTGTTCAACCCGTTCATCCTGACTTGGATTCGAACTGCTTGCCCAAAAAAAAAAAAAAAAAAAAAAAGGAGGAAAAGGCCTTGACCATGGTTGACTTTGACCAAAAAGTCAAAATTTTCAAAACAAACCTGTCCCACTCGGTTTTTTGAGTACATTCTGATTTTGGGATCCATTTCTTCATTCAAAACCTGGAAATTGCACAAACATCTGATTTCTAGAAAGTAGACTTTTGCATAAATCTTGATCGAAAGTCAAAATTTTCAACAAGGACCTGTCTTGCTCAATTTTTCGCATAGATTCCAATTTTGGGATCTATTTCTTCACTTGAGAATTCAAAGTGCTCGGATAGTGTGATTCTACAACTGTTGACTTTGATGTGAACTTTGACTAAGACTTAAGATGTCCAAGCAAAGCTTGTCCCACCCAGATTTTCATGAAGATTTTGATTTTTGAAATCTGTTTATTTGTTTAGGACTAGGAAACCACCAATTTGACCCACTTCTCGAAAGTATTGGCAGTGTCCAAAACTCAAGCTCTCAAAATCAAAATTTGAGATTCATCCATTTAGTTAGGATTCCCTCAAGGTTATCCTCTAGACTTCATCAAGGCTTCCCTTTCAAAGAACTTATGAACTCTCACAAGTGTGTCTTGAACTTGAAATTACATTGGGTCACCAGTTCAACCTACCATTCCCATTCGATGCCTACTAGTCTCCAACCTACCATTCCCGTTCGGTGCCTACTGTTCTCATCTACCATTCGCACCAAAAAAAATATTCTCATCTAACATACCCAACACATAAAACAACACATAAAATTCTCATCTACCATTCCCACCAAGTTCTTGACATGAATCTTGATCTTGATAACCCTAAGTGTATATGAAGGTAAACAACTTTAGATCTCACAAGAGATTCAACACACAACACATAACACATAAAAGACTTCTAAAATGTAGCTAGGGTTTTTCCTTTTATACTTGGAGTAAAACATAAAACCCTACATGTCAAACCGGGCTTAGGCTGAGTTGGAAAAATCTGTATAAAATTAATCTACACGGGGTTCGATTGATCGAGCCTTGCAGATTTAGCCAATAAAACCTGTAATTCACTCGATTCCAACTTTACAAATAAACACACTTTGAGCAACCTAACTCTAGACTCTAAGTTTTGATCATGGTTTGCTAACACATTACAAATTGAAGTTCTAATACATTTAGTTCCTAAAATCTTAGAACCTAACAAACTCCCTATTTGGAAATTCGTGACAAAACACATCACAAACTAAAATGCTCAAAGTTACAAACAGCCCATTAAAAGTTAACATGCCCAAAAACAATTCAACCTAACTACTATCTATTAGTTACTAGTGTAGATAGCAGCACGACTGAATAAACCTGTATATTCCTGAAACACTTAACAAACAAATAAATGCATGTGTGGAAAATACAAGTAAAAACAAAATAAATTCTTGATTTCACACAACAGGAAAAAAAAAGAAAAAAAGAAAAAAAAAAGCAAATACCATGAATAACCTCATATTATAAATCAATAACCAATGTATCACATGTGAAACAAGAAACAAGAAAAGAAACATAAAACAAAGTGTCTCCCCCTAACATCATATACAACCCATAAAATTGAAATTCATCACCAAAAAAATAATACATCCTGAGCCATAATAAAAGAAATACATCAAGAAGCTCCTAGATTCAATCTATGCACCCTCCCAAAAAAAAAAAAAAAAAAAAAAAACTCCGCCTATCTCCATGCACAATATGCATTCTCCCTTTTTATGACGAATTGCGAAAGGGCAATCAAGGCTCATCATCAAAAGGAGGTGGTGGAGGAGACCATTGAGCATTCGCCAAATCAACTAGTAAAGCCCGAAGCTCAACAAGCACATCCACCAAAATCTGTCCATGCACCGCCAGAACGGTCATGACAGTGTCCAACATACTCTGTAGAGAAGCATCGCTCGATGAAGAAGGTAGAGGATCAACAACGGCGGTAGGATCGACAAACTCCTCAGCAAAAGGATCACCAGATGGAGGAGGCCGAGATGCATCACCTGTGGAAGACTTAACTCTGGGGCGTTTAGAGCTAGCTTTCATCTGAGTTGCTCTTTGCCTAAGGAAGGTGGCACCTATGGGAGCTATAATATGTTCAGGCTTAGATGCAGGAAAATTCTCTAATCCTAAAATGTAAGAGAATCCTATGAATAAAGACCGGAAAGAAAAGACCATCTGATTTAGAACTACTCCTATGAACCTCAACTAGAGATCGAATGAAAAGAGTAGGAAAACTCATAGGATCATCAGTCACAAGGGCATACAAAAATGCACATCTCTCAATAGGAATGGTGTGCAAGTGAGAGATATACCAAAGAGAATGACAAGCAATTCGGAAAAATAGATAATTGAGCTCAGTTAGCTCATGAGTAGTGATATGAGGATTGGAACCCCATCTAATGGTAGTACTGGTAATGTGAGACATGATCTTATCAAGGGGACAGATCTTGGAGTAAGGATAGACTGGCTGCCGTACCAAATGTACACCAAGAGAAAAGGCCACTACCTGAGATGTAATGACAAACTCTTCACCTCTTATCCAACTCATCACATATTGAATGTTGGAATCATCGGAGTGGACAGAGAGGTTCGAATAGAACTCTTTAATCAAGGTAGCAGGAGGAGGGTGCTCAATGTCCATAAGAGGTAACCAACCTCGACTCTCAAAATTCCTACATGTCTCAGGGTCTAACTCATCTAGGATAACTCTACGCTCAGCCCATATAGATCTATAGATATAGAGTTTCTTATAGTTCTTTTGGTTTTTCTCAAAATGAAACCTATCACTCTGAAAAACAGGGTTAGAGGAAGAGGAGGTTTTCTTATTTGCTATAGTTTTCCTAACCATGATGCTAAGAGATTAGAATAAAAGAAAAAAACAGAAACAAAGAAAGAAACACAAGGGCAGACTGAATTAGAGAGGGTTAGAGCACAAAAATCTTAATAAATAACAATCTATATGATGCATGTAATGAATGCACATATGATGCATGCTCTAATGCATTGAAATTTGTTCAAAGTTACTTTGTAAACCATCAATTGACTTGAACACAGAGTTTTAGAGCAAAAACCCCAATTTTTGAAAAAAAAAACTTTATAAAAAAATAAACCAAATTGATCAATTAGACATTACACTAGTTAAACAACATCATATAATGTCATAATCAATCAATAAGACAAGTCAATTTCATCAAGTTTAGCCCAATTTAACAAAATCCCCAATTTCAAAAAGTTTCAAGCCCTAGAATTTCAAAATTTTCTCAGATCACAAAATTTAATCAAATTAATGCATGAGAACCATGTTAATAACATCCAAGAACAAAAACCCATTAAACAAAATTGATTAAAAACCACCTGATTTGAACAAAAATCCCAAAATCCCTAGGTTCGAAATTTTCAATAAAAATGCATGAAAATTGTGATTTTAATGAAAAGGAAGGGGTATTTAGCACTTGAGGACAAAAAATCTTGAGAAATTTGAGAAAAACAACGACAAAAAAGGTTTAGATTGGATCGGTCGAAGAAGAACAATGAGAAAGCTTTTGAAAAAGTTTGAAAATTGTGAAGAATACGTGAGAAAAACTTCTTTTAAAACACTTTTGACCAAATTTCAATCGGTCGAAAATAAGCCTTGATTGATTGAAAAAATAGATTTGATTGATCCAGCATGAATCGAGCATAAATCGAGCCAGGCAGATTGAAACCCAAATTTTTATCGCATTTTCGATTGGTTGAAAATCTGGAATTTTAAAATTTTTGAAAAACAGAGCACTTTAACGAAGAAACTCCTCAAAGCATAGTGTTTCATGAATGAAATGCATGAGTATGAGATTAAAAGCTTTTCAAAAAACACTTGAATTCAACCCAGATCTTCTGAAAACAAGTTTTTTAATTAAATTGTCCTCAAAAACTCAAACATTAAACACATTTTGCATTAAAATTAAGGAACATATAATCTTGGATGGCCACAACAAGATCACACACAATATCATGTACTAACATGTGAGGTGATAAGTAGATAGTGATCAATCATAATTTCTACAAAATTCATCACATAAGTTTGAAATAGACTATCACCTAAAGAGTTACATCATATAACTCTCACATCTCTTAGAAAACAAGCTTGCAATCATGTAAGTTTCTTGTTTTGCCTCATAATGTACACACCAATTTTATTTCATTGTGAATTTATTATAGTCCAATAATATACACACCAATTTTAGCTTTATTCTGAGGTTACACCTTATGTTCTTTTTGTGCATGTGCTGCACTTTCTCGAGCACAAGATCTTATTATATGCACTAAGGAGTTCATGATTGGCTAGTAAACAGTGGTGAGATGGTTATTTATGCCTTTCTCATTAAGTTCTAGTCTTAACAATCAAAAGCATGTGACTTCAAAATCAAGATCAAGTAATCAAAAACTATAAACAACTCCCACACAATATGCACTACATAGCTAAAACTAGCAAAGTGAAGTAAAATAAACTCATCTAAGCTAAACAAGGTACACAAGCATGTTATGTAAAGATAATATGACCATACTTGATTACAAGTCCAAGAGAAATAATGCAAAACACATTTTTCCTTCCTCTTCCTTTTTTTATTTATTTATTTTTTTTTTTTTAAGGAATAGCAAAAACAACAAATCATGAAATGCATGAATTTTATGCAATGCAATGCAATGCAAAAAAAAAAAAAAAGTCACAAAGAATATTGAAATGAAGCACAAGGACCATGAAAGCCAAAGATGACTAGGGACACAGAATCACACCAATTACTTGATGAAGTGTCTCAAACTTACTTCTATCAAGAGGTTTGATGAAGGTGCTAGCATTCTGACATTCAGTAGGGATATATTTAAAAGCCACAATCTTTCTTTCAACAAGATCCTTAATAAAGTGATATCTAATTTCTATGTGTTTAGTCTTAGAGTGTTGAAGGGTTCTTAGAGATATCGATAGCACTAGAATTATCACAATAGACAACCATGGTGTCTTGTGATATCTCATAATCACTCAAAAGCTTTTTCATCCAAAGGAGCTATGAACAACAACTTCCAGCAACAATATATTTTGCTTCTGCAGTAGAAAAAGAGACAAAATTTTGCTTTTTACTCATCCGAGCAACAAGATTAACCCCTACATAAAAACACCTACCAGTGGTGCTTTTTCTATCATCGGCATTGCTGACCCAATCTGAATTTGAGAATCCAGCAAGAGACAAATTTGACTATTTGCTATAAAACAATCCATAATCACAAGTTCCACTAATATATTTTATGATTCTTTTAACAGCATTCAAATGTGAAACCTTAGGATTAGATTGAAACCTAGAACATATACCAACATTGAAAGCAATATCAGGATGACTTGCAGTTAAATACAAAAGACAACCAATCATGCTTCTATATAATGTGACATCAATAGATGACGCCGTTTGTGGGAAATTGCAAGTCACAAGCAATTAACACTGCTTGTCATAAGTAGACTTATGGCATCAACGGTTGGGACATGCAAGTTACAAGCAATTAGAGAAGATTTCCAAGTATGATGCAGTTATTGGTTTGCCCAAGTTTGAAAAGATAGAGAAGTGCATATGTGGACCACGTCAGATGGGTAAACAAGTGAAGTCCAAGCATCCGTATGTAACTGAAGTTCAAACTTAAAGACCTCTGGAGTTATTACACATTGATCTCATGTGTCCTACCAGAGTTCAGAGTTTAGGTGGAAAGAAGTATATTCTAGTTGTTTTCGATGATTTCACTAGATATACTTGGGTTGTTCTTTTGAGAGATAAGGTTGGGGCTCCTGAAAAGACGATACACTTGTGCAAGAAATTGCAAGTTGAAAAAGGTATTGTGATAGCCAGAATTAGAAGTGATCATGGAAGAGAATTTGAACACACGAAATTGGCTACTTTTTGTAATGATCAAGGTACACATCAAGAGTTCTCATCACCCAAGACACCACAACATAATGGAATAGTGGAACGGAAGAATAAGGTTGTTCAAGAGATGGCTCGTGTTATGCTACATAACAAGAAGATGCCCAAGTTCTTTTGGGGAGAAGCAGTTAACATTGCTTGTCATACACTTAATTGAGTGTATTTCATACCTGATTCCAAGAAAACTCCTTATGAACTTTGGAGGGGAAAGAAGCCTGTTGTCTAATACTTCAGGATATTTGGCAGTGATTGTTATAGTTTGAGAGATAGGGAGAACCTAGGAAAGTTTGATGGAAAGAGCGACAAGGGATACTTTCTGGGATACTCCTCCACCAGTAGAGCATATAGAGTGTACAATTTGAGAACTAGAACAGTCATGGAGTCTTCAAATGTGGTGATCAATGATGAATTGTGTTTAGAATCTCATTCAGAAGACACTTCTCCAGCTCAAGAAAAGACTATGGAGGTTGATGATTCTCTTCTTGAAGATTATGTTAGGAAGCATAGTGATGAAGATCTACAATTGTTGAATGATGTTGTTTCAGAACCGTCAAGTTCAGACCCATCCATTCCTGTTCGTGAAACTCAACAAGAAAAAAGTGAGCCTAGTTCTTCATCTGAACAAAAGGTACCTCTACGTCTTTGTTCAAAGGTCCATCTGCTAGAGTAAAGTTAAATCATCCTATCACAAACATATTGGGTAGTCTGAATGATAATATGAGATTGAGGTCCAAAGCCTTGAATAAAATTACTCACTCATGCTATCTATCCTAATTTGAATTGAAGAAATTGGATGAAGCACTTAAAGCTGCTGATTAGGTTAATTCTATGCATGAAGAACTTCATCAATTTGTTCGGAATGATGTGTGGGAGTTAGTTCCTAAACCAAAAGGAGTGAATGTCATTGGAACTAAGTGGATTTTTAAGAACAAGTCAGATGAACATGGTACAGTCATTAGAAATAAATTAAGACTTGTTGCTCAAGGATACACACAAGTGAAAGGGATTGATTTTGATGAGACCTTTGCACCGGTAGCAAGACTGGAATCCATTAGGATACTCTTGGCCATAGCCAGTCATTTGAATTTCAAGTTGTATCAAATGGATGTCAATAGTGCATTTTTGAATGGGATGTTGCAAGAAGAGGTGTATGTTGAACAACCAAAGGGTTTTGTTGATCTTCATAGACCGCATGATGTCTACAAGTTGAAGAGAGCCCTTTATGGTTTGAAACAAGCTCCCAGGGCATGGTATGATTGGTTAATTGCATAGATCATTGACGTTAGATTCAAAAGAGGATTCGCAGATACTACTCTCTTCATATGAAAGGATAAGAATTATTTTGTAGTAGCTCAAATTTATGTTGATGATATTGTTTTTGGTGCTACTAATGATTTTTTTTGCAGATGAAATGAAAAAGATGTTTGAAATGAGTATGGTTAGTAAACTAACTTATTTCTTGGGATTGCAGGTGAAGCAAACGGATTCTGGAATTTACATAAACCAAGCAAAGTATGCGAGAAATCTAGTCAAGAGATTGGGACTTTTGGGACTTAAAAAGGCTGCACATGCTAGAACACCAATGGTTGCTAATGCAAAGTTAACCAACGATCCTTCGAGTGAGTCTGGTATCTTGTACAATTTTAGACCCCTTAAAACACAAGTTAATTAACTTAGTTATTTAGCCAAGTGATTACTTAGATAAATTATTTAAATCTAGGTTAATACAATCAAATCATATCATGTAAATAATGCAGAAATATAAAGAACATACGATATGATAACCTAGGAAAACCAAATCGGTAAAAAATCTGGGGAGAATTTAACCTAGCTATCCTCAAGGTAAAATAGATACATTATGAAAGAATTGAAGTTTTTACAATAGAACTTAGACTACTAACATCCTATTGCAACCTCATGTAGAAAACTTACTACCACAACCATGTGACAGCTCCGAGTTCACAAACTACTTCTTTCCTTGATCCACTACAACCACAAGTACTCCCACTTGTGATTTTGGAGACTCCACCCAAAGGTTTTAGATCTTCTTTAAGTTCCTTACGCAATAACTAAAGTGATCATCAAGTTCTTGACATGAATCTTGATCTTGATAACCCTAAGTGTGTATGAAGGTAAACACCTCTAGATCTCACACGAGATTCAACACACAACACATCAAAAAGACTTCTAAAATGTAGCTAGGGTTTTTCCTTTTATACTTGGAGTAAAACATAAAACCCTACAAGTCAAACTGGGCTTAGGAAGAGTTGGAAAAATCTGTAGAAAATTAATCTACATGAGGTTCGATCAATCGAGTGTAATTGTCGATCGATCAAGCATTGCAGATTTAGTCCAATAAATCCGGTAGTCACTTGATTCCAACTTTACAAATAAACACACTTTAAGCAACTTAAATCTAGACTCTACGTTTTAATCATGGTTTGCCAACACATTACAAATTCAAATTCTAATACTTTTAGTTCCTAAATTCTTAGAACCTAACAAACTCCCCCTTTGGCAATCTATGACAAAACACAACATAGATATAAAATTCTCAAAGTTACAAAACAACCCATTTAAATTAAAATGCCGAAAAACAATTCAACCTATCTACTATCTATTAGTTGCCAATGTAGATAGCAACACGACTGAATAAACCTGTAAATTCCTGAAACACTCAACAAACATATAAACACATGTGTGGAAAATACAAGTAAAACAAAAGAAAATTCTTGATTTCACAACACAGAAAATAAAAGACATATACCATAAATAACCTCATAATATAAATCAATAACCAATGTATCACATGTGAAACAAGAAACAATAAAAGAAACATAAAACATAACATAGTGTCTCCCCCTAATATATACAACCCACAAAAAAGAAATACATCATGAGCCAATTAAAAAGAAATACATCAAGAAGCTCCTAAATACAATCTATGTACCCCAAAACAAACACAAAAAAAAAAAAAAAAAAAAAACTCCCCCTATCTCCATGCACAATATGTACTCCCCCTTTTTGTGACGAATAGCCAAAGGGCAATCAAGGCTCATCATCAAAAGGAGGTGGTGGAGGAGACCATTGAGCACTCGCCAAATCAACTTGTAAAGCCAGAAGCTTAGCAAGCACATTCGGAAAAATCTGTCCATGTATCGCCTGAACGGTCATGACATTGTCCAGCATACTTCATAGAGAAGCATTACTCGATGAAGAAGGTGGAGGATCAACAGTGGTGGTAGAATCAACAAATTCCTCAGCAGAAGGATCACCAGATGGAGGAGGCCGAGATGCATCACCTGTGGAAGACTTAACTCTGGGGCGTTTAGAGCTAGCTTTCATCTGAGTTGCTCTTTGCCTAAGGAAGGTGGCACCTATGGGAGCTATAATATGTACAGGCTCAGATGCAGGAAAATCCTCTAATCCTATGAATAAAGAAAAGATCGGAAAGAAAAGACCATGCGATTTAGAACTACTTCTATGAACCTTAACTAGAGATCGAATGAAAAGAGTAGGAAAACTCATAAGAGCATCAGTCACAAAGGCATACAAAAATGCACATCTCTCAATAGGAATGGTGTACAAGTGAGAGATAGGCCATAGAATGACAAGCAATCTAGAAAAATAGATAATTGAGCTCAGTAAGCTCATGAGTAGTGATACGAGGATCGGAACCCCATCTACTGGTAGTAGTAGTAATGTGAGACATGATCTCATCAAGGGGAGGGACCTCGGAGTAAGGATAGACAGGTTGCCATACCAAAGGTACACTAAGAGCAGAGGCCACTACCTGAGGTGTAATGACATACTCTTCACCCCTTATCCAACTTATCACATATTGAGTGTTGGAATTATCGGAGTGGACAGAGAAGTTCGAATAGAACTCTTTAATCAAGGTAGCAGGAGATGGGTGCTCAATGTCCATAAGAGGTAACCAACCCCGACTCTCAAAATTCCTACGTATCTCAGGGTCTAACTCATCTAGGATAACTCTAAGCTCAGCCCATACAAATCTACAGATATAGAGTTTCTCATAGTTCTCTTGGTTTTTCTTAAATTGAAACCTATCACTCTCAAAAATAGGGTTAGAGGAAGAGGAGGTTTTCTTATTTGCTCTAGTTTTCCTAACCATGATGCTAAGAGATTAGAATAAAAGGAAAACGTAAACAAAGAAAGAATCACAAGGGCAGATTGCATTAGAGAGGTTAAAGCACAAAAATCTCAATAAATAACAATTTATATGATGCATGTAATGAATGTACATATGATGCATGCACTAATGCATTGAAATTTCTTCAAATTTACTTCACAAACCATCAATTGACTTGAACACAGAGTTGTAGAGCAAAAACACCAATTTTTGAAAAAAAAAATTTCAAAAAGTAAACCAAATTGATCAATTAAACATTACACTAGTTAAACAACATCATATAATGTCATAATTAATCATTAACACAAGTCAATTTCATCAAGTTTATCCCAATCGAACAAAATCCCCAATTTCACAATTTTCAAGCTCTAGAATTTCAAATTTTTCTCAAATCATAAAATTAATCAAATTAATGCATGGGAATCATGTTAATAACATCCAAGAACAAAAACCCATTAAACGAAATTGATTAAAAACAACTGATTTGAACGAAAATCCCAAAATCCCTAGGTTTGAAAATTTCAATAAAAATGCGTGAAAATTGTGATTTTAACGAAAAAGAAGGGGTATTTAGGTCTTACCTGCACTTGAGGACAAAAACCCTTGAGAAATTTGAGGAAGAAAACAACAAAAATGGTTTAGATTGGATCGGTTGAAGAAGAACAGTGAGAAATCTTTTGAAAAAGTTTGAAAAGTGTGAAGAACACGTGAGAAAAGCTTCTTTTAAAACACTTTTGACCGAATTTCAATCGGTCGAAAATAAGCCTCGATCGATCGAAAAATAGATTTGATCAATCCAGCATCGATCGAACATCGATCGAGCCAGGCAGATTTAAACCTAAATTTTTATTTTATTTTCGAACGGTCGAAAATCTGGAATTTTAAATTTTTTGAGAAATAGAGCAATTTAATGCAGAAACTCCTTAAAGCATAGTGTTTCATGAATAAAATGCATGAGTATGATATTAAAATCTTTTCAAAAACACTTGAATTTAACCTAGATCTTCCAAAAACAAGTTTTTTAATCAAATTGTCCTAAAAAACTCAAACATTAAACATATTTTGCATTAAAATTAAGGAACATATAATCTTGGATGGTCACTACAAGATCACACACAATATCATGTACTAAGTTTAGCAAAGAATAAGTTGTGTAGTGTGTGCAACTAGCAATAGCTTGATATACATGTTGAAGTGATAAGTAGATAGTGATCAATCACAATTTCTACAAAATTTATCACATAAATTTGAAAGAGACTATCACCTTAAGAGTTACATCATATAACTCTCACATCTCCTAGAAAACAAGCTTACAATCATGTAAGTTTCTTGTTTTGCCTCATAATGTACACACCAATTATATTTCAATGTGAAAATATTTGATTAGCCAGATAATGTACACACCGATTTTATTTCATTGTGAATTTATTATAGTCCAATAATGTACACACCAATTTTAGCTTTATTCTGAGGCTACGCCTTATGTTCTTTTTGTGCATGTGCTACACTTTCTTGAGAATAAGATCTTATTATATGGACTAAGGAGTTCATGATTGGCTAGTAAACAATGGTGAGATGGTTATTTATGCATTTCTCATTAAGTTCTAGTCCTAACAATCAAAAGTATGTGACTTCAAAATTAAGATCAAGTAATAAAAAACTATAAACAACTCCCACGCAACATGCACTACATAGCTAAAACTAGCAAAGTGCAGTAAAATAAGCTCATCCAAGCTAAACAAGGTTCATAAGCATGTTATGTAAAGATAATATAGCCATCCTTGATTACAAGTCCAAGACAAATAAAGAAAAACACATTTTTCCTTTCTTTTCCTTTTAAATTTTTTTTTTTAAAGGTATAGCAAAAACAACATATCATGAAATGCATGAATGTTATGCAATGCAAATCCTAAAAAAAAAAAAAAAACAAACAAACAAACAAAACAAAAATAGCTAAAGAAGAATGGTCACAAAGAATATTGAGATGAAGTACAATGACCATGAAAGCCAAAGATGACTAGGGACATAGAATCACACCAATTACTTGACGAAGTGTCTCAAACTTCTATCACGATGTTTGGTGATGATGTCAGCATTCTAACGTTCAGTAGGGATATATTCAAGAGTCACAATCTTTCTTTCAACCAAATCCCTAATAAAGTGATATTTAATCTCTATTTGCTTAGTCTTAGAGTGTTGAATAGGGTTCTTAGAAATATTGATAGCACTAGAATTATCACAATAAACAACCATGGTGTCATGTGATATCCCATAATCACTCAAAAGCTTTTTTTATCTAAAGGAGCTGTGAAACAGCTATATATTCTGCTTCTGCAATAGACAAAGGAACATAATTTTTCTTTTTACTCATCCAAGCAACAAGATTGGCCCCTACATAAAAACACGCACTAGTGGTGCTTTTTTTATTATCGGCATTGTCGGCCCAATCTGAATCTGAGAATCCAGCAAGAGAGAAATTTGACTCTTTGCTATAAAACAATCCATAATCACAAGTTCCACTAACATATTATATGATTCTTTTAAACAACATTCAAATGTGAAACCTTAGGATTAGATTGAAACCTAGAACATATACCAACAGTGAAAGCAATATTAGGATAACTTGCAATTAAATACAAAAGACAACCAATAACTGCATCACACTTGGAAATCTTCTCTAATTGCTTGTGACTTGCGTGTCCCAACCGTTGATGCCATAAATCTACTTGATTGATCTTTACACTGAAACAGTTGTTGCTTTTACTTGGTGTTATACCATAATAGTTCTCAGTTGTCCTAACACGAATACACATGCAGTCACCTCCTTTATCAAGTATCTCACATTCATACTTGGTAAAGAGAACCTTCAGTGCATTAGGGATGGCAATTTTTGCCCGACCCACGGGTAACCGGCCCGGTCCGACCCTAATGGGTTGGATTTTACCTGGTCCGATTAGGAATAGGGTCGTGTATGGGTTTTTAAAAAAAAAACTCGAAGCGGGTCTTGGTCAGGTACTCGACCCGAGACTCGGCCTGAAACCCGGCTCGGTTAAAATCTTGACACCTAAAATTACAAAAATACCCTGTACATATATATTCCTATATTCTAACCCTAATCCGATAATCCCTCATTTCTTCACTCTTCAGCAGCCGACACTCACACTCCCTCAGTCCTCACTCCTCACCTCAGTCTGACACTCCCTTTCCCTCAGCTCACGCAGTCAACCAGTCCGACACTCCCTCACGGCCTCACTCATGCCTCCCTCGCCTCCTCACCCTCACTCCGAATAGAGAAAGAGACACCTTCCACCGTTGACGCCTCATTCCGCCGCATCGACGGCCACCCCACCTTTAAGTTTTACTTCTTCTTTTTATTTTTGTTTGTTTCTAAATTTTTGATTTGATTGGTTAGAAAAATGTAACCAAAAACAAAAATGAATTCTCAACTTCTGATTCCAGTTTTACTCGTAAGTTTCTTTCTTTGTACGCTTTACTCGTTTTTTTTTTTTTTTTTTTTTTTTTTTTTTTTTTTGTTTCTATTTGTTGGATTTAATTGCTGAATTTTTATGGGTTATATTTCTGTACTATTGTTTGAATTTGAATCGTGCTCTTGGCCGGTTTTTGTTTTAAAATTTTGGATTTTTTTTTTCAGTGTTTCATTAAAATTTGTTTAGAGGTTTTGATTGTGTGGTGGTTCATTGAATTTGTTGTGGGTTTGGAGGTTTTCAATTTTTTAGCTGTGGGTTAGTTTTAAGGTTCAAAAATGATTTCATATGTATTTCCTTTTACTTAAATGAATGGTTCTATATTTTGATAGTTTTGAACAATAAATGGTGTTTAAACATTTCTCTTGCAAATTCCTACAATTTGTCCGTAACAAATATTGAGTTGTTGTATTCTATGAGAGAGAATATTTTAACTTTAAAAAAAAAAAATTTATGTTAATCATAAATTAACTCTGTTTGAAATTTATTTTCAATTAACAGGAGAACCGGGAAGACTGATTCGCGAACGCTATAGAACAGCTTCTCAAGTGGTCCAGAACCAAGTTAGAAGCTTTGCACTTTCACTGTTGATATATGTATGTCTAGGGCTATGAAGCTGAATAGTGTTGTTTAATGTGATCTATTGTTCAATACTTGCATTTCTTATTTTCTTATTGTGATTTTGTTATGTCCAAATGCATTTACCTCCTTTATTTGTTTAGAGCATAATGGGTTGGGATAAGATCCCTTCCAATTCCATCCACCTTAGTGTGAAATATGGCAGTGAAATATTGTTTTTTGTGTTTGTTGGGAATGCAAAGCCTAAAACAAAGATGGAAGACACAAACAAATCTGGTTCTTCCTCGCCAAACGGCTCTCCCTTAAGAACCAGACGTTGTCCCTTGCCAATTATGCAGTCTCCTTCGTCATTTTCACGATCACCCTTGCCATTGTTACCTGGCAGCTCACCCTCAGGATCACCATCACCTTTATGTCCATTAAACAACGAGTAAGTGTTTGAATTTGTTGTTAATCATGTTTAATTTGTGAATTTGTGTAATTACGAATTTGTGCCTATTAATCAATGAGTATGTGTAATAATAAATTTGTGATAATTTTTTTTTATTCTATCTCCCAAACTTCTGAACCAATTAGGAGTCCGAAATCTCCGACAGTGGACTTAGAGGTAGAGGAACAAGAAGGGATTCAAGGGAGTCTAGGGACAGAGGAAGAGGGAGAGCAACAGCCTACAAATGAGGACTTGGATACAAGTAAAAAAAGAAAGACTACCTCAGATGTTTGGGCTCATTTTACAAGGAAGAAAGTTGAAGGAAAAGTTAAAGCCCAATGCCATCATTGTGGCAAACTTTACTTGGGTGATTCTAGCCAAGGTACAACCCATTTGCGTACTCATTTAGCAAGATGTCCACGGATGAAGTTTAAAGATATAAGGGATATGCAACAACAAGTCTTGATTAAACAACAAAATAAGGTGGATGGAACTATGTGTTTAAATACTTACCAATTTGATCAAGCCAGAGTGAGGAATAAGCTTGCTCGTATGGTCATCCTACATGAATATCCCCTTTCAATGGTTGATCACATTGGGTTTAGAGAATTTTGTGACTGATCTTCAACCTATGTTTAAACTTGTCACAAGAAATACTTTGAAGAGTGACATTCTTAAAATCTATGATAATGAGAAGGAGAAAGCTTTAAAGATCATGAACAAGAATGGACGTAGGATGGCAATTACAACTGATATGTGGACTTCAAGTAACAAAAAGATAGGATTTATGGTTATTACCGCTCATTTTATTGATCATACTTGGGTGTTGCAAAGCCGGGTTTTAAGGTAATTTTTTTTGTCCATAAATTGAATGTTAAATACTTTACATTTAGAATGTTTATTGAGTTATGTTAAATTGAATGTTTATTTAGTTATGTTATAATTATTCCTATTATCTTTCTAGGTTTATTTTTGTTCCTTCTCCACACACAAAAGATGTCCTTACTGAAGTCTTTGTTGATTGTTTTTTAGAGTGGAACATTGATAGGAAGTTGTCCAAAATAATTGTAGATAATTGTAGTACGAATGATGCTATGATAAGACTTCTCTTGAATAAGCTTGATACTAGTTCTCTTATGTTGGGTGGGTCTATGTTGCATATGAGGTGTGTTGCACATATTTTGAATTTGATTGTTCAAGATGGGTTGTCTCTTATTGGTGATGGTATTAAAAGGATTCGTGATTGTGTCATTTACTGGACTGGATCACCGAAAAGGAGGCAAAAATTTGAACAAAATGCACGTCAATTGTGTGTTCAATGCACCAAAGAGTTAGTCTTAGATTGTAAAACTCGTTAGAATTCAACTTACTTAATGCTTTCTACTGCATTGATTTATAAAGATGTTTTCTCGCGTTTGGCTAAACGTGAAACATCTTATACTTGTTTGCCATATGATCATGATTGGGAGGTAGCCAAAGATATTTGTGGGAGATTGGAGTTGTTTCATAGTGTGATTGAGTTTTTCTCTGGTTGTAAGTATCCCACAACTAATATGTATTTTTCTTTGGTGTGTGAGTTGAAAATTGCATTGAATGAATGGAGTTTGTCTTTAAGTGAGATGATAAGTACAATGGCAGAAAGCATGCTTGCTAAATTTAATTCTTATTGGGCTAATGTTAGTGTTGTTATGGCTGTTGCTGCTATCTTAGATCCAAGATATAAGATGAAGTTATTGGAGTTTTACTATCCTAACATTTATGGTGATAATTCTGATTTTGAGATTGAAAAAATTAAGAATCTTTGTTATGATTTGCTTGATGAGTATGGAGATGTAGATGAGTCTCTTGTAGGTAATGAAGGAAGTTCTCATATGTCTGCAAGTACTTCAAATCAAGTGGCACAAATAAAATTTAGGTTGATTGGGTCAATGTCAAGGTTTGATGGGTTTGTGAACAATAGTTCAAGTAGTTCAAAGAAACATGGGAGTGGTAGAGTGGAATTTGATTATTTCATTGATGAGGGAGTGTTGAAGAGAAGTAAAGACTTTGATATTTTGGCATGGTGGAAAAGTAATGGTCTCAAGTATCCTACTTTACAAGGGATTGTAAGAGATATTTTAGCCATTCCCGTTACAACTATTGCTTCAAAAGCTGCCTTTAGCACTAGTGGGAGACTTTTAAGCCCACACCGTAGTAGGCTACATCCCAAGACTATAGAGACAATGATGTGTGCTTAGAATTGGTTATGAAGTGAAATTAACTGTTAGCAATTGTCTAATTTCTATTTATAAAATCAAAATTGTGTTTTTATATTTGCTAGTTACAATTTGATAAAGTTTATTCCATTTTTTAATTCATTGTTGTTATAGGTTCTTCAACTATATCGGGAGATAGTACATTTCAATCCATTCTTGATAATGGGGAGCCAAATGAAGATGGTGGGAGTTGTGCCACAATTGATGGGAGTTGTGTCACAATTGTGGAAGATTAAACATTTTGTATTAATTTAGTAGCTTTTTTAATTTCTTAGACTTGTTGGATTAATTTGTTGGTTTGTAATTATTCTAAACTTGTGGGATTTATTTTGCAGCTTTTTAATTTCTTGGACTCGTTGGACTTTTGATACTGATTTCTTGGACTTGTTTGATTTATTTTATTTTTATGTTTAGCTAGTGATTTTAGTTATGATTTTGTTGATTAATGATTAAATGGTTATCTTAGCTAGGTAATTTATTGATTTAAAATCTTGGTTATGATATATTGAATTATATTATGATATTAGTTATGGTTTATTGATTTATAGATTTATAATTAACAGGTGATTTATTGATTTATGATTAGTAGCCTATGATTTGCACTGATTTGGCATTTGGGCCACGTTATCTAGGCTTGAATTGGAATATGCAGGCTTAAATGTAGGCAAAAATAAATTTGGGCTTTATTTTATTTTATTTTATTTGGAATATGCAAGCTTGAACGTAGGAAAAAATAAATTTGAGCTTAATTTTTTTTTTTGGTTGGGCCACGAATTGGGCCCAATCCCTAAATGCGGCCCGATTGGGGCGGGTCCGAGCCTCGGGAAAAAACCCGGTACCCTAAACGGGTCGGGTCCGGGCCACGGGTCTTGCCCTGCGTGTCGGGTCTGGGTATGGAAAAACCCAACCTGTTGCCATTCCTACCGTCCATTTTCACAAATCTAACTGATGTTGAGTAAGCTAGCCTTCAGCCCATCAACATACCAGACATCTTTAAAAACCGACAACCTTAGAATGTCCACAGTTCCAATGCCTCTGATCACAAATTTGCTTCCATCTCCAAACGTGGCTGTCCCAATCTTTCCTTCAAAAAGTGTCTTGAATAAATCTTTATTTCCTATCATATGCCTGGAACAACCACTATCCAAATACTAAGACAAGAATCACGTGCCTTTAAGGTGATTAAAGCAGTCTAACACACATAATTATCATCACATGTAATTATACCAAGATACTTAAGGAAAGACTTAACACATGCAGCAAATGACACAAAACAAAAGTAGACTAGTTGGAATTTTAGCAATAAGAACTTCAAAGAATCCATGACAACAGGGGTCAAGGATCAACTCTTAGATTGAAGGATCTAAATACAAGAGCTAACCTGCTCTGATACCACTTTTACGATTTTAGACCCCTTAAAACACAAGTTGTTTAACCTAGTTATTTAGCCAAGTGATTACTGTAAGGTTGAATTTTATCAACCATCTTGTTGACTTTATTCCGTGCCAAATTTGCTTGTATTTCAGCAATTAGTAACCCTGTATTTAGGTGGGATTCTTGTAAGGGTAGTGAGTGAGATAGTGTGAAGAAATGCTCAAGAGTGTGTAAAAAAAAACAGGGACTTGCGATTGGATCTTGCGGGTGACTCGCGGCTGCAAGCCGCCAGAAGCTGCACACTTGCCAGGCATGCCAGAAGTTGAAGCGTCATGCCAGCTGGAGCATTACAGGACAAAATAGGACAACTGGTCATTCAGTTACCTCGCGGCTGGAACTCGTGACTCAGTTAAGTCGCAAGCCAGCCCTATTTTGAAAAACCTGACTCTTCACATTCCATCCTCACCCCAGTATAAATACCCCTTTTACCCACGAAAGAAAGAAAGCTTCTAGAGAGAATTTTGAGAGAGAAACCCTAGAGGAAAACAAGATTGATTCATCCCCAATCTTCATTAAGAGACTCTTCAAATTCCTCAACTCTCTTCCTCTCCATTGTTAAATCTTTAAGAGGCTTATTACCAAAACCTTTTCTCACCATATCCATTTCTGTGAGAGGACTATTTGGTGCTTTGGGAAGCAGTTAAGAAGGAACCAATTTCACATTGGTTGATGCTATGGTCAAGTAGCAGAATCCAGGAAGCTAGAAAAGAAATAGGTTCGGCGCAACCTTGTTGGAGCAAGAAGCTTGGAGGGCTTAGGTACACTGGGTAGATTAGGCTTGGAGGGTCTATTGCTGTTCATGTATCCCAACTACATTTTATAGTGGATTACTTACTGCTTGGAGGGCGGCGGAGAGGTTTTACGCCGAGAACTTCAGTTTCCTTTTCGATAACACATCGAGTGTTGTCCTTGTGTTTACATCTCTCTTCCCTTAATCTTTGCCATTTAATTTATGTTGTAGATGTGATTTTATTTGGTTGAGATTTTTTATCAATTTTATTATATGCTTATGTTCATATTCCATACATTAATTGTTTGATAATAAGCTTGAATTGATAATTTGGAAATTGGGGGTCTAAACGTTCATAGTGTTTTATACACATATTTGAACTTTCATTTGGTATCAGAGCGGGTACACTTGTTGTGGTTTAAATACCTAAGTGTGATCCTTGACCCCTTATGTTTATTTGCCATGGATAGTGCTTTTTATGCCTTTTTGTATGATTTGGTTAATGATGAATGTAACATGTCATGTGTTTGTGAAAATGCCTCTATGAGTGATAATCCTCAAGATTGTGATGCTATGTTACATGAATCTTTGGATGTTGTTGATATTCCAATATTAAACTCTTGAAGAAAAAGGCTAAGAAGTTTAATAAGGATTTGAGCAAGTTATTTTGTGAAAATGATGATTTGATTGCTAAGCTCAATGAATCTAGCAAATTGGTTGAAAAATTTAAGAAACTTGCTAAAAATTATATTGAAAAGCTGAAAAAGGTTGAATGTTTGAATATGAACTTGGATGCTAAACTTGTTTTGTCTAACAAACTTGTTGATGAGTTAAAATGTGAAAATGAATCTCTTAAGATGCATGCCAAGTGTTTGATTGCTGAACCTATTGTTAAAAATGATGAAAATATTTGTTGCAATCATGTTGTGGCACCCGATTTTGTGCCTATTGTGTGTTCTACCTCAAAGCACAAATCGGTGTACATTCCTCCACATAAAAAAATCAAAAGATGGAGAAAAAGGTTGTTAAGTCAAAGCCTCCAATTTTGTCTCAACCTAAGGCTTTAGATGGATCTAAGTTTGTTCCAACTAGCCACCATTGTGGTGTGCTTGGTCATATAAGGTCTCAATGTCATAAGTTGAAGAGAGAACAAAATCATGTTGCTATATGCCTTTCCAAAAAGCCTAGTAGACATAAACACATTGTTTATCACCATTATGGTGCCTTTGGTCATCTAAGACCTCATTGCTCCAAGTTTCATGCTCTTAAAAGAAGTAAAAGAAAAGAGAAACTTGAGCTTCTTGGAAGTTGTGTTAAAAAGAGTAAATCGGATTTGAGTGAAAATAACATGTTGTTAAATAATGTGTTTAATGCTCTTAACTCCTCGACTTTGTGCATCTCCAGTTTGGATGAGGAAAGGGTTCCTACGGTTGAGCTTTTGCTCTTTTGGTCCTTGATCTAATTCTTTCGATCTTTGTAGGACCCTTCATGCATTCTTCTTTGTCATGCATTTGTGCATCATGCATCTCTTTATATGCATTGTTTTGATTGTTTTTGCATTTGATCTTACTTTTATGCTTTTGTTTTTGTGTGTGTAAAAATCCAAAAACACATAAAAAGTGAAAAATTCAAAAAGTTTGATTATATATGTTTGAGCACATATCACATGTGAGTTTTGCCTTGTACCTTTGTACAAATGACTTTATGCATTTATGAGCTTAGCTTAATCTTTATGCACTTATATCTTTGTGGGAAAAATCTTGACATCTATATGTGATTGTTGTAAATCGATCTTCGAGCTTGTCATGAATGATTAGTCAATAGTCATGTTGGTTTTGATACATGCGTAGACTTGTGCCTATATATCTTCCCACTCTCTTTTATTGTTTTTGCTTAAAGAGCTCAACAAATGTAAATCTCAAAATGAAAAGAGATAATGAGCTGCAAAAGCCGTCGCACATACTAGTATTTGACTAGGAAAAAGGGAAAGCGACTTGTATTGAAAATGTATGATGCCCAAAAGCCAAAGGCTTGTTCATCAAATTGAAATATCAAAAATTTCAGGCGTCAATCTCAAAATGAGATGTATTGATTCAAAATAATTAAATGTTATGAATTGTAAAGAAGCCAAATAAAAAGCTTCAAAGATATGTAAGCATTTTCTTGTGGGAGGTCATATATGTTCATTTCTATAATTGAGATAGACCACTTGACTTAGTACTAGTTGTGTATGACTTGATTGAATTGATCATTAAAGCTTCATTATAGACTAAGGACTATTCTACACTTGATACATACACACAACACACATGCCTAATGTTGAATGAATGCCTTATTCATTTGTTCGATTACACTTGTTTAAATGTGATGTCTGTGTGCTCAACTATATATAGATCAATCCAAAAATATTTTTGATCATTTTATATGTTTTTAAAAGTGATTTTTATCACTCTTTGTGTTCATGTTTAGTGCTTACTTTGTTCTTCATTGTTTAAACATGTTTCGTGTTGAAAAATAGGTGTCAGAGTTTTTCGCAACTCAGCTGGCGACTCGCCAGTCGTGAAACCCCAGTCGCGAGTTCATCTAGAAGTTTTGGCGACTCACTCGCGACTCGCGAAAATTTTCGTGATTGAACCTCGCGACTCGCCCAGTCACGAAACGCCTAGAAATAACTTTTTAAAGGACTTTTTGTGGGAAACCTGTTTTAAACCTCTCTAATCCTCTCTTAAACCCCTCTTTCACTATTTTTATATCAAAACCCAATCAATTTGAATGGTTTTCATTCCATTTACATCTCTAAGGTGATTATAAACTCTTTTCATTGATTTTGATCCTTAGATTATGTTTTGGGAGTTTTGTGCTCTTGGTTGAGATTTTCATTATAGGGGTTGGGAAAACTTAATTTTTGTCAAATTTTTGCATGGGATTGGTTTCTTTTGTTGATTTTCTTTGGATGTTGGCTCCTTGTGGCAAATAGAACACGTATTAAGGGTGGATTTCATGATGTTCATGCATTGTTTCACATTGTTGTTCATAGTGTGCACGTTAGGTGTTTGGTAAAATGCCTTTTAGGCATTTTCTCACTTGTTTGGACTCCAATAAGTACCAAACTTTGGAGTTTCTCATGTTTCCTCATTAGGAACATGTTTGGATCATTGGTTATGTATTTAACACACTTTGCCCCACATTGCATTTTCCATGCTTTGGTCATGCATTGCACATTGCCACCTCTTGCACACACCTTTGCTAACCTTGTCATGCATTGGTATACACCTTGTTTCTTCATCCTAGCATGTCATGTTTACCTTATGCTTTCTATTTCTCATGCACATTTGTAGGGGGAGAGATATTCCATAGGGGAGATGCATATACCAAGGGGGAGAAGACATTGAGTTAGTAAGAAAACTTTGTTTTGTTTGTTTCTCTTTATGTTTGTTTTCTTGTATTGCATCATGTTTGTGTTGGACATGCTTACTTCCTTATACTATGGTGCTTCACTGAATGCATGTTTGGATGATCGTTTACTTTACTATGTGATCATTGTAGTAATTTCTTTATGACTATTTTGGTGTTTGATCAAGTTGCTCACATGTTTCACATCATGTTTCCTTGATCGCAATTTAATTGTTACATTATACTTGTTCTTTTATTACTTGCTTTACCTTAAAGGTCTAATGTGTTTTGTGCAAATGTTTAGGTTACAAGTATATATGTTCCAAGTGCATCACAGATTCTCATCATTTTGAAGGGGAGAAACTTTAAGCACTCTTAGTTTATATTGTTTAAGTTCATATTTAGTATTTTGTGATTTGTACCCATGTTGCTTTTGTAAGCTTTTAGGGTTTGTTTTCATTGATTTGTAGGCTTTATGATCTGTACCATGCTTTAGGCAGCCTTTATATTTTTGTTGAATCAGTACTTTTAAATACTGTCACTCTTGTGCCCTTGTAGGATTGTTCTTAGATGCATATACTTAGTGTATTATGCGTTGGTTGAGTGTTGGGCATGCAAGTGATTTGCATTGATCTTATTAGCTTGTATGTCCAAGTATTCATTCCAAGTGTGAATGAACATTGTGGTCACTACCATGTAGTGATTGCTTCTTTGGTCAAGCCATGATTTGTTTCTTAACTCTATTTTTGCTGGATCACATCATGCCTGCTTCATATGCATTTCATGCTTTTCTGCATACAATGATCATGGTGTATTGTTGTGTTTCAGGAGATTCATGTTCATATGATTCAAGAGCTTCACAGTTTCTAGAGCTAGGTAAGAGTGAGTTATGTTCAACTGTTCTCAACTCACATGTTAAGTCTAGAGTCTGTTTTAGGGTTTTGTCACGAAATAGCCAAAGGGGGAGACCGTAAGGTTGAATCTTATCAAGCATTTTGTTGGCTTTATTCCATACCAAATTTGCTTGTATTTCAGCAATTAGTAACCTTGTATTTAGGTGGGATTCTTGTAAAGGTAGTGAGTGAGATAGTGTGAAGAAATGCTCAAGAGTGTGCAAGAAAAACAGGGACTCACGATTGGATCTTGCGGGTGACTCGCGGCTACAAGCCGCTAGAAACTGCACACATGCCAGGCATGCTAGAAGTTGAAGCGTCATGCCAGCTGGAGCACTACAGGACAAAATAGGACAACTGGCCATTCAGTTACCTCGCGGTTGGAACTCGCGACTCGGTTAAGCCGCGAGCCAACCCTACTTTGAAAAACCTAACTCTTCACATTCCATTCTCACTCCAGTATAAATACCCCTTTTACCCATGAAAGAAAGAGAGCTTCCAGAGAGAATTTTGAGAAAGAAACCCTAGAGAAAAACAAGATTGATTCATCTCCAATCTTCATTAAGAGACTCTTCAAATTCCCCAACTCTCTTCCTTTCCATTGTTAAATCCTTGAGAGGCTTATTACCAAAACCTTTTCCCACCATATCCATTTCTGTGAGAGGGCTATTTGGTACTTTGGGAAGCAATTAGGAAGGAACCAATTTCACATCGGCGCAACCTCATTGGAGCAAGAAGCTTGGAGGGCTTAGGTATATTAGGCAGATTAGGCTTGGAGGGTCTATTGTTGTTCATGTATCCCAACTACATTTTCTAGTGGATTACTTACCGCTTAAAGGATGGCGGAGAGGTTTTACACCGAGGGCTTCGGTTTCCTCTTCGATAACACATCGAGTGTTATCCTTGTGTTTGCATCTCTCTTCCCTTAATTTTGCCATAATTTCTATTATGGATGTGATTTTATTTGGTTGAGATCGTTTATCAATTCTGTTATATGCTTATGTTCATATTCTGTACATTAATTGTTTGATAATAAGCTTGAATTGATAATTTCGAAATTAGGGGTCTAAACGTTCATAGTGTTTTATATACGTATTTGAACTTTCAATTACTTAGATAAATTATTCAGATCTAAGTTAACATAATCAAATCATATCATGTAAGTAATGCAGAAAAATAAATAACACATGATATGATAACCCAGGAAAACCAAACCGGTAAAAAACCTGGGGAGGATTTAACCTAGCTAGTCTCAAGGTAAATTAGATCTACTATAAAAGAATTGAAGTTTTTACAATAGAACTTAGACCACTAACATCCTATTGCTATCATGTGTAGAAAACTTACTACCACGATCACATGATAGCTCTGAGTCCACGGACTACTTCTTTCTTTGATCCACTACAACCACAAGTACTCCTATTTGTGATTTTGAGACTCCACTCAAAGGTTTCAAATCTTCTTTAAATTATTTATGTAGCAATTGAAGTGATCACCAAGTTCTTGACATGAATCCTAGTCTTAGTAACCATAAGTGTGTATGAAGGTAAACTCCTCTAGATCTCACAAGAGATTCAACACACAGCACATCAAAGACTTCTAAAACGTAGCTAGGGTTTTTCCTTTTATACTTGGAGTAAAACATAAAACCCTACACGTCAAATTGGGCTTAGGCAGAGTTGGAAAAATCTGCAGAAAATTAATTTGCACGAGATTCGATCGATCGAGCCTTGCAGATTTAGCCAATAAATCCTGCAATTCACTCGATTCCAACTTTACAAATAAACACACTTTGAGCAGCCTAACTCTAGACTCTAAGTTTTGATCATGGTTTTCCAACACATTACAAATTGAAGTTCTAATACATTTTGTTCCTAAAGTCTTAGAACCTAACATATTATTTTTATTAATAAAACATGATGTTGTGAAAAACAAGAATCTAGCTAAATAATTATTTTTGTATTATATATGTCATTCAAAAATATTAGACTACAATTTCAATGAATTCACCATAATTTATAATTTATATTTTGTCATTATTTTTTAGAGGAAAAAAATGACGTGATATTGTATATACAAATGTAACGATAATTTGAGAAAAATAAATAATTATTATAAGATTTTTAAGAATAAACCAAACATAAGAATTTCATATTCCGATGAATCTCATTAAATCCCTAATCAAACCAAACATAGGAACAATTAGATTATCAAGCATCTAAATTACTAGGCATCACTTCTCAATTGGATGCTAGTGGTAACATAGATTCCCGTAACATGTTGATATAATTATTAGTCCAATCAGAATTGATACTATCACTATATTGGAGCTTGTATGTGTTTGAAGGCTTTTATTATTGTCCAATATTACTTTGGGAATGGAAATTGTTTAGGTTTTGAGAAGTATGAGAGTGTGGAGCACAGGGTGATAGTGAACTTAGAGAGGGAATAGTTCTCTATTCCATTTTTCTTCCTACTAGCACTCTCCACCATGTGTAAGCCCTTGGAAGAGCTGACAAATGAGAAAAATCCTACTAAATATGAGCATACACTGGGTTAAGTTTATAAATATTAGAATGCGAAGTAATTTTCAAAAACTAAATGTTGACAACTTGCAAATTAATCATTTCAAAATATCAGAGTAAGCTAGTTGGATAGGTAAATAATAATATAATGAAACGTAAATATGGTATAGTAAATTGTATAGCTTTTTTTGGGTCTATATAAAATTATATGACCTATTTTCTTTAGGTAGATTTTTTATTTATTTAGATGACAGGTAGGTTGAGATGATGGTAAAACCAGGAAGTCAGTATAATTTTTTGACTTTCCTAAACATTTGGGACAACGCTTGCTTTAATAAGAGCTCATCTTTGGGTCTAAACATTTCACAGCATCTCAAGTCATAGTTAAATGTTAACTTGGGTCTGAATCTCAATGGTATAAACGCTCATGATATATATATATATATATATATATATATATATTGAGAAGAAAAAGCTCATGAATTTTGTTTTTGAGAGATTCAAATTGCAAGGGTAAAAGGGTTACAACCAGCACTTACATACTAGTTAAATTTATTAAACCTAATTAATATTGTACTTTACCATTAAAATGAAAAAAAAAAAAAGTGCATTAAGATAGTGAATGTTGATGATGTTTTAAAATCGTTAGTGATTTTTAGGCTCCAAGTCGCTCTAATGGGTACCAATAAATAAGAACAAAGGGACTAAACAAAAAGCACTGGTGTGGTACTAGCCAAAAACCTTCTGAAGGTCAAGTTAGTGAATGAGAAGTCTCTATGAACTCTATAGTGAGAGAGCTAGAGTGTTTCTGTGTACCTAAGGAAAGTGGGGGTCTGATGCCTATATAGCAGCTGGTGGTGAGCCAAGATCCCTTGAGAGTGGGGCTTTTCCCTTATGGAGAAGATTTGGTACTAGGGTTTCCGAGATTGGAGGGTGTCTTTCCATATGAGGGGGATATGAATCTGTAGCAAGTTGGTCTTGCGTAATATGCAAGATGTTTCCTAATATGGATTTTTATAAGGATGAAGTAAAGCCACGTTGGACCTGTCAGCTTTCTATTTTCTTCGTCGACCTTCCATTCACCCGTCGGACACTTTTTCCCATTAGGATTTAGTGTGGCCCCATCCCTTTTTATGTCGTCGATCTAGTCCTTCAGTCTACTCCTGCGGAATTGATGGACCCGTAGGTGCCGTAAGTTTCCCTTGGGTGATGTGTTTGTGTCATGTTGAAAAACACTCCTATCAGCTGCCCCCTACTCCATGGTTTCGTTGGTTTCAACTGACGGGCTGTGGAGTACTATAAGTATTTATGGTTATTAATTACAATTTTTTCGAAGATAGTGTCATTAAATGGCGTGAGTAGCTTTAGGTTTTAAATGTTAGGTGACACGTGGTGCTTGTTGGTTGGCCGCGTTTCTAATCATGAGCGTTGCTTCATATGCCATGCCTCTTCTCTCTATAAATAGTTCTTCCCTCTCTGGTCATTTCTTTTACTTTACTTTATTCTTCATCCTTTGAGAGCTTTAAGACTTGAGTATACACGCCGACCCGTCTTTCACAAGCACCCGTTGCCTGTGTCTTCATAAGTCTCGCGGATTCTGTCACCTTTATAAAGCTGTCTATTTATCCTGTAAGTCTTTTTCTCCCCTTCTATTTTTTCTTTCTATTTATATCTTTTCTAGCTAGTCGACACCTCTATAGAAACCCATCAAATAGGTTCTTAGAATACCTCTGTTGCTTGTAGGTGAATAGATGTTAGGTGACAGAGAAGTGATGAGTGAACACTCGTTGTCAGTTCGTAAGGGTGCAGGCCACGATGAACTCTACCTATCAGGTTATGAGTTTGAGGAATATTTAACCTCGTCATTAGAAAGGGAATCGTCTGCTCACTCCCTTGCTGAGGAGGAAGAGGAGTATGAAGAAGATGAGGATGAGGTTGTGGGTGATGAGGATGAGGAAGGAGAGGGAAAGGGAGAAAGTGAGGGAAATGATGAAGGCGACAAGGGGTGGTCGATGAGGAGGGGGAACGTTAAGAGGTTGGTGACGATTCTAAGCCTTTCATGCTTCCCCTTATATGGACTGTGAATAACTTCTACCCAACCATGTCTCCAAACATTTTAACAAACTTCGCGACCGTTTCCAAATCCTATATAACATTCCTACTCATCTACCAAGGAAATATGAGAGGTGTTACTTTAGGAAGATAGCAGACATTAGCATGTATGATGCCATGTTTGTTGTCGGTCTGAGGTTGCCACTTAAGGAGTTACACCATTAGCTAGCTAATTATCTTGGGTTATCTATCAGCCAAATAGCCCCAAATGTGTGGAGGATATTCTTAGGGGCCGAGTTGATATAGGGTCAGCTGAGTGGTGGCAACCATCGCTTTACCCTCGATGAGTTCTTCTACTGTTATAAGGCTTAACAAATTACCTCGTCCAGAGGCATTTATCATTTCTTAGTGAGGAAGACTTCACTTAGGTTGGTGTCGGAGATGCTTGATTCGAATAGAAACTAGAAGAATATATATTTTTTTGTTCAGGGGATGGATTTGGTGTGTAGACCTGAGGAGTGGGATTGCATGCTCGATAGGTTTGATAACACCTGGGGTATTGTTAGGGAGTTAGGTGTGTCGTCCGCCTTTCTTATTTCTACCTCATCTGTTTCTCCTAATACTTATATATTTCTTGTTGTTTCTAGCCCAGGTCCGTCCGAAGATTACTGACAAGCAAAAAAGCTTCATTAGGCGCATCTTAGAGATTCCCTTCGAGCAGAGGAAGTGGAAGGATCTAGTTACACTTGACACTATCCATGCCTTCTGTTGTGGTCCATTGTCGACGCCAGAAACCTGTCGATTGCAAGCTTTCTCTCACCATCGTAAGTTCATTTTGCTTGCTTACTTGTCTAGCATATCTACTTTTGTTATACTCCTTTCGTCATCTTTATTTACTTTTTTGTTTTTTAGAGATGGATGCAAGAAGGTTGAGAGCATTGGTGAGGAAAGTCGCAGTTGAAAGCAAGAAGAAGGAGCAGGCGTCAGGGTTGGTTCCCAATATGGCCCTTAAAGCCACACTTAAGAGAAAAAATAACACTAAGGATGACCGTCTGTCAAAGAAGGGAACGGGTCAACTGATTGGGGAGCAACAACAGAAGGCTTTGTCACCCCTTCTTCCCCCTCTTCATGGAGCCGAAAAGGGTTTTATGATCGGGAAAGGACCTGTCGCTTCTAGCCCTGTCCAAAGGCTGGTCACTCATAAGGATTATGCCATTGAGATGGTCTCTTCAATCATTAAGGAGACGGACCTGGATCCTTGTGGTGAACACTCTTCGGAGGACTTGGGGGCTTCTGACCTCTATGATTTGTCAAGGGTATGTCCCCATCATTAATCGTCATGTTTTGTTTTAGGCATTAGTGCATATGAAGGCCCTTCAGGATAGGTGTGTGCCTAATGAGGGGGTAATTCGATGGTACCGTAAGCATCAGGAAATCGAGAACAAGGAGCGGGCACAATACTCGAAGGTCGTTTGTACCCTCAATTAGGAGTTGACAGCCAAAACTAAGGTGCTTATGGAGGAGACTCGTTGGCTTGAAGAGGCGGAGAAAGCGAAGACCAACTTGGTGATGGAGCTAGTTGCTCCTCGTGAGCAGATGGAGAAAGCCAGAGCTGACGCCGTGGCGAAGTTCTAGATTTCTTAACCCTTCTTTATGCTTGTGGCATTTACTATGGTGACGGGTTCGAGGATTGCTTGAAGCAAGTGAGAGTTGCTTATCCCAATCTTGACTTGTCCCAGATTGTAATAAACGACACAGTCCTGTCGACGCTTGGAGGAAATGACATCGTAAAAAATGAGACCGTTGAATCCATTAATACGGTTAAGCAGGAGGTGAAGGACACTGACGGCGTGGTCATTGCCAAGCTTGCCCTTGAGGGTCCTGACACCATTATGGTCTTGTCCACTAAGAACCCGACTACTGCTAAAGGCTTGTTCGTTGTGAACCCAGCCACTCCTGATGCCCCTCCGTCTTGATTTTTCCCTTCTTTTGTATTTAAGTTCTTGTAGGACTATTTGTAAGATAGTAATTAATGCTCCTTTCTTTTGGGGTTTTTATGTAAAAACATTTACTTGTATGGGCTACATTTACTATTTTTATCTGTTGCCTATACTTGTTATATTTTGTCTTCATTTTAACTGTGTATACCTCTATTGTATTAGTATTGTTGACGTTTTATTTTATCCGTCCACCTTGTAGGTAGGGCTTAACGTAATTTTGGAACCAGGTACTCATCAGTATCCTTGGTCATCCGTCCACCCTGTAGGTGGGACTTAGTAAAATTTCTAAGACCAGGTACCTGTTGGTATCCTTGGTCGTCCGTCCAACCCCGTAGGTAGGACTTAGTAAAATTTCTAAGACTAGGCACTCGTTGGTATCCTTGGTCATCCGTCCACCCCGTAGGTAGGAGTTAGTGTGGTTTAGATGGTCCACTGAAGGGTAAAGAGTAAAGCAACGTTTTTGATAATGCATTTAAGTTTTTTTATTTTTATTTATTTTTTATTTTTTATTTTTTTTATACAAGATAGAATTCTACTCTAGCCTAATCTAAGTGTATATGTTTGTGAAGTTCCCTCCTGGAGACTTAAACCCCGGCCCTTGCCCTCCACACCCCACAAGCACTTATATTTGTGGAGTGACCATCACACCAAGGGTGTGCAGTGGTGATAATGCATTCAAGTCTTATTAATAATAAAAAGAGCTAAAAAGAAACTTGACATCCTTAGAGTCTTAACATCTTTTGATATTTAATTTTTGATATAAAAATGGAAAAATGAAAAGAAAGCGATAAAATAAGGTGCATCCAACTACTACTGGTTGTACTTTTTTAAGTGCTCGGTGTTCCACAAGTGATGGAGTTTTTGCTCGTTGAGGGTTTCCCAGTAGTAAGTCCCCTTCCTATGGCAGTCGGCAATCTTGTAGGGTCCCTCCCAATTAGGGCCCACTTACCCTGTGAGGGATTTCTGGTGGCCATTATCACCATCCTGAAGACTAGGTCCTCGACCTGAAAATAATGAGGCCTGACCTTGATGTTGTAGTGCTTTGCCATAATGTTCTGATAATGAGCCATCCTCTGTTCTGCCGTTGCTTTGACTTCGTCAAGAAGATCTAATTGTAGGCGCATCCCTTCTTCGTTCCTTCCTTATCATGGTGGGATACTTGATAGCTGGTCAGTCCCACTTCCATCGGGATGACGGCTTCGTGTCTATATGTGAGGCAGAAAGGTGTCTCCCCTGTAGGTGTGCAAACCGTCATCCTGTACGCCCACATTACATTGGGAAACTGATCTGGCCATATGCCCCTTGCCCCCTCAAGCCGTGTCTTGATCATCTTGAGCAGGGATTGGTTTGTGACTTCAACTTGTCCATTGGCCTAAGGTGAGTGGGAGAGGAGCAGTAGTTCTTGATCCCCAATTGTTGGTAGAAATCACTGAATGCGTCATTGTCGAATTGCTTTCCATTGTCAGATACAATGACCCTAGGGATCTCGAAGCGGTAAATGATGTTTTTCAGACAAAACTTCAGACATTTTTCTCTATGATAGTGGCCAATGGTTCTTCCTTGACCCATTTGGTGAAGTAGTTGATCCCTACGACAAGGAATTTGAGCTGCCGTATGGCGATGAGGAAGGGTCTAACTATGTTGAATCCCCATTGGGCGAAAGGCCAGGGGGTGCTCATCGGTGTAAGTTCCTTAATTGGTTGTTGTATGATGTTGCTGAAGCATTGGCACTTGTCACACACCTTCACGTAGGACTGGGCATCCTTCTGCATAGTAGGCCAGTAGTATCCAGCTCGTATTAACTTGTGAACCAATGGGCGTTCCCCCGAATGGTTCCCATATATTCCTTTGTGTACTTCTTTCATGACATAGTCTGCTTTGTTAGGGGTCAGGCACCTTAGACATAGACGAGAGAAACCTTTTTTGTAAAGGACATCTCCCATCATGATGAAACGTGAAGACTACACCTTCAGTCGATGGGATGCGTTGCGGTCTTCTGGTAATGTCCCATCCTTGAGGTAGGATATGATCAGCGTTGTCTAGTCGATTCCCGTGTGCTCTTTACTAGTATGTCGTCTACGTATACTTCTATGTTTCGCCTAATCTGCTATGCAAACATTTTGTTCACAAGCCTTTGGTATGTCACCCCTGTATTCTTTAATCCAAACAGCATGACTTTATAGCAGAAAAGTCCTTAGCTCATGACAAATGAGGTTTTCTCTTGGTTTGCTTTATCCAACCTGATCTGATTGTATCCGAAGAAGGTGTCTATGAAACTTAGCAACTGGTGGCCAGCCGTAGAGTCCATGAGGAGGTCGATGCGTGGGAGTGGATAGCTGTCCTTCGAGCACGCTTTGTTTAGGTTGGTGAAGTCCACACACATTCTCCACTTGTCGTTTGTTTTTTTTACCATGACCACGTTGGCTAACCATTCGGGGTAGTAGACTTCCCTAATGAAATCTTCCTCTAGCAGTTTGCGTACTTCTTCGGTTATGGCTTTGTCCCTTTCTTAAGCGAAGACCCTCAACTTTTACCGGACTAGGGGCACGGATGGGCATACATTGAGCTTGTGTATCATGGTACTGGGGCTGATCCCTGACATGTCCTCATGACTCCAAGCGAAGACGTCTCGATTATTCTTTAAGAAGAGGGCAAGCTCTTTGCGAACTAAAGGGTCAGCTTGTGTGCCGATACATGTGGTTCAACCTGGGATGTTATCATCTAAGGAGACTTCCTTTAGGTCTTTCGTGGGATCTACTATTACCTTTCTCTCTTTGATGTTTAGTGCTTGTAGGTGATCATCCATTTCCAACATGGAGACATAGTACTTGTGGGTGGCCATCTGGTCCCCTTGTGCCTCCTTTATCCCATACTCCATTAGGAACTTTATTAGCAAGTGGTATGTAGATGTAGCCGCCCTCCATGTGTTAAGCGTGGGTCGACCAATGATGGCATTGTAGGTTGAGGAGCAATCAACCACAAGGAAACTGAGATCCTTAGTGAGCTGCTGAAGGTATGTCCCAATGGTTACCGGTAAGGTGATGGTCCCTACGAGGAAGACCTTGGTGCCACTTAAACCTACTAACGATGCGTCTGATGGTAAAAGGCGTTCTCTGTTAATCCTCATATGCTAGAACGTTGGGTAGTAAAGGATATCTGTCGAGCTCCCATTATCTATTAGAACACGTTGGGTATTGAAATCTACAATTGATAGGTTGATAACCAAGGCGTCATCATGAGGGTGGTGAAGTCGCCTAGTGTCGTCTTCTATGAAGCTGATGATGTGGTTGTCAACCCTCACAGCCTTAGGAGGTTGTCCGGAGATTTGGAAACTCTGAACCATACGTAAATATGTCTTCCTTGCCTTCTTAGATGATTTTTCCATAGTGTTTCCCCCTATGATTATCCTTATCTCTCTGAACGGGGCTCTGGGTCTTTCTTTAGCTCGTCAGTTGGGCTCAAGGTCCCTTTGCGGGTTTTCACCACCCTTGACAAATTGCTGTAACTTCCCTTGCTTGATGAGGTTTCCAATCTACTACTTGAGGTCGTAGCACTTAGAGGTGTCATGCCTGTGGTCTCGGTGGAAACATCAACACTTATTCCGGGGCCTTTTACTAGGATCGCCCTTCAGCTTGTCTAGCCATGTCAGCGCTGCATCGTTCCTTATTTGCATGAGGACTTGATCTAGCGGGGTATTCAAGGGGGTGAAGTTTACTGTCCTCCCTAATGGGAGTTTTGATCTCCTGTCCTTCATTCGCTCATTCGTTCAGGCTACCTTCCTGCTTTTGTCTAGATGAAGGTTATCTTGCTTCTATCTCTTCCTTGGCCCATCCCCTCGGGCTATTATCATGTCTTTAGCATTCATGTATTTCGTGACTTTGTATAGCATTTCAACCATCGTTTTTGGGTCATTTTTGTAGAAGGAGAAGATAAACTCCCCCGGCCGTAACCTACGAGTGAAGGCCGTGACAAGGACTTTGTCGTCGACTTCGTCAATCAAAAGGGCCTCTTTGTTGAAATAGATTACGTATGACCTAAGGCTTTCATCTTCTCGTTGTGTAATGCTCAGTATGGCCGTTGAGGACCTTTTATGTCTTTGTCCTTTGAGGAAGTGCGTGACAAAGTGTCCACTCAACTCTTTGAAGGTTGAGACAGTGTTCGGGGTAAATTTGTTGAACCATACCCTTACTAGCCCCTTCAGTGTGGTAGGGAAGGCCCTACATATAATTTTGTCTGGAACTCCTTGCAAGTGCATGAGGGTTTTGAACGCTCATATGCCTCCACCTATGGCATTTGGAACTTGGCTAGAACGGGGAAAGAAGTTACCTGTGCGGTGAAGGGTGAGTTGGTCCATTGGACTAGTTCGTCCAAGTTGGTGGATACCCGTCCTCTTAAGGCATTCATCATCATGTCCATTTTTTCTTTCATCGTCTACATCTCTTGTGCCATGCGCAATGCACCAACTTCCTGCTTAGAGGGACGACTAATATCCTACTAATCTCGTCTACTGACGGCATTACTTTCCTCTTGGTCATCCATTTCTTGGTGATCATTCGTTGAGGGACTATTGTTGTCATGTTTGTCCCTATCTTGTTTGTCATTCTGATTGTTCGGCTCCTGATCATTCCGCTGTTCCAGCTGTCATTCCAACTCATGGTTCCGCTGAGTGAGCTATTCAACTATTGCGGCAAGGGTTTGTACTTGCCTTTCCAATGCGCTTGGCGGGTTCCTGGTCTCTTGGTTGGTAGTGGCCATTAATTGTGTCAGGACCATACAACTCTTTGTTTGCGATATGGCTTATAACTCGTTTCCCGCAGACGGCTCCAACTAATGATGTGCTAAAATCATTAATAATTTATAGGCTCGAAGTCGCTCCAATAGGTACCTGTAAGTAAGAACAAAGGGACCAAACAAAAGCCACAGGTGTGGTACTGGCCAAAAACCTTCTGAATGTCAAGTTAGTGAATGAGAAGTCTCTAAGAACTCTATGGTGAGAGAGCTAGAGAGTTTCTGTGTACCTGAGGAAAGTGGGGGTCTGGTGCTTATATAGCAACTGGTGGTGAACCAAGATCCATTGAGAGTGGGGATTTTCCCTTATGGAGATGATCTAGTACTAGGGTTTTCAAGATTGTAGGGTGTCTTTCCATATGAGAGGGATATGAATTTGTAGTAGGTTCGCCTTGCGTAATATGCAAGATGTTTCCTAATATGGATTTTTGTTAGGATCAAGTAAGGCCACACTGGACTCGTCGGCTTTCTATTTTCTTTGTCGACCTTCCATTCGCCCATCGGACACTTATTCCCATTAGGATTTTGTGTGGCCTCATCCCTTTTTATGCCATCACTCTAGTCCTTTCGTCTACTCCTGCGGAACTGATGGACTCGTAGGCACCGTCAGTTTTTGAAGTGTCCGTGTCTTGTTGAAAAACACCCCTATCAAATACCATTTGATTAAGGGTGGAAATGTTGAGGGTTGGCCTAGGCATTAAGGCAGTGACAAAAATAGCAACAGAGATCTTACTTGGAAAATATTTCATGGCTTGAGAAATTGCCAAACCACCAAGGCTATGACCAACAAGGATTACTCTTTCATGAGAAGGAAGAGCTTCCATGAAGTCACTCAAGGGCTTGAAATAGTCAAAACTTGATTGGAGATCATTTGCCTACAATGGATTGATCCCAGAGGTAGCTAAGTCTAGTGCAGTGACATTGTGACTAGAAGATTTTAGTAGTGTCATAAGCTTGTACCAGGACCAAGCTCCAAAGCATGAACCATGAACTAGCACAAAGTGTTTGCCAGTTCTTGGTGGCTCCTTACTAGCCTCAATTCCAAGAGATGAAAGAATGATACAGAAAGAAATTAACTTGAAATGCTTCTTACTCAGCTCCATATTATGTTCTGTTCTTCCTAAGGAGTAAGGATACACAAATTTGTTATGGGGTTTTATGAAGTTATAAAAAGGTAGAACTATTCAATTTGACGTTTGACTAAAATAATTTTGTTTCTCTTTATTTGAATTTGACTGTGAGACCTCTGATAAGGCTTTTTGAAAATCTTGTCACAAAGGTGAGCACTTGTCAAACAGGTTAACAAGCACAAATGATTAAATATTTTTAATTTCTTTGTGCAGTTCTCCAGTACACAAATTATCATCAATGTATAATGGGTAGGTTTTGACAATGATTATTCTAATGGGCTCTTCTAAGAAAGAAAGAAAGAAAGAAATTAAAAAAAAAAAAGAAAAAAAAAGAAAAAGAAAAAAAGAAACTCATTATTCTAATAGGCTCACGTTTTCTCAATAAAATAAAATATCATGCAACTTAAAACTTTGACTTTTAGATATTGGGATAATTACACTTCATCCACCTATGGTTTGCCTCTAATTTGAGTTGCCTACCCGTGGTTTGAATTTTGACACTTTACCCATCTGTGATTCCCTCCGTTCTTAATTCGTAACTCACCTCTGTTAAAATTAAGGGTAAATAGGTATTTTTGCTCAAGTTTTATGTCTCTCTCCTCCCAAAACAAAAAATAGCACAAAAATGCAAGAGAAAGAAAATCAAAAAGTGGTATTTATCTCTCTCTCCATTCACACAAATCTTGAACATGAAGAATATACCCAAAAAAAAAAAAAAAAAACCTAGATCAACCTACACAAGGGTTGCAAACAACTGAAATCGCTCTAATATCTTTGAAATTAGGTAATCGATCTACGATTTCGCAAATCATATCAGCGGGAAGATTGGACCAGTTTGGAGGATGGTGTTGATTGGATTGTAACAAACTGTTCGAGGTAACCAAAGGAGATCGATCATCTAGAAAAATCTATCTATTCGAAGTTGAATAATAAAAGTGAATGATCGATCAGCTACGATACCAAACAAAATTGAATGAAATTCTTTAATGGCAAAACATGAAATGGTGGTTACAACCTTTAGAGTAAAATCAAACAAGGACACTTCTTTTTCAGCTTGAACTGGGGATAGAGTTGAAAGGACCAATAAAATTACAGACAAAGCTACTCGAAAGCTTGAAGTGGAAATAAAGTAACCGCGGATGAGAGTGAGAAAAATGGCAACTTGGAAATGGACACCAAATTTTAAAAAGTGGAAACCTTGAAGTTTATCATGCACCCCTTTGTTTGAAAAAGGAAGGGTTCACATACATCTTTAAAATCAAGATGAGTTTTCAATTGAAGAACTAGATGATAACATTAATAGAATTTAGATGGAAGGTGCATTAAGTCAGTGATCTTGTGTAGGTTGATCTGGTTTTTTTTTTTTTTTTGGGTATGTTCTTCATGTTCAAGATTTGTGTGAATGGAGAGAGAGACAAGTACCACATTTTGATCTTCTTTCTCTTGCATTTTTGTGCTATTTTTTGTTTTGGGAGGAGAGAGATATAAAACTTGAGAAAAAATACCTATTTACCCTAAATTTTAACAGAGATAGGTTATAGATTAGTAACGGAGGGAATCACAAGTGGGGTAAAGTGTCAAAATTGAAACCACGTGTAGGCAAGTCAAATTATAGGCAAACCACAGGTGAGTAAAGTGCAATTATCCCAAAAGATTTTGAAAGTCATAGCAAGCAAGTGCGGCTTCTGGAATCTGTTTATTTTTTGAATGGGTAGAATATGACAACATTTTGTAACTTTTAATGACATTTTTCAGGTTTAAAACCACCCTCCTTCACCTATATATATAGAAGAAAAATATTAGGCATTCTATAATTTTTACCTTATTCATTATCATGTTTGTTTGTAAGATTACTTTTTTTTTTCTTCTTATATTTCATATTTGGAATTGAGTTTGATACTAAAAGAAAATATATTATTTTTATTAATAAAACACGATGTTGTGAAGAACAAGAATCTAGCTAAATAATTATTTTTGTATTATATATGTCATTCAAGAATGTTAGACTACAGTTTTAGTTAATTTACCACGATTTATAATTTATATTTTGTTTCTCATTATTTTTTGGCAAAAAACAATTTCTTGATATTGTATTTACAAATGTAACGATAATTTGAGAAAAATAAATAATTACCATAAGATTCTTAAGAATACATCAAACATAACAATTTCATATTCCTGTGAATCTTATTAAATTCCTAATCAATCCAAACATAAGAAAAATTAAATTATCAAGCATCCAAATTACTAGGAATCACTTCTCAAGAATTTGAATTGGTTGCTAGTGGTAATGTAGATTCCGGTAACATGTTGATATAATTACTAGTTCAATTAGAATTGATACTATCCCTATATTGGAGCTTGTATGTGTTTGAGGCTTTTATTATTGTCCAATTTCAATTTTTGAATGGAAATTGTTTAGGTTTGGAGCAATGAGAAATATGAGAGTGTGGAGCACAGGGTGATAGTGAACTTAGAGAGGGAATAGTTTTCTATTCCATTGTTTTTCCTACTAGCACTCTCCACCATGTTAAAGCCCTTGGAAGAGCTGACAAATGAGCAAATCCTACTAAATATAGAGCATACAACTGGGTTGAGTTTAAAAATATTAGAATGAAAAGTAATTTCCAAAAATTCAATGATGACAACTTGCAAATTAATCATTTCAAGATATCAGAGTAAGCTAGTAGGAGGTAGTATTATCTATTGGGACCAATAACCATTAGAATTCATTAGAGTACTACTTTGTACACACAAATAAGAAATTCTATGAATAAATATGATTCAATCAATTTTCCTTATATTGTAGAAGGTTAGAGATACAAATTTTATTATTATTAAAACAATATCATTTTCATAGAGAGCCTTGTGCCATAATATCAACGGCTTATTTACTACAAGCTATGGCTTATACATTATAATTCTCTCTCTGATTATAATGCATTGCAAGTGAATCAATGTCCCATGCATTTGAAAGTGGATTAAGAATATTTCTCAGCAATGCCTTGGAGATGAGCCCAAAGCTCTATTGTCTTAGACATCATGACCATGTGATCTGATCCTTTGATCTCCACCACGTCATTGGGTGGATTTCTCTCAATCATCCACAATTGATAATCTCTCTTTATCACCTTATCTTTTTCTGCTATGATGTAAACCCTTTTAACTGACCCATAATTCTTAGCAGACAACATCAGCTGCTTTGATAGGTCTTCATCACTAAACAAACGTAATGGTCTCAACAACAGGGTAGTCAGTGTCAAATCCTACAACAATTGCAACATAAAATGTTAGGGCACTTGTTTGATAATGATCAGAAGGTTGACATGTTAGTTTCAAAAAGAAATTTTGGAAAAGAAAATGCAGCATTTCTTACCTCAATTGGACTAAGTGGGAATAGAGCTGATGCCAAGTACGAGGGCCCTAAGATGATAGTGGTCGGAGGGTTGTTTGGGCCTTGGTCATATGTATACTGATTGTCAAGCTGAGGGTCTTGTTGGCTCACTGACTGTAATAATAACATAAATCAGTGTCAAAACCGAAAGAGTGGGGTTGGCGTTACTGGAGTGAACTGAAAACTTATTTGTAAGGATCACATATCTGATATCAGCAATTTAATAAAGGTTTAAAAAAAAAAAAAATTCATTAGAGTATACAGGCAATTTAATAGAGTTGATCACTAACAACTATGAATTTCTAATCATGAAATTGGATAGGTAATAGTTTTTTTTTTTTTTTTTCAGAATCGGACAGGTAAATATTAATAATTAGCCAATTTCATAGAACTGTATATAATAATTGTATGATGAGATATTGACCTATGTATAATAATTATATGATGTATTTTCTTAAGGGTAGGTTGAGATTTTATTTTATTTTGATGGGCAGGTCGAGATTATCAGGAGCCTAAAACAGTTTTTTGCCATCCTAAAATTTTGGACAAGCAATAGTTTCAACAAGAGCTCATCTTTGGGCATGGACATTGCACAACAGTTCAAATCTTATGGTTAACATGCCAACTTGGGCCTGAATCTCAATGGTATTTGAAAGGGTAATGAATTTTGTTGAAGAGAAATTGCAAGTGTAAAAGGGTTACACTTACTTCTATTTATCTAATTATATTGAACTCTATCGTTAAAAAAAATAAAAATAAAAAATAAAATAAAATAAAAAAATAAATAATTCATTTGAAAAAAAGGTGCAAGGAATACCATTTGATTGAGAGTGGAAAAGTTGAGGGTCGGCCCAGGCATTGAGGCAGTGGCAAAAACAGCAACAGAGATCTTACTGGGAAAATATTCCATGGCTTGAGAAATTGCATACCCACCATAGCTATGTCCAACAAGGATTACTCTTTCATGAGAAGGAAGAGCTTCCATGAAGTCCCTCAAGGGCTTGAAATAGTCAGAACTTGATTGAAGATCATTTGCCTGCAGTGGGTTGATCCCAGAAGCAGCTAAGTCTAGTGCAGTAACATTGTGGCCTGAAGATTTTAGCAGTGTCTCAAGCTTGTACCAGGACCAAGCTCCAAGGCATGCTCCATGAATTAGCACAAAGTGCTTGCCAGTTTGTGGTGGCTCCTTCGTAGACTCAATTCCAAGAGATGAAAGAATGATAAAGAAATAAATTAACATCAATTGCTTCTTGCTCAGCTCCATATTTTGTTTTGTTCTTCCCAAGGACACACAAATTGATAAGAGATTTTGTTTCAGATTGAAGATTGAAGAAGAAGAGAGAGAGATTTTGACTTTGAAAATGCTGATAAGTCTAAAGCTGTGAAGCCTAAGATGCCCACAATGACACCAAAAATATCAGAAAATATCAGATTTACTATTTATCAGTTGAAAAGAACTGAGGAAACCCAAACCAAAGAGATGCAGCCACGCACAATCTGTCCGCTTCAGTTTAAGAGCTTTTCCTGCTGCTCTTGTATTTTTTTTTTTTTTTTTTGGCTGAATAAAAAGAATGAGAAAAATCTTGCTGCTGCTCTTGGAGACTTGCACATGCACTGACGCACAAATATTGACGAGAGAGAGCATTGAAGGCAAAGAGATGAGAAATTAGAAAAAAGTAAAAGAAAAAACTAGTCCAGAGTTTTTAATTAACCAAGGTGTGGATTTAAGATTTCAAAACATGTGGTAGGTGGAGTATCAACGTGTAAAGGACTAAAGGTAGGATATGTTGTGGAAAAGAAATGGGCAATGATATTTTCACTCATCGGTGACTTTTTGTTATTTAAAAAATGAAAGAATAACTAAAATAATTTTTGTAGTGAGCTTGAGTTTGACTATCTAATATATAAATAAAGAGAGATGTTATATTTACAATATTTTTACAACAAATTATAGATGTTTAGTTATTATTGGTTTAAATTTAAACTTAATACTAAGATTATTTTTTTGCCATAACAATAATAACTAGTAACAACTTGCCATTTAGAATTTGTTGTAAAAATGTTATGAAAATGTTGTAGACATATCATTTTTTATAAATTAAAGTTAAGGTTTAATGTTTTATTGTTATTTAATTTAATTTTTTAGTTAAAATATTAGTTACAAAATTATTTATTTATATTTTATAATTATTAATTAATTATTTATGACATCATCGGTTCAACTATCGGTCCGACCCCGGTCCAACCATAAAATCGAGAATCACTCTCTATTCTGGTTCTTTGACTGTACCGGTTTTTAAAACCATGATAATGAGTTGCCAATCCCTATTGGAGACATCTTTATGAGTTGGTGATCTTGATATTAGGACTGTCCATTTCTAAAGGCCTCTTGGTACCTACATACAAGAGACTTGGCAGTGAGTGAGAACAACATTTATCAAATTTGGGGTCTTCCCATCATGAACCACTTGATTTCTATGGTTCCATAAGGACCATAGAGGTAAAAAGAGATTGAAGATATAGGTCTTTTTCCTGATTGACTATATGTAACTATAAAAAGTAAAATTATAAAATATAGATGAAAATGACAATGTAGAAAAGTAGCTTTTCAAATGGTTATCTGTAGGAAATCCAAAGGGATGCAAATTAAATCACAATTAGCAACTTGCCCCATCGTCACTAAGGGATGCAAATCTTGAGAAGATTGTTATTTGTTAAAACTTTGAAAACAACTTACATTAATAATACGAGGTAGAAATAATTCAATAACCTACAACAGAACATTAATTATTCAATAACTGAAAATATACTTGCAATTTTTTATAGTAAAAAATAATAATAATAAAAAGAAGGAAAAGAAGAACAATTATGAAAATTTTCAATTTATAATTAACAATACTACTTTGGAAATGAACTCATTATCTCAAGTCTCAACCAAAGAAAAAAAATTGATAATTGACAATTCAATGGTATACTTAGGCTTCCCAAGCATTAGTGGTATACTTTTTCCTTATTCCATATCTAAATCAGATTGGTTGAAATCACAAACATGAATTCTACTTGATGCAAATGCACTGCAAAAAATATTAATGAAAAAAAAAAAAAAAAAAACTCTTGATACACTGAACCATGATCACAAAGTAGTGGGATTGGACCATGATTTCTCTCTAGCACAACAAATTCATAGGAGTCACATAAGAGGAAATCAAGACTGAACATGGCGGCTCAGTGTTTAAGAGAACCTGTATAAGAGATGTTAGCAAATTAATTTTTACTAGATTGGAATTGAAAATTATAGAAGCAACATTAGTGTATATACATAAAGTACAATATTGCAAATAGAACTCAACTTAGAAATTGCTTTTGGCTCAATTGACAATTTTCCAAAAAGACTAACTTGCCTTGATTCACTCTATCAACCATATCTTCAGTTGAATAACATAATACATATCCTTGTCTTTCTCTATTAATCTTTTTATGTGACCAAGCATTTGTAGCGGTTGCAATACCTCAAATTCAAAATATATATGATAAATCATTGTTAGATGATTGTGCAACCTAAAACCATGTTATCACCCAACTAACCTAGCATTCTAAATCCATCATTAATAGAATTAACCATTAGTCAACCAAGTGCAAAGGGGGAGGTTTCTTAACAAACCAAAAAAAAAAACCCTACAAAGAAGGAGAGATTATTATTAGAAGCAAATACATGTTGGCCCAATTTCAAAAATGGGATACTCAATTTATTCGTAATCTTCATCTCTATTGAACATAGATCATAATTTTCTCAAACACCTGAAAAATGTATTGATTTGTAAACACAAATTGACTAATGGAATTGTAATGATTCATTTATAATTATTTTCAACATCCTTGAAGCTTCCAATACACATAATTTAAAATATGATTATTTGTCAATATGATTATCTTCTCAATAATTTAAAATATACACCCAAAGAAGTCATACCTCGAAAGTGCATTTTCTGAACCTTCAATCCAAGTGACACAAATGCATCAACAATTATTTAAGATTTAATCCAATAATTAGCATGCATTCATATATGTATATGAAAGCTATGAATCAGTGCTTTACTGAAATAGCAAACTATCAATATCATATCCAATATTGTTTATTTGTAAGAAAGACAAACAGTTTAATAACAAAATAAATAAACAGTAAAATTGGTATATGGGATGGGAGAGTAAGAATTTCTATTAGACTTAAGAGTGTGCAATAGTGTAAGTGTCCAATCGTATTATACTCAAATGTAAAAATTGCCTACTCGCTATCCATTTATATGAGGAGGAAGAGCCCACTGTCAGAAGAGTAGAAAAATACTAAAGAAGTAGACATCTATCTCAATTTGATAGGAAAACACAAACCCTAGATTCACCTTTCAATCAAAAATATGAATATAAACAAAATATATAAATATATGTATGCTGGAGTTCATCTAACCACTAGTTGACACGGTCAAAGGTATTCGAGCAAGTGATATCTTAAAAACTAAGAAGAGATCACAGACCCCCTAAAAGAACATATTATGAAGATCAAAATTTCTAATCTCTGCCACTCATTTATCCTGGTAACCAATCATAAATAAAATACTTTGCATAAGCAACATCAGACATGCATCACTTCTAATGCTTTATCATCTAATTAGAAGATTTAATTGAAATAAACATAAAAGCAACAGAGAGCAAGAGCAATAGAAAAATCAAATACCAAACCCAACATACCATATCGTCTCACCAACTGGAAAACCCTTTAAGAAGAAATAATCATAGCCTCTCTCCAACGGAACCGACTTAGTCCCTGAAACTTGATCTGTCCCAATGTCCCATTTGTTGGCTTGCAGAAAAGGGAGAACACAACCTCTATGCAGACATTGTAAATGCCTACCCAATTTCCTTCTTCCCTAACTCTCTGAGTTTCAACCATAACCACTCTGAGCCACGCCGGACCAACTGAGTCAGACTCAGCCACGAAAACCCATCAGACCCATTTGGGTTTGCAAAAGCTAGAACACAAAAATTGGGTCTGTGGTAGGAATTTTTGGACCTGGGGTTCTTAGGAAGCTTGAGAAGAATGAGAGTTTGAGAGTTGTGTGTGAGTGGAGCTGAAGAAAATAAAAGAGGGTTTCGTTTGTATGGGATTGTAAGCTGCATTGGTGGGTTTTGATTAAGGAATCTGTGGCCATGGGCTGGATAAGACCCATGACAAATGGGGTGCCATTTCTGGGTTGTAGAAGTTGGATGTGGGTGGTTTGTGGCAAATGGTGGTCTGAGGAAGGATATCAACCTCTGTTTTGAGGAAGAAGATGGTTGTTGGTTTGTGGGTATGGTGGGTATGGGGGGTATGGTGAGTTTTGATTAAGGAATCTGCAGGTCTTTATGTGATGCAATGCTTTGTTGTTGGTTTGTTGTGGGTCTGATCAAGGAGGAGCTAGTAAAGGAAGGCAAGGAAGAGAAGGCAGAGCATTGGGAGGCAGAGAATTGGGTTTAGAAAAGTTTTATTAATATTGTGTTGACGTGGAAAATTGTGGGAGCTTCAAAGGCTTCGGTTATATATATATATATAGATAAAATAGGTAATACCTTTAGCATTTTTTTAAGGAGAAAAATTGTCCCTAACTTAATTAATCCTTTAGTTCAAATACCCTAAAAAGGTCATATTTAATGCACAAAATTTCAACTTTGTTGAAATTACTAACCTGATATGCACTAACATCAAACGATAACTTTAATTTCTCACCATTGTACTTCATATATAATTCTCTCATATAAGGCAAATGGTTTCTGGCACCTGCTCAAGGCTAAGGACATTTACGGAATATTTTCTGTTGGATATCCCAAGTGGAGGAGGACCTAGATATCGGCTAGCTGGTTAGGTCATTAAATTAATTTATAAAAGTTTTCCTTGTTTTTTCCAAGTAATTGAATGAAGGAAATTAATAGAAGAGGTTTATAAGCTTTGATCCCAAGCCTACCATGAAATAAGTATTCTAGCTTAAAGAAAATTTATAGGGATGAAAGTTGTCCCAAAAATCACAGCAACCAAAAACTGTATCACTAAAGTTAATAGTGCCTCATACAATTTCTATTTATATAATAATCATATTATTATAATGCATATTTGTAAACAACTTCAAACATATTAACCAATCATTCTAAATGATTTATAATAAGAGTCGCATGGAAATTTTCAATAATAACGATGAGATGGTTTTGTATTGAAGATAATAAAGTTTCAAAATTTTAGAGAAGTTATAAAACTTGTTATTGGTTTGTGTGATGCAGCCTTCTCTAAGGAGTAATGAGATGTAATACCAAGGAAATTCTAGATGTGATACTCAGAAACTCTAGATGTGATACTTAGAAACTCTAATCCCACAAATGCACATGTAAGTAAAGGTAACTTAATATATTGGGTGAAAGGGAAGTAAAAATGCTAACAAAAATTTGCATACATTAATCTCAAAGCTATGTAATTTTGATAAACATACAGTTTTGTTTAGGAACCACTTATTTTGTTGAAATTAAATTTTTTTTACTAAAAGTACTGTAAATAAATGTAAAAATTAACTGAAATAGTACAATGAGATTCATGAATAGTATCAAAAAGTAAAGTAGGATCCATACATAGTAGCAAAAATAAGTTTGATAGTAAAATAAGCTGGAAAAAAATAAGCTATCAAAACAAAACTTGCATCTCCGAACTATTGACAAGTTCAAACACTCAGCATCAATCTTCAAAAAAAAAATTATTACGTTAGAATTTCTTTCTTTCTTAATGCATAATCTTCAAGGAAGCAACCTACTACTATAATTACCTTTGATCGTTACACTTGCTTCACTTGTTAATTTAGGTTTCTTCTTCTTTGAAGTATGAAGTCAGCCATTCCTGCAAGTTAGCACCACTTACATATAAACAACTAACAATAATGTCATGATTCCAAATAGATAAACAAAAATAATTTGGCATGGCAAAGGAAAGGGTCATAGAGAGAAAGCAATAAACTTACAGCAACACACTATCCCCTAAGCGATCGGAATAAACCACGGGAAACTTTTTGATGGAGTCAATGGAAAAGCTCTGCATACATTTCTCATAATTGTGCTTGAAAATTTGAGAAAGATCAATTATAAGACAATTAAAGTAACCGTCATCTAAGGAGGAATGCAAGAAAAAGGCAGAATTTTTGATCAACTAAACGGAGCAATGGACGTGAACTTGTATCTTCTTCCTTAGACAAAAATTCATGCTGATCACTAGAAAATGGGCTAATTTTGGCAGTGTGTGAACCACACATCCGTATCAAGATGTAAGCTTTAATAAAGATATGCTCGTCATCCCTCCTTCCATAAATGTTAGCCCAGTAGATAGTATTACCAACAATTGTAGGTCTTTTATCATGATAACGAGCAAGCTTGGTAGGAGGCACTAGTGTAGTCCAACATCGAGTGTTTACATCAAAAATAAGGAAGTAGGTCGACTCGTCATCATATTTTTGAGATACAAGAATCTGTTTTCTGAAGGGGAGAGCAGTGTAAACGACACGTTTAGCAAAGGTGTTATCAAAGCCAAAACCAGATGGAGGATTGGGCAAGGGTCCCCAAGTATTTAAGATGGGGTCATAAACCTCCATCCCGACATACCCTTTTGCTTCTGCTTCTTCCAATCGAAACTCACCATCATGCCGGCAACTACCCATGACATATAACTATAGATTTCGGGTATAATCTATCAGGAAAAGTCATGGGTGGAAGAGCTTCCCAACCAACATCAGAACAATTAAATTATCAAGCATCCAAATTACTAGGAATCACTTCTCAAGAATTTGAATTGGTTGCTGGTGGTAACATAGATTCCGGTAACATGTTGATATAATTACTAGTCCAATTAGAATTGATACTATCCCTATATTGGAGCTTGTATGTGTTTGAAGGCTTTTATTACTGTCCAATTTCACTTTGGGAATGGAAATTGTTTAGGTTTGGAGCAATGAGAAGTATGAGAGTGTGGAGCACAAGCTGATAGTGAACTTAGAGAGGGAATAGTTCTCTATTCCATTGTTTTTCCTACTAGCACTCTCCACCATGTTTAAGCCCTTGGAAGAGCTGACAAATGAGAAAATCCTACTAAATATAGAGCATACAACTGGGTTGAGTTTAAAAATATTAGAATGCAAAGTAATTTCCAAAAATTCAATGATGACAACTTGCAAATTAATCATTTCAAGATATCAGAGTAAGCTAATAGGAGGTAGTATTATCTATTGGGACAAATAACATTTAGAATTCATTAGAGTACTACTTTGTACACACAAATAAGCAATTCTGTGAATAAATATGATTCAATCAATTTTTCTTATATTGTAGAAGGTTAGAGATACAAATTTTATTATTATTAAAACAATATCATTTTCATAGAGAGCCTTGTGCCATAATACCAACGGCTTATTTACTACAAGCTATGGCTTATAAATTATAATTCTCTCTCTCTCTAATTATAATACATTGCTAGTGAATCATTGTCCCATGCATTGAAAATGGATTAAGAATATTTCTCAGCAATGCCTTGGAGATGAGCCCAAAGCTCTATTGTCTTAGACATCATGACCATGTGATCTGATCCTTTGATCATCTCCACCACATCATTGGGTGGATTTCTCTCAATCATCCACAATTGAAAATCTCTCTTTATCGCCTTATCTTTTTCAGCTATGATGAAAACCCTTTTAGCTGACCCATAAGTGTCAAATCCTACAACAAATTGCAACATAAAATGTTAGAGCACTTGTTTGAACATGATCAGAAGGTTGACATGTTAGTTTCAAAAAGAAGTTTTGGAAAAGAAAATGCATTTCTTACCTCAATTGGTCTAAGCGGGAACAAATTTGATGCCAAGTACAAGGGCCCAAAGATGAAAGTAGTTGGAGGGTTGTTTAGGCCTTGGTCATATGTATGGTGATTGTCAAGATGAGGGCCTTGTTGGCTCACTGACCGTAATAATAAGATAAATCAATGTCAAAACTTAAAGAGTGGGGTTGGTGTTATAGGAGTGAAGTGAAAACTTATTTCTAAGGATCACATATTTGATATCACCAATTTAATAGAGGGTTTTTTTTTAAAAAAAAAAAAAGAAAATTCAATAGAGTATTCAGGAAATTTAATAGAGTTGATCACTAACAACTATGAATTTCTAATCATGAAATTTGTATAGGTCAATGGTTTTTTTTTTTTCTTTCAGAATTGGATAACACTACAAAACGCGGGGGTATTGGGCCGCATTTTTTTAGGCCGCGGCTGTAAAAAACGTGGCCCCAGATGGACTAAAGCCTCGTTTTTAAAAAACGCAGCTTAAAGAAAAAACAAAAGTCACGTTTTAAACACAAGGTCATAGAAGGGTTCTGAAGCCGCGTTTTTTTGAGCTGTAGCCGCATTTTTGGGGGTGAAGCTATGGCCGCGTTTAAAACACGCGGCCTAAGCACTTGAATATTTCATTTTTGTATTTTTTTTTTTAATCTTAACTATTGCCGCGTGTAAAAAACGCGGCTCTAGCTTGCCTAAAGCCGCGTTTTTTTGCCACGGCTTTAAATTTAGTCTGAAGCCGCGTGTTTAAAACACGGCTCTAGTTTGGGATTGGGCTGCGTTTTTTAAACGTGGCTTCAGATTTTTCCTATAGCTGCAGGTTGAAAACACGACTTCAAGCCAAGTATTAATAAGAAGGTTAGAAATTTCCAACCCTCTCCCTTCACACATCATCAGCCTCCATCTCTCAAGCCCTCACCCTCCATCTCCGATCTCAACCCTCACCCTCCATTTGGCACTCTCGAGCCCTGACCCTCCATCTTCGATCTCAAGCCCTCACTCGGACGGTCCGTGTGAAGTATCAGCGCCTCCAGATCCACCCGTGAAGGTACATGATTTCTGTTAGCCTTAAATTTTCTAAGTTAGGGTTTGTGCTTGCAAATAAATTATCTAATTTTTATTTTTATTTTTAATTTTAAAATTTATATTTATTTCAGTAGATCCCACCAAGCCTTAAAATCTCCCTCTTTTCTTCTTCTTCTTCTTCAATTTCATTTAATTGAAACAATTGGACACAAGACGAGATGAAGTCCGTCTATGACTCTCCGGTTCTCAATCTTCTTTTCGATTCTCTCTTCCTTTATACAACAACAGCAACAACATTTTTACATTTTTCCTTTATACAATGTTTCTATCTTACATTTATTTGTTTGTTTCTGATAGTTTCCTCAACTTAGCAGTTGTTAATGTTTCTGGGTTTTTCTTATTTTCTGGTTTCTTCAGCTTTTTTGGGTACCCATTTGGAATCTTTAGGTACACAGCTCTCAAAGTTTGCATTTTTATTGGTTCAATACTTTGGTTTCTCAATTTTGATTTGACCCCATCTATTATTTATTTATGTGAATTGGTGCAATGACTAAATGGTTTTCAATGCGCGTAATGTTTTGAATTATGCAAATTTGAAGTAGCTGAAAATTTTCTCCTTCATTTTTTATTGATTAACTTGCTTGTTTGATTTGATTGGTTCAAATTTGTTAGGACATATGTGTTTTACATGTTAAGAACATATGTCATGATTTTATGTAATTGGCTTATCCTTTGACAAAACACACTTTACTTGTATTTGGGTAGATTTAAGATGTGTTTAAATACTTCAAGAAACCATGTTTCAAGATCAAGTGTTGAAGCCTTCAAGTCTATCCAAGAAAACAAGCTGATAGTGTAAATTCATTAAAGCTCGACAGCTGGCTCGACAACTGCATCTATCGAGCTTAAGGTAGCTGTTCAAAGTCCGATGTGCTCAACACCTTCTCGACATCTGCTCGACACCTCTTATCTGTCGAGGTTTAAGAATTTCAGAATTCAAATATGATTTTCTTGGGATCTGTGAATATGTCTTTGGGCCTTCTTTTCTCCTAACCCTAGACATATAAAAGGATTGTTTTAAGGGCCGTCAAATAGTTCACAAGCTACACAAGCTTTGAGCAAACTTTCTTCAAGCAAATTGTGACCGGAGACAAAGTTCTTGCCCTAGTTCATCTCTTTCTCTTGAAGAAGTTGTTGTGTATGTGCACCGTAGGATTTTGTGACCAAGCATCTTCTTGATCTTCATCGTATGGATGAACTGAAGAACTTTGCAGCCAACAATCTTCTTAGTTGGTGATTGAAGTCGCGTACTGGGATCTGCACAATTGGTTAGTTACGTACTTGGGAGTTGTGCATCGAAAAGGGGAACTGTCACTACAGAACAAATCCAATTGAGTATTGGGGTAAAGGTTTAACTGTAGGTTGGTAAGGTACTTGGGATTCCTTTACTTGTAACCGCTTATTGTGATAATAGTAAAGTTTCGAGAGTGGTGACCTGAAAATCACCCAGTGGGGTTTTTGCCGTTAGGTTTTTCCCCATTCGTAAACAAATCATCGTGTTATTTATTTTCCACTGCATAATTAGTTTATTGGTAATTTGTTTGTGCTACCACGCGTTTGCATGATAAATTGATTAATTAATAACTTGGCTAATTAATTAATTAATTTCTATCACAAGGGGTCATTCAGTTTGTGGCCTATCAAGTGGTATCAGAGCGGTCACACTCTGATTAGGGTTTAATCTTTGTTGTGTTGATCCATTGACCCCTGTTTGTCATAGATAGAGGACAGTCATTAATCATACCTCCTTTATTTGATGGCACTAACTATGCATACTGGAAAGTATGCATAAGAGTTTTCTTGTAGTCTTTAGATGAAAAAGTGTGACAGGCTGTCGAGATTGGTTGGACTAAGCCAAAGGAAGCACCGGCCGATTGGGATGAAACCAAGATCAAGGCGGCAAATTTCAACAGCAGGGCATTGAATGCTTTATTCAGTGCAGTCACCAATGAGGAGTTCAAGGAGATATCCTCTACTGAAACTGCTAAGGAAGCATGGACCATCCTCCAGAAAACCTATGAGGGTACTAAGGCTGTCAAGGACTCAAATATTCAGAGGCTCACTACAAGCATTAAAGAGATAAAGATGGAGGAGTATGAGTCATTCGATGAGTTCTATGCCAAGCTAAAGGACATAGTGATCTCATCCTTCAATCTTGGGGAAATGATTCCTTAACCCAAGATTGTGAGGAAAGTATTCAGATATCTACCCGAGAGATTTCATACCAAGATCACGGCAATAGAGGAATCAAAGGATATTGATAAGATTCCTTTGACTGAGCTGGTTGGAAACTTATAGACCTACGAGTTAAGGTTGACAAGGATTAGCAAGACAGGTAAAGGCAAGAGCATGGCACTGAAGGCCAAGAGTAGTGAGACAAATGAGTCTTCTGATGATGAAGATTCCAAGATGAAGTCCTACATCACCAAGCAGTTTAAGAAGTTTATGAAGAACGCAAATCAAAAAAGCTTCAACAAGGACCGCAAGCAATCCAATTCTCCTCAGTTTAAAAGCCAAGACAAAGGGAAGAAGGATGCTAAGGAAGGTGGTCAGTACACTGTTCTCGCAGAACCTAAGTGCTTTGGGTGTCAAGGCTTTGGTCACATGAAACATGAGTGTCCTACATATCTTAAGAGTATTAGGAAGAGCAAGACACTTACTGCTACCTTGAATGACACCAAGCTTGAGGATGATTCCGATAATGAGGATGACAGAATTTTGAATGCCTTCACTGCCACAGTTAATCCTACTGATGGGATTGTTGAAGATGTGGTTGAAGAGGATGAATTGGTGGAATCAAAATTTGAGAAGTTGGATGATTAAGATGACATTCATACAGCCTATAAGAAGCTGTACAAGCTTTCTGAGAAGCACGAGAAATTATATAGGCTAACCACCAAGAAGCTCAATGATATGGAACTTGATCGTGAGGAGCTTTCCACAAAGTTTGATGAGGCTGATCAGACTATTGGAGTACTGAGGTTCGAGAACAATTTCTTGGCTGAGAAGACCAAGAAGCTTGAAGCGGAGCTAGTTCAAGTCAGAGCTCAATTGGAGAGGACTTCAAGCGCAAAGCTTGATGATATGCTCAGCATTCAAAAATCTGCTTCAGATCGAACAGGTTTAGGGTATGGTCTTTCTTCCTCTAATACTGCTTCTTCTAATACTAATGTTTTTGTTCCTCCTGCTAATAATGTTAAAATTGAGAACAATAAGATTAAAACTGAATTAGCTAGTGAGAACATAGACAAGGGTAAATCTATCTTAGGAGCACCCCTTAAGCTTAAGAAGAAAGATGTTAAAATTTCTAGGGCTAAGAAGGCTAACCCTCAAAAGCCTAAACAAAAGAAGCAGCATCTCTATCATCATTGTGGAGCTGCTGGTCATACTCGACTAAATTGCTACAAGTGGCTTGCCACTTAACAATAGCATCTGGGAACCAGAATCAGCTTCAATCTTCTCTTGCTCTCCTTGGAGATCTACTTAAAGCCCTCATGTTCCTTTCAAACTTGAATGGTTTTTCCCTTTCATTGCCGGTTCAAGGGTTTAATCAAAGGAAAGGTCCTTCCAGGGTGTGGAAGGAAAAGGGCTCCAAGTGATTCTATCACTTTCCTCTCTCTCTTCTTGTTTTGTGTGTGCATTACTTATGTGTTTTGCTTTCAAGTTTTGAGTTAGTCTAATTTTTATGCTTTGGTCGTTTAACATGTTTTTGTTGTTTTTCTTTGTTTTGTTTTTCATATAAAAATTAAAAAAAAAATTGAACAATCAGAAAAATATAAAAATAGTGTGTGTTTTGTGTACGTTGGTACTTGTGTACCTTGGATGGCCATTGAAACAAAGTTTCTAAACTTTGTATCATTTGTACCTTAGATGAGCATCTCCATGCACAACTAAGTAAGTGAGCTTTGTGGCTCTTGTTTGTGATGGGTAAGATTAAGTTGTCTCTTGTACTTAACACTCGTATCACTCTTTTTGACGGAATGACTAAAAAATCCTGAGAGAAAGGCATTAATAACCATCTCACCACTGTTGCCCACCAATCATAAAATGACACATGTATGCTTCGGCATAGCAAAAGTGCAATGTCAATGACATTTGTATGGTTAGGCATAGCTAAATTGGAATGTCAAATATCATTAGGTATTTCTTTTCTCTCTCTAATATGCCCATGCATGATATGCTTAAAAGAAAAATATGCAAAGAAAAATCAAAAGCAGAAAGATCAAAAATGATTTAAAAATGATTGTAAGCGTGTATTCTAGGAGATGTGGGAGTTATAGGATGTACATTGAAGGTGATAGTCCCCATCAAGCAGTTATGATTATGTGTGAGTTAAAGTGATTTTCTCATATCTCAAATCGTCATAACATATAAACACTTATGCAATCTTAAGATGTTTTTCACACACAACACGCAATATTCTTTGCTATTCTTGATACATGTGCAGGTACAATGTGATTTGGCCATCACAAGGTTTTACATGTGTTAATGTATGCTCACTAAACTGTCTTGACTTGGTTTTTGAAATATAAAAATTGGTTAGACTTGTTTAGTGTGTGTGTGTGTGTGTGTGTGTGTGTTTTTTGGAGATCCATGTGCTTCAAATTTTTATTGAAAGATGATTTTGAGAGCTTAATATGTTGATTGGATCATTGGTTGAGTTGCATGTTGGATTGCATTCATGTCTGTGTTTTTCTCATCTTGAAAAAACTGGTTTTAAAAGCTGGCTCGATACCTCCTCGATACCTTTCTGTCTGTCGAGCTTCTTCAGCTTTTTCTTATCGCAATCCCGACAGCTTCTTAATACATGGTGGATCGATCGAGAATGGGTCTGCATCCTCAATAGCTTCTCAACACCTAGTGGATCGATTAAGCTTCTATTCTTGGTTTTGTTGGGTTATTCCTCGACACCTCCTCGATACCTCAACTGTCGACGACCTTTTCTCGACACCTTCCTTGACAGGTGTCTCGATACCTCTCGACACCTGCATCTGTCGAGATTTACTGCTGGCACTATTTAAGCTCCCTGTGCGATTCGAAACTCATTTCATTCGATATCTCTCTCGATACTTCTCTGTTTTCTCTCCCAAACTTTCTCATCTCACTCCAATCTTTGTTCCTCAAGGATTTTTCAAGCTTTTTCAAGAATTTCTTCACTTGGTATGCTTCAAATCCTTTCACATTCATGCATTTCATGTTTTGAAACCTAAGTTTTGGGGTTTTTGACAAATTTTGGGGTTTTTCAAAATTGATGAGTTATTATTGAAATTTTGGGATGGGTTTTCACTTAAATGAGTTTAAAACCTCATACATTGCATCACATTAACATTATAATAATATTGTCATGCATTTAGAAGTGTGCTATCCGTTTGTGTGCTGATAGGTTTGGATTAGGCTGAGCCTATGATGCAATTTCCTTTGCATGTCACATGTTCATGCATTTCCCATGCATACGTACTCTCCTTTCAATATACTTGTTATATTTGATATTGCTTGGGACTTTTCTGATTGTCTTTCCTTTCTCTTCCTCTCTTTCTGTTTATGTTAGTCGTGTCTATGGCACCTAAGCGTAAATCCACTCCAGCCCGGAACCTTCTTCATTCTGGAACTTTTTTGTCCTCTGATCCTACATTATCTCATATTCGATTCCGTGATGATGATGCCTTTAAGGCATTCTCGAAGAAATTTTCTAGACGAGGCATTCATTTAGAATGCCAAGTCATACTGTCGGACTTTGCCGACACCGACCTTCCCTCTGTCATTCACAGTAGGGGATAAGAGTCACTGTGTGACGTCTCGGTCACCTGTCCTCTCGTGCTTATCCAGGAGTTTTACTCCAACATGCACGAGATTGATCGTTTAGTACCTCTTTTCTTCACTCGTGTTCAAGGTACACGCATTCCTATCACACCGCAACTTGTTGCGGATGTGCTTCAGGTCCCTAGGATAGAGTTTCCTGACTATCCTAGTTGTGAGCATTTGAGGACTGTGTCCAGGGGTGAGCTCATGTCTGCTTTCTGTAAGCGCCCTTCTGTTTGGGGTGAGCATCTGTTTACACTATGTCAACCTTTTGCTAAAGGTCCTAAATTCATGAACATGGTGATGACCTTTGTGTTGCATCCACTCTTTCACTATAACTCCATTACAGAATCTCGTGCTCAATTTTTGTTATCTCTTCTTAAGCATCTTACTATAGATTTCCCTTCTTATTTCATTATTTCTATTATAGATGTTCATCTAGATTCGGCATCCCGTGATAAGCTCATCTTTCCTTCCGCTATCACTAGGATCTTATGCCATTTTTTCGTTCCTTTTCCCTCTTCCGACTATTTCACTGTAATGTGTGTCATAGATTACGCTACCATTAAACGTAACGAGGCCCCGTTTTGGTCACGGTAGTCGGATTCAGTAGCTCCTCCCTCTCGTTCAGATCCATCTTGTTCTGCTCCATCCACGTTCGCTCTTTCCTCTTCTTTGGGCGATGTGACTTTAGGAGACATCATGGCGCAATTGTAGCACATGAATGCTTGCCTAGATACACTCTCTACGGAGTTGTATTAGGTAAACATTCATGTTGGTCGTATTGCACGGCGACAGGCATCCATGGGTCCTAAGGCTACTCCTTCACCACCTTCTCCCGTGGCTTCTGATTTGAGGATAAGGATGATGATAATGGTGATGACGATGATGCTGATGGAGATGCTAGCTCTACCGATGAGATGTCTACTTGAAACTCTTACCCTTTGTCACTCATGACATAAAAGGCGAGTAGTTTTGGGATATAAGAGTAGTTATTCTTAGGGGGAGAGTTAGTATTGGACCATTTTGTTAGGAGGAGTGTTCATATGTTCATTTGAGGGATGTAGTGAGGATAGTATGTATTTTTTCTTTTCTTTCTTTTTAGATACATTATTCTTGTACATGAGGTCTTGTGACCATTTATTGACATACATTGTACTTATCTCCTTATTTATATTGATGTATGTTTTTCTTTCATCTACTCCTTCTTATGTTGTTTCTTATATTTGTATGCAATATATTATTTCTGTTTCACACAAAGATGCCTTGATGAGTTTTGTCTAAAGTTGATGATGCTTGGAAAATCACCAGTGAGGTACACGACAAACACGCGATCCAACGACACCTACAAAACACAAAAAGAGAGGACCTAACAGAGAGCATCGGTGTGGTGCCAGCCAAATACCCTCCGAAGGTCAAGTCAGAACTTCTCACAACTCTAGAGTGCTAGAGATGGGTAAATTATACGTACCTTGGTTGGTGAGGGTATTGGGGCTTTTATAGTAGTAGGGCATGAACATTCTCTAGTCGGATTAGAAGTATTTTCCTTTTGGGAACCTCCTTGGAGCGTGATTTACGGGATCCTTTCCTTATGAGAATCCCTTTGGATTCGGTGAAGTGTGGGGAGCAAGTTATTTCATGATGCGTGGGTGACAAGAAAATACTTAATTAATGCCATCAGTCTTGAAACGATCCTCCAGCTCTAATCCTGTCATTTCATGAAGGTGTCAGCCTACTGAAGGCGTCAGCCTCTTAGAAACGTCACCTTCCGGGAGCTTTTTAAGGCTTCCCATGGCCAACAATGAACAGATGGGAACTTGGCCGACGGGACATTCCCGTCAGCCAGTACCGTCGTCGTCGTCCTATGTGGGCGTCGGTTTACTCTTTTTTTGTCCCTTTATCAGTTGCCCCCTACTCCAAAATTCCGTCGGTTATAAACTGATGGTTTTGTGGAGTCTTGTCGAATTACCATTTTGGGCCTGGAGAAGCAGGAAAATCAATTGATGAACTCCTCGTCCCGAGATGCATTTATTGCTCCGAACATGTGTCGTCCATTTGTTAGCCCTGTTCCTGATGAAGGCGTCGCTTCGTCTTCCGTGCGTTTTTCCCTCCTATATATACAGTGCCCATTCCTCATTTTTTTCCTTATTTCATCTTTGCTGATTATTGAGAGAGACAAAGAGAGAGATCGTCACTTGTACTTCGTCGTTTTTAACTTCCGTCAACATATCTTCCGTCACCTCGCACTCCGTCAGTATTCAGGCCTTCCTTCAAAGTATCTTTTAAATGTAAGTTTCCATTTCCTTGCATTTTTTGTTTGTAGTTAAATAATTCTTTTGGTGAGGACGTCAACTTAGGTACTTAGATTGGATCCGTCACTTGTAGGTAGTCAGATGTCAAGTGACGCAAAGAGTGAAGAGTCGTCAGTCCGCGAAGGAGCAGGCTACAACGAGGCTTTCGATTCAGGTGTTGAATCTGAGGATTTCTCACCTTAGTCAAGGAGAGAGACGTCAGCCCAGTCCCTTGACGGCGAGGATGAGTGTTATGCTAAGGACTTAGAAATTGAAGTAGGGAAGGAGAGCTGGGTTGACGGTGGAGATGCCCCCAACGGGGAGGAGAATGACGGTGACGAGAGTGACGATGGGGAAGGGTCTAGCGAGGGGGCCTCAGCAGGTCCTAGAGATAACCGTCCCTTTATTCTTCTCGCGGAGTGGGCTATCAACAAATTTCTACCGTCGATGAGCGATAAAATTTTTAGTGAATTGCGTGTCAGGTATCAGATCCCAGAGCACATCCCAATCCGTCTCCCTTATGAGAACGAAAAGTGTTACACGGGGAGGACAGCGAACGTTGGGATGTATGACGCTATGTTTGCTGCCGAACTTAGGCTTCCGCTAACGGCACTTCACCATCAGCTGGTTGACTACTTAGGTTTGTCCGTCAGCCAAATTGCTCCCAACACTTGGAGGACTTTTATTAGAGCAGAGATACTGTGGGGAAGTCTTAGTGGAAGGCCTCATCACATATCTTCTTCCAAGGGGACATACCACTTTGTCGTCAGGGAGAAGGACTTGAAGTTGGTGTCCAATATGCCAGATTCCAATAGGAATTGGAAGAGCAGGTTCTTCTTTGTTGAAGGGATGGACTGGGTATGTCGTAAGGAAGAGTGGGCGATGATGCCTCATGGCTATTTTGATAATACATGGGCTTACGTCAAAGAATCAGGTTAAAAACGTCAGCTACCCCTTTACTTGTTTTATTCTGACGTTTCTAACACTGTCTTCTTTTTCTTGATTGCAGCAACTGCGCGTCCCAACATATCTGACAAGCAATTGGGATTTATCCAACGGATTCTTGAAATCCCCTTGGATCAGAGAAAGTGCCAGGACTTAATCAATCTCGACACTCTTCATTTGTACTGCGGAGGTCCTGATCCGTCACCTGAAGCTCGGAAGTTAGGCGAGTACTCTCGTCGGTGTAAGTGAATTCTTTACATCACTTCTAGAACTAACGTCTTGTTTTTTCTGACGTCTGTTGGTTTATTTTGTAGAGATGGACGTTGCCAAGCAAAGGATTAAGGCAGTGGCGGCCCATAAGAAGGAGGAGAGACTGACGAAGGGGGTAGAAGAGGGAAACTCGCCAGCTCCCAAAACCCTCAATAAAGCTTCAAAGAGAAAGGCAGACGGAGATGGCGTTCATCCATCCAAAAAGACCGTCACCAACCCAAGCAATGCGTCCCTAAAGGGGAAGTCGGCCCTTAAGCCAAGCCATGGTGCAGGCAAGGGGGCAATGACTTCCTCTGGCCCTGTCCCCGAGGGCCCAAGTTGCCTCTTGACTCACAAGGCATATGTCGTCAGGGAGGTGGGCTCTTTTGTAAAGCCGACGGATATTGAGCCCTGTGATTTGGTGGGGACGGAGGATTTAGGGGCGTCAGCCCTTTTTGATATTACCAGGGTATGTTTGCTTTCCACCAGCTTAGTTTGGTTTTATCTCCTTTTCTGTTTAACTAACGTCTGTGCTATTCTCTTTGTTAGGCCTTGGTCCGCGTCAAGGCTCTCCAAGAGCATTGCCTTTCCTAGGAGGTGACCATCACCCGTGTCAGGAAGCATAATGCCACCTTGATGAACGAGCAAGGCCAATACAAGGATGCCATACGTACGTTCAACAAGGAGGTGAAGGAGCTGAGGGAGAAGTTAGTAGAGGCAGGCTCTCAGAAGCAGAAGCTCTAGAAGGAGGTGACGGCTTTGAAAGAGAAGGCAGAGACGGCTGGGGCTGACGCCGTCCAGAAGTTCAAAGCACCGCAGTCGTTCATTGACTCCTGTGCTAACTACTACGGCACTGGTTTTGATGATTGCCTCAAGCAAGTGGCGTCAGCTTTCCTGAAGCTGGACTTGTCTGGGATTTCAATGGACGCACCTGAGCTGGTGACGCCCACTAGGGACGTCGCTACTGATGATGACATTGTCTTAGAGTCCCAGGCTTCGCCCTTGGCTGACAGTGATGTCGTTCTAGCCCAGCCTGCTGTCACCCCTCCAGTTCCTAGTTCAGAGCCAACTGTTGATGCTGACAGCACGCTTTTCCAAAGTGGTGGCGAGACCCCTACTGACGTTCTTAACGTCTGACGTTTATTGTATTTACTTTTAAGAATTTTAAGAATATTGTTTTAAGTGCCCTTTTTGTTTTTGGGCTTTTGTATGTAAACACTTTTATGTTTTTGATGTTTCTTCTTGTTTTGATATGTTGCTCATGGTATTATTTTTACTAGCTTTTATTTCTATTTGCTTATGGAACCGCCTGCTTTATTAGCTTTCTCATATGTTTGATGTTGTGGCTAAGATTCTGTGAATCCATCGGTCTTGCCATTATAGACTTTGAGGGGCCGTTGGCTTTTAGACTTTATCCCTGTTTAGGATTTTTATTTTTATAGGGTCGTCGGCTTTAAGGTTTTACCCAGCTGGATTCCATTAATCCGTTACTTTCGCAGGGGCTATTAGCCTGCTTAGCCGTCAGCCTAATAATAGACTTCGTAGGTCCGTCACTTTAGTGAATGCCGTCGGCTTATTTAAGCCTTGTGTTTATTTGAGGCTTCCAACGAATTTAGCCGTCAGCCTAATTGCAGGTTTTATAGGTCCGTCACTTTATGCGAAGGCCGTCGGCTTTTTAAGCCTTTTATTTATTAGAGGCTATTAGTGATCTTGTCACCTCTTAGCCGTCAGCCAAATTATTGGCTTTCTGGGTTCGTCACTCTTGTGAAGGCCGTCGGCTTATTTAGGCCTTATATTTATTAGAGGCTATCAGTGATCTTGTCACTTCTTAGCCATCAGCCAAATTATTGGCTTTCTGAGTCCGTCACTCTTGTCAAGGCCGTCGGCTTATTTAAGCCTTGTATTTATTAGAGGCTATTAGTGATCTTGTCACTTCTTAGCCGTCAGCCAAATTATTGGCTTTCTGGGTCCGTCACTCTTGTGAAGGCCATCGGCTTATTTAAGCCTTCTTGTATGTTGAATTTTGTCCGTAGAAACTTCGGCTATTTTTTGAACAAACTCCTCTTATTGTCATACATCCGTAAAATAAAATGTAGTTCCTTAAAAACAAAAACCTGCCCTTTTGGGCTTTAAAAAGTTATTGTAGTGAAAACTAAAGTAAAATAAAGAAACTGAGGAGTGTAGCTGTAACTAAATAAGAAATAAGGGGGTGTTGCTTCTTCATGTTATCCTTTTCATTGGTAGTACTTTCGCAAGTGCTTGGTGTTCCATGGATGTAACAGTTTCTGTTCGTCTATCGTCTCCAGGTGGTAAGTGCCCTTCCTCTACCATGACGTGATTTGGCAAGGTCCTTCCCAGTTGGGGCCGAGCTTTCCTTGCGTAGGGTCTCTAGCAGCACCCATGACTTTTCTTAGGACGAGGTCTCCTACCTTGAAATCTCTGTGTCGGACCCGAAAGTTGTAATGCTTTGCCATGCGGTCTTGGTACCGCGCGAGCCTTTGTTCTGCTGTTGTCCTGACTTCATCTACCAGATCTAGCTGAAGGCGTATGGCCTTGTCATTCCTTGCTTCGTTGTGGTTATCTACCCTGTAACTTGTGAGTCCGATTTCGGCTGGGATGACCGCTTCATTTTCATAAGTCAGTCGGAATGGTGTCTCTTTCGTAGGTGTCCTTGCTGTCGTTCTGTATGCCCACAGTACGCTCGGCAATTCCTCAGGCCATATGCCCTTTGCCCCCTCGAGCCGAGTCTTGATGATCTTGAGCAAGGATCAGTTCGTAACCTCGACTTGCCCATTGGCTTATGGGTGGGCGGGGGAGGAGTAGTGGTTTCAGATTCCTAACTGTGAGCAAAAGTCCTGGAATGAGTCGTTGTAGAATTGTTTCCCATTATTCGAGATTAAGACCCTAGGGATGTCGAATCTGCATATGATGCACCTCCAAACGAAACTCCGTATGTTCTTTTCTGTAATGGTGGCCAGGGCTCCGCTTCCACCTACTTTGTGAAGTAGTCAATGCCTACTACCAGGAACTTCAGCTGTCGGATCGCTGTAAGGATGTGAGAGACAGCGCCCCCGGCCCCCCGATTTATGATGTTGGGCCAAACCCACGTGAATGGGTGGAGTCATGTTATTGCCTCTCAAAATGGAGGTTCGACTAGTTATATTTTCCCCCTTAGATTAGGGGTTTTATAATGGAGTCGCCACTTATTTAATTATTGGAAAAACAAGAAAACCATAATTGAAAAATTCCTCATTTTATTAATTTGAAATTTAATTTACATTGATCATAGGAAAATTACATGGCTTTGGTCCTAGATACAATCTAAGATAAAGTACATGGCTTTGTTTCCTAGTTACAATCTAGAAATTGAAAATTACATGGATAAGCATTTGATCTATTAACCCTTAATCTAAATTCGGAAGCTATGTTACAAGGTGGGAAGGTGTTAGGCACCCACCTTGCCCGGTGAAACCGGTCTTCTAGACTATGGTGGCCAACATTCATATCACATCATCCAATATGTCAATCAAGTTACATGTTGAATTTAATGTGTGTGCATGTGATAAACCCTAATTCAATTTATTAAGCATTGCATTTGGATTGAAAAATAAATTCTAGTGAATGTGTGTGTATGGTGATAACCTAGATTCAAGGATTTGAAAGAATTATTAAACAAACATATTTTTCATATTTTTGATGTGGATTTAAGATCAAAACTAGTGTTTATGCATAAACATGTGATGAACAACCAAGAACATATGAAGAACAACTAAGAACATTCAAACATATTCAAAGGAATTTAAATGATTGTTATCATGCTTTAATCTTAAACTCTCATCATGGCAACACCAAACAAGTTAGGGAAAAGGATTATACCTTCATGCAAGATCCATATGGTGGAGGAGGAGACTCTTGGTAGAGGTCCTAAGGGTGGAAGAAAAGAAGAGTTAGGAGGAGAAGAGTGAGTTTCACTCAATACCTTGAGTCTTAGGAAGACCAAGATATGACAAGACTACTCAACTTCCTAGAACTCAAGAGAGGAGAAGATAGGGGGTTTTTGTGTCTTTTGGAATGAAGGAAAGGGGGGGGTTTATATGATAGTGGTGGAGAAAATATGCATGGAAGGCCATTTAATGAGGGTTGACAAAGAATCATGAACCTAGTCCTCATTTTAGCCTTGGGGAAAATCTGGTGCATTAAATGGAAAGATTGGTGGGAGTGAGGAGCAAGCCAAGTTCGGTTTTCCCGCAACTGCTGTAACAGCTTGTAGAGCTAACTTCTAAAAATCATATCTAACTCAATTATGATCGGAATTGTCTCATTCTTGTGCTCAAATTGAAGCCCTGGATGTCTAGTTTCTGGGAAAATTAACCTCATTCACAAATTCAAAATATTTTGAGAGATATGGATGAAATGGTGAGCAGAGGTTATTTGTTAGAAAATGGTTTCAGCACAATTAATATTAATAGGTCCTAAATTAGCTCCCAATTAACATTAAATGGCTTCAATCACTCCCATTTCAGACTTAATTGGTTCTAAATTTACTCTAATTAAAAGATAATTGCACAAATTACTCATTGAATAATTAATGTTTAATTATCTAATTAATTAGGTGTATGCAACCTCACCATAAAATGTAGTCTCAACCAATCAAATTATGACACATTATTGATCTCAAATTGATTACACTTATAACCAATTGAAATCAATTGTTCATAATCACATATAGTCAAACTCAATTTGTGATAGTGCATCTCAGCCATTAAAATTTGATTTGATGATAACTTTCAATCTGGTGGTTCGATTAGGGCTTATGACCAGTCAATTTGATCGTTATGACATCAAGATCATTTTGGTGAAATGAGATTAAGGATCTAATGGCCAGAATCAAGATGCATATTCCCAAGGTAAAATTACCATTTTACCCTCCATATGAGGTTAAATGCAGGTTGCAAAATGGGGTGTCAACAGAGGAATGGTCCCATAATGTCTAGTCCCCACTGGGCAAATGGCCAGGGGGCCGTCATCGGAGTCAGCTCTTCGGTTGGTTGTCTAATGATGTTGCTGAACCTCTGACATTTGTCGCAGGCCCTAACATAGGCTTCGGCATCCGCCTGCATGGTATCCCGCTCGCAC